>OW388080.2:150704460-151954460 GCA_936449025.2 Sarcophaga subvicina | reverse complement strand
TCGGCTGGCCATGCAGTAGCCTACACGACCAGTCCAATTTTTAAACACATTATCGATTGTGTTCAGCTGTATTTCACCAATCGCTTCACGAATATTGTTCTTTAAAGCGTCAATTGTCTCTACGCTTTGTCGGCGTAACACTTATCTTTGACGGCACCCCATAAATAATAGTCCAACGGTTTGAAATCGCAGCTCCGAGGTGGCCAAACGACATCAGCTCTGCGGCTGATAATGCGATCTTCAAAAATAGGGCGCAAAACATCGTGTGTAGCTTCGGCTGTGTGGCACGTAGCGCCGTCCTGTTGAAACCAAATGTTGCCAATATTATCCTCTTCAATTTTTGTGATCAAAAATTCGTTCAACATGGCCCGATAACGATCGCCATTGACTGTAACGACGCCAGTCCTTGCTCATTTTCGAAGAAAAATGGCCCAATTATGCCTCTGGACCAAAATCCGCACCAAACAGTGACTCGTTTTGGATGCGCCGGCTTTTCAATGTATGCGTGCGGGTTTTCTGTGCCCCTTTAGATAGTGTGTTGGCTTACTAGACGCGAGGCTTCGGTTCAAACCCCAGGTCAAGCATCGCCAATAAACCGAAATTTAAAAAAAATATTTCTTCGGCGACTTCCTCTCAGCAGATTTCTGGGAGTAAAACGAAATTGCCATTAAAACTTTCTCAAAAATCTGTCGTTCAGAATCGAATTTAATCTGTAGATCCCGCTACTCATGAGTAAAATTAACGTACCCAGCATAAGTGGTGTGGGAAACTAAATTGTAATCCTGATTAAAGGTTGTAATGCCCAAATATGTACATATGTATGTGTGTATTTATGTATTTGCTTCAATGTTTTCAGTACTTCAAAAATACCTAAGTACCTCCTTGTCTTTACCTAAAACGCTATACTTTATTGTCGCAACAATTGTGTTTCGAAATCATGATTATTTTTGGTTTGCTATTAAAATTGTTGTGGAAAATTCGTCAATTAATATTTACTTCGTTTTTTTTATTAGAAAGAAACCAACAAACACTTATTAAATCATAAAAAAAAACTAATTTTACTACTAAAAGGTGTTGCCAATATAGCACAGCTGTAGTCAGATCAAGTTGGTTTCAATTTTTTTTCTTTAACAATTAAACGTTATTACGACGATGAGGATGACGATGAGTACTTTGGAATTGTTTAAAAGCTCAAGACAAACCCATAAAGTAACTGAATGACTGAATGTCTGACTGCCTGACAGACTTGCTTGTAAGTGAATGAATGAATGAATGAACGAATGTAGAAGTGGAGAGTGAAGAGTGATGAGTGATGAGTGATAAGTGACTAACATCTGAACTACATACACACTTCAATGTGTGTAAAAATAACTTAATAAAGTGGGAGCGTTTACACTGTATGCATACGAATTGCAACATAATTAGGCACAGGCCGAGTAAGTTAAATTGCAATGAAAAATACCTTCAGTAAAGCATGCTAGGCAAACACAATGGAATTTTTGTGTGAGAGCGCAGGAGAGAGAGAGAATGCCACATGAGGCAATAATTTTTATGGCTGGTAATTGTTTGTTATTTTTGTAATTTCAGTTTAAAGTTTATTTTTGAGAAAAAAGAAATTTTTAAACCCCGGCCACCTTGTTGTCTCCTCCAAAAACGTAATGCATATTAAGTAGGCTGAGGCTGCTCAGCTAGTCATAATGTTTTTACATCATTTTGTTCGAATAGCAACCAAAAAAAGGTGCGTTTTCACTCATTTACACTCGCTGGCTCACTCACTCACAAAAACACTCACTTTACTTCACTTTAAGCTTATGATGGAGGTCTCCCTCTCCCTGTTTAAAGGCGTCTGTTTCCATTGTTCCACTATAAATAAGCCAATGACTCTTGAGATTGTCTGTCCGTCTGGTCTGTCTGTTCTCGGGCTTTTTTGAATACCCAATAATTTTATATATTTTTTCCCTATTGTTGTTGTTGTTATTGTTGCCAATTGTTGCTAAAAATAAAAGAAAAACCAATTCCAGTAGCAGCATTAAGATTTTTGTCATTTTTTTTTTTGCTTTATTGCGATTGTTGTTATCCAGAAATCTAAAGTGTGCGCACATGCGCAATCGTTCGTCATACGCTGGGTATCGGCTTTGGATTCAATGAATATAATAATGCGTGTGTCTGTCTGCCTCTGCTGTGTCGTCAATTGAAAATCATTCATATGAGTTGTATTCGTTCGACTGACTACCTCTTTTCAAATTAATTGTTGTTGTTGTTGTCAAAAAATTTGCATAAACGTGATAAATTTGCATGATTAAATTCATTTCGAAGTATGATTTTAAATTTTTGTCAACATTTTTTAATGTCTACGAATGTCTTATAATTGAACCGCCGCCCCTGCCTTACCCTGCCGTTTAAAATTGTAACAAAAGAATAATTTGTTACGAAGTACTCATAAGAAGATGATAAGGAAGGAATTGAAAAGATGAAAGTGTGTGTGTGTAAAATTACTCGAATGATATCCACTAAACTAAGTCCAAATTTGAACAATTTCAATCGATATCAAAGGCATCCAAAATGAATATCGAAAGTTCCTTAATTTTATAAGCTGAGTAGAAGACTAGGCATTAAATGGTAATCGAGTATAAAACAGCGTATAAAAGACAGCATATACTGCTGGGGTATATGCGTACGACAGCATATAATGCAGGATAAGAAGATTTTTCTCTATACAAGATGGCACATGAGGACCATAGATCAGCAATGAATCGTTTTTTCTTTACTTATAAATACTCATGAAATTTTGAATATAAGTGAGTCAACAATATATTGAAATTTAAATATGTATTCTGATTCATTGATACTCACTACAACGTTGATTTATAAGTCCAGGTTGCAATGAATATAAGTACAACATTGACGTCAAACTCACAGCATTCGAAATATATTTGATTCATAAGCCTACCCATTCAGATTCATAACTTTAGGAAAATACTTATAATACTTATATAAATAATTCGATTGACTCGAATCATTCATTAAAATTTACAGTCTAAGTTGTTGTTGCATTTGCAAAAAAAGAAAAAGACACATAAGCTTAAAAGACTGAGCAGAAAGCAGAGCAAACAACCTTCTAGTGGGTAGTTTAGTGTTCGTATGCGATTCATACTTATTTTGTGATTCGTGTATATGTTGAGTCGTGGAGAGTATTAATATGATGAGCACTTAAAATTTTGAATACGAGTAGAGAAGGTTCCATGATATTAAAATAAGTATGAATGCGTATCAGAGTATTAAGAAATTATGAGTATGATTCGATTCTACTCATCTTTTTGAATACTTATCCATGATGCAAGTGAATTGCCTTTGCAGATGTTCTCAACATTCAAATCAATAACATCATGCGCATTGTTAAGTATGAGTACCATGAGTATTTCTAACTTTGAATATGAGTAGTATGAGTATGACATTAAAATAAGTATGAATGCGTATAAGTATCAGAAAATATGAGTATGATACGATTCTACTCATCTTTTTGAATACTCATTACTGATTTCTGATGAGGATATTCCGTGTAGATTGTAAAAATCTGTATAAGCGTTATTTGGTTGATTTCCTTTTTATAGAACAGTGTATACGTGGGCAATTCTGTGTAAGGCTAGCGTGACTGTAGATGAAGCATTATATGCAATAAAATTATAATATTTTGTGCACGAATATGAGACGCAACACAGAGTACGTTAAGGTAATGAGATAACATGATGTAGTAAGTTAAAGTACTTCTCTGCAGACCCAATCAGGACCCCACAGGAGTACGCCATTACGGTTTTCTAATTTTAAAAGAATTAAGAGGTTTAGCCTCCCCTAAATAATACAATGAGGAAACTCCGTGACTGCAACAACATCTTTTAAGAGAGGGTAAGACTCAAGAAGAAAAATTCCTCTGAACTATCCCCTAAAACGGAAAAGGACAATTGCCCTATGATGTACTAAAGCGAAGCTGTCTTAGTAACTTAATTAAAGAAACCGAAAAAAGTCAAATAAATAATAAGAAAATGGGGAAGATGGGTTGAGCCAGCCCTATGTTCTATAAAGCAACGAAAAGTAATAAAAAAAATAATATGGAGGTGGTAGTACATATTGGACAACAGAATGAAACGATAGTATTAGATGGTATAGGATGGTAGCATATGACAATATTATAAAATGGTAGCACAATACAGTGGTGTAAGACGATAGTGTAAAACAGTGTTATAAAACGGTAGCATACGGCAATAGTATTAGGCAATAGTATAAGACAATATATAATATAAGGCAGTAGCATATGACAATAGTATAAGATAGTAGTATAAAAATAGTATAATATAGAAGTATAAGACAGTAGTATTCGGCAACAGTCTAAGATTATTAGGCAGTAGTATAAGACAATAATATAAGGCAGTTTGAATAATTAAGTTTAAGACACAAGAGTATTTGAAATATTTTGTATTAAACGGCATTCAGTGTACTAGACCACAGTGTTTAAAAAATCGAGATTGATGAGAGCGTTAGAGAACATCGATAGTCTGTTATTGTTTTGGGTTTTCAAATTTCGGTGGGACTGGTATATAACGGTAAAAGAAACTACACCCTGGTTATTTTTAGTTATTCTTGAACGTATTCTAGATCATAATAAGACATAATGCCTACTACAGCATATTCCCTATAAGCGGAATTCTGCATGTAAATTTGCGAATTAATATTAATTTACGTAAACCGTTTCATTTATAAGAATCTGCCTATGATAGTTCTTACTTCGAATCTTACCTTTTTGGCTGCGTGCATTTCTTTATGATTTTAATACACGGCAGCCACAGCTAAGTTGAAGTTCAATTTGTTCTACCATTAAGGACACTCGAATTGATTTGCTATCTAGGTATACTATTATTCAACGTTTTTGTTTGCCTAACGCTTCAAACAGAGTCAAACGTCTCTGCCAGTAGCATAAGTATAAAACCAAACATACTATACTTCTTATAAATCACCTTATAAATCTCTTATAAATCACCGATCGAATCTCAAAAGTCATTACTGCAAAACACATTGTTTAGATACACGCTCTTTAAGACACTTTAAAAAGATTTCCCTAAAGAACTAACTGGGAGCAAGTACAACAAATTAGTATAAGCTAAACGTCGGACTTTTCCAAACTTTTAACTAAAAATTGAAGTAAGTGGGCCACTGTGTTTATCTTTTCTGACATCTTTTCCATCATTTTCCTGCTCTTACTCCAACATTAGAAATTCTTCCATAATAATATCACGGGTTGAAAAGCAGTCATTTTGAGCAAAATGTTCACTGGTTTAAATTACTACGGCCCAACCCTCGTATACATTTTCCTAAACCAAGTGACACAAAATATATTTTTTGCTTTTGTCAAACAAAAAGAAAAAAAAAACGAAATTCATTTGTCATCATTTAAATATTTTTCAATTTACATAGCGCAACTACTACTAAAGCTTTTATAAAATGATAACAATAGCAACAAATACATACAACTGCAATAGCAACAATAGCAATAACAACAATAGCAATAACAATAAATAAATAAATATGTGTAAATATATGATATTTATTTAAAATATTTCCACACAAAATTATTTAACAATTGCAAATAATGATTTGAGGTCTCCTTTACAAAAAAAAAAAAAAAAAAAAAAAAAAAAAAAAAAAAAAAAAAAAAAAAACATGGGTACGGGTATGTGGTTATCATGATTATTTACAAAGGGCTTTTGGACGGTAAAGAAAGGGGGCTAAGGAGGGCGGGAGAAGTGTAATATGGGTTAACTATTTTTCCATTGATAACAACAACAACAACAACAACAACCACTCTTTATAGACAATACAGATCAAATCGTTCAATAAAATAAAAAACAAAAACAGAGAAAATCTTTCATTTCATCATGTTTGATATCAGAATTTATTTTCATTTTTATTTTGCTCTGGGGTTGCATTCTTTTCACAATTCCAATTCCAAATTCAAATATTTAATTGGCCCACTTGTAAGCTTCTCTAAAAGATAAGAAGACGAAATTCAAATGAAAAGAAAAATTGCAGCAAAAAAAAAAATGGACGACGGCATTCCTTTCTTGAAATCGGTAGAGGAAAAATATGCAAATTTTTTTTTTTTTATGGAAAAACTTATAATTTATGGAATCGAAACTTGGTCTGACAAATGTGAGAATTTTTTCATTTTTTTCATTTTTTTTTTTCGTCTTAAATGGTAAGATTGGCAAATGAAAAGGTGTGTATGTATTGCTACAACAGTATGACAAACAGTGGCCCACATTAAAGAAATCTGGAGCAAAATTAATGTGCGACCATATTACAGAATAAGAAGCAGAAAAAACATTTACAAGTTTTTTTTTTTTTTTTTTTTTTTGTGAAGGAAAATTATATGGAGTGACTAGTAAATCAAATTATTACAATAGCGATAGAATACAATAGAGATGTTTAAATTAATAGCAAAATAATAATTTGCAATTGCACCCTTTTTCTTGAACTGGTTACTTTACTAGCGACAAGTTGGCACTTCAGAGACAATTGTCTCCAAACTGACACTAAGTGGCAGTCAAGTGGACAATAGTTTTTTTTTGGTGAATATTCACTTAATTTAATAATTAATGCTTTAATGATAGTAAAAAACATGGATGGATTCATCGAAATTAAACTGAAATTTGCACCCTTCAACTTAAACTCTAAAATGAAACCAGAGCAGAGGAATTAACGAACTGGCACAGCTGGATATGGCCACATACATAACATAATTGGTCTTTACAACCCTTCAGTTAGGATTATGACCTAGTTTCTCACACCACTTATGTTGTGTGTGTTAATTTTATACATAAGTGGTGGGACATACAGTTTAAAATCGTCTCCGAACGACAGATTTTTGAGAAACTTATTCATGGCAATTTTATTCACTCTCAGAGTTTTTGCCAGAAATCTGCTGAGAGGAAGTCGCCGAAGAAATACTTTTTGTATTTTGTTTTGATGTCTGGCCTGGGGTTCGAATCCTGGCTTTACGTCTAATAAGCCAACACACTACCTACTAGACCACGACTATGTAGTTTAAATAAGGAATCTTGACATTGATTCTCATATTAGTCCAGGTACCGTGGTTTTAAATATTCTTTATGTGCATAGTTTCAAGTTTTAAAAGAAAAATTTAAGGACTTTGGAATACTACGACTACTTTCGAAAGCTACTGGTACAAGACCTTTGTTCCTATCCCTGTTTGGTACGATGCCCTTCGGGCACACTGTAGAAAAAAAAACTGGAACAAGAAAAATGCGCATAATCTAGACAAGATTGAATCCTTGTGCTACCCCACCACCAATACTGTAATCCTAACCTGAGGATAAAACCCATTAGTTTGCATTGCTCCGCCGTTACCAATAAATATGATGTCTGTCTGGAGATCAAGCGCAGGATCCTCGTGAAATGTAGCAAATTGTTGTACAGATGAAGTCACCGTAGTCTAGTAGGCAGTGTATTGGCTTATTAGACGAGAGACCATGGTGCCAACAGGTGCTATTATGGTCTCAATAGGCAATTGAGTAGAAGAGACATCTCTCTCGTGCGACAAAAATATTATTATACAAGACGCTCATCCTCCCCGTGCTTCTTTATGGCACAGAGGCATGATGTAGTAGACTTGAGAGTATTCGAGAGAAAAGTCTTACGGAAGATCTTCGATCCAATGCGAGTTGGGGATGATTTCCGCATTCGATCCACCAGTGAGCTGTATGAGATCTTGCACAACATGGGCGTTGTGCAGCGTATTAACATCCAGCGACTGCGCTGGCTCGACCGTGTTGTTCGAATGGAGGAGGCTTTTGCGGAAGTCGGTGAAGAGAACGACCTTGTTGGGCGAGGAAAAACCAACTCGAGGAAGCTCTGGCATCGATTGGTGTGACCAATTGGCAAAGGCGCGCTAGAAGCAAAGGAGTCTGGAAAGACAGGTTAAGGCAGACCGAAATCCATTAATCGACGACATAATTTTGCTACACGATCTTTTATCTGGTCCTTAAAGCTGATAAAGCTTCAATCCTTCACATAGCTTGCTTAGAAAAGAAATGACTGTCGATCTGGATTATTTTGAACGTCTCGGAAGTTCGGATAGTTGCCAAATAGACGTTCAAGCTTGGAGAGCTTGTCCTATCACTACCACCTTCCGCCGTCGGCTTCCGTCGCCGCCAGCCACTCGAAGCTGAAATCGGCGTCATTAGCCCTACAAACGTCGTGCTGAAAATGATGAACAGTAAAGAGAGCTGGAACGCAGTAAAACAATTTGTAGAGCACGTCCTGCGAAGGAAGATCTAGATCTAGACGCAGCAGACTGAGAATAGAGCGGAGCCTGGACGCAGGCTGATGACGATGGAACTGGAACATATCCCAGAAAAGGGGTCCACCTCGAAGTAATACAACCGTGGTTCCGAGGTGGAATGATTCCCCGGTGAGGAGACAAGGCGGGTTTTTAGTCGGTATACCCAGTGGGAGAGTCCGACATATCATGTCTGGTGACGACCATCATGAATGCATAAAACATTTTCCCTCCTTCCCGCAAAAAAAAATCACCACCACCTTCAGATTTGGAATTTAAGGGTCTTTAAGATCACAACAACACTATGAATTATATGACACTGAGAATTGTAATTACTACTGGGTCACACCGATAACTGGGCGTTGAATTTTCTACATTATTTATAAACTATACATGAGAGCTGTGGTTGAAAGCGACATCAAGTTCAAACTCGTTATCGGTTAGTAGAGGAATTTTGCATCCCAGAACTGAGTATGAAGCTTACATGACAGTGAACAGTGGCAGCGACGGAAACGTAGTACGTACTCTTAGCTTAGCGTGTCAGCAAATCCTGTTGCTAGATACTGGTGTTTTGCTTTTACATCGCTTAACACTAAAATTATAAACAAAAGCTACAAAAACAAAACAATGCAGCGAACAAATCTGTTTACAAATTATCGTACTGCTTAATATAACAACAACCACCAGCATAAAAAAATGGTAAACAAGTAAACAAAAATATGCCAACAACACTACAATAATAAACGTAAACAAAAATGTTTACATTTATATAGATTTCGTGAAGACGAAGTCAAGAACGTTCGTCTTCAAGAACATTCATCAGGGTGTTTACGTTGCCATATAAAAGGCAAGGCAGAGCAGGCGCCAGAGTTAGTCAAGTTCAGTCAGTCTAGTGTGAAGACGCGGTGCGTTTGAAGAGAGTAATTGTGGTTTGAAGATTTCCTTTAGAAAGATCTGTTGACTAATTGTCTAGTAATTGTTATTGTTTATGCAAAGAGGTGTAAATAGAGGAATAACAAAGAAAAGCAATTGTTGTTGTTTACATCAAGTTGTAAACAGTGGCACACAGAATTGTGCGAATAATAAAGAATTTTAATTAAAACTAAACACAAATTTATTTTTATTTTATTTGCAATCTACGAAGCTCTTATTTTAAACATTTTTAAAAGGTAAGAAACGAGAGAATAATGAGAATGAAATTCGTTTTGAAAATATTGCTATTTTTCTGTACACAATTGCTATTAGTTCGATCACATGTAAATAAAGTTTCTTTTCCTCTCTCTCTCTCGCTTCATACTCAAATAAGTACGTACCAACTGTAAAAAAAGCGGGACAGGCAGGAGAGTCTGACGACGTACATATGTATAATTATTTCATTACAACAATTAACGTAATAATCTTATAAAACATTTACGTCAAATGGCAACAACAACAAAAACAACAATAACAATTACAATAACAACAAATACTACATACAGTAAAGAAAAGAACACACAAATCACCATTTCAACCAACAAACGAATCAAGTTTCTTTACAATGACTATGAAAAAAACCTGGCGTTTTAATGCTACTACCGCCGCCGTCGATAGAAAATAAGGTTGAAATAGTACCATTAAAAAAAAGTACCATAAAATGAGTACAACTGTCAGGTGATCGAAAATGAAAAGAAAACAAAAAAGCAAACAAGTTGTTGGAAAACAAAAAAAAGTGAGATTTAAACTTAAAAGAGACTCGTAAATAATTTAAAAATGTTGCTTAACCTACCAATGGAGGGGCAGTTCGTTTTTGATTTCAACTGTTTTTTTCACTTTTTTAAAGAAACAAATGAGAACTTTTAAGTACCCTATCCACAGGCATGGATAGTTTTCATTATTTAAGAACCTTTAAATGAAATTCCCTTAATAACCTAGAGACGATCGCAGGGCATGGAATTTCCAGATTTTTTGAAATTTTTTGCGATAAAAGACTTTGCTAAGTCTTGATAGACTTAATGTGGCACAGAAGTTATTATTGGGCACTGAATGCTCAAGCGGGTAATATAACTTTAGTAGCCAATTTCTGAAAAAGATTTCTTCAGCGAATTTTGTACGATATTTTGACTTCAAAAGGACACAAGATACATATATACTGATCTTATGGTCTTAAAAATACTATAAGGTCCGCCATTTAACGTTTTTTTTTTTCAACTTATGCTCATTTCGTGAATGGTAACACTTAGCTCATGTCTGATTTGACAGATAATTAGTTTTATCCTTCCGCTGAACGAATATGGTTGTGTATACGCTTGAACAACGCTGGGAAATATTGCGACATTACTTTGCAAATCATGATAATGTTGCAGAATGTGTGCGAAAATTGCATAGGGATTTTGGAAGAAGATATGCACCGTCAGCTCCGTAATGTTCGTTATCTTGTGAAAAAAGTGAAGGAAACTGGCATCGTCATCGATAAACCAAAGCGTGAAAAGCCAAAAACAGTGCGTACACCCGAGAATATTGCTGCTGTGGCAAAGGAAAGTGTGCGTGATGCGCCATCAACATCAATTCACCGTCGTTCTCAACAATTGAACATTTCGGAGACATCATTGAGACGAATTTTGCATAAAGGCCTTGGCATGACGCCATACAAAGTCCAATTGGTTCAGGAGTTGAAGCCAATTGACCGTCCAATGCGTTTTCGCTTTGCTAAGTGGGCCTGCGATCGAATTACAGAAGAAGCCGATTTTGGCAAAAAAAAAAATCATCTTTTCAGATGAAGCTCATTTTGATCTTGGCGGGTATGTAAACAAGCAAAATTGTCACATTTAGGGCACAGAAAACCGGCACGCATACATTGAAAAGCCGACGCACCCAAAACGAGTCACTGTTTGGTGCGGATTTTGGTCCAGAGGCATCATTGGGACATTTTTCTTCGAAAATGAGCAAGGAGTGGCGCCGTTACAGTCAATGGCGATCGTTATCGGGCCATGTTGAACGAATTTTTGTTCACAAAAATTGAAGAGGAGGATATTGGCAACATTTGGTTTCAACAGGACGGCGCTACGTGCCACACAGCCGTAGCTACACTCGATGTTTTGCGCCCTGTTTTTGAAGATCGCATTATCAGCCGCAGAGCTGATGTCGTTTGGCCACCTCGCAGCTGCGATTTGACACCGTTGGACTATAATTTGTGGGGTGCCGTCAAAGATAAGTGTTACGCCGACAAGCCAGAGACAATTGCCGCTTTAAAGGACAATATTCGTGAAGACATTGGTGAAATACAGCTGCACACACAATCGATAATGTGCTTAAAAATTGGACCGATCGTGTAGGCTACTGCATGGCCAGCCGAGTCAGCCATTTGAATGAAATTATTTTCCATTATTAACCGGAAGGATTGTACTTTCAAATAAAAAAAGGAAATTTGAGAAAATATTCAGTAGTTTTTTTAAAGCATTTTCAAACAAAAAAAAAAGTTATTTGGCGGACCCTTTACAAATACTGTTGTTATGGTAAATGTAATCGGCTTCCTCAGGAATACTAATTGATTTCATGGAAGATGTGGGTCCTAATTGGTGACATTAATAGATATTCTGTAGGTCTGATTTAAAAGTATTAGATGATGCGATATGATCTATAAGGGAAGCAGTTTATGAACTAGTCTAGTCCGACCTAACAAGAAATTGCTTGACTAGACCTAGACTGACCTCAATTTGCGTGCTATAAATCCCTACCACCACTGTAAGAGTTGAAACGAAGCTGTAAGAGAGTATGTGCTGCAAAGCTCATTGTATAAAGGCATCCAGCTTTGCTACGCTTATAGTGTGCAGTCTGAGTTATACTAGGCGTTTTTTGATAGCATTTCGGTAAAATTCTCGAAAAAAAAATTTCAAAACGTGGTCAATTGTGTAGAATACTTTTTGGACAGTGTTATCATGCAACAGGGGTTTTGTAAACACGGGTGTTGTATCACAGCTGCTGACGTCGTGTGAATATGGCAGTTACAGTAATCCTTCGATTTACGTCGCCTCGATTAAAGTTGTTTCGATTTACATCGGCAAATTTTTTGTTCCCTCTAACTTCAATTTGCGTCGTCATTCGATTTACGTCGCCTTTTTTGATACCAACTGCGACGTAAATCGAGGTATTACTGTAACTTTTATAAGTTGCTTGTTAAAAACATACTACTTTGTAGTATTAGCAATATGAAATTCGATTAACGTCGTTCGGATTTACGTCGCCTTTTTTTTGGAACCAACTACGTTGTAAATCGAGGGATTACTGTATTAAGTGGTCTACAGAGGCTGATGCCGCATAAACACGGCAGTCATTTATGTGTTTACAACAGCTGATGCCGTCTACAGACGACAATCATCTAACGGTTTGCGGCGACAGCAGTGGTGAAGTCTAGTTCACATGAGTTTTAGCGACCAATGTCACAATATGGTGAGTTACGCCGTCGTGAAAAGTAGCAAATTGTGGTACAAATGAAGTCACCGTAGTCTAGAAGGTATTGTGTTGGCTTATTAGACGAGAGGCCATGGTACAAACCCCATCTCAGACATCACCAACAAAACGAAATATGAAAAATATATCTGCGGCGACTTCGTCTCAGCAGATTTCTGGTAAAAACTCTGAGAATAAATAAAACTTGCCATGAAAAGTTTCTCACGAAAATCTGTCGTTCGGAATCGACTTGAAATTGTAGGTTTCGCCACTTATGGATAAAATTAACACACACAACATAAATGGTGTTGAGGACCTAGGTCGTAATCCTGACTGAAGGGTTATAATGACCAATTATTTATGTATATATGGTACAGATCAGAGATCAGCAATGAATAGTTTTTCTCTTTACTCATAAATACTCATGAAATTTTGTATATAAGTGGATAGGCAACAATATTGAAATTTAACTATGTACTCTGATTCGTTCATACTCACTACAACGTTGATTTATAAGTACAGGTTGCGTACAACATTGACATCAAACTCATAACATTCGAAATATGTTTGATTCGTAAGCCTACTCATTTGAAGACGCATAACTTTGGAAAAATACTCTTATAACACTTATAAATGATTCGAGAGCAGAGCAGCAAGCAGAGTAAACACACAACCAGTGAGTATATTAGTGTTCTTACGCGAATCACACGTATTTTGTGCTTCGTGTATATGTTGAGTTAAGGAGAGTCGAACTCAACAACATCATACATGTTGTTAAGTATGAATATGATGAGTACTTCACACTTTGAATATGAGTAGATGTTCCATGATATTAAAATAAGTATGTATGCGTATCAGAGTATAAGTATCAGAAATTATGAGTATGTTTCGATTCTACTCATCTTTTTGAATACTCATTCCTGATCTCTGGTCACCATAGTCTAGTAGGTAGTATGTTGGGTTATTAGACCTGAGGTCTGTGGATCAAAAATCGGGCCACACAAATCGAAAAAAAAATTAAGAAAATATACCTTCGGCGACTTGTTCTCAGCAGATTTCTGGTAAAAACTCTGAGAATAAATAAAAATTGCAGTGAAAAGTTTCTCAAGAAAATCTGTCGTCGTTCGGAGTCGACTTTAAACTGTAGGTCCCGCCACTTATGGATAAAATTAACACACACAACATAAATGGTATGAGAAGCTAGGTCGTAATCCTGACTGAAGAGTTGTACTGAGCAATTATTTATGAATGTATGGTACAGATATGCCATCGCAAAAGGATTAGTATCACAACGCCAAGTCGCCATAGTCTAGTAGGTAGTGTGTTCGCTTATTAGACGGAAAGCCAGGGTTCGAGCGCCAGACCAGACATCAAAACAAAATACAAAAAGTATTTCTTCGGCAACTTTCTCTCAGCAGATTTCTGGCAAAAACTCTGAGAGTAAATAAAAATTGCCATGAAAAGTTTTTCAAAAATCTGTCGTTCGGAGTCGACTTTAAACTGTAGGCCCCACCACTCATGTATACAATTAATACACACAACATATGTGGTGTGAGAACCTAGGTCGTAATCCTGACTGAAAGGTTGTAATGACCAACTATGTATGTATGTATGTATCACAACGAGACTTCCAGTGAAGTTACCTAAAAATTCGCTCTTAAAGATTGAGCTTCAGAAGATGGCATTCACGTTCTATGATGAGCATAAAAGCTCACACTACACATGTAGGGTACTAAAAAAAAGTACCTTTTTCGTGTGCTTATGTATATAAAAAATGGTACTTAAGTTAGATATTTGTTTGTTATTGTTGTTTTATAACATAAACTTTTTTGTTGTTATTGTTTTCGTTTTTTGTTTACAACGGTCCATTAAAGGCAATTTCCTCGGTATCGTATGCTTGAATGCATCGATTTTTTTGTTGTTGTGGAAGTTTTTTTTTTTTGTGTGTGTGTTGATACAATATTGGTTGTAAAGCATGACAGTGGGCCTTAGTATAGCTGGTGGTGGTGGTATGTAGTAGTAGTGGTGGTGTCACTGTTAATTTTTTTTGTTGTTGCTGTTGTTTGTTGCTGTTTTTATCATAGTTTTTTCCAAGTCAAATGTGTTTGATTTGATATTTATGTGAGAAACTAACATCAGTTGTTTTGTTGTCTTTAACAACAACATTAACAGCAATGGCAACAACAACAACAACGAACAAATAAAAATATCACACTTAATTTCTTACTGACTAAAGAAATAAAAATCTTTTTCGGGTTTTTTCTGCCTTCTTTCTGGGGGTTTTCGTAATATCAACAAATGTTTGCAAGTGAGTGAGTGAGTGAGCGAGTGAGTAAAATACGATAAAATTTCTACGTTTTATACGTTTAAAGTTGATGTTGTTTCATTTACTACGTATACATATACGTTTACGGATACATTTCAGTTTCAGTTTCTTAAGATATGTACCTTTTTTTTCTTTGGTTGTTGTTGTCAGGGCTGCTGGTGCTGCCAACTTCGTTATTTAGCATGCCACTTATGCAACATGTTTATTTGATGTTTTTTTTATTTTTATTTCTAGGATAGGGGTTCCAACTTTAATTTTCATGTTTTATTCACAAAGTTTAGCCCAAATGTGTAGCACCAAAGCATAAAGCAAACAAATCTTACCTGAAATGAAATGAAATAAATACAAGCATGTGTCATTAGAAACGGATTTAAAAATAATAAAAACAAATCAAATAGAATTCAATAAATAAAAAAAACTTCAAATACTTGACAATAAATTAAATTTATTAATCCTGTTTCTTAGAGACTGTGAACTAATTTCGTAGAGCATAAATCAACAGGTGCCAGCAGCCAACCAGTGGCATAAAAACCATTGAATTTTAATTCAAGAAACAATAATTATTTCTTTTTAATTATTTAATGTTTCCAAAATATTTAAAAAGAAATCTCCCACTTCGGGTATGGTGTCATGTAAAAATAATACCAATGGTTTTTTGCCCTTGCATCGGGCAACACATGTTCTTTTGTGACAAACAAGCATGCACTTTAAACGTGACATTTAAGGTTACATTTCCTTAATACGTTATTCAAGTAAAAGTTATATTGATTTGCAATGAGTAAGACATCCGCAAAAATACGCTTTGAGGCTTCTTTTTATCTTAAAACGTTTCAATTACAAATCGAAGAATTTCTATGGTGTACGCTAAAAATGCTATGCTTGAATCAGGTTTATACGATTCTGTTTGGGAAATTTTAATGTCAGAAATACGTGGGCTGTATTCATAAGTATATTGTATGCGATGAAGGAATGAAATTTTGTAATACGTAGACCAAGAATAGTGCACATTCAAAGGTCCAAATATTGATTGCTAACTTGTCGCATACAGACATAATTGGTCATTACAACCCTTCAGTCAGGATTACAACCTGCTTTCTTACACCACTTATGTTGTGTGTGTTAATTTTTATACATGAGCGACGGGACATACAGTTTAAAGTCGACTCCGAACGACAGATTTTTGAGAAACCTTTTCTTGGCAATTTTTATTTACTCTCAGAGTTTTTGCCAGAAATGTGCTGAGAGGAAGTCGCCGAAGAAATACTTTTTGTATTTTTGTTGGGGGCTCGAACCCTGGCTTTACGCCTAATAAGTCATCACACTACCTACTAGACCACGGCGACTCATAACCTGTCGCATCCAAAATTCAATTTCGATATTCGAGGTCTGCAAGGTCTGTTTCAACCACAAGTGACAGACCCTCAGCTTTCGGATAAACTTCGTTAATTTTCATCCCAACTCATCGATATTGATGGTCAGTAGACCCATATCTTCCATGCCTTACACAATACTGTGACAAAAATATATGGCTTCCAGCGTGTACCGTAACGAAATCAATGTGTTAAGGTACGACGAGAAGTATCAGGGGGTACTACACGGAAAAACGTCGCCTATATGGAAACGTTGCAGTCAGCCCCATGCGAGCCTTTTTGAAGCAAGAGAAGAGAGACATATTTTTAGAAGAGGCAAACAAATCGAGAAGGAAAATCATAAAGAAATCGAATTGTTCTGACATAGAAATGATGTTCAAAAATTTTGTACCTGCTAGGTAGGAAAGGGTAACTTTTTTACAGGTTTACATGGAGGGAACATTCCGCTACTACGATGCAAAGACGGTGTGTAGAAACTTTTGTCCAGTCATGACGATGTTAAAGTCGCAAAAAACAAAGAGGATGCTCGATCTGATGATGTGCAAGCTGAGTTCTTTAAGACCGCAGGTACCAAGCTTATTTGCAAAAATGACCAGCGGAAACTACAACCTCTCCTCTGAAAAAGGGTGCTTTACTGAGTATTTAAGAGCAGAGTTCTAGACAAGATCTTCGTCCAGTGCGAGTTTGCGATGAGTTCTGCATCTGAAACAACAATGTATGATCTCCTCAACGATTTCGACTGTGCTAAACGCAAATGATGTCAGTCTGGAGATAAGGCGCAGGATCATTCTTGCCAACAGGTGCTACTATGGTCTCAATAGGCAATTGAGTAGCAGAGACTTTTCTCACACGACAAAACTAACACTCTACAAGACACTCATCCTACCCGTGCTTATTTATGGCGCAGAGGCATGGACCCAATTAAGTACTGATGCAGCAGCCTTGAGAGTGTTCGAGAGAAAAGTACTGCGCAAGATCTTCGGTCCAGTACGAGTTGGCGACGATTTTCGCATCCGATCCAACAGTGAGCTGTATGAGCTCTTCAACGACATGGCGGCTGCGCTGGCTCGGCCATGTCGTTCGAATGGAGGAGGATGCTCCAGCAAGATGGGTATTTGATGCGGGGATCTGCGGAAGTCGACGAAGAGGACGACCTTGTATCCGTTGAAAGGATCAAATCGAGGAAGCCCTGTCATCGATTGATGTGACCAACGGGCGTAGGCACGTTAGAAGCCGAGGCGCCTAGAAGGATGTGTTGCGGCAGGCCGAAATCCTTTAATCGGGTTGTTATGGCCAATTAAGTAAGTACGTAAATCACTGAAACGGAACGAAAAGCTAAAAATATCAGACCGAAGATCGGTGATGCTTCATAATAGACTTCAAAGCCTAAATTGTCTCAATTGCCGAACAAGAAGTATTTGATTGGAAAGGCTTATAACGTGTATTATAAGCTGCTACAGCTCTTAGAATGATCGCAAATCGATCGTTTCAACAAAGAAATCAAAGAGAAAATGGCAGAACTAAATATCACAGAAGAAGCCAGACCCCACACATATTTGATGTTTGTGACAAAAATTAACTCCACCTTCATATATTATTGTCTGGCATGCTTTAGACTGGAACTCATAAGAAGCTTGGCGTAGAGGATGACCGAGAATTTCATGACGTAGAAGTGTAACAAATGAAATAAATAGAGTCTGTGAGCGATAATCTAAATTGAACGCAGATAGGCTGCCTTCCAAAATGTATCAATACAAAGTTTGTATGCAGTTCTACTACGGTATATAAATCTTGTAGATATGCCAAGTGACCAAACAATGCATCAACTATAAATCCGATGCCTGATTGCTTTTTGACTGCGTTAAAAATACACATTGACGACGTTTTCAAATAGAATACATTGTAAACATTTTGTACAGCGGCATTATGAAACACGATACTTTGTTTAAACACAAATCAACTAACATTTTAGAAGGCAGCCATAGAGGCATTAGCTAAAGACGTTAGTAAATTTAAAGAATTTATGAAGAAGAAATGCTACTCAACTGCTGAAATGTTTAGTTTGTATGAATTATGAATCTGGAAACACTTCCTCTTAATTAAGCCTGATAAAGACTTATAACGGGTGATTTTTTTTAGGCTATTATCTTTTTGGCAACACTGGTTTAAACAGCTCACGCACGTTTCGTGTTTTGTTTCACTGTCAAACATCTTCAGTTTGGTCCTATAATTTAACCATGAATCGTCTTACAAACCGAACAACGCTTGCAAAACATTGAATTTTATTATCAAAATGCGTGCTCTGTTAAGAAAGTTCATCGCGCGCTTTTTGCATTTTATGGTCAGTTTAATCGACCTACACTGAAGCGGCTATTCGGGCTATTGTGACTAAATTTCGCACCAAATTTACATTGTCGTGGACATTAAACCACCAACACGCTTACGTGGAGTGCGAATTGAAGAAAATATCGCGCGCTGTATCGGTGTCAGTGTTAATGATGACCATCAATTATCGATTCGACACCGTTCGCAGCAATTGGGCCTCTGTTACTCAACAACGTGGAATATTTTGCAGAAGAATTTAGGTGTGAAGCCATTTCAAAATACAGCTGGTGCAAGAATTGAAGCCGAACGACCTACCGCAAGGCAGAATTTTTGGTGACTGGGCTCTTGGAGAGTTGGCCGAAGATCCACTTCTTTATCGGAAAATTGTGTTCAGCGGCGAAGCTCATTTTTGGCTCAATGGATACGTAAATAAGCAGAATTGTCGATTTTGGAGTGAAGATCAGCCAGAAGCATTGAAAAAGCTACCAATGCATCCAGAAAAAGTCACAGTTTGGTGCGGTTTATGGGCTGGTGGCATTATTGGAACGTACTTCTTCAAAGATGCTGCGAATCGTAACGTAACTGTGAATGGTGAGCGCTACCGTGAGATGATATCCAACTTTTTTTTTGCCCAAAATGCAAGAGCTTGACTTGCATGACATGTGGTTTCAACAAGACGGTGCCACATGCCACACAGCAAGCGTAACAATGGACTCGCTTATGAAAATCGGGAACAACGGTAATCTCGTTTTGGGCCCATTCGACGAATCTACGCCTTACTTGATGATCGTTTGGCTTCAATTCTGGCACGAGTTGGATTTAGTAAGCACGCAAACCAAGATCCTTCCGCAAAATCTTCCATAAAGTGGATGGACACAGATCCAATTCTTGTGCTCGATGGCAGATGGACTCATTCGGGTCTACCTCAATGCTACGCTCTACAGCAGCAATAGCTTCTTCTGTGCGCACCGTACAGCGTCTCTGGGGATGCGAGTTATCAATAAGAGTAAACGTGGTGCGAAAACGTTCCATGGTTAATCGAATTAACTGCTCTGATGGACGATTTTGTCGACGATAAAATGGACGTAGTGCGCATTACGTTTTCCGCACAGAACCATTATTTTCGAAATAAAATTGCACTATTTGCAAGGGTTGTTCAGGCGTGAGTCTATTCCTGATGAATTGCCAAATCAAACTGAGAATAAATCACTTGACAGCTGTTAAATCGGTCGCCATCTTGAAAAGTAATGCCAACTTAAAGTTATATACCTCTATAAAAAAACACCCTTTATTTTTGGAAAACTTAATTTATTTATGGAAGTGATTCCTTTTCTGTTTCTGAAAGATAACTCGTTAATGATAAACCAGAGGCCTCAAACATCTGTAGCAACAACACTGAAATTAAATTTAATAAATAATAACTGCTACTGCTACTTGCAACATATTTTTGGGAATTTGTTTTTCTTCCCCAAATAAATGTTGAAGATTTAAAATGAAATTAATTTGCCTCATGCTAGTAAGTAAAAAAAGCATTCATTCGAGATAAAAAGATTTCCTAGAATTTGTTGAAAAATTTCAACTGCCGGGTCAATTTATTTCCCATTTCATCCTTTCGTTTTACAATTCATTGTTGAAATGAGTTGAGCGTTGAGTTGCGTTGAGTTGAGCTTTAAAGAGAATCATTTTACATCTTGATTTGAAAATGATGTTGAAATGTTTTCTGAGAGATTTATGATTTTCAGTTTTTGTTTGTTGGCTTCATTTACACTTAATTTAGTCTTAATAAATAAGAATTTAATTCAAATATTAAACAGCAGCTGTGGTTCGCTTTTTTAAAGCAAAAGAAGAAAAGATTTAAAATTTTTTTTAAATACAGTGAAGTCATGGCAAAACAATACTTAAACAATATTCTCTAGAGAGAAAGCAAAAAGTCTCTGTATATAATAACAATAATAAGTGGGTGTTTCGTTTTTAATTTCTTAGTTTGAATTAAAATCGTTTTGTTTTGTGTTTTAAATTACTGTGACATCATTTCGTATATTTTTTTTTTGCATTTTTTTTTTTTGATTTTTATTATCTTTCACTTGTTCTATTTCCATATTTATTTATGACGCAAATCCACATTTTTCTTTATTTAAAGTTCTCATTTTAAGTGTTAATTAACACAATAAGAAATACATACAAAAATAGAACAAAATTAAATTCGTTTTAAATTTTTTTTTTAACATTTTAAAGCTGGTGCTGAAGAACATTTTCATTTAATCACTGGTAGCTTACCAACAGCAGACGTAATACTGTCTTCCAGCCAGCCAAACTTTCAAGTTTGCAGCTGCTATTGGTGAAATACTTCCTTAACTTAATTAGTCATTATAACCCTTCAGTCAGGATTACAATATAGTTTCTCACACCACTTATATGGTATGTGTTAATCTTATACAGTGACTCTGAACCACAGATTTTTGAGAAACTTTTCATGAAAATTTTATTTATTCCCATATTTTTTGCCAGAAATCTTCTGAGAGCAAGTAGCCGAAGAAATATTTCTTCATATTTCGTTTTGTTGAAGATGTCGGATCCGGGGTTTAATTCCTGGCCTCACGTCTAATAAACCAAACACACCACCTATCGGGTCCGCCATCTAATGTTTTTTATATCAACTAGTGCTTATTTCGTGAATGGTAACACTTAGCTCATGTCTGATTTGCCAGATAATTAGTTTTATCCTTCCGCTGAACGAATATGGTTGTGTATGCGCTTGAATAACGCTGGGAAATATTGCGACATTACTTTGAAAATCATTGTAATGTTGCAGAGAATGTGTGCGAAAATTGCGTACGGATTTTGGAAAAAGAGAAGCACCGTCAGCTCCGTAATGTTCGTTTTCTTGTGAAAAAAGTGAAAGAAACTGGCATCAATCATCGATAAACCAAAGCGTGAAAAGCCAAAAACAGTCCGTACACCCGAGAATATTGCTGCTGTGACAGAAAGTGTGCGTGAAGCGCCATCAACATCAATTCATCGTCGCTCTCAACAATTGAACATTTCGGAGACATCATTGAGACGAATTTTGCATAAAAACCTTGGTATGACGCCATACAAAATCCAATTGGTTCAGGAGTTGAAGCAAATTGACCATCCAATGCGTTTTCTCTTCGTTAAGTGGGCCTGCGATCGAATTACAGAAGATGCCGATTTTGGCAAAAAAAAAATCGTCTTTTCAGATGAAGCTCATTTTGATCTTGGCGGGTATGTAAACAAGCAAAAGTGTCGCATTTGGGGCGCAGAAAACCCGCACGCATACATTGAAAAGCCGACGCACCCAAAACGAGTCACTGTTTGATGCGGATTTTGGTCCAGAGGCATAATTGGGCCATTTTTCTTCGAAAATGAGCAAGGAGTGGCGCCGTTACAATCAATGGCGATCGTTATCGGGCCATGTTGAACGAATTTTTGTTCACAAAAATTGAAGAGGAGGATATTGGCAACATTTGGTTTCAACAGGACGGCGCTACGTGCCACACAGCCGAAGCTACACTCGATGTTTTGTGCCCTGTTTTTGAAGATCACATTATCAGCCGCAAAGCTGACCTCGGAGCTGCGATTTGACACCGTTGGACTATTATTTGTGGGATGCCGTCAAAGATAAGTGTTACGCCGACAAGCCAGAGACAATTGACGCTTTAAAGGGCAATATTCGTGAAGACATTGGTGAAATACAGCTGCACACAATCGATAATGTGCTTAAAAATTGGACCGATCGTGTAGGCTACTGCATGGCCAGCCGAGCCAGCCATTAGAATGAAATTATTTTCCATTATTAACCGGAAGGATTGTACTTTCAAATAAAAAGAGAAATTTGAGAAAATATTCCGTAGTTTTTTTAAAGCATTTACTAGACTACAGCAAGCTTATCATTTTTGCAATTGCCGCCTAAGGTAAGCAGCATGTTTATTAATTATAATAAAGACAGCAGCAGCAAAGCATAAGCAAAACAAAACATGAACAGTTCATTAATTCTTTATCAATAATGCCACTAACTGAAACGTTTTTTACGTTATATTTCCTACATCGCCATTTTAAAACACCGATTTCATGCATGTTATTGTATTGATAGCATTAATCCTCACATTGACAGCACAAATCCTGTCGCTGTGAGCAATAAATAGAAAAATATAGAATATAGAAAAGAATAAAAATAGAAATTTGCCTAATGGCGCATGGCGACACTTCAATTTTAACTGTTTCTCATATGTGTTGATAATATTTATTTTTCTTGGCACAGCGACAATCAAATTTGAACCTTCAAACTTTATTGTATTGTTGTAGTGAATAAGAAAAGAACTTATGCTGTATTAAACGCACGCAGGTAGTGAAAATCCAAAGTATTTTGATATTCTTCAAACTCATCCCAGCCTGTATGTGTAATTTTTTTTACCAACACATTAACAAGAAGGCGAGTTTGATCCATTATTTGATGTGTGCCTTTAACTTAAAAGCAAAGCATCCGAATCTTTGCTGTTTAGCGCGCTGCCTTTAAAATAATCACTTTCAAATACACCCATGTATGCTACATTTAAGAGATTACTTGCGTTGCGTTTATTGTGTTTACAGCATAAATAAAATCTCTGTTATTGAAATGTGTGTTTTAAAATTAAATTTTTGTAACGGACACGCACTCTATATAGCACTCTCACTCTGTGTCGCCTTGTTTTCATATTTAAGATTCTCTCTATCATGGTAAACAAAAATTGTATCGAAATTATGTTTATAAACACGTCTAATAATAGTTATTGTTGTTGGTTTTTCAATGATCTTTTATTAAAAAACAACAAATAGGAGGAACAACATTGTGTGAAAAGATGTAGAAGAAGAACAATAACAATAACAAAAGCAAACAGAGGAGATAATCATAAATGTTTATGCATTTGTAGCAACATCTGTGATTAATGTGCAATCACACGTTTTTCTCATTAACAAGCAGGCTCATGCATACGGTTCTACTCCTGTGCATATGCTTCTGTGTGTGTGTGTGTTGCGTGAGAGTAAATATTAATTTACCATTAAGGGGAGAATTTATATGAGCAACAGTAGAAAAACAACAGCAAATGTAGACGACTTATGTTTACGTGCTGTTAGGCAAATACAAAACCAATATGCTATCAAATCTCGCTCAGTCTCTCTCTCGCTCTGTCTTTGTTGCTGCATACAATTTAATGTAATGATAAGAAATCAGGAGACAGGCAAATAAACCGTAATTTAGGAAGATAGAAATAGAGAGAGTGATGCCTTTAACAAATTTGGCTACACTGGTTCATTTGCAAACAATTATTCTGCTTGACACTTACACTCAAACAAAACTGTTTTCGTCCACACACTATATTTATTCATAGAAATTGAACGAAAATCCATTCAAACGCTTAAATATGAAGAGAATTTCGTTTAAATTGAAACAAATAATTTTGTTGACATAAATAATTAAAATAGTTTTGTTTGTAATAAAATTTCTTATCAAAAAATATAATAAAATATGCTATGTTTGCCGGAATAAATTAATTTTATTGTGGAATTAAATTGTATTTACATTTGAATTATAAGTTTTAGTATAGATTTTAAATTTTATGGATCATGAGTTTTAAATTATAAATTCATTGTGGTTATAAATTTATTTTTAAATGTTATTTCTTGTTAAATGCAAGCTTTTAATATCAGTATGACGAGAAAAAAAAAGTTTTTTTTTGTTTCGCTTAAAATTCAATGTCAAAATTTTTAGACGTCAATTTAATCTAATCATTAGGTTGCTATTTAAAATAAATATAAAAAAACACACTGAACCACAAAAGTATTTGGTTTTGTATTACTTTCTGTTTCCAATTGTTTATTATACATAAACATACGATTTTATTTTATTTTATTTTTTTAATTTTTTTGTTTATGCGAATTAGTAAAGCCAAATGTAACTTTTTTTCTAGAGAATTGTTTACTTAAATTATTAGTTTACAGTTGTTTGTTTATTGAAAAAAAAATTTTTTTTCTCATGAAAGATTAATTTTTACAGAGTTTAAAATTCTTTTTTCTAAACAGTCTCTAAAGCAATGTAAAGGGTGTTTTTTATAGAGGTATAGAACTTTAAGTTGCAATAAAACAACGATGGATTATTCGATTGACATGAATTTTATTTATCCGAAAGATAATCTTGTGGCATTACATTTTAAATATGATTTCTGGCATATGACCGCCACGGCTGGCGCGGATGTAGTCCAAACTGGACGTCCAATTTTCGATGACTTTTTCCAACATTTGTGGCCGTATATCGGCAATAATACGGCGAATGTTGTCTTCCAAATGGTCAATCGTTTGTGGCTTTACCGCATAGACCAATGACTTTACATAGCCCCACAGAAAGTAGTCTAGCGGTGTTAAATCACAAGATCTTGGAGGCCAATTCACAGTTCCAAAACGTGAAATTAGGCGGTCACCAAACGTGTCTTTCAATAAATCTATTGTGGCACGAACTGTGTGACATGTTGCGCCGTCTTGTTGAAACCACATCTCCTGGACATCATGGTTATTCAATTCAGGAATGAAAAAGTTTGTAATCATGGCTCTATACCGATCACCATTGACTGTAACGTTCTGGCCACCATCGTTTTTGAAAAAGTACGGACCAATGATTCCACCACCACCTCATAAAGCGCACCAAACAGTCAGTTTTTCTGGATGTAACGGTGTTTCCACATACACTTGAGGATTACCTTCACTCCAAATGCGGCAGTTTTGTTTGTTGACGTAGCCATTCAACCAGAAGTGCGCTTCATCGCTAAACAAAATTCGCTTATGAAAATCGGGAACAACGGTAATCTCGTTTTGGGCCCATTCGACGAATCTACGCCTTACTTGATGATCGTTTGGCTTCAAATCTTGCACGAGGTGGATTTTGTAAGCACGCAAACCAATATCCTTCCGCAAAATCTTCCATATAGTGAATGGACACAGATCCAATTCCTGTGCTCGATGGCGGATGGACTCATTCGGGTCTTCCTCAATGATACGCTCTACAGCAGCAATAGCTTCTTCTGTACGCACCGTAAAGCGTCTCTGGGGATGCGAGTTATCAATAAGAGTAAACGTGGTGCGAAAACGTTCCATGGTTAATCGAATTAACTGCTCTGATGGACGATTTTGTCGACGATAAAATGGACGTAGTGCGCATTACGTTTTCCGCACAGAACCATTATTTTCGAAATAAAATTGCACTATTTGCAAGCGTTGTTCAGGCGTGAGTCTATTCATGATGAATTGCCAAACCAAACTGAGAATAAATCACTTGACAGCTGTTAAATCGGTCGCCATCTTGAAAAGTAATGCCAACTTAAAGTTCTATACCTCTATAAAAAACACCCTTTATATAACAGCAATTTGCCGCGTACTACATTACATTCCCTCCTCCTAAAACATACATTTGAAATATCAACGCAATGAGCTGCTTGAATAGGAGCCATCCCCAAAAAGATGGGTGTTGCTAAACAAAAATCGTGTGGACTGGTTTTAGATTTTAAGATTAATAATCATTTTTCTTTTAAATTTTTAGCAAAAAACATTCGTTAAAAACGTAATATAAGAGCGAACAAAATATAACAGCAAATAAAGCCAACTGCTCATCATCTTTGACTGACCTATAAATAAATACCGTCCAAAATATTAAACATTGAAATCATATATGTTAAGTTTTTTAAGACAACATTAAGTAGCCAAGTTATAGAAATTGGTTTCCTTTCCAGTTACATACATATGTACATACATACAGTGGTGGCCTTATAATTAGAAACGATGTTTCTGGAACAGAGTTCTCTGGAGTGACGAATCTAAGTTTAAGTTGTCCCAATCTGATGGAAAAACGTATGTAAGACGTCCTCCAAACAGAGCCTTTGATCCCAAGTACACAGTCAAAACTGTAAAACAAATTAACAAACATACATGTTGCTAAGTCGTTTCTAATTATAAGGCCACCACTGTACATACATAATTGGTTATTACAACCTGTCAGTCCAGATTAGGACCTAGCTTCTCACACCACTTATGCTGAGTGTGTTAATTTTATACGTGAGGGTTGAGACCAGCAGTTTAAAGTCAACTCCGAACGACAGATTTTTGAGAAAATTTTTCTTGTCAATTTTATTTACTCTCAGAGAGTTTTCGCCAGAAACCTGTTGAGAGGGGAAGTTGCCGAAGAAATATCTTTTCACATTTCGTTTTGTTGGAGATGTCTGATCTGGGGTTTGATCCATGGCCTCATGTCTAATAAGCCAATACACTTCCTACTAGGCTAAGGCGACTTTAAGTCGACTTCAAGCTTCAGTTAGAAAGCTGGCTCTAAATGTCGGACTTTTAAAGCCTTCTGAAATTAAACATTTCAAGGGTTGGCGTATTAAGTCTTGATACCACAGTGGTTAGTTCATCCCTATAATCAAAAACCTTAAAACCACATCGTTACAGCTCCTGCAACAGTTCCTCTGCACAGATAGTTCACAGCAAAGGCGAGAGAACTCCGCTTTGCAATGCGTGCCTATTCAACTCAGTTTGGAGTCGGAATGAAATGTTGATCGACTTGATTGATTATATTGATTGCTGATATTGATTGATGATATTGATTGATGTTACGGATTGATGATATTGATTGATGATATTGATCGACTTGATTGATTATATTTATTGCTGATATTGATTGATGATATTGATTGATGATATTGATTGATGATATCGATTGATGTTATGGATTGATGATATTGATTGATGATATTGATTGATGATATTGATTGATGATATTGATCGACTTGATTGATTATATTGATTGCTGATATTGATTGATGATATTGATTGATGATATTATTTGATGATATTGATTGATGATATTGATTGATGATATTGATTGATGATATTAGTTGATGATATTGATTGATGATATTGATTGATGATATTAGTTCCTCTCGGTACTGTATTGGAAGCTAAAAGAGAGGGCCTTAGTTCTACAAATTTACTTGAATATTATGCTGAGCAGTAAGACCTCTTACTACTAAAGTGATCTTCCTAACAAGGAACATACAAGAAAGGCCATTAGAATTTTGAATTTCGTGCAATACACTGCTCAGTTTCCAAATTTTCATCAAATGTTTGTGGATCTGGAATTTCGTGCAATACAATCTGCGATTTTTAAATGTTCTTCAAATCTTTATGGGGGGTAAACTCGTCTTCATTATTTTTATTGAAGTCGCTGTAGTCTAGTAGATAGTGTGTTGACTTATTAGACGTAAGGCCACGGTTCAAACACCAGGTCAGACATCAAAACGAAATATGAAAAAATATTTGTTCGGCGACTCCCTCTCAGCAGATTTCTGGTATAAACTCTGAGAGTTACAATAAAATTACCATGGAAAGTTTCTCAAAAATCTGTCGTTCGGAGTCGACTTTAGACTGTAGGTCCCACCACTCATGTATAAAATTAACACACACAACATAAATGGTGTGAGAAAATAGGTCGTAATCCTGACTGAAGGGTTGTAACGACCAATTATGTATGTATGTATGTATGTATGCTCTTCTTAACATAATTTAAACATCGTATCATTTATTAACACATTCGCTGCCAAGGACGAGTATACTCGTCTTTGACATGGTATCCCTCACTGCCAAGACGAGTATACTCGTCCTACTTTAAATATATTATAACATTCAGGCTTTTGAATTTTTGCCACAAACATAATATAAATATGTAAATACATAAATATTACAAAAATAATACTTTTTTTCTTATAGAGAATGATCTTTCAAACAAAAATCAACTTCATCGTGTATTTATAACAAAATTTTATAGGAACTAAATCACTTATGATACCTTATCTTCATGATAGGATTTGTAACAAAGTCCAATACATAATCGAGGTCTATCAGGACAGCTCGGACAGTAATATCGAGTCTCCTTTCGAATGCTTTTCGTTGCACAAACTCTACATTTGCGAGTTGGGTTTTTCTTTCGTTGTGTGGGAGGAATAGCATCAAGATAATGAAGGGAACTTTGCTCTTGGGCTATGATTGACGTACGATTGACGCTCTTACCAAGAAATAACAGGGTTTTGGTAAACAATAACACTCAAAATATAAATGGCAATGGGAATGACTTCATATAATTTGGGCTTGGCAGCGAATGGGTTAACTAGACGTCATTTCAAGTTTGCTATTGCCTCAAGTAGTTTGCTATTGCCTCTTTGTACTGTTCCCGCAAGCAGAACTACATATATTTCAGAAGTTTGAACAATATTTGAGCAATTAAACGCTTTTAATACAAAATTCCCGCTCATCAGAGATCGTTAATCTTACAGAAAACGGGGAAAAGCCTGAGTTTTTTTATTGTTGTTTACTGTTACAATGATTCAACAGTTCAATCAACTTCAGCTGGTACTTTTTGTTAAAAATAACTAACTGGGTACCATTTTATAAAACTTACGTGATATTTTCTTATTTTTTAAAGTTCGTTTATAACCAATGGTTTGCGATAAATCTATTATTATTGTTATTATTCATTTCATTTCATTTAATTTATTTCTTTATTTTATTTTTATTTCTTTACAAATTCAAAGTACAACTTCAGTCCCTTACTGATAACAGTTGTATTATTGTGGGGGATTTTCTGTATTTTTTAATTTTTATATCACATTTATTATTTACGAATAAATCGTATGTACATATGTATACTCATTGGAATTAATTACATGCTTTGGAAAATGAAAAAAACAATTTAAATTCCTTCCATGGAATTATATTTCTTTTTTTTTTAAGTTATAAAACAAAGTTTTTAACTTTTTACAATATGTACGAGTGCAATACAGTATTTGAACGAAATTCCTCTGATTTTTATTGTTCGTTTTCAAGGAGAGTTTAGTGGTATAGAACATCGATAACTTTCTGGCTTTGCTACGAACTCTAAACATACTTGATTGGTCCTTCGAACCAAGCACAGGAATTATTAATGCTTTTGTCTGACAAGCTTATTGGCTCAATAAGTTTGATTCTGCGACGGTTTTGGGATGGTATTATTGTTGTAACTGACCAGTTTTCGGATACTTTGGCGTTCAACTGACATCCCCACCGAACAAATGGAATTCTGGATACTTGTTCATCAATAGTTTTCTGGTTATGCTACGAACTCTAAACATACTTGGTTGGTCCTTCGAACCAAGCTTATTGGCTATTTTGATGTTCAACTGACACCAAACATATAAGATTCTGCATACTTGATCATCGTATTAGTAAACCTCACTGCTTAGCATAATATGAAAGCAAATTTATAGAACTAAAGCCCAATCGCCTCGTTAATTATGCAGTAGAGAAGACAGGCAATTGGGTTCAATAATCACTCTTCGTAAGATGGATTTCTCCTGCCATTGTCGTGAAGAAACTCTTGGAGGAGTTGTAACGATGTAGTTTTAAGGTTTCTCCCGCCATTGTTGTGAAGAAACTGTTGGAGGTTTTGTAGTTTTAAGGTTTTTGGTAGCCGTGGTCTAGTAGATAGTGTGTTGGCTTATTAGCCTGGGTTCGTATCCCAGGTCAGGCATCAAAACAAAATACAAAAAGTATTTCTTCGGCGACTTCCTCTCAGAAGATTTCTGGCAAAAACTTTGAGAGTAAAATAAACCTGCCATGAAAAAGTTTCTCAAAAATCTGTCGTTCGGAGTCGACCTTTTAAACTGTAGGTCCCACCACTCATGTATAAAATTAACACACACGAGATTAGTGGTGTGAGAAGCTAGATCGTAATCCTGACTGAAAGGTTGTAATGTCCAATTATGTATGTACAGTGGTGGCCTTATAATTAGAAACGATGTTTCTGGAACAGAGTTCTCTGGAGTGACGAATTTAATTTTAATTTGTACCAATCTGATTGAAAACCTATGTAAGACGTCCTCCAAACAAAGCCTTTGATCCCAGGTACACAGTGAAAACTGTAAAACAAATTAACAAACATACATGTTACTAAGTCGTTTCTAATTATAAGGCCACCACTGTATGTATGCATTCAAACTCCCCTTGAGATATATTATAAAGCAGATAGGAGGGATAAAATAGAGAGCTTTGAAGTTTCATCACAGGCTTTATCAGGTTGTGGTGGATCTGAACTTAATTTATGGGACTCACATTTACCAGGACAACCAGAATGCTACCAAGTTCCTCATAAACGTCATCTCGACGTACGTTCTCGTCCATGTTTGTCGGGAACTTCTCAAGGAAATTTCGGACAATTAAAAGGTATCTCTCATATGTGTATCAAAACATAGAGATATTATTGAAAATTTCATTACTGATGACTTGGTTAGGTTTGGCACAGAGTTCACATAGCTTCTAAATATCACAGGACATACATAGGTGTACGGATTGCCTTAGTTAAAATAGATTTTCAAAAAACGTTTTACAAGTAGGTTTAATTTCGCTGAGAACATGAGCGTATATGCAATGTTGCTAGGTCTACTGGTGTAATATGGATAAGAGAACTTATAGTGTTCTTTCCCTAAATGGCACGCAATCCATCACAATATTGAACTTGTCACAGCCCTTTGCATGTCGAGGAACTTGGCATTTCTACAAACGAATTCTGTAGGATTTGTGGATCTATCTTTCACCTCATGTGTCAGTGCTTCGGTCTTGCTATGAAGAGGCGAAACATCTTTGTGAGAAGTTATTTACAAATAGAAGTCTCTGTAACAAATATTTCTTGGGCAACAAAATAATACATTTATTTTGTAATTTAATTTTGTAAAGATTTTCTATTTTTTGTTTAATTATGAAAAAAGGAAAGAAATCCAATAGGAAGACAATAACTTATTCACCACACCAATAGTGAACACTTGTAATAACAATAACGTCTCATCGATAACGGGTTTATCAATTAAATAATCGAAATCATGAAGAAAAAAACAAATCACAAGGCAGGCAATATAAAAGCGATGAAATTGAATAGATTACTGCCATGGGGATGGCAATTACGCTGTCACTTACATAATTATGTACGAACGTATTTTATTTCTTCATATTGTTATTTTTTTTATTTGTTTGTTTAATAAATAAATTTTGTCATTTATTTTATTATTATGGTGGTAGTGGTAGTTGTAGTTGTAGTTGGATTGTGTTATTTTTCAATTTTTGCTAGGCTGTCATATTCATTTCACTGATACTGCTGATGATAAGGGTTAATGACATAATTAAACACAGAAATTCACTAACACAGATACAGCTATACACACGGTAAAGTACAGAAGAGAGAGAGAGAGAGTAAAACTAAAAATATTTTGGTAAACAAAATTGCTGTTTGCAGTCGTACTCATACAGTTAAATACACAATCAAATTTGGTTTTATGCTCTCTTAGGAAAGAAGAGCAAATGCTGCACTATTTTTTGTAAATAACCATACTCACACACACACATACAACACACTCCACTTGGTGCAACCCATGGCAAATAGTACAAAAACAATTTCAATTGCATGTAAAACTAACGGACCAACAAGTAGTTTAAAAGGGCAGTGTAAAGTAAAGCAAACATAAACAAAACAAAATACAAAACAATCTGGCAACATGTTGAAAACATAAACTGTGTTATTTTTTTTATTTGTTTTAATTTTTATTTTCATTTTAATATGCATGTGGCGTGAAATGAACTATAAAATGAGTAAAAATAATTACAAAAAAAAACAAAGAAAGAAAAGAAAAGCTTGTCAATTCTTTTGCTTGAAAAACGATTTTTTTTTGTTTTTTAATGTAGAAAGTGAAATTTGTTGGAGAAGAAAAATAAAAACAAACAAAAATTGGAAAGGCTTTCATGGTAACGACAAAATAATTTGTTTTTAATTTTTTTTTTCTCTCTTTTAGTTTAACAAATAAACAGTGTTTAGTCTTCATTGCTTTTGTTGTTAAATTTTATGTTTATTTTTTTTTCTGATGACATGTTGCCTCAAGCTTGTAATCGCATTAAACAAAAGGTCTTAATGTCAGGCTGTTTTTCTTGTTGAATTTGTTTTTTTTTTTATTATTTTCACTTCATTTGATGAATGTCATCATTTATGTCTTCTTCAATGATTAATAATGTAATGGGTTATCCATTCAGTGGTTTCAAAAGCAACGATCTGGCAAGGCTGTGTCAGTTCTTTAGTGAAAGGTTTGTGATTTTTGAATATGAATCGTTTAACAGAAAATTGTGGTGACCACTTTTCGTACACTACGGTGAGATTTTGGTCGTCAATATCGACCTACATATGTTAGGTTAGGTCGAAGTGGTAGCTTTGATTGCCAATGCTGACGCATAGCAGTATTTGTACTGACCGTGTTCCACCAAACTATAGAAGAAGTTGGTCAGCGCAAGGGCTACACCAATATCGACCTACCGTGCACGGAATTAGCAAGATTACCAAGAAATTTGAAGAATATGAAGGCACCGTAGTCTAGTAGGTAGTATATTGGCTTATTAGACGTAAGGCCACGGTTCAAACCTCAGGCTAGAACGAAAACATGAAAAAAAAATATTTCTTCGGCGACTTCTTCTCAGCAGATTTCTGGCAAAAACTCTGAAAGTTACAATAAAATTGCCATGAAAAGTTTCTCAAAAAATCTACCGTCGTTTGGAGTCGACTTTAAACTGTAGGTTCCGCCAATCCTGTATAAAATTAATACAAACAACATAAGTGGTGTGTGAAGCTAGGTCTTAATCTTGACTAAAGGGTTGTAATGGCCAATCATGTACGTATCAAGAAATTTTAAGACACTGAGAGTGTGTATCCAAGCCCTAAGCATCATAACAAGGTACACACTGTCAAGAATATTGCTTCTGATAGTGATTAGGCGGATAATCAAAACCTGTTTACTCCACAGCATTCTCAGCAATTGGTCCTACAATATTTTGTATTTAAGGGTGCTTCTCTATCCACATAAAGTCAAACATCCTGGCCTAAATTGGACAAGAAGCATACTAATCAGAAGCATCTCTGTCAGTGTATCAATTCTCATGGGTCATGACATAATACATTGGCATTGGAAAAGACTTTGCTTGTCTAAAAATAACGTCTTTATTTACCATTTGTCGACCTCTGGAGCGATGCAATCTTATTTCATTGGACTCACCATTTCCCATTTCCCGTTTTGGCTGATACTGACAATAGGAGGTAGTGTATTGGCTTATTAGACATGAGTCCACGGTTCAAACCCCGGTCAGACATCTTCAGGAAAACGAAATATGAAAAAAATATTTTTGCGGCGACTTCCTCTCAGCAGATTTCTGGCAAAAAGAGTAAATAAAATTGCTATGAAAAGTTTCTAAAAAATCTGTCGCTCGGAGTCGACTGTAAACTCTAGGTCCCGCCACACATGTGTAAAATAAACACACACGACATATGTATGTGAGTGGTGTGAGAAGCTAGGTCGTAATCCTGACAGAATAGTTGCAATGGCCAATTATGTATGTATGTATGCCTTGATACTGGTTGTCAAGACTGACTAATCAGAACTTGACAGTTACTATTGGGGCATCGCCTTATACCTTATCACAACGAGTCACTATGTTGGTTTAAGTAGACTTTGATTTAATAACACCGGCACCCCCCTTTTGTAATATCCTGCGCCAAAATATTAAAATCTTAAATTCATCAATTTATAGTCGAGATATCTCCCGGAACAAACGAAAAATTGCTTGTAAAGTACAGCAAAAGGATCGTTCCCACGACAATCGGATCTTCGCTCCGGAACGACCCGACTCAACATCGGCCAAGGATTGTCAACCCAGCGAAAGCTGTATCAACCGGAAGTATCAACAGCTGCAATCAATCCAAAGACGATCGTTTAAACAAGTTCCAGGTATTATAATGAAATGAAAGTATCTTTGAAATCATAGCTTGCGGTATTAAAAATCCCATTTGTTAAGCAAACACCCTACTCACTAGACTACAGTGGCCAGCTGTTAGCTGTTACCTGTCAAATAATAATAAATAGTTGTTAAGGTCAATGACATTTCATCAATTTGCAATAATAAATGAGCCTTTGAATGACTGTACAAAAGGAAATTGCGCAGGTTTATTTAAATTTAAAATTTTTCTCCAGTTTTATTGACAATAAATGGTACGTATAAAAAAAATGGAATGAAAAAAAAACGTTGCGCCAGCATAAAAATCAGTGGCAATAAACAAACTCATGGCCACTCTCTCTATATCGGCTCTAACTGCTTAGTCTCTTGCCGTAGAGACACACGTAGTTTACGGTATTTATAGTTTGGGGAAGTGTTGTAAAATGTTATGATTTACAAAGAGAGCTTAGGAAGTGATGCTTTTGGGAAAATTTATAATTGAAAGACATACACAAACACACACACACACACACACAGAGGCAAATGTATTGGCATTTCGGTGATGGTTGTTTAAAGCGAAAAGAGTGAGTTCAATACACTGTTGCAATATTAGTTGGGGTTTTTTTTGTTTGTTTTTTTCATTTTTTCGTAAATAAATTAAAAATTTTCAAAATTTTTTGTTTTAAATATTGACAGTCTTTTCAATTATTTTTATGCGTAAAAACTTTAGTTTTTTTCTGCAAATTTTTTTCAAATCCTGTTAAACGGCAAGAAAATTTTTTTTTTAACGTTCAAACATTTACGCAATCTTACTTCAATTTGGCCATAAAAACATAGGAAAAAAAAACAACCAAGTCTTGTTTATCGACAGCAATTTAAAGTTGTTGCATTTACAACAGTTTAAACGAAGAAAGAAAATTATCCGTCAGCTTAAAAAAAATTCATATGCAAACTTGAGGTAAAAAAATTAAATTTTTTTTCATATCAAAAAATAATTTAAAAATTTATGATTTTTTAAGTTATTTCTTCCCCAAAACACTTAAATAAATTCAAATAAAAACGAATATAAAAAAAAAATCCCATAAAGCCATGGGAAATCTAAACAAGTGCTTTACGGCCAGTGGCCATGTGAGTACATACATATGTACCTACGCCTGCTACACTCTAACTACCGCCATTACTCAGTTACAGTAAGTAACTTTTTTACAGGAATTTTTTTTTTCAAAAAAAAAAAAAAAAAAAAACAATTTTTAAACATTCAATCACGTTTTCTTTAAGAAAGAAACAAAAAATTTCATTTCAAAATTAAAATTATTACATAAAATACAAAATTATGATCCATCATTATGCCTCCCGCCCCTCCTAGCTCATTAACATACCATACCATACAATTATTATGAGTTTTTGTTTCTTTTGCTTTTTTTTATAATTTTATTACAATTAAAAAAAAATTGATTCTCTTTTCTTTTCAAATTTTATATGATTTTTTAAGACCCTAAAGTATTCCTATTTTTTTGTTTGAAATGAACAAAAAAAAGGTTTAAAAGAAAGAAAAAAACGTGATCAAAATATTAGAAAAAAAAATTAAAACACCTTAATTGGGTGGGGGCAAAAGCCACTTTCTTAAGTGTATTTACAAATAATTACCTTAGAATTGTATTTTTTCATTATCAACCACTGCACAATGGCCCCTTTCGTATAAGAAAAACAAAAAAAAAACTCTTTTCACCTACAAGCTACCAGGGTTACCATGATAGGCAGAAAGTTTTCAATAAAATCTTGTGAACGCACTGAATGTATATCAGGAGGGACAAGCCAATTGTGACCAACAAAGCCTTTGTTTGGACAGAATTAATTTGAACACAATTCAGATGAAATTGGATGAGGTTCGAACGCGGGCATGTGTTGATGTAACCGGGGAAATAAGAACTTTTTCCATAAAGGGGCACTAGAGACTATGTTGGATTGAAGCCCGTAGAGAGTACCAGACCTACGAGGACTATGGTTAGAATAATAAGAGATAAATACATACATAAGTATATACATACAGTGGTGGCCTTATAATTAGAAACGACTTAGCAACATGTATGTTTGTTAATTTGTTTTACAGTTTTCACTGTGTATCTGGGATCAAAGACTTTGTTTGGAGGACCTCTTACATACGTTTTTCCATCAGATTGGGACAAATTAAACTTAGATTCGTCAATCCAGAGAACTCTGTTCCAGAAACATCGTTTCTAATAATAAGGCCACCACTGTACATACATAATTGGTCATTACAACCCTTTAGTTAGGATTACGACCTAGCTTCTCACACCACTTACATTTGTTAATTTTATCCATAAGTGGCGGGATCTACTGTTTAAATTCGACTCCGAACGACAGATTTTTGATAAACTTTTCATGGCAATTTTATTTAATCGCAGAGTTTTTGCCAGAAATCGGCTGAGAGGATGTTGACGAAGAAATCTTATTTTCATATTTCGTTTAGTTGGAGATGCCTGACCTGTGGTTTAAACCGAGGCCTCACGTCTAATAAGCCGACACACTACCTATAAATATAACATAAGATTCAACGGGCGATATCTTGAAACGACATATCGAGTAGATGGTCCTTAAGTGGACCAGTAAAACCAATGATTTTGGAAGATGCTTCGCAGCAGGGAGACCATTCTGGAGCACACGCATGGATAAAAGACAGTTAATGAGACAAGAGCGCGGGTACGCTTCCACAAAGTGAAATAATCGGAACTCATAAAGTCACCGTCGTCTAGTTGGTAGTGTGTGAGGCCTCAGTTCATAACCCACGTCAGACATCAAAACGAAAATATGAAAAAATATTTCTTCGGCCACTTCCTCTGCTGATTTCTGGCAAAAATTCTGAGAGTTTGCTATGAAAAGTTTCTCAAAAATCTGTCGTTCGGAATCGACTTTAAACTGTAGATGTCGCCATTCATTTATAAAATTAACACACACAACATTGAAAAGCTAGGTCGTAATCATGTCTGAAGGCTTGTAATGATCAATTATGTATGTATGAGGTAACTTGAGGATATTTTTCAAGCGGGAGCCGATTACATCGAAAGAGGTTCGAAATTCAAATTGAGATAGAAAGGGCAAACGACGATATATGCATAGCAATACAATAAGGCAGTCGGGTCGCCGTCCAAATATTCGGCTTGTAGAAGGTTAACTCGAGCATAGTGTGTGTGTGTGTGTCTGTGCAATCTGAATGAGCAAGTCGAAGAAAGTACGTTTACTCTCTACTGGATACCAAGACATGTAAAAAGTTTAAGGCAAAAAGGACGCAGGCGAGCTTGCGAGAAGGGTCGTAAAGGGCATACGACGGTACATACCAATACTATGAAACAGTCGGGTCGCCATCAACACACTCGGATTGTAGAAAGTTAATTCGGGAATAGAGTGGAACTGTCTGTCCTATCTGTATAAGCAATTCAGGGAAAATAGATTCACTATCTGCTGGAGACCAAGACACGTAAAAGGCAAAGATCAAACATAAAAGCTTGCCAGAAGGTGCTTCTTTGCTGCTTAAAAGTTTGGAATATGGAAAGAGGCAAAAACTCTTCTGAAGCGAACTGAGTTCAAACACTTAGATAAGTATGAAAAGTATGATCCAGGAGGTGCCTAAGGATAGTAGCAGACACAATAAACACGCGCTCAGAATAGCAATACTTCGAGCATGTAAAGGCAGAAAGTGATCTTCACTGACAACGAACAATATCCTAATATTTGTCAAGGCAACAGAATTGGAAGACATTTAGGGCAGTACTACGTGCAACGTGAATTAGACATGTTTAGTGAAATTGTGAGAGAATATAAGCTCAAGCAAACTCTTGCCATTGGATTGTCCAAAGAAGCAATCGTCGTAATAGAATTGTGTCCCAATGTATTTATATTTCTAATGGCTAGACTGATGCCATGAAACATTTTTTAAAGATTCCTTCTCATCCGCATGCGTTGTACCAGCAATTATAATTTCAATACACAAAGTTTACTGTCACGAAGCCTTTAAAACTTTTTTGGTGAATAGTTTTCTTTGACTTATTTTGAATTTTTTTTTTTTGTTGTTGTTTGTACAATTGCGTTTAAACGCCGAACGATACAGTGAATTTCCTGCATCCTAACCTCAAATATAAAAATCGGAAAAAATTTATATTTTTCCCAATGTGTTCCAAAATGGCGATTGATTCCTCGGGTTTTAATACATAGATAGAGAAAAAATTTCTTTTTTTTAATTCGTTAGAGTTACCCACAGCTTAGTATTAAACTTTTAATTTAATTTTCTTTAAAAAATTTTCCAAGACATTAAATTTCTGCAGCAAAGTGTCTGAACTTTAATCGTCTTGCCACTAAACAAGGCAAATACAACAACACTAACATAGACGACGACCACAAAACAAAAAGTCATTGAAAAAAGGCAACAAGAAAAAAAAACACAAAATCATAGCAATAGAAATAGAAAACAACAATAACACTCAGAGAAATATCAAGGACATACAGCGGACATTATACCTGTTAAATGATGTTTTTTTTTTTTGTTTGCTTATTTTTGCTTTCGTTATTATACAGTAATTAACATGCACTCAAACTGTAAAGTGTGTTCTTACAAAGGCCACCAAAACTAGACACAACAGAATAGAACAAATACGAAAAACAAAGTAGAAAAAATAATTATCAAGGACGTTTTGTTTTAATTTGACATCATAAATGCTTGCACACAGCCAGCCATGCCATACAGACACACACACTCATGCTTACATGTACATACATATAATAAATGCAAAGTGCATTTAGCTTTTATGCAAATGCATAGAAAAACAACAACAGTTACAAACGAGATAAAGCAGAAAAAAAAACTTAGTAAAGAATTATGTATGTTAAGAAAAAATACAAACCAAATAAGTTTCTGTTGTTAGTGTTTTGCATGCAATTATTGTTCTTTATGGTTTTTTTTATTTTTCTCCTTATTTCTCTCTGAGTGTTTACTTAAACTAAAACTCACTCTCTTGGCTTTCTTTCCTATAAAGATAACATGAAGACAGACACTCTTTTACTGTTTTACATTATAAAGGCTGGACCTTGTTCTCTTTCTCTCATATTTTTTTTGTCATGCTTTCCTTTTTAATTTTTTTATTATTATTATAACACAGAGTTGTTAAACACCATTTAACACCACCATACATACATATGTACATACGTACAAAGTACAAAAAGTGAATTGTTTAAATGGTTTTAATTAAATAACCATTGCGTCGTCGCTCGCTCGGTCGTTCGTTTGCCATTTGAATGTTTATTAGCTAAAATGAAGCCACGGTCTGTCCATCTAACCAACAGACCATTTGACCGTTACTAGTTTGTTTAACTGACCTTATATTTGTAATGGTTTGTGGTTTTTTTTTGGTTTTTGTTTTTCTACTACTTTGCCTGTCAGATGTTCATTTGACTGTGCTTAAAAGACTTGTTGTCATTATTAAAGTTGTGTGTGCTGTGCTGTGCAGTGTGTTGTGGTTTTTATTTTTAACACCAACCAACCCCAACCAACCACTGTAGCCATGTATTCTCGCTTAAATAGTTTTTTTTGTTTGTTTGTTTGTTTTTGTTTTTGCTTTCTTTAAGAATCATTAAACACAACACAGTGAATTAAAATTAAAAATAAAACGCTGCCACAATATAAAAAAAACCATACAGTTTAGCAAGCAGCTGGCAATAAAGCATTAAAAGAATTTATTGTTTTAAAATAAATATGATGGGAAATTTTAAAAAATTTTCTAGACAACAACAAAGTCTACAAAAAAAATTTTCCAAGAGCTAAAATGAACATTTAGCCTCCTGAACTTCCTAAAATAGTCATTGTGTGGTAACATGTAATCAATATTCCTTAAAAATTGCCAATTCAGTCAGCATACCTGAGTGACCAATATTAGACCCCCATGCCATTGTCCCAGAGGCACTTACTAGTATTTGTTGTGTGGCTCCTACAACAAAAGTTCAATGGGAAGAGATGGAAAATTGTCTCCACCTAACGTATGTAGGAGTGGTATTGTTTACAGTATAATGGGTTCGAATGAAAACTTTGAACACTGAGGAAAAGTTCAAAGCCTCTGATCGTCAAACCTAGCTTCACTAGCGTTCTACATTGACTCACAGCTGTCATCAATATACCATATTCAGTAGCAGTCAACATCGTCTGAAGAAATGGAAAAATTGTGATGCTCTTTAGGTGTTTTTTGGCAAACTAAGTTGCTTGTCTGAAATCAACGAAATGCATTTTAAAATCAAACCTTCGTCAGGGATTACATACATGCATACATAATTGGTCATTACAACCCTTCAGTCAGGCTTACAACCTAGCTTCTCACACCACTTATGTTGTATGTGTTAATTTCATACATGAGTGGCTGGACCTACAGTTTGAAGTCGACTTCAAATGACAGACTTTTTTGAGAAACATTTCATGGCACGTTTTATTTTATTTCAAGGTTTTGCCAGAAATCCGCTGATTACAAGGATCAGGGATTGCAAATAATTATTCGCAGCATATTTAGCTTTTTCGTTTTGTACAATGGGTCAATCCGACCTCCGGGTACTGTACTTGTCTTGACTGACAGGTACACGTCCTTTAACCTAGCTTTTTCGACAATTGGCTATTGCTCCATCGAGTTCCAAGTATGTTTTCCGTTGATTCATTCTCATCAGCATCACAGAAACTACATGTAGGGCTCGAGACAGCCCCTATTCTATATAAGATTACTCTGAGTTTACCGTGCTTTGTCAAAAGATCCAAGATCATGTTATACTTGGAAAGTTAGCTGCATGACTCAGATCTCCTTTGCTTGTAGTTTCCCAACAAAAGTTTCGCTGGCCTTAAATCCACTAGGTTTGAGAAGAGCCTCTGCTTCTGTTTCATTTTCCCTTTCGTTGAGCATATTTTTCCAAACACCCCTGCCACTTCACGCAAGGGTTCTGTCTGCATCAACAGCGTGAATGCTCCCCTCCTCCTTGCAAGCTCGTCACTTTCGATTGTTTCAAATTCACTTGGTTTGAGTAGAGTTTTTGTCACTCTTTCATCTTCTCTATCGTTGAGCACATCTTTCGAAATATTCCCTACCACTTCACAGAAGGGTTCTGTGTTCCCATAAGCTGCGCGGCTTAGCTATCTCATTATCGGGAATGACCTGGCACCCAGAAGATGGTAACTTTATTTTCCCTACTTAGCCGACTCATCTCCTCCAGACAGTCCCATATTATTTTCAATTTAAGCTTATAACAGCCTAGTATTTGAATGACGGCCTAACTATCAGGTAGTAATGTTATGCTCTGTCTTTTGTACCTCCTATCCAAATTGAATTGAGCACATCCTTTCATTGGCATATACGACTTTCGCTTGAAAGATATCTGCGAGTTTTCCCATATGATCGGAATATTAGGATCTAATACGGTTTTCAGATATGCACTTTTATTGCGTAAATCGCAATAAACGCCATTATTGTGATCATTATTGTGCTCAATATTTCATATAAAATGTCAATTAATTATTGCGCAATAAATAAGCAAATTGTTATAATATTGAGTAAAACATAAAATGCAGCACCGGCATAAGTATGTTCAGTGAGTATATTACAATTAACCGAACAATTTCTGCTGCTATTTGACAACTCAAATGTCAATAACGACAAACAAAACGAAAAAATAAAAACAATGTTGTTGAAACAACCGGCTGTTTTGTGTACCAGCTGTCAGATGAATATTGATTAAGCAGCTGAACTGCGTATATTATTATGTTCAGACATATTTAAATTATTGTACTCAATTAACCGAATATTGACTCAATAAAAGTATCTGTATATCGCAACATAGTCCCCTCTTTCAAAAAACTATCCTGCTGATTATTATATACATTTGTGTTAGTAATTTTTGTTGCAAAACATTTTCCAAAATGGTTCTGTCCAGGGGACAGTTAAGAACGGAGGTAGGTAAGGCCACACGTTCTATCATATTGGGCCTGTTTTTGTAAGACGAACTATTTCACCCGTACGTCTGTTTATATAGACAAAAACACTCAATTCTATTTGTGTTTTCCATACAAATGGATGAACGTATGACGTCGTTTGTCTTACAAAAACAGGGCCGTGTTATGATGATCTCAGATGAATGTCTTTCATGTTCGATCCATTTTCCATTATATTAACGACAGTTTGAATTGCTCTGGTCTTTACGGTGCAATGGGTTTAAGTAGAAGACCTTAGCGCCACCATTAAGCAGTTTTTAATTGGTTAGTTTAAGACCACACATACTGGTCTTTGCATCTGATACAATTCCACCCGAGTTATTTTTAAATGTATTCTGCTGCACCTATTATAAAGGCAGCTTTCGTTGTCATCTTATGGCAAAAAGCAAGGCATTTTATCATTTATTGGAAACATTTTTTCAACTCTGTTATGATAAATGAAACATTTTTTATAAAAGCCTAGGGAAATACGGGTCATTAGGTTCTATGAACGAGACACCTTAGGGGATTCGCCATAATAAATGAATCGGCATTTTGAAGCAGAGATCAGCAATTAGTATTCGGTTCTGTGAACGAGAAACTTCAGTAGATTCGCCACAGTTAATGAATCGCCATTTCGAAGCAGAGATCAGCAATGAGTATTCAAAAAATGAGTAGAATCGAATTATACTCATAATTTCTGATACTTATACGGAATCATACTTATTTTAATATCATGGAACCTCCCTCTACTCATATTCAAAGCTTGAAGTACTCATAATATTCATACATCATACAACACGTAGGTTAGGTTAGGTTAGAGGACGTGTACTTGTCAATTAAGACAAGTACAGTACCCGGAGGTCGAATTGACCCATTGTACAACGTCCTAGTTGCTCACACCACTTATGTTGTGTGCGTTAATTTTATATATGAGTGGTGGGACCTACAGTTTAAAGTCGACTCCGAACGACAGATTTTTGAGAAACTTTTTCATGGCAATTTTTATTTACTCTCAGAGTTTTTGCCAGAAATCTGCTGAGAGGAAGTCGCCGAAGAAATACTTTTTATATTTTATTTTGATGTCTGGCCTGGGGCTCGAACCCGTATTATGTTGTTGATTTCGACTCTCCATAACTCAATATACAAGAATTAAAAATTCGAGTCACTAGAATAACTTTATAAGTATTTTTCTAAAGTTATGAATCTAAATGAGTAGGAGGCTTATGAATCAAACATATTTCGAATGGTATGAGTTTGATGTCAACGTTGTACGCATACTAAGTGCAACCTGTAGTTATTAATCAACATTGTAGTATGAGTATGAATGAATCAGAGTACATAGTTAAATTTCAATATTGTTGACTCACTTATATTCAAATTTTAAGAGTATTTATGAGTTAAGAAAAAACGATTCATTGCTGATCTCTGTTTTGAAATGAATTCTTTTAAATCCTGGAGATTTTATAATAGAATCGTGCAATTAAAGTAAGAAAAAAATTCTGCCACAATAAAAAATAAATAAAAAATAAATAAAAAAAATAAAAACTAAAACCAAGAAACACTTGTCAAGTGACTTGTGTTTGTAAAAATAAAATAAAAAAATGGAAAAAAAAATTAAAAAAAATAAAAATAAAATAAAAAAAATAAAAACGAAGCCAGAGTCTAAGAGAACACGCTAAGAAAAGAAGAAAAAAAGAAGCAAATATTACAACCTTAGTGGGTTAGTCTTGCATTTAACCTAAATTTTTAAAGTCTTCCAAAAGCAAAAACAACAAACACTAAAGAAAATTGAACAGAAAAAATTATAAAAAAAAATTTGAACAAAAAAGAAAAACAAATTAAATGTTATTTGAAGAAACAAGTTTTTGTTCAAATCGAAGAGAGAATAAAAATAAAAATTGAACTAAAAACTTTGCCAATTTAAATTTTAAATTTTTCAAAAGCAGGCCTTTTATAGAGACTCCACTAATGAGCGTATGATTTAGAAAAACTTTTTTTATTTTTTTCTCCAAATTTACAACACAATGAATGGTTGAGTGAATAAATTTAAAAACAAAAGTCTGAATCATCAACGCCAGCGGTTTGTTGTTTTATTTTTTTTTATTATTTATTTATTTATTATTAATGAAACAATACGTAGAAAAAGAAACAAAAAAAATTAAAATTTTTAATAGAAATAATGATGGGTTGGTTGATTTGAATTTTTATTTTCAATTTGACATTTCCTACACACAAAAACAGAACAGAAAAAAAACTTTCGATTTCATTGACAAAAAAAACAACCAGCAAACACGAGTCAAAACAACCTTTAAAACTGATGTTTGAGATCATAATGCGATGCTCAATCAGGTCGTGTTATTAACAGCATGTGACGTTATATACGGCACCCACTATAAAAGTGCAGCCAAATGCAAAGCAAAGCAGTATTTGTATTTGTATTTGAATGAATGAATTTATGTTGCTTAGACAATAGTGTTGACAACTGTTAGGTAATTAGAAAAGAGTGATACTGTTACAACCAATGTAAGCAATATATAAGCACTCGTCAAAAAACACTAATCCACACTGTTGTTAGCATTTAACGTTTTGATGAACAGCCTACAACATCCTATAATGGCTTTATAAATATTGTTACGTTTTTACATACATACATACATACATAATTGGTCACTACAACCCTTCAGTTATAATTACGACCTAGTTTTTCACACCACTTTTGCGTTAATTTTATACATGAGTGTCGGAAACCTATATGGTCAATTCACACAAGCCGTTGTATTCATTGTATTGTTGGAAGAACATACAACAGTGTATGCTTGTTGTTGATATTTTTCATATAAAAATCCGATACACTTATACACATTTTTTCCATATGTTTTTAAAAGTTGTATTGGTTCCGTGCTATCAAATTGTGTGAATGAAAAAAATGTGTATATGTTTTCATAAGTATTTAAAAAGTTGTGTTGATTTCGGGCTATCAAATTGTGAGAATGCCACGAGATACACAATACAGCATAGCATTGAGCGTTCACAAACAAACAACTGTATTCAATACAACATACACGATACAAAGTCGTGTGAATTGCCCAATAGTTTAAGTCGACTCCGAACGACAGATTTTTTGAGAAACTTTTCATGGAAATTTATTTACTCTCAGAAAGTTTTTGTCGGAAATCTACTGAGAGGAAGTCGCCGAAAAAATGCTCTGTATTTTGTTGTGATGTCTGGCCTGGGGTTTGAACTGTGGCTTTCAAAAACGATGGTGGCCAGAACGTTACAGTCAATGGTGATCGGTATAGAGCCATGATTACTAACTTTTTCATACCTGAATTGAATAACCATGATGTCCAGGAGATGTGGTTGCAACAAGACGGCGCAACATGTCACACAGCTCGTGCCACAATAGATTTATTGAAAGACACGTTTGGTGACCGCCTAATTTCACGTTTTGGACCTGTGAATTGGCCTCCAAGATCTTGTGATTTAACACCGCTAGACTACTTTCTGTGGGGCTATGTAAAGCCACAAACGCTTGACCATTTGGAAGACAACATTCGCCGTATTATTGCCGATATACGGCCACAAATGTTGGAAAAAGTCATCGAAAATTGGACGTCCAGATTGGACTACATCCGCGCCAGCCGTGGCGGTCATATGCCAGAAATCATATTTAAAATGTAATGCCACAAGATTATCTTTCGGATAAATTAAATTCATGTCAATCGAATAATCCATCGTTGTTTTATTGCAACTTAAAGTTCTATACCTCTATAAAAAAACACCCTTTACAAGCGCATTACCATCCTCAAGATTGAATAAGAAAATTAATTTAAATGTAAATGCATTTCAAAGGCTCTGAAACAGATTCACAAGCATGTTTTTTCTGTATTCATTTTTTTTATTATTAATAATTAATTATGCATTAAATATGGCATGCAATTATTGTAATGATTTATAAAAAAAATAAAAAATAAAACAGAATAAAAAACAACTGGATCTGTGTTATAATAAACGAAAGCAATTTACTTATATTTTCCATGAATTTATTTTTAGCACCGGATGTTATCATTTTTTTTTTTTAAATTGAATTTTAATCAGTTACAGCCAATGCAAGCAAGGCTATCAGAAGTTTCTTTAAAGTTCCCAATTCTTGATTTTTTATTTTAATACAATGAATATAATTCTCACACAGTTTTTTTTTCTTCTTCTAAAAAGTCCCCTTATTATCTGAATACTAATTTCAAGCCATTGATTGGTGTTGCCACATCTTTTCAACTCAAGGTTGCAAAAATCTAAAATTTAAATGTTGCTATACAAAATGCTTAAAAACGCTTAAAAAGAATTGGATGTGGAGTTTAAAATTACAATCTTCACCATATATCGGGTCCGCCATCTAATGTGGCTTATTTCGTGAATGGTAACACTTAGGCTCACGTCTGATTTGACAGATAATTAGTTTTATCCTTCCGCTTGAACGAATATGGTTGTTTATACGCTTGAACAACGCTGGGAAATATTGTGACATTACTTTGAAAATCATGGTAATGTTGCAGAGAATGAGTGCGAAAATTGCGTACGGATTTTGGAAGAAGAGAAGCGCCGTCAGCTCCGTAAGGTTCGTTATCCTGTGAAAAAAAGTCAAAGAAACTGGCATCCTGATCGATAAACCAAAGCGTGAAAAGTCAAAAACAGTGCGTACACCCGAGAATATTGCTGCTGTGGTAGAAAGTGTGCGTGAAGCGCCATCAACATCAACTCACCGTCGTTCTCAACAATTGAACATTTCGGAGACATCATTGAGACGAATTTTGCATAAAGACCTTAGTATAACGCCATACAAAGTCCAATTGGTTCAGCAGTTGAAGCCAATTGACCATCCAATGTGTTTTCGCTTCGCTAAGTGGGCCTGCGATCGACTTTTAGAAGATGCCGATTTTTGGCAAAAAAAATCATCTTTTCAGATGAAGCTCATTTTGTTGATCTTGGCGGGCATGTGAAGAAGCAAAATTGTCGAATTTGGGGCACAGAAAACCCGCACGCATACATTGAAAAGCCGACGCATCCAAAACGAGTCACTGTTTGGTGCGGATTTTGGTCCAGAAGGCATAATTGGGCCATTTTTCTTCGAATATGAGCAAGGACTGGCCGTTACAGCCAATGGCGATCGTTATCGGGCCATGTTGAACGAATTTTTGTTCACAAACATTGAAGAAGAGGATATTGGCAACATTTGGTTTCAACAGGACGGCGCTACGTGCCACACAGCCAAAGCTACACACGATGTTTTCCGCCCTATTTTTGAAGATCGCATTATCAGCCGCAGATCTGATGTCGTTTGGCGCCCTCCGAGCTGCGATTTGACACTGTTGGACTATTATTTGTGGGGTGCCGTGAAAGATAAGTGTTACGCCGACAAGCCAGAGACAATTGACGCTTTAAAGGACAATATTCGTGAAGCCATTGGTGAAATACAGCTGCACACACAATCGATAATGTGCTTAAAAATTGCACCGATCGTATAGGCTACTGCATGGCCAGCCGAGGCAGCCATTTGATTGAAATTATTTTCCATTATTAACCGGAAGGATTGTACTTTCAAATAAAAAAAGAAATTTTAGAAAATATTCAGTTTTTTTAAAGCATTTTCAACAAACAAAAAAAAAGTTATTTGGCGGACCCTTTACAACGTATTCTTTAAACATGGCTTGTGCCTGTATAAAGCTTAACACTTTCACGACGGCACTTTATTTCATGCTTGTCGCCTACTGGCGTCTGCGCTTAATACTTTTCGCTCTATCGTGACGTGACTCTCAGGTATTTTTTTTGGCAGTTGAAGTGTTAAAAATCTAAATATTTGGTATTACGTATTCTCTAATAGCATGATTAATTTCGTACCACCAGTGTTAGGTTAGGTTAGATTAGAGGACGTGTACTTGTCAATTAAGACAAGTACAGTACCCGGAGGTCGAATTGACCCATTGTACAACGTCCTAGTTTCTCACACCCAAAGTTAATGTTGACTCCGAACGACAGATTTTTGAGAAACTTTTTCATGGCAAATTTTATTTACTCTCTGAGTTTTTGCCAGAAATCTGCTGAGAGGAAGTCGCCGCAGAAATACATTTTTCATATTTCGCTTTGTTGGGGATGTCTGACCTAGGGCTTGAACCGTGGGATCACGTTTAATAAGCCAACACACTACCTACTAGACATACGCCGCCCGACGAGACAGTCTAGTGCGGGCCACCGGTGGTACGCGCCGTGAACATAAACACCGGTATACAGTGAGCGTCAAAAGAAACCGTACATTATGGATAAAATTCTAATAATCACCAAACTAAACTTCTACCACTTAAGGAGAGTGCCCGAAAAAATTTGACAATATTTTCGAATTTTTTTTTGTTTTAATTTAAAAAAATGGCAACGATGACAATTTTAAAATAAAAATAACGGTATTTTAATAATGTATATTATTTTTAATGTACAGTTTCTTTTGACACTCACTGTACATTTTAATTATTTATTGTTAATTATATTATATAAACAAATTGAAAAAAAATTACCAATATTTGCTTACTTTTTTTATTGTTATTTATGGCTTAAACTGTCAGTTTAACTTACTCAGTGACTGAGTCATACTTAAAATTCACAAAAAAAACCGTTTTTTTATTTTTTCATTTAAATTGAGTTCCTAAATAGAATTTTTATTATTTAAATACTAATTTTTTATGACTCTCTCTCTATATTATTAAAAAAAATACACCGTGATTGTGCTAGTTAGTCGCCGTAGACTGGTAGGTAGTGGGTTGACTTATTAGGTGAAAGTGCTTGGTTCAAACCATAGCTTAGACATTTCAAACAGAACGAATGAAGAGCTATTTCTTCGGCGTCTTCCTCTTAACAGATTTCTGGCAAAAACTCTGAGAGTAAATAAAAATTGTCATGAAAAAGTTTCTCAAAAACCTGTCGTTCGGAGTCGACTTTAAACTGCAGGTCCCACCACTCATGTATAAAATTAACCCACACAACATAAGTGGTGTGAGGAACTAGGACGTTGTACAATGGGCCAAGTCGACCTCCGGGTACTGTACTTGTCTTAATTGACAAATACACGTCCTCTAACCTAAACTAACCTAATGCGGCCACACACTCGATTTCGCCGGCGTATATAAGCAGTTGAAGTCGCCATGGTCTAGTAGGCAGCGTGTTGGCTTATTAGACGTGATCCTGACTAAAGGGTTGTTATGACCAATTATGTATGTATATGTGTATGTATATAAGCAGTATTCGTTATCTAGTAGGTATTCTGTTGATTTATTAGGCGAGAGCCCATGTTTCGAACACCACGAACATAAGGAAAAACGAAAAAAAAATATTTCTTTCCGCGTCTTTCTCTCAACAGATTTCTGGCAAAAATTCTGAGAGTAAAAGGAAAAAATTGCCACGAAAAGTTTCTCAAAAATCTGCTATTCTAAGTCGAATTTAAACTGTATGCTCCGGCAGTCATGAATAAAGTTAACACACACAACATGGGTGTTGTTAGAAGCTAGGTTGGAATCCCGACTAAATGGTTGTAACGACCATTTAAGTATGTCAATAAGTAATAGAAGATTGAGAGATCTAATCAAATCAGCTTCAAAACAATAATACATCCCTTCAAACATTGAACGTTCTTCCGGTGTTGTAGTATGGTTGGTCCACGTCTATTAAAATTACCAATAATCTGCAGGGCTTTATCAACAGATCCGTGTATTATAGCCACCACATATGAAAATTATTCATTAACACTCTTCCCTCTCAATGTAGTGGCAAAAATCAACGAGTCAAAGAACGAATTGCTTCATCATGCAACATGTTCACTTTGTTCAATTTGGGTCCCTTGAATTTTGTTTTTCTATTTTTAAACTTGAAAAACCAGGCTCTGCGGTAAAATATTTGCCAATAATTAAGACATAAAGTGTATGATTTATGGCAACAACACTAATGCAATAAAAATGCTTGTCTTGCCCCTTTTCCATGTACTTTTGAAAACAGAAAAACCTATGCAACAACCTTGATTTCAATCACCACAGACAGAATAACGGTTATTGCAATGACCGACCACATAATAAAATGACCGAAAATTATTTCCGAATAATAAAAAATTATTCGTGTTTTGTTTTGTTTCGTTTCTCTCTCAGTTCAGTTCAGTTTTGTTTTTTATGGATGAACGATTAATTTCCCATAAAGACGACGGCAATGGCAGCCAGCCCTGTCTGTTGGTCATAATTTTCATAATGCAGCAACGACAACAACGACAACAACAACAAAAAGTAATTTTTATAACTTCTTCAGCACAGCAAATCATAGAAACAACAACACAACTGCAACATTGACAAGCAAACTTTACTAAATTTACTCTACACTACGACCATTAGGGGCAAGAGGATATTATGCACCGGCACCATTTTCTCCTGACGTTGTTGTTGAGTGGATTTGTTTTTGTAATACATACTTAGCTTCTGGTCCATTAATACAATATTTAAAGGACAACAAAGAGTGCCTTTTTTAAGTCAGTTTTCATTCTCGGACACTCAACACAGTGCCCAATAGACAGATGAAGGATTCTTACCAGTAGCTCCCCTATGAATTCCCACGATTAAATATTAATTTAAAATCATGAGCCTCAGTTAAGCGATCGGAAACTATTTTAGCTCCTGCCGTTCTCTGGATCATGGCACCCAATTAACAGTATAACACTAGTTGAGCGGAGTCTCTCCACCGCGATTTGGAAGTAACTCCACACCAGAACCACCTAGAAAATACTCTTTAAGGCTGGAAATTAGCTCCAAGGTCTCCCAACACCCATGGTGCTAGAAATAAACCTCAGGCCGGCAGACTTCATTGTATCAATAATACCAACAGTTGAGTTAGTAACGTGTTTGGACTGGACATCAAACTTTAAACATCACAACACTGAATATAGCCACCCTATCGGGGGAATTCTAACAACCAAAAGAGCAACACTGCAGATCAGAATAAGAAATTAAATCGAGCACACGGAGCGACACTGAACTTATCCACCCTGTCGGGAGATTTCTGGCAACTAAAAGAGCGACACTACAGATCAGAATAAGAAATTAAATCGAGCACACGGAGTGACACTGAACCTAGCCACCTTGAGGGGAGACTTCTAGCAACCAAAAGAGCAATACTGCAGATCAAAATAAGAAATAAAATCAAGCACACGGAGCGACACTGAACCTAGCCACCCTGTCAGGAGACTTTTAGCAACTAAAAGAGCTGCACTACAGATCAGAATAAGAAATAACATCAAGCACACGGAGCGACAGCCTCTGACTATAAAGAACAGACTGCTAAACAGGATAAGGCTCCGGCGTGAATTTTGCAGGGATTTGTCACGGCCAAATTATCAACAGAAATTAGTCGGATATGCCCATATAGTGCACCAAAGAAAGTATGATCATGCTTTTTCTGTTTAGTTTCAGAGCAAAGTCCACTTTTCTATCGCGTACACTGAGAATCTTTATCGACTGATTAAGGCTTCGAGCGCATCATGACACTCCACAGTAAGTACATGTGCAAACTCAAGAGTCGTCACTGTTTGAGGGAATTTATATTTTTATAATTATACGCGCTATTTTGGAGATAGTTCCCACCGTTTACTGTAAAGTTCCTGGCTGAAAAACTATTGTGTCCTGGTTCAAAGTTATTGGCCTACGTGCTCGCCTGCCGACTATATCCAACCGAGTACCACCTTTAGATGTCGACATAATCTAGTAGATAGTGTGTTTACTTATTAGATCCCAGGTCAAACATCTCAAACAAAACGAAAAATTAAAATATATTTCTTCGGCGACTTCCTCTCAGCAGATTTCTGGCAAAAACTCTGGGAGTAAAAATTGCCATGAAAAGTTTCTCGAAAAAAAATCTATTGTTCGGATTCGACTTAAAACTGTAGGTCCCGCCACTCATGTATAGAAATGAACGCACACAATATCAGTGGTGTCAGAAGCTAGGTCGTAATCCTGACTGAAGGGCTGTAATGACCAATTATGTATGTATGTAAGCTTTTCCAACGTTCTAGAATGATAGGGTTGCCAACTGTAGTTTCCTCGACACTGCACCAGTTGTTAAAAAGTGTTGGCTTGTTGTATTGACTGTAGTGGTGAGTAAACTTTCTTATTTAATCCAAATAAATGTATTTCCCCTGTATTTCCAAAGGCCAAGTTCGATGTGATAGCTCATCTAAGACAAGAAGAAATGACCACGAGGTTATTGCTTTTCTACATAGCCGTCTCGCCTAGATTCGTTACGTTAAACGATCAACGTTCCGGAGTTCTCACACCCGCCTTTGGTATCATTCAATAAAACCTTAAACCATTCAAATAAGTTTTTTCCTTTAATGCGAAATGCTAACTTCCCAACATCTCCTAGAGTGATGAAAATGTTGCTACAAAACGAAAGACTGCTATCTACTGGTAAATCACAGTATTTCCTTCAACTACACCTCCTAATAAAGTTGTGTGTGAGGTTATTATAAGGTAGGGTAACCCATAACTGATCATAACCTTAAAAAACTTTCTTACACGTTGTAGTTGACTACCCATTATCTATCCGTTAATGTTTTTTTTCAACTTTCGTATTGTCGCTAGGCCGTGTAAAATTTGTTGTATTTTGTTTGTTTATGTTTTCTTTTTTGTTTTTTTTTTTTTTGTTTTGCTTCGACACCTTTCTTCGTCGTCGTCATCGACATCATCTGGCATGAATGTGGTGTATGTGTAAAAGTATTTGTGTGTGTATGTCTCCATGTAATGGGTAGTATTGCTGCTGCTGCTGCTGCTGAGATTATGCCAATCGGACATTGACGTTTTGAAAGAGTTTCAGTTTGGGATGGAATTGCTTTGGTTAAAAAGAAGTGTGGTTAAGTTGGCGTTTTTTTTTGTTTTTATTTCTACTTTTCAATGATTTCTTTTGAAAGTCTCTCTCTTTTGTCTCTACATTTCACGTTTTTTTTTTTCTTAATGTTTGTAAACAAAATCACATGGGGACTGTATTGAATTGGAAAAATAATTGTTTTTTTTTTCTTAATTTTATTTGTTGTTGGCTTTTGTTTAAGATTCAAAGCAGCAGCAACAGCAGCAACAACAGCAACAAGAAAAAAGAGAAGCTGTTGGAATTTAAAATAATGATTGAATATGATGACTCAACCCATTCAAACATTAAAGCAGCAAGGCAGGCAGGCAGGCAGGCAGTCAGGCAACTAACATAGGCAGTCAAGCTATTCAACAGGCCACAAAAACAGCACGACAACAACAACAACAACAACAACAACAACAGCAGCAACAACAAACAACAGCAATTTAAAAAAATTATTTTAACTGTTTTGTTATATTTTTAATACGTTTGGATTGCTGTGTTAATACTCTTAATAACGTACAGCCCGAGGATGCCATATTTGAGGCAATGTGGTGGTGATGATGATGATGACGATACGATGGTGGGTATAGGGAATTAATTTTGAGGTTGACAATAAATTACATGCTGGTTTTTATTGCTAAAATTAGTTGAGTTTCAGATATTTTTGTTTTGTTTTTTTTTTTTGCATTGGTAATTCACTTGAAAATCTTTTAATCACAGTTTAATATCGGATTTTATTACGAAATAAGAAAAAAAAGCATAAAAAACACATGGATTTTGTTTTGTTAAACGTCTTGAATATTTTTTATAAAAAATAAAGACGAAAATAGATAAAAAGTGAGGTTAATGACACTACCGTATAACAGTGTTGCCAATTATTAAAGCAGTATAGGATGAAATAATGATATAAAAAAGTACTTTAGCCAGTTTAGAGCGCTATAAACATCACATAGTACATCAATTTGAAGATTTGAAGAAGAGTGTAATAGTTCCGTAGCCTAAAATTTATTATATTTTCTGTCTCTCCAAAGTAAAAATTACTGTACAGACCTTTAAAAAAATTACTTCAATAAAATAAAGTATCAATCTTTCAAAAATAAGTTCTACCCTCCAGTGGAAAAAGCATTACTCCTATGCAGACAAAAAAGTATCATAATTTCGTAAGAACGTTCTACTTGTCAGAGAAAACACTTTCCTTGAATAAATTCTTCAATAAAATAAAGAGCCAATCCTTGAAAAATAAGTACGTGAAGAAAGTGTTCTACTCCAGTAAAAAACGTACTATTTTTACAGAGAAAGAGTACTTTTCTCGCATATATGTATTCTTCATTAAAATAAATGACCAATAAGTGCCATTGTCCATGGAGTAAAGTACTATGTTGTAGTACCCTACATAAGTAAAAAAGTTCTATTTTTCTGAAGACAAAATACCATTCTTCGTTGAAAAAATTCTTCAGAAGGAGAAATAGAGAAAAAAACGTGTTTTTCTTATCAAAATAAAGTACCATAAATCAATGAAAAAGTACCAAAAAAATATAAAATAAGATGGCATTTTTCATTAAATAAAAGAACATTTCTTCAACAAAAGGAGCATAATTACCCAGTGAAAACAGTACCAAAATCAGTGAAAAAGAGTGCCTAAAAATATACATACATATAAAATAATGCGACATTCTTCAGTAAATAAAGTACATTTCTTTAACAAAAAAACAACGCACCATTACCCAGTGAAAACAGTACCAAAAAGAAGTACAATAAGGTGTAATTATACAATTAAAAAAGTACCATTCGTTATTATACAACTCTATTAGATAGAAAAACGTACTATTATAGTACCACACTTCAATAAAAACTACGTTTTATATTAAAAAAAAAACGTACTATAAATCAGTAAGTACCAAAAAAGTAAAATAATTCTCCAGCAAAAAAGTACTTTAATTCAAAAAATGGTACCATTATTCACTAAAAAGAAGAAGACTAAGGTGATCTTCTTCAATTAAAAAATTCTACTCCTTAGTAAACAAAATAAACGAATAGTACTTCAGAAAACGAAAACTCTGTTTCCTCCTCAAAAAATAAAAAGAATGTACCACAAATCAGTAAGTACCAAAAAAGTAATATAAGGCAACATTCTTCAGTAAAAAAGTACTTTAATTCAAAAAATAATACCATTATTCAATGAAAAAAAAAAAAAAAAGAAATTTAAGGTGACCTTTTTCAATTAAAAAAGTACTAGTCTTTAGTAAACAAAATAAACGAATAGTACTTCAGAAAAAAACTCTGTTTCCTCCTCAAAAAATAAAAAGAATGTACCACAAATCAGTAAGTACCAAAAAAGTAAAATAAGGCGACATTCTTCAGTAAAAAAGTACTTTAATTCAAAAAATAGTACCATTATTCATTGAAAACAAAGAAGATTAAGGTGACCTTCTTCTGTGAAAAAATACTACTCTTAAGGAAACAAAATAAACGAATAGTACTTCAGGAAAATAAAACTTCATTTCTCAGAAAAAAAATAGGCAGTAAAAATGCCTTCCTTCAAATGATGTGTCGTTTTTTAGAGTAAAATATTCTAAAAAATTTGAAATATTTCAGCAAAAAAAGGTAGAAAAAAAGGTAGAAAAAAAGGTACCATTATGTATTGAAATAAAATACAAAAGAAACTAAAAAATTAGTATTCTATAGCAACAATAGGCTGGCCCATTATTCAGTAATAAAGTACTATTCCTTAGAAAAAAAAAGTACTTTTCTTCGACAAAAAAAAAATCTTCAATGTAAAAAGTAGTTAAAAATAGGTAACATTCTTCAGTGAAAAGGTACTTTTCCTTTCCTTTAAAAAGGTACCATTATAAAGTCAAATAAAGTACAAAAAACCCTAAAAAAATAATATTCTGCAGCAACAAAAGACCATTTTATCATTCACAAAATTCATCTTTCTTGGAAAAAAGTATTACCCATCAGTGAAATAGTACCATAATTCTGGGAACTTTGAAAAGGGAGCTCTTTTATTCTTTGTAAAATATAGACCTCCATACATCAGTAAAAAAGTACTATTCCTTAGTAAAAAGTACTATTTTTTGTTCTGTACCTTAGAAAGAGTACTATTTTTGTTTTGTTCCTTAGAAAAGTACTATTTTTTGGCGAAAAAATTCTACAGTAAAAAAAGTATTTTTCTGCAAAGAAAAAAATCACCCCTCTTCAGTGTACAAAAAAGTACCAAACCAGAAAAATAGTACTATTCTTTAGTAAAAAAAAAGTACTATTTGCAAGAAGTTGGTATCAAATGCAATAAGACCTTCAAAATTTCCATAACAAAGTTTTTAAAGAATTTTTTAAAACTTGTTTAATTTTTCTGATTCCAAAAAGTACCATTTACAACAAAATTGGTACCATCTTGTAGTAAAAAAAAGTACCACTTACAAAAATTTGGTATCAAACGGAATAAGACCTTCAAAATTTCCATAACAAAGTTTTTAAAGAATTTTTTAAAAACTTGTTAAATTTTTTTTGCTTCCAAAAAGTACCATTTACAACAAAATTGGTACCATCTTGTAGTAAAAAAGTACCACTTACAAATATTTGATATCAAACAGAATAAGACCTTCAAAATTTCAATTTCAAAGTTTTTAGGGGATCTTTTAAAACCTTGCTAAATTTTTTTGATTCCAAAAAGTACCATGCTTTAGTAAAAAAAAGTACCAAACGGAATAAGACCTTTCAATAACAAAGTTTTTAGGGGATCTTTTAAAAACTTGTTAAATTTTTTTGATTCCAAAAAGTACCATGCTTTAGTAAAAAAAAGTACCATTTACAAACATTTGATATTACACGGAATAAGTATGCTTTAGTAAAAAAAAGTACCAAACGGAATAAGACCTTTCCATAACAAAGTTTTTAAAGAATTTTTTAAAAACTTGTTAAATTTTTTTGATTCCAAAAAGTACCATGCTTTAGTAAAAAAAGTACCATTTACAAACATTTGATATCACACGGAATAAGTATGCTTCAGTAAAAAAAAGTACCAAACGGAATAAGACCTATCCATAACAAAGTTTTTAGGGGCTCTTTTAAAAACTTGTTAAATTTTTTTGATTCCAAACAGTACCATGCTTTACTAAAAAAGTACCAAACGGAATAAGATCTTTCCATAACAAAGTTTTTAAAGAATTTTTTAAAAACTTGTTAAATTTTTTTGATTCCAAAAAGAACCATGCTTTAGTAAAAAAAGTACCATTTACAAACATTTGATATCAAACGGAGTAAGACCTTTCCATAACAAAGTTTTTAGGGGATCTTTTAAAAACTTGTTAAATTTTTTTGATTCCAAAAAGTACCATGCTTTAGTAAAAAAAAAGTACCATTTACAAACATTTGATATCAAACGGAATAAGACCTTTCCATAACAAAGTCTTTAGGGGATCTTTTAAAAACTTGTTACATTTTTTTGCTTCCAAAAAGTACCATTTGCCTAAGGAACGCAGCACAATTTACTGCTAAGGTCACTCTTTAATGAACTTTATGAATAGCAGTGGTAAACAGTGGATGTCTTTAAGCCAAGAGCACAGTGTATAATAAACCCACTGTTGGTTGCCAACAAATTATGGACGCAACGTCTATCTGTAGACAACAAGTCATATTGAGACGCCAAACACTTGTTTCTCTCTTGTAGTCATCACACATCGATGTAACGATGATGATGATGAAAATTTTTTTATTGTTGTTGTTGTTGTCGTGTATTAGAGATTGTCACTTAAATATCTATTGGCATTTGTCACTTTCACATTAAAAGCCATTAAACTAGGCAGACAGAGAACACTTAATAGTTAAGAGTTGGTGTCTGGTCAAAACTGTAGGCAATTTGACAAGGAAATCCACTGCTTCAAAGGAGGTAAAAGAGAGAGAGAGAGAGAGAGAGAGAGTAATGTCAGTTAGTTTTCTTTAAAACAATAACAAAAAACATTGCAATTGTTTAGCTTTGAATGCAAAAGAACTTCTGCTGTTCCTCCTTCAAAATCATGATTGGCAGGTGAGACTATGGTTTTAAAATTAAAAAATAAAAAAAAAAATATTTTTTTTTAAATAAATTTTAAGCGTTAATATTGCAATCATGTCTTAACCAGACCTGTAATGTGTCAATAATTGTGGAAAAATTGTTTTTTTTTCAAAATCATTGTAAATATGACTGTCAGCGAATATGTATGACTTTGAAGTTGTCAATGCCTGTCTATAACCATTGCTTATGGCATACGAGTAAAAAAGCGTCTTCAATGTGGATTTGCATGTCCATTTTTTAATGACTTTTTTCAATAATTTTTAATTGACTTTCAATTGTTATTATTATTAATATTATTGCTATTGTTGTTAATACTATTTAAGGTAAAGAAGAAAAAAAACTTAATTTTTTATATAATTTATGTGTGCAGGCCTGCCATTCAATTGAAATTGACTGAAAAGTAAAATTCGTTGTTGTTGTCATTTGCAAACAATACCCCATCACTACTTATAGTCGTCACTCATAATAATAATTCATCTAAAGGGTCTGCTAAATAACTTTTTTTTTTTTGAAGAATGCTTTAAAAACAAAAACTACTGAATATTTTCTCAAATTTCTTTTTTTTATTTGAAAGTACAATCCTTCCGGTTAATAATGGAAAATAATTTCATTCAAACGGCTGCCTCGGCTGGCCATGCAGTAGCCTACACGATCGGTCCAATTCTTAAGCACATTATCGATTGTGTGTGCAGCTGTATTTCACCAATGGCTTCACGAATATTGTCCTTTAAAGCGTCAATTGTCTCTGGTTTGTCGCCGTAACGCTTATCTTTGACGGCACCCCACAAATAATAGTCCAACGGTGTCAAATCGCAGCTCCAAAGTGGCCAAACGACATCAGCTCTGCGGCTGAAAATGCGATCTTCAAAAACAGGGCGCAAAACATCGAGTGTAGCTTCAGCTGTGTGGCATGTAGTGCCGTCCTGTTGAAACCAAATGTTGCCCATATCCTCGTCTTCAATTTTTGTGAACAAAAATTCGTTCAACATGACCCAATAACGATCGCCATTGACTGTAACGGCGCCACTACTTGCTCATTTTCGAAGAAAAATGGCCCAATTATGCCTCTGGACCAAAATCCGCACCAAACAGTGACTCGTTTTGGGTGCGTCGGCTTTTCAATGTATGCATGCGGGTTTTCTGTGCCCCAAATGCGACAATTTTGCTTGTTTACATACCCGCCAAGATCGAAATGAGCTTCATCTGAAAAGATGACTTTTTTTTTGCCAAAATCGGCATCTTCTGGTGTAGGCTACTGCATGGCCAGCCGCGGCAGCCATTTGAATGAAATTATTTTCCATTATTAACCGGAAGGATTGTACTTTCAAATAAAAAAAGAAATTTGAGAAAATATTCTGGAATTTTTTTTAAAAGCATTTTCAGCTGCACACAATCGATAATGTGCTTAAAAATTGGACCGATCGTGTAGGCTACTGCATGGCCAGCCAAGGCAGCCATTTGAATGAAATTATTTTCCATTATTTACCGGAAGGATTGTACTTTCAAATAAAAAAAAAAAGAAATTTGAGAAAATATTCAGTAGTTTTTTTTAAAGCATTTTCAAAAAAAAAAAGTTATTTGACGGACCCTTTACAATATTTTCCATACAATAATTTTTATTCAAAGAATTCAATAAAACAATTGAACAAACAATTGTTTTTGAATTGTTTTTAATTGAAATTCAAACTAAAAAGTCACCCTATATACCATACCACACCATATCAACCAACCATCTGTGCCATCTTAAGATTGTATGGATTGGTTTTCAATAAAGAAAAAATAGTTTTTTTTAAATATTTTTACTTCATAATAAATTTTAAATCATGCATCAAGTGTTTCTTTACCTTATTATTGCCAAAAAAAATTTAGGTCAAGCCGTGTCAATTACTGACTCAATTTGTAAATGATCATTAAGGGGGGGGGGGGGTTAATGGTAGATTTAACAAATAAGCAATTAAGCATCGTTTATATTCGGAGACGCTAAATGGTTAATTATTGTATAATTAATTTGGTTTAAATACCTGGTTTTGGATAAGTAGGACTTATGTTTCTATAAAAATCTTAAATTTACCTGCAAAGAAAAAGAGAAAAAATATTTTATTTAAAATAAATGAAAATAAATTTTAAAATTCTTAAGTATGTATGACAACCGAACTCTAGATGTCAAAAAAAAAGTTATGACTTAGCAAGTGACAACCATCAACACTTCAACAAAGGCTGACTTCCAAAATGTGTCAATACAAAGTTTGTATGCAGTTCTACTACGGTATATAAATTTTGTAGATATGCCAAGTAACCAAACAATGCATCAACTATAAATCCTATGCCTGATTGCTTTTTGACTGCGTTAAAAATACACATCGACGGCGTTTTCAAATAGAATACATTGTATATATTTTGTACGGCGACATTATGAAACACGATACTTTGTTCAAACACAAAGCAACTAACATTTTGGAAGTCAGCCATAGTTGGCAATGCGAATATTGTTCGATAGTCATCCATAATTGAACTTTGAAAATAAAAAACTTTACATATTATTTACATTCGGTGTGTAATTAAAAAAATTAAAGCATCAAAAAAGTTGACAAGAAGTCGTCGTAGGTTAGTAGTAGTACGTTGGGCTATTAGACGTAGGGCCACAGTTCAAACCCCAAGTCAGACATTTTCCATCAAAACGAAATATGAGAAAAAATATTTCTTCAGCGTCTTCCTCTCAGCAGATATCTGGCAAAAACCCTGGGAGTAAATAAAATAAAATTACCATGAAAAGTTTCTCAAAAATCTGTCGTTCGGAATCGACTTTAAACTGTAGGCCCCGCCGCTCATGTATAAAATTAACACAGACAACATAAGTGGTATGAGAAGCTAGGTCGCAATCCGAACTGAAGGCATGTAATGACCAGTTATGTTATGTAAGGCTAACAACATAAATGTTTATTCAATTCAATTTAGATAGGAGATACAAAAATCAGAACATAGCATTATTTGCAGACAGTCAAGCCGCCATTCGAGTACCTGTGTAATCGAAAATAGTATGAGATTATCTGAAGAAGCTGTATCGACTAGTTAGGGAAGATAATAAGGTTAGCCTCTGCTGGCTCCTAGGTCATGTGAAAATTCTCGTCAATGAGCAAAAGCTGACAAGCTTGCAAGAAGGGAAGCTTCCATGCTGCTGATGGAATCGTAAGCCTTCTGTGAAGTGTGTGGTGATGCTTGGAAAAGTATGCTCAACGAAAGGAAAAATGAAAGAGAGGCAAACACTCGCCATAGTCTAGTAGGTAGTGTGTTGGCCTATTAGACGTGAGGCCACGGTTCAAACCCCAAGTCAGAAATTCTCCAACAAAACGAAAATATGATAACAATATTTCTTTCGGCGACTTCCTCTCATTAGTCTTGTGGTAAAAGTCTCAGTTAGGTTAGGTCATGTTAGGTCCGAGTGGTAGCTCTGATTTCACAAAGCTCACTTGAGCACGCATAGCGGCATGTTGTGATGCCACGGGTGAACGCAGTCCCTGTACTGACAAAGTTCCACCAAAATCAGGGAAGAGGAAGAAGTTGGTCAGCGCAAGGGCTGCACGGTAAAAGTCTCAAGAGTGAAATAAAAATGCCAGGATAAGTTTCTCAAAAATGTGTCATTCGCAGTGGACCACCACTCATGGATAAGATTAACACTTACAATATGGGTGACGTGAGAAACGAGATTGTAATACTGATTAAAATGGCCAATAAAGTAGGGGCGCGGACAGAAAAAGGCATCTGGAAATGGGTTTTTAAATCGTAACAAGATATCGAGCTCATTTTACTCAATCTAACAATTCGAAATAATAGAAATGAACGCATTTTTTTAATAATAAACTGAAATGTTTATAAATTCCAAGTCGCCATAGTCTATTAGTTATTGTGTTGGTTTATTAGACGTGAACCCAGGATTCAAACCCCTGGTCAGACATCTCCTTTCTTTGACGACTTCCTCCTCTCCGAAGATTTCTGGCAAAAACTGTGAGGTCCCGCCACTCACGTATAAAATTAACACACACAACAGTGAGTGTGAGAAGCAGGTCGCAATCCTGATTGACCAACAATGTACAGTGAAAGAAAAAAGTTTACTTACTCCCCGTTGTATGTAGACTTTTTCCCGGTGATTCTTATCAAATTAAAAAAGGTTTTATAGCGTTGTTTAAGGCATTCACAATTAAGAATTTTTGAAGACAAAAACGAATTAAAAAAATATAACCTAGAAATTATTGGAGAAAAACAGAAAAATTAGGGAGGAAATGACATACCAGGATGCATGTAAAGGGTGTTTTTTATAGAGGTATAGAACTTTAAGTTGCAATAAAACAACGATGAATTATTCGATTGGCATGAATTTTATTTATCCGAAAGATAATCTTGTGGCATTACATTTTAAATATGATTTCTGGCATATGACCGCCACGGCTGGCGCGGATGTAGTCCAATCTGGACGTCCAATTTTCGATGACTTTTTCCAACATTTGTGGCCGTATATCGGCAATAATACGGCGAATGTTGTCTTCCAAATGGTCAAGCGTTTGTGGCTTTACCGCATAGACCGCAGAAAGTAGTCTAGCGGTGTTAAATCACAAGATCTTGGAGGCCAATTCACAGGTCCAAAACGTGAAATTAGGCGGTAACCAAACGTGTCTTTCATTAAATCTATTGTGGCACGAGCTGTGTGACATGTTGCGCCGTCTTGTTGAAACCACATCTCCTGGACATCATGGTTATTCAATTCAGGAATGAAAAAGTTAGTAATCATGGCTCTATACCGATCACCATTGACTGTAACGTTCTGGCCACCATCGTTTTTGAAAAATTATGGACCAATAAAGCGCACCAAACAGTCAGTTTTTCTGGATGTAACGGTGTTTCCACATACACTTGAGAATTATCTTCACTCCAAATGCGGCAGTTTTGTTTGTTGACGTAGCCATTCAACCAGAAGTGGGCTTCATCGCTAAACAAAATTCGCTTATGAAAATCGGGAACAACGGTAATCTCGTTTTGGGCCCATTCGACGAATCTACGCCTTACTTGATGATCGTTTGGCCTCAAATCTTGCACGAGTTGGATTTTGTAAGCACGCAAACCAAGATCCTTCAGCAAAATCTTCCATAAAGTGGATGGACACAGATCCAATTCCTGTGCTCGATGGCGGATGGACTCATTCGGGTCTTCCTCAATGCTACGCACGCTCTACAGCAGCAATAGCTTCTTCTGTACGCACCGTACAGCGTCTCTGGGGATGCGAGTTATCAATAAGAGTAAACGTGGTGCGAAAACGTTCCATGGTTAATCGAATTAACTGCTCTGATGGACGATTTTGTCGACGATAAAATGGACGTAGTGCGCGATACGTTTTCCGCACAGAACCATTATTTTCGAAATAAAATTGCACTATTTGCAAGCGTTGTTCAGGCGTGAGTCTATTCATGATGAATTGCCAAACCAAACTAAGAATAAATCACTTGACAGCTGTTAAATCGGTCGCCATCATGAAAAGTAATGCCAACTTAAAGTTCTATACCTCTATAAAAAACACCCTTTATGTAGACTTTTTTCTGTAACTGCATATATGTATGTTTATTAATTAATTTAATTAAGTATTAAAAATATGCAAATTCCTACCAAACTAATATATTTCTTGGCTTACTTTTCCTGGTTAATTACAATTAATTGCACAGCGACTTCTAATATTCAAAAACTAAATGAAGTTTGGTTTTTTTTTGTTATAAGAAATGAACTATTTTTACAAAAAATATTGCAAACCTTTCACCTTTTTTTTTGCTTTCTTTAAATAAGAAACTAAAATCAAAATTTATTTTTTTTTTCTCAAAAGAAAAAAGTTCCTAAAACCCATTAAAAAATTTGACATGATCAATTAATAAATAACAAAGAATGGTTAACATATTGGCAAACAAACAAAAAAAATTAGCATCGAGACTTATTTAAATATTTAATTTCAATAAAAGAAACAAAACGAAAATCTCTTGTTTTTCAGATTTTTTTGTTTCTTTAAATGAAAGTAAATCTTCAAGAACTGATGACCCATATATGCAGATGAGTTTTTAAAACAAAAGAAAAATTAATAAAAAAAAAGAGAAGAAGAAGAAAACAACAATAAAACACAACAAAATACAATAATAATTTGCATAATTAATTTTAATGAATCAATGGTTGAAGGAAAAAAAAATGATTAACGATAAAATAAAATGTTTTTAAAATTTTTAAATCATCATTCTCATCATCTTCGTCATTATCCTCATCGTCATTATGATGATGATGATGCCACTAAAACAGTCTTAAATTAAAAATATTAATTTGAAACACACAAATAAAAAACGTGAACATTTAATTAAAATGTTCTTTCAAAAAGCAAAAACAAAAACAAAACATTTTAAAATAACATTTTATTTTTGAAATCCACAAACAAAAAAAACGAAAGAAAAATCATTTATTGGGTTGAGTTGAAATGAAGTTGCCAATAGTCTCACATCTCCTAAAGTATTTGCTGTAAATAGATAAACATTGTTGTTCTTTTTGTTGTTGTTTTTTAAATTATTTTCAATGTTCCTCATTAATTTGCAAATAATGGCCATACTTGGTAATGCTGTTATATATCCCGTTGCTGTTGTTGTTATTGTTGTTTTAATTTTAAATTTAAAGATTTCAGTTGATATTGAAAACTTTTCTTGCTTGTTTCTCTCTCTCTCGCTCTTACGTACTCCCTTTTGTTATTTTAGTGTTGCCAATATTTTCGTTTTTATTTACATTTTTTTGTTTTTATTTTTGTTGAAATGTTTTTTGTTTGTCTGCTTTTAACTTCAAATTCTTGACATTTCTTTTTCTGGGTTTCTGTGTTAGAGACGATGTTTTTGTTGTTGTTGGTTGTTCGTTATTTTTGTGTCTGCATCGTTCTCAAACTGTGTGTTAATTTACTTTGCTTGTGTACGTGTGTGTATTTTAGTATTTATTTGCATATTATTGTCGTGTCGTTTGTTTTTGTATTTTCTTATTTGAATTTCGTATCACTATTGCAGTGTATATGTGTGATGTTTTGGTTTCACCCAAATCCTCCATATTTTTTTTAAAAGTGCTGCTAATTTAAGCAAAAAATAAAAACTGATGGCGGTTTTCGTTATTTTACCTCAACTATTTTTAAATTTAAAAATAAAATAAAACAACTGTAGTGCATCAACACCGGCATTCTGATGATCTACAAAACCAAACATACTGTTACGTTTTTACCTTTTTAAAAACGTTTAAATATGAGTTCGTTAATTGCAAACAAAGTAAAAACAAATGTGTTTAATTTAATTTCAGTTAAACTCTTTATTCTTTACACTTACTTACTTTTGTGTGCCACCGTATACAACTTAACGATACAACAATAATAATCTGTTTATTCACTTTACAATTATTCACTGGAACTTTACAACCACGACTTATTTTGTTCACACGCAACTACACACAAGGCGGACTGAATTCTTACTGACTGCTGCCTGTTTTTTCCAGCCCTTTTATAGTCCGACACAACCAGTCTAACGAACATTCTTGAAGTGAAAGGTTCGTGATCTCGCCTTCTCGAGAGCCCTATTGCTAGTACATTATTGGATGTGTACCTTGATTACGTTGTCCATCCCTTTTTGTGACATACATGTTGTTGTTGGTACCAGGCGCAACCAAGTTCGTTGTAGATATGTGTGTGTGCAGCTTTAGATAACCAACACGTTCATTGTATTCTTGGTGTTAGTGTGTATTTGTATCGTGTGGCTTTTGTTTATCGTTTTTGTTGTTAAACGATATTAGATCGTTCCGATTTGCGTAACAATACTTTACAAGTCATTAGGGTTGCCTAAAGTTCTGTGTTACGCCTTAATTGAAAGCTGAGGCTGAGGTCAATTGAGGTTGAGGTTATGCTACAAACGCAGCAAAACTGTCAAAGCTTGAAAAGAACTCGTCTAGTCTAAATTGTATAGAAAGTGGCTTTTTATGGCTTTCCTTTCAAGATATACTGTTTGATAGTCTGCTTAATTATGAACACTTCATTGCATTATGAAAATTTCATATCTTTTAGTTAGCATATGGTCGCCCACCAGGGAGGAACCATTTTCATTCGTTTCCGATTAATTTGTTTTTATCGTTTTGTTTCAGTTTCTTTGATAAAGATTTTCCATATCAGCATATATGTAAATGATCTACTTTAGCAAGTTCTACAATAACAGGGTTACCATCGATTGTTGCCGCGTGTAAAGATTTGGATATTGTATTCCCTGTAATTGCCAGAAAGATTTATTCCCTGAGTTCTGTTCTTATCCAGGATGTGCGACTGTCTTACCATCCTGTGATGATCGCTTTTGGCATTGTGGGTTTGTCGGTGAGGTTATTAATCACAGTCTCATACTGTTGGTCATTACAACCGCCCTTAAGCCGGAATTACAGCCTAGTTTCTCACACTAACCACATGTCTGTGGGAGTTAAATTTATCCTAGATTGGCAGGACCTGGAGTTTAACATCGATCTCGAATAGAAGATTTGAAAAGTTTTTTTCGTGGCTATTTATTTCTCTTAAGAGTTATTACAAGAAGACTGCTGAGAGGGTATCATCCCAAGAAACACATTTTTTATGTTTCGCTCTTGAACTCGACTTTGAAAGTCAATTCGAGGAAAGTTCTTTTCCAGATTGGAACGGAGTCGATTTGATCTCTTACACAGGTTCGATATTAAGTTGTATATCGATGGATACAAGATGAACTGGATCTGGTGTCTTCTGTGTCGACAGGTTTCACAGAGCTATAGCTAGAGCATTTACAGGCTGAGATCTACGCTATTATAAAGATCTGCTCTTTACTATCTTCATAAGGCGCATGAGACTGCATGTGCATTTGTATGGACAACCGGACGGACGTTCTTGCCCGTCAATGAACACTTTGTGTCTCTTATCTAGGACCATCCTAGTTAGGATTTGTGGATATCTTAATTAACGAACCACCGTACAAATTGGTTTCCAGAGAATCAAATGGGCTTGATCGCGCCTCAGTGTCATTTCCGTCCGGTTTTATTCAGAAGGAAACTCTCCACTTCGACTTTATTGAGATAAATTTCTCGTCGGCGGCAAGTGACTCCTATATGATCCGAGGAACACATGGCGCGAGTACAATATGAGATGTGTTTGGTCGCGCATTAGCTGCCGTAGTCTAGTAGGTAGTGTGTTGGCTTATTAGACGCAAAGCCAGGGTTCGAGCCCCAGGCCAGACACCAAAGACAAAATACAAAAAGTATTTTTTCGGCGATTTCCTCTCAGCAGATTTCAGGCCAATAAAGGTTTCTCAAAAATCATTTCATGGTTTCCCATGAAAAGGTTTCTCAAAAATCTGTCTTTCGGAGATGACTTTAAACTCTAGGTCCCACCACCACTCATGTATAAAATTAACACACACAACATAAGTGGTGTGAGAAACTAGGATGTTGTACAATGGGTCAATTCGACCTCCGGGTACTGTACTTGTCTTAATTGACAAGTACACGTCATCTAACCTAACCTAACCTAACCTAGCCACTGTAAAGATTATCTGTTCAGATTACTGACACTTTTGACTAGACGTTGGCCAATTCGTGATCATATTTGCAGGGTAAAAAGACAGTAAAATAACTGATGATTGGGGATAATACGGAAGAGAAGAATTCAGTTGAACACATCATATGTAGTTTCTTGGTGTTACTAAGCAACCGCTCTAGTATCTGTTGCAGCTGGTTTATACAGGTCACACCATGGAGGTAACGTGCATCCATCCAGACGACATCTTCAGACATCTCACGCTGAAGAACTGGACGTGACATATGCAATCATATGAGGTTACGAGTGATGTGATATTTACTTGACATTACTGCTTGAGGCAGGAGAAGAAGATAGGTGGAAAAGATATAAAGCGTATTAATACCTAGCGGCTGCTGATTCTGAACGGAGGAGGTTGCACCGGCGAGACGGGTATTTAATGCGGAGATCTGCGGAAGTCGGCGAAGAGTACGACCTTGTATCCGTTGGAAGGACCAAATCGAGGAAGCCCTGTCATCGATTGGTGTGACCAACTGGCGTAGGCGTGCAAGAAGCGGCCAGAGGCGCCTGGAAGGATGTGTTGCGGCAGGCCGAAAGCCGTTAATCGGGTTGTTATGGCCAATTAAGAAGAAAAAGAAGTGTTACAAACCTCATTCTAAATCCAACATAACCACCGTACCACCTCTAAGAGCGTATTTTATTTCAATTTCCGATTCAATCTTTCTAACATTTAATGCTGGGGGATTAGAATTCAATAATGTTTTGCTTGTGTATGCGCTGTTTTTTTCTATTTACTTTGCATTCTACTGATTATTTTATTTGTTTCTTGTTTTTCTATTTAAATTTATTTATAAATGATTAAAGTTTTTCTGCATTTTTTTTTCTTCTTTCATACAAAATTCAAGTTGAATGCTGCAGCTGTTAGATGAGATGCTGATTCTTTCGAGGTTTTTTTCGCATTTCAAGCTTTTAATCTTCACAGAGATTTAAAAGAATTAAATCTACTACTATTTGTATAAATAATTAAGAGCCTTAAGTTAGATTCTTTAAATGTTTAATACCTTCAAAGCCTAGAAGTGAAGCAAGCCGCCAATGGCTGCTTATCAGATGACTTTAAAGCAAAGCTTATAACCGCTGATTATATGTTAAATCCGTAATAATAAAAAAAATAAGCAAAACCATGGAACAATGCTTTTTTTTATATTTTTTTATTTCTTTTCTTTTGATATTTTATTTTTAAATATTTTTAAACAATTTTTTTATTTAAATATTTTCGTCATCATAATTTTTGTGGTTTATTTTTGTCGTTTTGCGCTATTCATCCGGTTTATTTGATGGCATTAAAAATTATTTTTATTTGTTTTTTTGTGTCAACCGCCGCCTTTTATTTATTTTCTTTTTGTTTTGATTTATTTTTAAGTTTATTTACTGCATATTTGTTTATTGTAAAGATAATAAATAATTAAAAAAAAATTCAAAATTGAACAAAAAAAAAAAAAAAAAAAAAAAAAAAACTTTTTATACAGGCTAATTCAAACAAAATCCAAACGTAGCTGTAGAGTCACCCTATATGTAATTGAAGAGCATTTCATTTAAAACCTTCCATCAATACTTTCCATAACTTTGTGTCTTGGTTAAAGTCCAACACTGTTAGAGATACGATATTACAGAAATTCATGTCTGCTATTTGACGCCACACCCTTTTAACGTAGTGTAATCAGTTCTTATCTTATCAAACTTCTGAAGTGTCTACTAAGGAAGGGCTTTGTTTATTTGTTTAAAAATGATAAAAAAAAAACTACAAAACCCATCAAACCATTGATACAATAATACCCTTAAAAAAAAAAAGATTACTAACAACAGGGTGTGTTGTAATCTAATAAACTAAAAAAATTAAAAAAAAACGCGTAAAAATTTTAAGAAAAATTGGAAATATTCGCAAGTTAAACTGATTTCAATTACTTTTATACACATTTCAACTGGAAATAGTGTTTTCTTCACTTAATATTGATGCCATAGCAAAAATCGTTGAAACCCTGGGGCGTGCAGACTTACAGTTCAATACAGGAAGGATACAAATAAATATAGACGCTGTGGCAACTGTTTGAAGTCGTCGTAGACTAGTAGGTGGTGTATTGGCTTATTAGACGAAAAGCCAGGGTTCGAGCCCCAGGCCAGACATCAAAATAAAATACAAAAATATTTCTTCGGCGACTTCCTCTCAGCAGATTTCTGACAAAAACTCTGAGAGTAAATAAAATTGCCATGAAAAGTTTCTCAAAAATTTGTCGTTCGGAGTCGACTTTAAACTGTAGGTCCCACCACTCATGTATAAAAAAAATTAACGCACACAACATAAGTGGTGTGAGAAACTAGGTCGTAATCCTGACAGAAGGGTTGTAATGACCAATTATGTACGTATGTGACAACTGTTTGAAGTCGTTGCAGACTAATAGGTAGGTGGTGTATTGGCTTATTAGACGAAAAGCCAGGGTTCGAGCCCCAGGCCAGACATCAAGACAAAATATAAAAAGTATTTCTTCGGTGACTTCCTCTCAGCAGATTTCGAGCAAAAACTGTGAGAGTAAATAAAAAATTGCCATGAAAAGTTTCGTTCGGAGTCGATTTTAAACTGTAGGTCCCGCCACTTATGTATAAAATTAACACACACAACATAAATGGTGTGAGAAACTAGGTCGTAATCCTGATTGAAGGGTTGTAATGACCAATTATGTATGTAACTGGAAATGGTGTTTCCGCGAGGCCATGGCAAATATTGTTGAAACCCTGGGGGGCCTGTGTAAACTTACAGTCCAATACAGAGAGGCTATATAAAAAATAAAGGGGCTGTGACAAGTGTTTGCAAACTGATTTACCCGCCAAAAGGCGAGAATTTCGTCAGACGTAGTATTAAGAAGAGGAATAGTTCTATACGAACAGTGGCTTAGAACTAAAGCTTTATGTTTTCCAAGCTAAATTAAAGAGCAAGACCAAGTGCTAATTTGACTCCTACATACCTACATAACATAATTGGTCATTACAACCCTTCTGTCAGGATTACGGCCTAGCTTCTCATACCGCTCATGTTGTGTGCGTTAATTTTATACGTGAGCGGCGGGGCCTACAGTTTAAAGTCGTCTCGGAACAACAGATTCTTTTGAGAAACTTTTTCATGGCAATTTTATTAACTTTCAGAGTTTTTGCCAGAAATCTGCTGAGAGGAAGTCGCCGAAGAAATACTTTTTGTATTTTATTTTGATGTCTGGCCTGGGGCTCGAACCCTGGCTTTTCGTCCAATAAGCCAACGCACTACCTACTAGACCACGGCGACTTCTCTTGACTCCTACTCTTACATAAAAGGATCGCACATTCATTTGCCCGATTCAAAAGACCCTTAAGCGGTATTACGTATTAGGAGAAGCAAGAAGTCGTCGTAGCCTAGTAGATAGTTGATTTCAACCTCTTGCTCAGAGATCTCAAAACTAAATTTAAAAAAATATACTTCTTTCGGCGACTTCCTCTCAGCAGTCCTCTGGTAACTAGAATTGGCTAAAATATGACTGTAGCGTGTTTCAGGCAAAGATTTTCGAAATCTTGAAGGCCATTAGGGTCATAGTTGGTGGACCCGTTTCAGATTCTCAATCTTACATGGTCTTTGTTGACAGCCAGGCTGTCCTAAGGGCCATTGCGTCCGTCTGGTGCAAAGCACGGCTCGTACGCGAGTGCAAGGAGTAGTTCAGGAATAGTTGAGGACATTAAAATTATAAACAAAAGCTACAAAAACAAAACAATGCAGTAAACAAACCTGTTTACAAATTATCGTACTACGCAATATAACAACAAACACCCGCATAAAAAATGGTAAACAAGTAAACAAAAATACACAAACATCTCTGCAATAAATGTAAACAATGATGTTTACATTTATAGAAATTTCGAGAACATTCATAAGACTGTTTACTTTGCCATATAAGAGGCAAGGCAAAGCAGGCGACTGGGTAGTGAAGTGCAGTCAGTCTTGTGTGAAGACGCGGTGTGATTGAAGAGAGTAATCATGGTTTGAAGATCTCCGTTGCACTGATCTGTCGAATAATTCTCTAGTAATTGTTATTGCTTATGCAAAGGGCGTAAACAGAGGAATAACAAAGAAGCAATTGTTGTTGTTTACATCAAGTTGTGAACAGTGGCACATAGAATTGTGCGATTAATAAAGAATTTTAATTAAAACTAAACAGAAATTTACTTTTATTTTGTCTATCAATCTACGAGGTCATATTTTAAACAATATTTTTCTCTATGCGAAAAGTAAGGTTTCCCAAAAGTACACTCTGCGCGCAAACTTTCATTCAATGCTCATTGAGAGCTACACACACATTTTTAAACGTTGTACATGCACATAACTCCCTTTTAGTTTTGCCTAAAACTTGTCTATTTATTTAAAAAATTCTAATCGATCTGTAAACAAAAACAATAATTAAATAAATAAATATTTTAAGAAAATAAATACAAAAAGAAAAATACAAAATAAAAATGTAAAGAAAAGAAAAGAAAAATACACTGGAAAATAACCTGCATAAGGGGAAATTGTTCACGATATTTATTGGGTTAGAATTGCAAAACCATTGAGATTTCGAATGCAATGCGATGGAGAGAGGTGAAGAAGAATGAACACAAAAGTGTACAAAAATAATTGGAAAAAAGCGAATATCGTAGCCATCGGCTAATTTTATTTGCAATTTTTTTGCTTTTTGCTTTTGTAAATAAAGTGAAGCGCTTATTAAATCAATCAATTAGCACTTTGAGATTATAAGTTAGCTGCTGCCTTAAGGCCTCCGCTTCTCTTTGGCTCTTCACTAGTGCGAAAAAATTTAGAATCTTACAGAATTTAGAAAATTTCGAGAAATTAAATTTTGGACTTACTATTGGATTTACGAGAGAGGTAAAAGGTCCGCCAAATAACTTTTTTTTTAAACTGCTTTAAAAAAGAAAACTACTGAATATTTTCTCAAATTTCTTTTTTTTATTTTAAAGTACAATCCTTCCGGTTAATAATGGAAAATAATTTCATTCAAATGGCTGCCTCGTCAGGCCATGCGGTAGCCTACACCAACTGAGAGAGAATCTTGCTTCATTGCCCGGCTAACTTGACCTAAATTGGATAGAAAGTTTACAAATACGTTGCTGAAACTATTTATTATTTCGTTCGTGAGACACGTTTCGTCGGTAAGACTCTGGCTAGCTGCAAATGACTTCCGCAAAAGTTATACACTTTATAAATCTATTGAGAAGGCATCAGCAACCGCCTCTGGCTCACATGACCTAATTTGGCTACTGAAACTATCTCTTCTGTGGGGTTATTGTATAATGGCATGCAGTGAGACTCTGATTAGCTGCAAACGACTTCTTCAAAGGTTGTAAACGCTGTAAATCTGTTGAGAAGAAATCAGTATGTGCCTCTGGCTCAATGCAGACTTTTCATTTGGCTCTCCCTCTCTCGCGTTTTTTTATATTTTCTGAGTTACACACATACATACATACTTGGTCATTACAACCTTTCAGTCGTCTCGTCATGTAGTGTTCTGCGAAAGGCGGGAGTGCATCGCAATGGCACTATTTTTCAAAAAAGTGTCCAGTTGCTAGCATACGCTGACGACATTGACATCATTGGACCTACCAAACGAGATGTTACTGCTGCCTTTATTGCTATTGAACGGGAGTCTACTGAGATGGGCTTGGCAGTAAATGAGGGCAAAACAAAGTATATGTTATCGACAAGCAGAGACGTGCGGCGTATTGATTCTCAGGTTACGGCCGATAACTATACTTTTGATACAGTCAAGGAATTTATTTATCTTGGCTGCGCCGTTACCACCAAAAATGATGTCAGTCTGGAGATCAAGCGCAGGATCACTATTGCCAACAGGTGCTACTACATATGGTCTCAATAGGCAATTGAGTAGCAGAGACCTCTCTCGTACGACAAAACTAACATTCTACAAGACACTCATCCTACCCGTGCTTCTTTATGGCGCAGAGGCGTGGACCCTATTAAGTACTGATGCAGCAGCCTTGAGAGTGTTCGAGAGAAAAGTCCTACGTAAGATCTTCGTTCCAGTACGAGTTGGCGATGATTTCCGCATCCAATCCAACAATGAGCTGTATGAGCTCCTCAACAACATAGACGTTGTGCAGGGTATTAATATCCAGCGGCTGCGCTGGCTCGGCCATGTCGTTCGAATGGAGGAGGATGCTCCGGCAAGACGGGTATTTGATGCGGGGATCTGCGGAAGTCGACGAAGTGGACGACCTTGTATCCGTTGGAAGGACCAAATCGAGGAAGCCCTGTCATCGACTGGTGCGACCAACTGGCCTAGGCGCGCAAGAAGCAGAGGTGCCCGTAAGGATGTGTTGCGGCAGGCCGAAATCCGTTAATTGGGTTGTTATGGCCAATTAAGTAAGTAAGTAACCCTTCAGTCAGGATGACAACATAGCTTCTCACACCACTTATAGTGTGTGTGTTAATTTTATACATGAGGGCCGGGACCTACAGTTTAAAGTCGACTTCGAACGACAGATTTTTGAGAAACTGTTCATGGCAATTTTATTGTGACCCTCACGAGTTCTTTTTGCCAGAAATCTGCTGAGCGGAAGTTGCGAAGATAAAATATTTTTTTCATATTTCGTTTGGTTGGAGATGGGGTTTAAACCGTGGCCTTACGTCTAATAAGCCAGCACACTACCTATTAGACTACGACGACTTCTGAGTTAGTTCGCCTAATTTTTCTGCCGCTCTCGTATGTATTTTTTTTCGATTGAAGTATATGCAGGCAGACAGGTAGTGTACTTCCAAAAACACCAAGATAAACGTTGAAATTATTTGTTTTTTTTTTTTTTGTAAGTGTTGTGTTCTATTTTCTAATACCATTTCGATTTTATTTTATTGATAACGACAGAATAAATAATTCCCGATATAAACTGTAAACGGAACTGTAGTTTATGCGTTCACGTTGTCACCAAGAGTCTTTAAGGGTCTTAAGTATTTGGAAGTCTTAAACAAACAAAAAAACAAAAAAGAAAAACTCGGCGACATTGTAAATATTTGTTCGAATGCTTAAAACTCAGCGATAAACAATAAAAAAAAACATTAAAAATAAAAAGTTTTTTTTTTTAATAAAAACGAAAAAACTTTCCATTCTGTAGTGTTCAATACACTCGGCACTTAAAATAAAAATAATTTTACGGCAGTTTTCTTTCAATGGAAATATTAACCAAAAAAAAAAAAAACACAACAAAAGAAAAAGAAGGAAGAACCACTTGTTCTTTCACTAAAGAAGTCCAAATAAATCATAAAATAAAGAAAAATAAAACTTAAAAACAAAAACAAAATGCCATAACAACTGATTTTAAATAAAGAGGGGGGAGCCCCATTAAAAAAAATTGTTTCATGTTGACAACTCCCTCCTCTCTATAGAAAATATCACATTGCATGCGTGTGAGTGAGTGCGTGCGTGCATGCGTTTGTCATTTCAATGTCTTCACTTTAGTGGAGGGGGTTTACCCTTTTTGAATAATTTATGTTTTCAAATAGTTTTTGATTTAAAAACGATTTGATTTTCTATTCAATTCGATTCATTTTGTTGGCGTTTTTTTTTGTTAAATTTATTTTTTATTGTAATTTTTTATTTTTTATTTAAAAATGCTACTATTTATTCACTGTTTACTATTGTTGTTGTTGTCGTTGTTTAGTTTTAAAATTTCCCTTCACTTGTGGTGCGATTAACTAAGAAACAGAAACCGAGTTTTTGTTTTGAAATTGAAATTCATTAACGAATGAAAAAAAAACACAAATAAATTAGAAAATAATTATCAAAGCTTTACAATACAGTGGTGGAAGAAATAATACAAACGATCTCAGTTCGCTTGCAGAACTAGAATGATTCATTGGAACTATATTGATCAACATATAGCCGACAACTAAAAATATAGCAGGGCTTCAATAGCATTTACTTTAAAAATTAAAATTTTCTAAAAATTACAAAAAAAAACTTTTCAAAGATGAACGAACATATAATCGAAGAGTTTCAAAGTCGATAAATAAGTGGTCAAAGATGAACTACAAAAGAAATTCACGGGACCATAACACTAACCCCTAACAACATAAGGTCAACTACTAGGCTGACTAGAGGATCCCATCAAAAACCAATACCATAGGAAAGTCAAACTGCAATACCTCTTGTGAAAGAGTGAACAATTTTCATCCGTATAACTCGCAATACAACAAACCAAATAACAGCTCCTATCACCACTAGATATTTACATTAAAAGCATTTCAAACACGTGGATTCTGAGACTCTGATAGTCTACATTATCGGACCGCAATTTGCTACGAATAGTAAATGCGCAATACAAATAACAGCTCCTATCACCACTAGATATTTACATTAAAAGCATTTCAAACACGTGGATTCTGAGACTCTGATAGTCTACATTATCGGACCGCAATTTGCTACGAATAGTAAATGCGCAATACAAATAACAGCTCCTATCACCACTAGATATTTACATTAAAAGCATTTCAAACACGTGGATTCTGAGACTCAGATAGTCTACATTATCGGACCGCAATTTGCTACGAATAGTAAATGCGCAATACAAATAACAGCTCCTATCACCACTAGATATTTACATTAAAAGCCTTTCAAACAAGTCGATTCTTAGACTCTGATAGTCTACATAATCGGACCGCAATTTGCTACGAATAGTAAATGCAATCATACTTGAAATTACTACAAATTATGTCTCACAGAAATTCACCCATAGACATGCATACATCATGTTCTGTGACTCCTAGAAGTAACAAAGACCTGCAACTGAAACATTTCACCACATCGTGTCATTTCCCTAGGTATTCGACCAGTTTAGCTTAATTTGTCGCCTGCTGGTATTTAGTGGGCAATTAAATTTGAGTGTTTTTATAGAAGAATAAAGAAAACCACACAAGAAAAGGTGTAACGGGGATCAAATCGCTAGGTTTCGATAGCTATTTCAGATCACACCCACGTGAGATGGCTATCCATCGAAGCGCTCGAAAGTGTCGAAAACGACGAGCTGCAATGATTATGTCTTTGGATGGATACTAATACTATGTTCAGACATGCACTTATATTGAGTAAATCGCAATAAACGGCATTATTGATCTCAATATTTCATATAAAATGTCAATTAATTATTGCTCAATAAATTCATAAATTGTTATAATATTGAGTAAAACTTCAAATACAGCACTGTCATAAGTACGTTCAGTGAGCACATTACTATTTTCCGAACACTTTCTATTGATATTTGACAACTCAAATGTCAACAACAAACAACGACAAACAAAAAATGGAAGGTCAGCAGAAAGGTTTCTTTTCTGCAACCTATGCAGTTGTATGAAATTTTTCTTTCTCATCCTTCTGAGAGAAGCCACTTTGGAGTCAGAAATATTCCCTACTAACCCCAACAGCTCGGCGTTTCGGTTAATCATTAGTAAGACCTTTTGCAATGTTAAATTGTTTTCCATTTTTTCTCAAATATCTTTGGCACTAATTTTCGCGATTAAATTAAAAGCAATGGTGTTGAAGCAATCAGCTGTTTTGTTTACCAGCTGTCAAATAAATTTTGTGTTTGAACACTTAAAATATTGTTATCAATAAACCGAATATTAATTCAATAAAAGTACATGTCTGAACGTAGTATAACGTACTTTCTGAAGGCTTCCAAGGCCCTGAGTTGCAAAATAATGACTGGAAAAACGGTTTACTACAGCAGAGCGGTGCAATATTCACATCATAGGGCCACAAGGACATAGTGGTAGGTAGTCCAGGTAACTGCAGAGCAGATAAATAGGCCAGATATGGGAACCCAATTAAAAACGTGCAAGCTTCGGACATGGTTAAGATAACTCCGCAAATCAGTTCTAAAAACCACACTCAACAAGCTGCAATTTAAGACGCATTGGTTTCTCAACATAACATCGTATACGTACATCGAACATGTAATTGGTCATTACAACCCTTCAGTTAGGATTACAACCTAGTTTCTCACACCATTTACGCTGTGTGCGTTAATACATGAGTGGCAGGATCTACAGTTTAAAGTCGGATCCAAACGACAGATTTTTAAGAAACTCTTCCTGGCATTTTCATTTACTCTCAAAGTTTTTGCCAGAAATCTGCTGAGAGGAAGTCGCCGATGAAATATTTTTTCATATTTCGTTTTGTTGGAGATGTCTGCCTTGGGGTTTGAACCGTGGCTAATAACCCAACACACTACCTACTAGATTACATCATATACAGATTAGGTTAATTGATGGACGATCCTTTAAAGATAAGGTTCTCCTTAGGCCTGATGTTAGGTTAGGTTAGGTTAGAGGACGTGTACTTGTCAATTAAGGCAACTACAGTACCCGGAGGTCGAATTGACCCATTGTACAACGTCCTAGTTTCTCACACCACTTATGTTGTGTGTGTTAATTTTTATACATGAGTGGTGGGACCTACAGTTTAAATTCGACTCCGAACGACAGATTTTTGAGAAACTTTTTCATGGCAATTTTATTTTATTCTCAGAGTTTTTGCCAGAAATCTGCTGAGAGGAAGTGGCCGAAGAAATACTTTTTGTATTTTGTCTTGATGTCTGGCCTGGGGCTCGAACTCTGGCTTTACGTCTAATAAGCCTACACACTACCTACTAGACTACGACGTTAGGTTTACTATGATATCAAAAATGAAGATTCAGGGGTCACATAATCCATTTAGGAAACCATTCCGCCTTCAAAATAAACCTTGCTACTGCATTAACCCTTATTTTTGAACGTTCAATTAATGCGAACAGCAGTCATAAGTCTCTACCCCTTGTTAGAGTCACGACTCTTGCAGAAATCATCTGAGGAAAAGCCAGAGGTCAATCACCACACTTTCCAATAGGATACTAGCCCTTGACAACTGCAATAGTTCGAATGGTCATGCAATTTAATGGAAAAGTCCTCTGCTTATCCATACCAGCCCAGAAGAGTCTAGGAATATGGAACGTGCAGACATGCTGCCTACGAAGTTGAGAAAGCTTATAAAACAACCGAATAATACTTAGTTTAACTAACAGAATCGAATACCTATGCCCTGTAGGATGTCAAAGAAATCCTATACCAGAACTAGCCAGCTTATCATGCAATATACGACGTAATCTTTATGATCTGAAACCCATGTTCATTAAAGTTTGCCTTGAATGATCCCAAATTTGCTTGAGAAATCACAGGCATTCATGGACGAGAATGAACTTAAAATATTCCAAAGAAAACCTGATCACCCAAAGAGTTTGCGCCGATTTTAATATGACTATGACTTGGAAAACAATACAGTGGTCTTGTAGCCTACACAAAAGTCTAATATCAGATCATCACATAAATCCCTCAGCCACTCTCTGTGTTTAGTATTTAGCAGCAGTGATATATACCACTAAGGCCCTTTCAGGAACCTCCGGAAAGTCAAATGGAATCATGAAATCAAATCTACTAAAAAACTTGCACATAAAATACCTCACGCCTGCTTAACACTTTGGTTTTTTTATTATTATTTTTCCCATCACTGCAAAAAATTCAACATTTCATACGATCTCAATCTCAATCTTTAAGTTTTTGCAATTTTAAAACATAAATTTCATTTATCTACTCCAAGAAAGAAAAAAACGCTATTTTGCAACACTTTATTTATATTTCCTTGAAGACATTTTGCCAGATTTATCATAACAATACCCACTCACTAGAGACTAGCATTAGTACTCTCTCACCTCAATACCTAAATACACCAAATGCAACACTGTTATTACTCATTGCATTGTTATTGTTTTTGTACTTGTTTAAAGTCTTGCTCTCTCTCCGTCTCTCTCATCATATTTATTGTTCAGTATTGACAAGTGTTTACGTGTGTATGTGCAAATGTATGCATGCGGACTTTTGCCGTAACTCAATGCCAACCACTTGTTTCATTTTGTGAATTACGGTTGTTTTGTTATTTTTTTTTTTTTTCGTGTGTATTTTTTTTTAGTTTTTGTTGTTGTTATTGTAGTTAAATACTTGTTAATACAGTGTTGCTGTTGTTAAATATAACCCAACTATGCAAGTTAATGTATGTTTTATTCTTACTTGTTATTGTTATTGTTTTTGCTATTTTATTTGCTATTGTTTTTGTTATTGTTATTATAAAATACATCTTGTTATTATTAGTGTTGCTAAATATATTATGGCTGGTGATTGTTTCTATTTTTTTCCTTCTTTTTTTTTTGTCTTAAAACACGCAAATAGTAAATTTGTGTAGTTGCTGTTGCTTTTTTGCCAGCAAATGCAAGAAAATTAACTCAACAAACAGTGTAGAATTACAATGTAAGCGACTGAACTACACAAGTCGTGTGGAAATTATAAATAAAAATTTAAAAATGCTCAAATTAAACATTTTTTTTGGATTTTTCGATATAAAAAATAATGATTTTTTTTTAAATATTACTTCTTCCTGTTTAATTAATTTTTTCGTTAAATTTTCTTAAATTAAAAAAAAATAATAACTTTTGTTTTTGTTGTTTTGCAATTAAATATTTCGCAATCAGTAACTGACTGACTCAGTGGCTTAGACCAGCCATTCAAAAATGCTGGTTTTTTAAGGCTGTTTTTCTTTCGAAACATTTTTAACTTTAAAATTTTGTTTTATTATCAACTAAAGATTTTTGGGGTTTTTTATGCTTTTTCCTCTTTTTCTTAACTAATTATAAATGAATCATTTTCAAAAGTCAAGTAATTTAGTTTTTAAATTGAATTTAAAAAACGGAATCCATAGCCTGAAGGTTATTTAAAATACGATCAACTAAAAATATAGCAGGGATTCCATAGCGTTAACTTTATAAATTAAAATATTCTAAAAATTAAAAAAATCAAAGAAGAACGAACCTAGAATCGAAGAGTTTCAAAGTCAATAAATAAGACGAAGTGCAGAAGAAATCCACGGGACCATAACACTAATCCTAACAACATAAGATCTACTACTAGGCTGACCAGAGGATCCCATCAAAAACCAATACCATAGGAAAGTCAAGCTGCAAGACCTCTTGTGAAAGAGTGAACAATATGCATCCGTATAACTCGCAATACAACAACCCAAATAACAGCTCCTATCAGCACTAGATATTTACATTAAAAGCATTTCAAACAAGTTGATTCTGAGACTCTTATAGTCTACATTATCGGACCGCAATTTGCTACGAATAGTAAATGCACAATACAAATAACAGCTCTATCACCACTAGATATTTACATTAAAAGCATTTCAAACAAGTCTATTCTGAGACTCAGATAGTCTACATAATCGGACCGCAATTTGCTACGAATAGTAAATGCGCAATACAAATAACAGCTCCTATCACCACTAGATATTTACATTAAAAGCATTTCAAACACGTGGATTCTGAGACTCAGATAGTCTACATTATCGGACCGCAATTTGCTACGAATAGTAAATGCGCAATATAAATAACAGCTCCTATCACTAATAGATATTTACATTAAAAGCATTTCAAACACGTGGATTCTGAGACTCAGATAGTCTACATAATCGGACCGCAATTTGCTACGAATAGTAAATGCAATTATACTTGAAATTACTACAAATTACGTCTCACAGAAATTCACGCATAAACATACATCATGTTCTGTGACTACTGGAAGTAACAAAGACCTGCAACTAAAGCATTTCACCTCATCGTGTGGTTTCACTAGGTATTCGACCAGTTTGGCTTAATTTTGTCGCGTGCTGGTATTTAGTGGGCAATTAAATTTTAGTGTTTTTATAGAAGAATAAAGAAAACCACACAAGAAAAGGTCTAACAGGGTCAAATCGCTTGGTATTGGTGGCTAGTTCAGATCACATTCACGTGAGATGGCCGTGCCATCAAATCGCTCAAGCAGAATATTCTATGTAACATAGGCCGCGAGCCGTGTAGCGCCGTCCTGTTGAGACGACATGTCGTCAGTATCCATATCATCCAATCGAGAACGAAAGAAGTTGGTAATCATCCACCGATAACATCACCAGCTCATGTGGAATGGGATATCGTGCCAAATTTGACAATATTTTTGTTCACGTGTCTATTTATTCAGAAATGGACCTCATCGCTGAAGATGATTTTTCGATAAAAATTGGGGCCAGTGGCTCGAGTGTCTATGGTCGTCAATGATAATTTGGCAAAGCAGACTGAACAAATGAAAACTAATTTGACAGATTTAGCTTTAACAAGATGGGTTTCATGAACTGTCAAAGTTTGGAAGTCTCTGTTGAAAGACCATGGCGTGATATTATATTCCCCTATGCATACAGGAGAACAGATTTTAAAGAGAAGACCAGTCAACTTCCAAACATGTGATTAAATAACGATTTCGACTATTACTTTTGAAAAACTATTCGATGTAAAGCTGCTCTTCAGAAATAACTCATTGCGGACTCATTACGGTTGCAATTAAGATGGATATATGCAGACTGTTGGCGCAAACACATGTTAATACCATCCGATTTATTTTTTCCGTTGCCTTCAAGCAGAAATATGCACCATAAATAGGATATAAGTAGACGGGCTATCTAACCTCATAAAATCAGGCGCTTGATGCAACAGTAATTGATTTTTTCTTAAGGCCCTCACAGCAATTAAAACTTAGAATTATTTTTTTATAAGGACAAAGGCAATATTCTACTAATTTTGGCAACTAGCTGGCAATAGATTTAAAGATTGGATACCGAGAAAACCAAGTTTAATATCATATATGCAGGATCGATCAATTGTATGTATGCATGTTGTAATTTCTAACGGAATACCCCTCTAAATTAAACTAATTTAACGCCGATTTGTTTATGTTTAAATAACTAAAGATAAGGAAGGTAAACTTATGTACATAAGTATGTGTTCGGTATGATCTCTAAAATAAATTATAAATTTAAAACAGTTTTTAAATTATTTTTATTGTGATTAAAAAAAGAAAACCGAAAAAAAGAATTTCAATGTCGCATTTACTCGGTGACTATAAAAACAATTTTTCATGGTTGTAAAACAAAAGTTCATAGACTTCTCTACTATCTAATGACTCCCAAGAATCTTTTCAAGATAAGCAGCAGGAATTTGTTAAATTTCTTATTTTTACGCGGCGGTTATTTTTTAGATTTTTTCTTAAAACAAAAAAAAAACAGAAAAAATAATATTCCTGCTTAAAATTATGGCTGCTTGATACATCAGCAGATAAAAATTTTATTTCAAACTACCGTTAGAACAGAACATTATTTGAAAAAAGAAAGAGAACGAAAAAAAATAAAAAAAAAAAATAAATTAAATATTATACGATATATTATATGTATTATAATAGTCTATTAAGATAATTTAATGCTGCTGCTGCCACAGCAGTGACTGCTGCTGCCTCTACTGTATTTTGTTTTTATGTGTTGTTAGTCGTACATTTATCTCTCAGTTAGTTTGGGCCTCTCTGTTTACAATAATTTATCTGTTGTTTGTACACACTGTTAACAAATGCAAGTACTTTCTGAGCATTATTCATACACGAATACAGACAACACTACTGCTGCTCATCTGTTGCTGCATGCATGCATGTAAAGTGTACAAACGAAATTGTTGTAAGAAAAATATGAAAACAAAACAACACAACGTAGTTGTCGTCGTCTTATCTACAGTTTTCGTGGTCTTTCATAATTTCTGCTGCTTAATTAAGTAGTAGTGGAGCTCAGTACTGTAACTATTATTTTGTTTTTTTTTTGTTGTTTTCTTGTATCAATTCTTAGGAATTTAAATATTTTTTATGTGTTTATATTTTTGAAAGCCGCTTATCTCTTTCTTTCTTAAGCTGTGTTGTTTTTTCAATTATTTTTATGACGAGAGAATTTTAAACAATTTTTCACAACAAATAATTTACCTTTTGGGACAAAAACAATGTTTTTATTTCGTCTTTAATTTTTATAATTTTCACAGCTGCCTGCTAAGAAAAGGGTCAATGTAACATCATCTAAAGAAATCATCTTTAAAAGGCCCTTGAAATTAAGGTTTCATATTCGTATTTTGCAAAAGCAAATGAATAAAAAAAACTTACAAGCTTAACAAAATTTTTATATTAAATTAAATAAGGTGTAGTAATAAGGAATCTATTACTTTTTCCAAGAGGCCTTATCTGTAGCCTGTACAAGTAGCATTACTGAGATAAGATTTCGTACTAAAAATACCTTTGACAGTTCAAGTGCTTGTCAAAAAATGGATACCATTCTAGCGAACATACGCCATATTCTACAATTTTCTTTGATAAAGACGAACATAACATAATGTTTTCCTAGGCACCATCATAAATAAAATGAATAACACCAGTTAGGAGATAAGACGAAGGATCATGTTTGCTAGCCGGTGCTATTTCCCTTCGAACAATCACGTTAAAAGCAAGGATTTGTCCAAGAAAATAGTACAAGACGCTAAAATACTCCTCATGCTCTTATGTGACGCAGAAATAAGAGTAGTTACGCGAGTGCATATAAGTTTTGTTGGTGTTTTCCTGCGAAAGAAACTTCGTGGAGTATACAATTGCAACTACGTTCCTGAAAACAGACATTTCTTGGAGTATACAAACGAAACTACGTTGGTGGCGAGTACATGTATTGAATGGATCATGAGCAAAATGAGCTGCATGGAGGCACAAATATCGTTAGACATACTAAAGTGCAACAGCTGTAGTACTTTAACCACGTTGTGTATGTGAGTAGGAAGGATTCTGCAGCAAACTTCGTAGGGAAACGGAAAAGAAAAAGACCATAATCCAATGGAAGAACTAGGTTGAAAATTATATTATATTATATATACACTCAGCCACAAAAGTATACATACGGTTAACAAATTTCAGAAATTTTTTTTAACCAATCCGTTTTCATTGAAAATCTTTATAATTGTCTGACAACTTTTTTCGATTTTAAGACGGTCTTTTGCATTGCTTCAGAAATTTGTGAAATTTTTTAATCGGGTGTATACTTTTGTGGGCCTGTGCAGGGCCACAATTCAGTTCAAGTTCAGAAAATTAAATTTAAAATTGAAAATTTTCTGAAATTTGTTAATCGTATGTACACTTTAGCAACTGTGTGTATATATTATATTATACCTTAAGGTAGCAAATTGTGTAAGAAATCGTAGAAGAAGCTGTTACTCTCCTAAGCTTGGAATTTGATTTCAATTTAAGCTAATCTATGTATATAAAAATGAATGTTTGTTTGTATGTAATTAATAGAATCGTAAACTATGCATTTGATCATGCTATGATCTTCAGCAAAGCTGTTGCGCATGAGCCGACGAAGGTTTCTAAGTTGGTATGACCAATTTCCGACAGGTGGCGCCACTGAATATTACTAAAAATGAATTAAATCCTAAACTGTGCATTTGATCATGATATGATCTTTAGAAAAGTTGTTGCGCATAAGTCGACGGAGGTTTCTAAGTTGGTGCGATTAATTTCCGTTAGATGGCGCCACTAAGAATTATTCAAAATAAATTGAATCGCAAACTATGCATTTCATCATGTGTTGATCGGGCAAATGCCAGACATTTTAGCATTTATCATTATGATTTTAATAACATTTATTATAACTCATTACCGTAAAATTTTAAAAATTTTAATTTTGGAAAATTTTTAAAAATGCTGTTGAGTTCAATTGGATTGGGTACTAGACTAGACGGTCAACTAGCATTGAGACTGGAAAATCTTCGAGTATATGCCGCTGAGACGCGTTCGCTTGTACCACTTGAACAACGAGAAGTGAGATTAGAAACTGATCGAATGCGTACTACCAAAGAAAATAAAGTATAAAGAATGTGCATTTTAACATATTTTGGAATATTTTCAAAAATATTTCATGACGCGGGGGGAAAGATAGAAGGGAATGATACAGAAACCAAGAGCGTAACAATGCGTTGTTCTCATCGTGCGTTTTTGTTGTTTGACCACTTTTTATTTATTTTTCTGGTGTTAAAAACAGACGTCGGCACCAAAGTCCCTCAGGGGAAGAACATCTTCGGCTTTTTACAGACATAGGACATAAAGCTGTCTATCTTTGGCTTAATAATTTTGGATAAATAAAAATAAAATAAAACATCGATTTTAGTATTAAAAGCACATAAAGCTATCCATCTTTGGCTTAAAAATTAGGCCATGTTTTTTAGATAAATAAAAATAAAAAGAATAAAAACCATTTTTTATTAAAAGAAAAAAACGAGCATTCCAAGCATTAAAAAAATATATACTATGGGACAAAATAAAAAATAAAATACGCCCAGCTAATGACATGGAACATTTTAAAAAAAAATTATCTTCGAGTGTTATTCTGCAATAAAATGATAAAGCCTCCGCGGCACATGTATTCTTGTCGCAGTCTGATCGACAACTAAATCAAAAAACACAAGAATACATACACCTGTACATACGTACGATGAGAGCAACACATTGTTACGCTCTTTTTTGTGTTCATTTTCCTTCTGTCTTCCTCCCTCTCATCAAGAAATGATTTTTAAAAATATTTTGGTGAGAGCGGGTCGTAATGTTACGACCCGCCATAAGAAATTTTACTTCTACATGATGCGCATTCTTTATATCCATATTCTTTGGTACTACTCAGGCCTGTTCGTCGAATCATCTGGACAACGGGAAACAAAATCAATAAAATGATTCAAAATTAATTGGACATTTGTGTAATGTCAGAACCAGTCAGAAGTACTGTTACTTTTATTACCACTCAGCCTCAAAGATCGTTGTAATAATGTATCGTTAACTTGGTTGTCAAAACTGCACTCCGTTCGTCAAAGCTAACGTCAATAGAAGAAATAAAAAATCCAAATCTGAGTTAAGCAATCTGGTAAAAATATGTTCTATATTGACCAGAAGCTAAACTTGCAAAAAGAGACGAAGTACATAAAGAAGTTCCTTCTAACAAAAGTTGAAACCAACAGCAGTCACTTCCGCAATTTCTGTCTACGTATTGCAATCGATTTTTGAAGCATATGTGATACGTTTACGATAACTTCAATCGCAAATGGTTTTCGCGGTAACGCATTGTGCCAGCCAGGTTTGGCGTTATTAGCATCAATCTTGAATTCATCTTGTGGAGATCGTAGCTGTCATAGCAGTAACTGGACTATATACACGGCTAAAGGCTGAAAATAACCAAAGAATATGGATATAAAGAATACGCATCATGTAGAAGCAAAAATTTCTTATGGCGGGTCGTAATATTACGACCCGCTCTCACCAAAATATTTTTAAAAATCATTTCTTGATGAGTGGGAGGAAGACAGAAGGAAAATGAACACAAACAAAGAGCATTTTTTTAAATGCTTTGGAACGCTCGTTTTTTTTTCTTTTAATAAAAAATGGTTTTTTATTCTTTTTATTTTTATTTATCTAAAAAAATCGACATGAACCTTCTTCTTTAAAAACTGACAAGATTTTTACGCTCTTTTTAACGAACATTCTTGATGTTCGTGTCCTATGTGTGTAAAAAGCCGAAGATGTTCTTCCCCTGAGGGTCATTGGTGCCGATGTCTGTTTTTAACACCAGAAAAATAAATAAAAAGTGGTCAAACAACAAAAACGCACGATGAGAACAACGCATTGTTACGCTCTTGGTCTCTGTATCATTTCCTTCTATTTTTCCCCCCGCGTCATGAAATAATTTTGAAAAATATTCCAAAATATGTTGAAATGCACATTCTTTATACTTTATTTTCTTTGAAATAACCTATCAAAGTAAAATTATAAAAGTAACCGGCTATGATCCTAATGTCTGAAACATAATTCGAACCTACGCTGTCGATAATTAAATTTTCTGAAGAAAATTATCTTCCTCCAATAGGAGAGCTTTGCACAATAGGAATAGGAGAGGAATTGTGTTCCATAAAGAACAACCCAGCTAGTACACCTCATTACTAGCTCGATTAAAACTCCGAAAGTTTGATTAAAGATTCTTTAATCATCCGTAGGTCACATTCTGGCATGGTCCATAGCACATAATTTTGTCAGCTTAACAGAAATTTTTGCAAATAAATTCTTTAAGTTATTTTGGCAATAGGAACTACGATTTCTAGAACAATTCAAGAAAACCTGCATCTATTTGGCTTGAATATTATAATTTCATGTTTTCCCAATAAAACCTTGAATTTTATGCAAAAAAAAGTAATCAATTTCTTTTCACTACACCTTGTATAGTAAAACTAGTCAAGACAAACGATTTGATGTCAGGCGATTTCTATTTTTTTTTGTTTTTCGTTTTTTCTCCAACACTGGGTTTACAACTTGACATTCAAACTCTACAAACAGTTACTCAGTGTAGTAGGTATACACTTGATCTTGTAGTTTGAAAATATTCAAACAAACTACAACAACGACAATAATAAACAAAATACATGCATACATATGTATGTACATAGCAGCTGTTAATTAACAATTTTATTTTATTGTAAGACAAAAAACAACAACAATAAAAACAATAAAACAAGAAAAATTAAAAAAAAAATAAATAAAAATAGGAAAACAATGAAACATGCATGTCTGCTGTTTACTATTCAGTATGTTTTCTCAGTCTTTGAGTCTTTCTTTAATTTTTTTTGTTGTTGTTTCTTTAAAACAATAATAATAATAATGAGACAAAGAGTCACGTCACGTGAGCCTTTGTATTGTTTGTGTATCCTCTTTTTTGTTTTTTCCATCTCCTTGGAAAAACAGAAGGCCTTAATTGTGGTTGTTAACGGATAAAAACAAAAAACAAAACAAAAAAGAAACGAGACATTAAAGGCACAACAATTTAACATAGCCTATGTGCTGTGTAGGCCTTTCAGTACCACAAAAAAAGGGCTCTTCATAGTATAAGTCGTGTGAAGAGTTCCTATAAAAACGCAAATATTCTTTCTCTGTAGAACAGTTGTTTAAATATTGAAAAAATTGTGTCAATAAAGAAAACTGATAAAAATAATAATAAAGAAACAAAAAAAAATATATAAAGTTCTTGATTTGAATTTGTCTACGTTTGTCATATGGAAACTAAAATAACTTTACAGAACATAACCTTATTTTGTCACTTTTCTTTTCAAAAACAAAACAAAAACTTTATCGTGCTAAAGATTTCAAGACTTATTAGCCCATAATTCTAAATTTGCCAGATATTTATAGACAAACTCTGGATTTCTTTCTGAGCTTGAGTACAAATTCATGTAGCAGGAAAAGTAGCTATCGCTCGTACTTCTGCAAATAAATCCAGAGTGTGGACTTCGTTTTACAGCGTCCCTTGAAATCACAAAAATTATAAAAAATCCTATAATCTCACTTTCGGCCCAAATAATGAACCCACTGTGATACCCTTGTAGATCGCAAAAATCTATTTAACCTGCTACTTTCTGAGAATTTTTTATTGTGATCGTTAAGCAGCTTTAAATCATTGACCTTGAAGTCAGGTGACCCATTGCATTCGGCTCAGAAAAAGAAAAGATGAAATAAAGAAAGTAATAAAAGGGGAACCGAAAGAGTGAAAATAAATAGAAAAAGACAAAAACAGCTGATTCGGAACGTAAAAGCCCCATTTAGTCAAACGTCGATGGTACGTAATGTAGCATACGTTCGTTTTTAGCATATGAAGAGCAATGCAAATGCTTACCGAAATTACATTACGGTTCAGCAAGCGTTTTCATGCATCCCGTGTGATAAAAACGAACGTACGTTCCGTGGACGTTTGACTAATCGGGGCTAAAGCCATGTTGCCAATGCATTGATAGTTGAAAAGCAATTTGATAAAGACATAAAATATTTAATAATAAAAAAGTACTGAAAGCGTTGCGGGGGTACTGCGGTATTTTTGAAACGAAAAAGTACTGAAAAAAGTACAAAAGTACTAAATTTTTCAACACTGGTCAGTAACCTTAGGATAGAGTGAAAGAGAGAGAGAAAGAGAGAGAGAGAGTTTCAACTTCTGACAAAGTATTGAGATCTTTAAAGAATGGTATTCAACCATTTTAGCTCCCAATGTCTCTGCTCCCTCGCACGAACACATTTCTTGGATAAAATTAAAATCCAATGTAGTATCAGGAGCATACTAGAAACTGATCTAATGCGGGTCCAGAGACCTTTATAGAGCGTTTGTGTTTGTGGAACTTACACAGTATTGATCCAAACGAAAATTATCTAAAAATCCGTATTGAAAAAAGCGAGATTCTATGTAAAGCTGTAAATCTACAATGAAGCTCCAGCCCGCAAACGTCTCAAAAAATATCAGAATCAATGCGTAAGAGATTGAGTACTCCAACCCATGTCGAAAGTATCCCACAAGGTTATATTCAGAATAAAAATCCACAAACGAGGGATAAGCATGGCTTTGGAAAATGGAACATTCTAGACGTTGTCTACTTCCAAATGGAGAAAAAACGTTCACAGACCAATTTCCTCCAGCTTATAACATTCTGCGGCGGCAAAACATATGAGTCAGTCAAGTTTATTTACGATCCCAGCCGGTATACATATGACTGGCCGTGTAGTATAAGCAGATGTTATCTACCGAGGAAAAACCCAAGTAAAAAAAACAACAAAATTAATGAGATTCTGTTCATCGGTGAGCCGGGAAAGTATTCAATGATTTGCTGCTTTCAAATACCTGCACAATAAGAAGTACTCTAGATAAAGTTAGCACCACATAGCCCACGTTGGGTGTGTCAATTTTATCGAAGAATGGCGTCGACCCCGAATTCCTTCCTTTTTCTTTTGTTTACCATATTTTTTAGACGCCAAGGCTGAGATTTTAACTCTCGAGCTTTAGTCTAATAACACAACACACTACTCCCTGCGGCGATTAGAATCAGACAGTCAGAAGGAACTATAAACCCGAGTAGAGCGGAGCTAGCATTAGCGAAAACGCATTAAAAATAACTGCTGGAGATTTACTTAAGTGTTCCTTAAAAATATATCAGATTGTAGGCGAATCTATAAGCCAGTATGTGCTACTAAGCAGTTTATTTAATGATTTATAGCGGGTTCCCGCTCTGACAATAGCCTAAGGGACATGGAGACTGTAGTATATAATAAATTATTATCGATAACACATGAATGTTCAAATGTATGGGTAAGTGCACGTACCTTTTGCAGCGCTCATTAAATCCTTAACCTCCTTAATGATTCTCTTAATCTGATGACTAGTGATTTCCAATTCCTTTTCGTGGCGATTTAAATTATCCCGAAACTCTGGACTATCAACGATGCATTCCTCGAATTCGAGCGGCTCCAAACCGCGACGGGTATCTTTAACACCGCCGCCCATTTTCTTAACACCGCCAATAATATTATTAATATTGTTATAGTTGTTGTTGCTGCTGCTATTTTTATAACTGCTACCGGTGCGACCCACCAAACGATGTGATTTTGATTTACTTTTTAAGTTTTTCTTTAAATTTTGTGTTGCCGCTGATGCAGTTGATGTAATATTTTTAACGTTGTTCTTATTGTTGTTGTTGTTACTATTGGCAAGAGGCGTAGAATTCGATTTGGTGAGTTTGTGACCGGTAGTTGTATTTGTATAATTTAAATTATTGTTGTTAATATTATTGGCGTTATTATTGTTATTATTATTATTGTTGTTATTATTATTATTCGTTGATTTTTGATTATTCTTCATAATTTACGAGTTTGATTGTGGTGTACACAAGAATTTTATTTTAATTTCAATTCAATGTTAAGAGTCACAAGGATAAGAAAGCGCGCGTATACGTTTGCGTTTGCGTTTACGTTTAGCGGGTAAAGAAGTGTTAAAAAAGAGAGCAAGAAAGTAGAAGAAAAAAAGATGGAAGAATATAAGAAATTTAAAAATGTTTCCAATATTGTAAGACTGTCAGTTGTTTGTTTGTTGGGTTGGTGATACTTTTTTTGTGTGCGTGTGTGGTTTTCTTTAATTTAAAACAAAACGAAAAAGTATTAAAATTAAGCAAAAAAAAAAGAATATTTTTAACAAAAATATACGTTGAAAATAATAGTTAAAGAAACAAACAAAGAAAAAATAATTTACAAATTCACTGCATTTTTTTAGCTCATGTTGTAAGTAAAACGAAAAAATTTTTTGGCACAATTTTTATTTTCTTTTTTGTATTTTTCTCTTTTCACTCTCTGGCTCTTTAACACTACTAATAATGCTTGCGTTTACTCTTATAAGATGGTTTTGGTGGTAGCAATAACACCACTCTTTACTTTTCTTCTTCTTCTTCGTTTGCTGTTGCTGATGTTTACTTAATTTTTTCGTTTTTTTTTTGCTTTTTTGTGTGGTTATTTGGTTTTTGAATTCTTGTACTCTTGTATTCTTTTTAGTGTTTTTCTTTTGATTTATTAAAGTCGTTAAAGCGGTAGTAGTGGTTGTTGTTGTTTATACTTTGCTGTTGCATTTGAAATTCCATTGCACCACACAACCTCTCCAAAATAAATGGTTTTTACAAACACAAATTCTCACTCATTATTTCTGTTGTAAAGCATAATAAAGTATGGTTGCCCGGCGTGCGTGTATATATGTGCAAGAGTGAGTGTAAGGTGGCATAAGTGTGGTTTCTTCCCTCTATGATATGTACTGTTATCGTTCTTGCATTTATTTTCAAATTGCACCTTTTTTTTGTGGATTTTCTCCTTTTTTCTGCTTCTTCTTGTGTTATGTTTACTTTATTTTTGATTTTATTTTCCTTTTGATACGTTTTGCTTGTTATTGTTATTGTTTTTCACTTGTATTAGGTTTTTATTCTCTTTTTTCTCTCAACTTTGGCACTCACATTCTGTCTCTTTCTCTCTTAGGTTATTTTGTTTTTATTAAAACGATCAAATATGACATTTGCGCACTCGCACTCTTAAAACAACACGAAGAATTTCTTATTGTAAGTCTTGTTTTTTTAGCGATTTTTTTTGTATTCACTCACTTAAGCAATTCTTGTTTCTTTTTCATTTACAAAAATTTCTTTTTATTTGTTTTTTATTATCAAAAAAATTCTAAAGATATTTCCTTATAATTCTCTCACACAAAAATTCGAAATTCAACTGCAAAGAAAAATCAGAAACAAAAAAGATTTCAATTATAAACACTGTATGGAATTTTTAACAAAAATTATTAACACTTGTTACACGTCTTTACAAGACTACCAAACATTATTTTTAAATTTTCTTTTCCTGTATATTTTAAGAAAGAAAAAAATATAAAAAATACAACAACAACAAAACTTCACTTTTATTCTTTATTTCTGTTTTCCCTAAATTCGTCAATGTAATGGAATGTTGCCGTTTTATTTTTGTTTTTTTTGTGCAGTTTTTTATTTTGTTTTTGTTGTTTTTATTTTAATTTCATATTTTGAAGTTTCCGTTTCGTTCACTTGATCGTGTTTCACTTTATGTTCGCATTTTAAAACTGTTTTGTTTGCTTTTTTAGTTGTTGGTTGGTTGGTTGGCAATCTGGTTTGACGTTTTTGTTTTTTGTTGTTTTTGTTTGTTTTTGCCATTGAAAACAAAAACAAACAAACAACAAAATTTAGTTTTTTTTCCTACTCTTCTCTGCTTATATGTTCGTTTGCAACTTCAGAGTTGTTATGAGGTTGGCTTACAGTGATGTCTGCTTTGAAATTAAAAACTAATACGCTTAAATTAGAAAAGCGCTGAAATTCTAGTTAATTGAATATTGAAATGTTCTTCCAGCATTTATTGTATAAGTTAGGTTGCTAGGTAATTCAATAAATATTTTTGCTTTACTGAAACTCATAAAGTTATGCTTATGTTATGTATGGCAATCGAAATTTTATTAAAAAAATTATTTCTTAGAACATGACGCAGAGGATTCAGACAGAGAGAGAGATAGAGAGAAACAGAGAGATAGTAACCACCATCTAGTGAATAGTTTGACAACAGATGGCCTCTAAAAACGATTCCCATAAAAAGAATTTCTCATTTCACAATTACGCGTTTCGTTGTTGTCATGAAAAAGTATCCTTTCCCTCTCCTACACATGTTCAAATATTCACACTATAGACTTTGGAACACCGGTCCATACTCTAGAGCTGTGTTTCATATTTAGTTTGGACTCCGGTAACGTAAATTGTAAGGACCTCAGATGGGTTAATTATATCTAACACGGTTTAGGAAGACATTTAAGTGCTTTCTTTGATATTTGACGGTTCCAAAGACACCGGACTAGATAGATAACCAATACATGAAGGGTTTTCAAGTCTTATTATATTTATTTTACTCATAGATTGCCATGCTTATGCATTAGCACTCATTATTGGATAATACAAGCTTCGACACAGCAACACACAGACCTTAGGATGATTGAGTTGACATAGATTATTATCTAGAAAATGTTTTTTCTGTAAAAATGTATTTGGTTAGTACTGAGGAGCTTTGCTTATTATTGAGATATTCTTTTTCAAGAGGCCTAATGTTAGCTAGCAGCCTATCCGGGGATCAGAAAAGCTTTCTGGATTGATTATTTCGAGAGTTTTGAAGCCTATTTATTTTTAGAATTTGAAAATCATTATGAAAATTATTGTTCTCTTGCTCCCGGAATCGAAATAGACTGCTGGATTTGTAATCAAGCACTTCAACTATCTTATTAACATAGATTTGTTTGGTATTAAAAAAAAGCCATTAGTGTGTAAATGTAGAATTATTTTTTGATTTGAAACATTTGCAAACTTTTTTTCATCAGTTTTCTTTAAAAAAATCACGAATTTGTCAGACATATCACATCTCCAGTTTAGTACGACTATCTCTATAGAAAATATGGGTAGCCACTACGAATTAAACTACAAACATAGATTTTGTTTGCAATATTTTCTATCAGAAATGTTAATTTTATTTAAAAACAAAGCTCGCATATTCTACGTACATAAAACGCAGCTGAACGCTCGATAGATATCACTTTCTTTTTAAAGCAAAACATTTCCAACAAAAAAAGAGAGTGGGAGAACGATACCCATAATTATTATCACTTTTTATTTTTTGTTGTTGTTTCTTGTTTTTATGGTTTACTAAAGATCATGATTCACACCATTTATAGAAAATTATCAAATTGGTTATAATAACACGAAAAACAACAACAAAAAACAAGCAAAAACACAACAAAAAAACACTAAAAGCAACACTGGTTAAGGGAATGAGTGAGTGGGAACGACTGGAAAAGAAACCCCAGTATTAGTAATCAAAACACAAAAAAAACAAAAACCAAAGTCACACTAGCAAACCGCACTTTGAACAAACGATCTACACAAGGTTCTTTCTATTTACTCGCAAACACACACACACACACTTGCTAGTGAAACAATAACAATTCAACAAATAACAGAAACTCTCACTAATTTATTTAAAAAAAAAAGTGGAAATTTGCAAATAAAAATCAAATAATGCTTTAAAACACAAAGCACACACACTCACACGAAATAAAAGAGAGTTTTTAAGGTCGAAAGAGTACAGTGAAATCCGATTAGATTGCCTTCAATTAAGGTACATAATTAGAGATGCCAACTTAGTGAGTTTTTCTAAGGTAAAGAGACAGATTTAGGGAATCGTAGTATTAAGGGGTTGCTGATGACTTCCTAGTTTTGATTGTATCGTGTTAAGCGAATGGTGTAGAGACGCTCAGAACAGTTTAACTTTTGTACGTAAAGCACTATAACACGGAGTTCGTTCAAATGGGACTGGTTTTTCAGTTCCCAAAATTGATGTTTTTTCCAAGGAATAATAAAAGTTTGAAATTATTTAAACGACAAATCCTCAGTCTATTTGTTATCAGCATAGCTTTGGGCCTTAGCCAAGACCTGGTCGCATTTGTTTTGAAAAAGAGAGGCGCTTTACGATATACAATACCAGCATTCTCTGGGACATTCTACTCATGGTAGATAAGGTGATTACTACTCCCTGTCTCGTCGGTGGTCATGCAAAAAAACTGGGTCTTCTACAGTGACTTCATGAAGTGTGGAGACTATCATCCACTTCCATATTCCTGTTCTCTCTATATAGTTTAGCTGATTACAAGGTTTCATCAGAATCTCGAAATGATTTAACCGTGACTAAATATTTTCTTTTTTGTGTTTGGTTCATATCTGTTATGCTGTGGTTTGACTTTAAATCTGTGACAGAGTCAGCTCTTTCCAGATGAAGAAGAATAGCGTATTTCCCTAGATGTCATAGTTTTTTGGATGATATTAACTTATTACAACCTTCTAAGATTGGACAGCGTAACTGTACAATATCACTTTTCAAATGGTTGGCCTCTTAACTACGTCTTGTGGGCAACAAGGTACATCCTTTACTCAAATTTAGCTTTCAAAACAATATTCCGGACGGCCGGCATGCACTATATTTGCTTGATATGGGGAAATACGTGACCAAGATATACGACACTGAGGCTTGTCGGAAAAGATTCGGAAAGAAGTATGTCTTTTCAGCTCATAATCAACACCGCTAGGTTATATATACTCATTTTACTTCTGTACACGATATTATAAATATATTTTTGAGCTGTAATTTGATTACAGCTTAATTCGCAGAAAATTAATTTATCAGAACCGAGAGTAGCTACTCTATAGGCTAGGTATCTAGACGCCTTACAATTACTAATTAATGTTCAATCTTTTCAAAATAATGCAACAAACGTTAAAATGTGGTGTGCCAGTATTTTCCACATTATAATTGCTTGTCATAATATATTCACATTTTATTTTGTTTGTAAAGTTAAGAAAAATCCCTTTAATTTAAGCTATCAATCGTAAAAAACTGTCTTTTTATTGTAAAGTTATGGTCTTTTGAAAAATTGACGTTTTTTTCTTTTGTTGCCAACTTTACTGGTTGACAACATTTGGTGATCATTTAGCAAGAGGAGAAAAGAGAACAAAGCAAAAGAAAAAAAACAAGAGCATATTTTAGATGAGATTAGACATGTTAATTTTGAAACAAAATTTTGTTGTTTTTTTTCAACACAGGTTGTTATTTGTTTCTTATGGCAACAACAATAAGAAATATACAGCAAATAAGACAAAAGAACTGCAACAAACAGCCCCAACAATAAGGATGCCAAAATGTGTGAAATATGCAAGACTTCATCAATAAGCCATGCATGTAAGTACGCGTGTGAGTGTTTGTGTATCAGTACTGTATTGTATTGTGATGTGAGAAGTAAACATGAATCGTGACATTTCGGTAATTCTATGGTGATAAGCAGACATTATGTATTTTAAGCACACAGAATATTTGTTAAAAAAAAACAACAACGACGACAACATTCATGCACATATGTAGACAGTGTACACTTGCAATTAAGTGATGAAAAGAGAAATCGGAAACTTGTAAATAAAAACTGGATTTTGTTTTCCTTTAAAACTCCAATCAAGACAAGAGGAAACGGCAGAGGAATATTAATACAAGAAAAAGGTACGTACTAATACTACTACAACAGAGCAACAAAAATGTAAATAAAACTCATAGGAAAGGAATTATTTTCTCCCTCTCTCTCTCTCCCCTCTGTCCCTGTCTGTCTTTTATGTGAGTTTAGTGGTGATAATTTAAAGGGTTTGTTTGGTTTGAATTTTTGGTTGATAAAAGAACATAAAAAAATACAACAAAATTGTATTTTGTTGTTGTTTTCTGTTTAGAATTCCAAAGCTTCAGTGATTTCCTTCATAATATTCATGTTTATTTGAAAATATTTTTGTTTGTCTTTTATGAAATTATCACACAGGCTTATCAGGCTCTCGCCTCAATTACTTTTGGTTCGTTAAATTTTTATTTATTTTTATGCAAAAAAATGCCTCTGTTTTTGTTATAATTTTTTTTTTGCTTTTGCTTTATAACATTTATTTCATTTCCCGGTAATTGTTGCTGCTGTGGTTTTTCTGATTTTATTTTTTTTTGTTTTCCACAATTTCATTTTAATTCATTTTTCTTTATACATTAGTTTTGTTGTTGCATTTTTATTTGTTGAATGTCACCACAGGCAACGATGTCGCGCTTTACTACTCTACTCCTCTATATTCGTTTTTGTTGTTGTTGCAATCACTAATATTATACAGACAATAATAGTCTCGTTCGTTCGTACCATACATACAAAAAAATCTTAAACGTTACAATACATCGTATTAAAAATGCGTAACAATCGAACGAAAACAAAAAAAACAATAACCGTAGATAGAATAATTTTTTTAATCAATCTCTACTCTCGTAATTGTAACGTCGCGTTTCATGTTGCAAAACTTTCCGTTATTTCGTTTAATACCGCCCGAATGCTCATTGAAAACTAAAATATTTTCTATGTTTTGTATCTACTTCATTTACTTACACACACACACACACATGTGTATGCATAGGCACTGCAACAACAAGTAGAGATAATGTTTCTCAGTTTTTCTCTGTTTTGCTTGGTTTTGTTTTCTATAAATTTTTGCTTTTGTTCGGAGTTTGAAGCGCAAGTTAAGTACTCAAAAGAGAGAGAAAGAGAGAGCAAAATATGCGAGTGGTTTAGTAGGGAATGCTTTGGCATATGATACATATAATTTGTTAGTTTAAAAGAGAGTAAAGATTACAAAAAAGGCTACCAGATGCTTTTATTATTATGAAATTGTTATTTTTCCATAAATGCTTAACTTCTTCGCCATTTTAAGGGTGAAATTTATACAATTGGAATTGAAATCCTTTGTAATTCAAATTAAATAAACTTTTTTAAATTTTTTTAAACATTGCTACGTTTTTCATGCTCAAAGTTAACTTTGACAAGCTCTTAATATTTTGTAATATTTTTTTTGTCGGCCCTATCTCTAAAATGGCGTGGTACATCAAGGCATTAGAGTGTCTGCGAATGTAATAGCTTTACTTGTATCATACATACATAATTGGTCATTATAACCCTTCAGTCAGGATTACGACCTAGTTTCTCACACTACTTATGTTGTGTGTGTTAATTTTATACAAAAACCTACAGTTTAATGTCGACTCCAAACGACAGATTTTTGGGAAACTTTTCATGGCAATTTTTATTTACTCTCAGAGTTTTTGCCAGAAATCTGCTGAGCGGAAGTCGCCGAAGAAATATTTTTTTCATATTTCGTTTTGATGTCTGACCTGGGATACGAACCCTTTACGTCTAATAAGCCAACACACTACCTACTGGACTACGGCGACTTCGACTACTTGTATCAGGACCTCCTTAATAGATTTTTGAAGTTCTCTTTTTTGTATGGTTTGTCAATCATTTGAAATTGTGGGTGACCAGAAAATCTTCACTATGTTGCTCAGACATCAATTACAAAATATTTAACCGTTTGAGTGCTACGCGGCGCAAAAGCGCTGCGTTCATTTGTTACGAAAATCGCAACGCATCGCGTTTGCACTGTGAGTTTCAGTGTGTCTAAATTTTAATTTTCCAAGAAAAAACACATAATTAACATTGTTTCTTTATAATACGAAAAGAATTATTAAAATTGATTGACATTTGTCTAAATGAGAGTGTTTTATTTGACAACATCAAGTCAAAATACGTCCCGCATTTTACGAACGTTCTCACCGGAATCGCTTAGCAGTCAAACGGTTAATGTATGGACCCGTTGCTGCTACTGCGATGTATAAATTTTTAATTTTATTGTCTGCATGCCGTAGGTTGAATCACGACCGCCAGTGAGTTGTTTAGCAACAGCTGACATGAAGTTTGTAATACAGTTTGACAAGAAGAAGAATGACAGATATTCCTGTTTAATACCGGCTAATGTAGAGAAAGGGTCCTAACTTTTGCCGCAGGTTCACAAACTCCTCCAATGACTCTTACTGTTGTTGTCTCATGACAAGTAATTTTTACTGGGACTTCCAGCGCAAATCGTAATATATTGCGATCAATGGAATCAAAATTGTCTCTGAATTCCTAAGTAATATACGCTGTTCAATGATGACTCATAGCCCTTGACGGCTTGTGTCTGTACTCAGCATGTTATTTTCACGTAATCAATAGGCTTGATTAGACAATTTAATTGAATCCATAAAAATATCTGGCTGGTCGCTGACACAACACCTATGACTGACCAGTTAATGTAAACTTTTTGGCCGCTTTTGTTAAGGATTCAATGAACACCTTGATTTGTGCTAAACTTTTAAAGGTAAAGTGAAATTACAGTTACAAGTACTTTCCAAATGCTTATATATTTACGCAAGTTTCTTTGAAACCGAAGAAAAAGCCACTATGTTAATGGCTTGTGTAGTGCAAACACAAGGGCAGTAGTAATAAATAAAAACCAGCCGGCTATGAGTCCATGTAAAATAGGTGGGGAATACGAACAAGACTTAATTTTCAACTTTCTACCTTTAAATATAATAATTTATCATATCAAAAATAAACTTTGAGAAAAAACCAAAGTCTGGCAACAATATCAACTAACATTCGTTAAGGAATGGAATGGATTGAAACAGAAATCAATTTTTTGTATTTCCGTTTCTTATGTTTCATTAATAAAAAGTCCCAGAAATACTAATCATTGTCACAAACCATAAATATTTGGGAATTGTGTGCACAAAAATGGTTTGCATATGAGGAAATAGATGATGCTGGAGAAAAGCATTTAAAATTATTTAAAAAGAGAAGGGAAAACAGCTAAAGAGAAAATCATAAATACCACTCTTCTCTGTAGGTGTGACCAAAAGTGAACCTTTTTATTAAAGACACAAACCGATATATTCGAACTTGAAGCAGTGTTGTCAGATTGTTTTCAAATTTTATTCCTGATTTCGAAATTTTCAATCCCAATATTCCTCAGACAATAGAAATAAAAGTAGAGAAATTCTTTATCACTTTTGTACCTGCGATAAATATATACATCGGAGATACCTACCCACTTCAATTCAAGCTCTAATGGTGGGTTTTTAACCCACACCCACACACTGTTTTCGAGTGTGCACGCTGGCAGAGCTATCGCTCTGTACTGACGTCAATAGTCGGAACGATCACAGCCGCTAATAATGTCGGCGTTATGACTGCGAGTAGTGAAAATTGGACCTCGGTAGTGAATTACGTGGAGAGCATTCTGAGACGGAAGAAGAGAGATCTTGAGGCTGCAGAACGAGTAAGCATGTCGGTATAGGTGATACTGTCACACGTGCCGGGCGTAACCGAGACGATGATCTAGACGAAAGGAATAATGGAGACGCTTAGATGACTCCTCAACTTTTGATTCGCAATCCGGACGCGGATATGAACATGAAGGGGCCAAAGGACCAAAAGGACTCCACTCCGAAGTAATACCACCGTAGTTCCGGAGTGGGCACAAACAAGTCCACAGGAGACGAGGGGGGATTTAGTGGGTAAGGGCCCCACACACGGAGGATGTGACGACTTCCTCTATGGTGCGGTTAGGTACATTTACCCCTCCTCGGCGAAAAAAATGGGTGTTTAACCTAATGACTGTAGTAATCGAGGTGATTTTTTCCTATTCCAGGCACAAATCATACAATTCCCCACTTGTAATACGAAGTAATCGTGGTAGTTCCGATAATTCGGTAACGCCATGTATCATTCGAATTAACGGTATTTGTGGTGAATTTTAATTTTACTTCCCACCACGAAACTCACCACGAAGCAAAACACACCAAATTTTTTATATCTTGCCGGCATTGCAAACAGTTCCATCCCTCTAATATCCTTTTAAAGGAGAAGACATAACAACATATCAGCAGATAGGAAGGGCACACCCACCACATGCCTCTATAGAACCAGCACATGACGTATTACAGACGCAAACCATATGCCATAGCATGTACAATTTTTCTTAAATCCAAAGTGTTGCGAATTACAATTTGGTGTGGTATTCTCAAGTCGTCGTAGACTAGTAGATAGTGTGTGTGGGATTATTAGGCGTAAGGCAACGGTTCAAACCCCAGGTCAGACATTAAAACGAAATATGAAAAAATATTGCTTCAGCGATTGCCTCTCAGCAGATTTCTGGCAAAAACTCTGTGAGCAAATAAAATTGCCATGAAAAGATTCTTAAAAATCTGTCGTTCGTAGTCGACTTGAAACTGTAGGTTATGTTAGGTTATAGGACGTGTACTTGTCAATTAAGACAAGTACAGTACCCGGAGGTCGAATTGACCCATTGTACAACGTCCTAGTTTCTCACACCACTTATTTTGTGTGTGTTAATTTTATACGGTTTAAAGTCGACTCCGAACGTCAGATTTTTGAGAAACTTTTCATGGCAATTTTATTTACTCTCAGAGTTTTTGCCAGAAATCTACTGAGAGGAAGTCGCCGAAAAAATACTTTTTGTATTTTGGCTTTGATGCCTGGCCTGGGGCTCGAACCCAGGCTTTTGCGCCTAATAAGCCAACACACTACCTACTAGACTACGGCGACTGCACTTGAAACTGTAGGTACCGCCATTCCCGGACTATTGGATCGGGATATTATGTGTCTCTAGGTGTCTATGGCCTGCTATAGATAGTGATAGAACTGGTTTCCTGCTTGGCTTAGATAAGGCCAGTCTGAGGTGAAATTAACAGACACAACATGAGTGGTATGAGAAGTTAGGCCGTAATCCTGACTGAAGGGTTGTAAGGTCAATTATGTACATTGTATGTATGTATTGTTTTCTTACAAACAATCCTTTTGAATCCACCACTTTCACTGAGAGTTGTGAGATTGTTTTAAAGTTTCGTTTTCGATTTTGAAATTTTCAACCCGCGAAATTCCCCACGTATGTAAAGAAATTAATTTAAAAACGTAACGAAAAATTCCCTAAATGACCAACTATATCGCTACCACCCTCATGTACATATATGTTTACATGTCAAATATATTTTTTTTATATTTTTTTAAATTCATTTTCTTGTTCAACCATTTGGGCAATAAATTTTTCAAAATTATCAAAATTTTAAAAAAATGGGAGCAAAATTATTTAAGGATTACAATTCAACATCAAATCAAGAAGGCAAGTCAACTGCAATACCAATGGAAAGAGAACATATTGAACTATTGTAAGTTATTTCGAATAAAATCGACACTTTCAACACTTCTTATGCCAATTCTAATTCTTCACAAGATCTCAAACCGATTTACAAGGTGAACTAAATAAATTGTACTTGAATTCACGTGAAAAATTGCATGCCATTACGGAAAATCCCACCGAGGAGATATTGAACAACATCACCCACTATATGAAACTAAATTCGAAATTCCTGTCCGAATGTTTCAATGAGGCGAATGCCAATCGTTACGATATTGTGGATATGGTCACTGACCGCCTAGCATTTCACGATGTAGATGACAATTGTATACCACCCAAAGCAGATGGCAAAAATATGGACAGTTTCTTCAGTTCGAAAGGCAATTATTATTACGAGAAGCCGTAGTAGTTAAAACAAAGAGGGAAAGATAATGAAAAAATTGGATTCAAAGGATGAAATTTAGATGCTGTTGATATGCAATAACGATTGATAACAACAGTTTCGGTTTTTTTTTTGCTTTTGTTCACTTTTTAAATAAAACTTAAGAAAGTCTCGGGTTCACATAATGAACGGGTTTCTTTCAGAAAGTTTAAGTTAACGCTGATTCGATTGGTGTACAGGCTTTCAAGCATTCGGGATTAATTTCATTATTCTTGTTGTTGCGCGAGAATGGTGAATGTTTATTGTATTCTTTAAACATGATTCACTTTCTGAGGGCGATTTAATAGTTGTTCTTGATCCCCAAATCCGCCACATCTACGGCCTCATCACTGGATGTGCCAGGGGGTAAGCGCAGAGGTATTGGGGGAATGGATCAGGATGCTACGTGTCTAAGTCCTGGTCAGCTCTTGGGCTTAGTTAAAGCCAGTCTGAGGTTAGTTTTTGGTTTTATTACAGGGCACTGCGAAATGAGATCGTTGACAAGGATCTGAAACAAATCTCAGCCGGACAGTGATAGAACTGGTTTGCTGCTTGGCTTAGATAAGGCCAGTCTGAGGTTAGTTTTTGGTTTTATTACTGGGCACTGCAAAATTAGATCATTGACAAGGATCTGGAACAAATACAAACCAGACTATTGCAGGGTATTTTGCGACGAAGAGGAATTGGAAGCTATCGAACACCTCCTCTGTAACTGTCCAGTCCTTAGCAGGTTGAGTTTCATTGTTATTGCAGTTGCGCGAGAATAGCGAATGTATGTTGTATCCTTTAAACGCGGTTCACTTTCTGAGGGCGATTTGATAGTTTGTCTTGATTCCCCAATCTGTGACCTCTACGGCCTCATCACTAGTTGAGTCAGGTGGGAAGAGCAGAAGCCTTGGGGGAATGCATAGGGATGTTAAGTGTCTAGGCGTCTATGTCCTGGTCAGCTCTTGGGCTTAGTTAAAGCCAGTTAGTTATTGGTTTTCTTACAGGGCACTGCGAAATGAGATCACTGACAAGGATCTGAAACAAATCTCGGCCGGACTATTGGATCGGGATATTATGTGTCTCTAGGTGTCTATGGCCTGCTAAAGACAGTGATAGAACTAGTTTGCTGCTTGGCTTAGATAAGGCCAGTCTGAGGTTAGTTTTTGGTTTTATTATAGGGGCTGAGAAATTAGATCATTGACAAGGATCTGGAACAAATACAAACCAGACTAAAAACCTGTTTCTAGGTGTCTATGGCCTGCTATAGACAGTGATAGAACTGGTTTGCTGCTTGGCTTAGATAAGGCTGGTCTGAGGCTAGTTTTTGGTTTTATTACAGGGCCTGAGAGATTAGATCATTGACAAGGATCTGGAACAAATACAAACCACACTAAAAACCTGTTTCTAGGTGTCTATGGCCTGCTATTGACAGTGATAGAACTGGTTTGCTGCTTGGCTTAGCTAACACCAGTCTGATGTTAGTTTTTGGTTTTATTATAGGGCCTGAGAGATTAGATAATTGACAAGGATCTGGAACAAATACAAACCAGACTATTGCGGGGTTTTTTGCGACGAAGAGGAGTTTTAAACTATCGAACACCTCCTCTGTGACTGTCCAGCCCCTAATAGGTTGAGGTTGATGACTTTGGACAAAGTCTTTCGAAGGTTTGGACTCTGTCGAGTGCCGGCATTAAGGCTTTCCATAGATTCATTAATAGTTTGAGCTGGTCGAGAACAGCCCTCTTGTGTGTTTGTGGTCTGTGTTTTTTCACCGTCTCCTTATCCTCCCTTTCCTACTTCCTCTCCTTTTCCCTATCTCCAATTTACTATCCTCTCTCTCTATTCTCTAGAACGTATTAAAAATGGGTCGTTTTGACATCCGAGTATTGCACTTGTCCTAATGACAAGTACACGTTCTCTAACCTAACCTAGTTGCTTTGTGGTAGCAATGTGTTCTGCACTTTCTAAGGTGATGGAATCAACGTAAGAATTGAAAGAAGACACTCAAGTAGTAGAGGAGAATTTTGCTGTCTGATTTAGTGTATTTAGGAACTGACAGGCTATCAAGATGAAAATTCTTTCTAGGAATATACGTACGTACATAATTGGTCATTACAATCCTTTAGTCAGGATTACAACCTAGTTTCCCAGACCACTTATGTTGTGTGTGTTAATTTTATACATGAGTGGCGGGGGCTACAATTTATAGTCGACTCCGAACGACAGGTTTTTGAGAAATTTTCTTTTCAATTTTATTTTCTATCAGAGTTTTTGCCAGAAATCGGCTGAGAGGCAGTCGTCAAAGAAATATTTTTTCATATTTCGTTTAGTTAGAGATGCCTGACCTGGGGTTACCAGACCACGGCAACTTAGAAATATTTTTAATCCAAATTTCGTGTACTAAACATCAATTTTTGTTATTCTCTCATGAATCACAATTTGAACTACCTGAGAGTTTATTGATCACTTTAAAAGTAGGTTGCGCCCTAATGATGAAACTTTTCGTTAAAAGCTGCATTGTATACTTTAAGAGGGAAAATTATAATATTTATTCTGTAGAATTGTTGCTATTTAATGCCTCAACGTATGCTAATGATTTTTAAAATTAAAGAAAAATTTAACCCTAATCTTACTCACATAAAAATGTAACAAATGACAGGCTCATATATAATGAAACATGACTGTGAAGCTCATATATAAAAACCACGGGAATGTTTTCTTTACGTTTTAAGCATATTTTTTATAACAAACAGTTCAACTTACTTACAAAATCTAAACGGAATTAATGTTTTTAACAGAGATCAGCAATGAGTATTCAAAAAGATGAGTAGAATCGAATCATACTCATAATTTCTGATACTTATACGCTTTCATACTTATTTTAATATCATCGAGTCTCTACTCATATTCACAGTTTGAAGTACTTGTCATATTCATACTTAACAACATGTATGATGTTGCTGATTTCGACTCTTCATAACCCAACATATACACGATTCACAAAATAAGTATGAATCGCGTACGAACACTAACATAAAGGGTCCGCCAAATAACTTTTTTTGTTTTGAAAAAGCTTTAAAAAAATTCCAGAATATTTTCTCAAATTTCTTTTTTTATTTGAAAGTACAATCCTTCCGGTTAATTATGGAAAATAATTTCATTCAAATGGCTGCCTCGGCTGGCTATGCAGTGGCCTACACTTCATATGGCTTCACGAATATTGTCCTTTAAAGCGTCAATTGTCTCTGGCTTGTCGGCGTAACACTTATCTTTGACGGCACCCCACAAATAATAGTCCAACGGTGTCAAATCGCAGCTCCGAGGTGGCCAAACGACATCAGCTCTGCGGCTGATAATGCAATCTTCAAGAACAGGACGCAAAACATCGAGTGTAGCTTCGGCTGTGTGGCATGTAGCGCAGTCCTGTTGAAACCAAATGTTGCCAATATCCTCCTCTTCAATTTTTGTGAACAAAAATTCGTTCAACATGGCCCGATAACGATAGCCATTGACTGTAACGGCGCCACTCCTTGCTCATTTTCGAAGAAAAATGGCCCAATTATGCTTCTGGACCAAAATCCGCACCAAACAGTGACTCGTTTTGAGTGCGTCGGCTTTTCAATGTATGCGTGCGGGTTTTCTGTGCCCCAAATGTGACAATTTTGCTTGTTTACATATCCGCCAAGATCAAAATGAGCCAAAAATTTTGCCAAAATCGGCATCTTCTGGTGTAGGCTACTGCATGGCTAGCCGAGGCAACCATTTAAATGAAATTATTTTCCATTATTAACCGGTAGGATTGTACTTTCAAATAAAAAAAGAAATTTGAGAAAATATTCAGTAGTTTTTTTTAAAAGCATTTTCAAAAAAAAGGTATTTGGCGGACACTTTACTTATTAGAATGTTGTGTGTTTGCTCTGCTTGCTGCTGTGTCTGTTTTCTTTTTTTGCAAATGCAACAACTAAGACTGTCAATTTTTAGGAATTATTCGAGCCACTCGAATAACTTTGAAGTCGCCGCGGTGTAGTAGGTAGTATGTTGGCTTACTATTCGTAAAGCCCGGGTTCGTATCCCAGGTCAGACATCAAAAATGAAATATGAAAAAAAATATTTCTTCGGCGACTTCCTCTCAGCAGATTTCTGGCAAAAACTCTGAGAGTAAAATAAACCTGCCATGAAAAAGTTTCTCAAAAAATTCTGTCGTTCGGAGTCGACGTTAAACTGTAGGTCCCGCCACTCACGTATAAAATTAACGCACACAACATGAGTGGTGTGAGAAGCTAGGCCGTAATCCTGACTGAAGGGTTGTAATGGCCAATTATGTATGTATGTATAAATAACTTTATAAATATTATAAGTATTTTTCTAAAGTTATGAATCTAAATGAGTAGGAGACTTATGAATCGAACATATTTCGAATGGTATGAGTTTGATGTTAACGTTGTACGCATACGCCATTGCAACCTGTACTTATAAATCAACGTTGTAGTGAGTATGAATGAATCAGAGTACATAGTTAAAATTCAATATTGTAGACTCACTTATATTTAAAATTTCATGAGTACTTATGAGTAGCGAAAAAATGATACATTGATGATCTTTGGTTCATATTCATATAAAAACTACGGGTTTCATCTTACAAAACACTTTTTAAATACACTCAGCCGCAAAAGTATACATACGGTTAACAAATTTCAGAAATTTTTTAATCAATCCGTTTTCGTTGAAAATCTTTATAATTGTCTGACAACTTTCTTCGATTTTAAGACGGTCTTTTGCATTGGTTCAGAAATTTGTGAAATTTGTTTATCGGATGTATATTTTTATGAGCCTGTGCAGGGCCACAATTCAGTTCAATTTCAGAAATTTTTAACCAATACAAAAGACCGTCTTAAAATCGAGGAAACTATAGACTTTCAACGAAAACGGATTGGTTAAAAAATTTCTGAAATTTGTTAACCCTGTGTATACTTTAGTAACTGTGTGTATATTTTTTATAAAATCTAAAGGGAGTTAATGTTTTTAATTGTTATATTCAGATATTCAGTTTCACTTAATTTGTAATTTAATAAATGGAAGCAAGTTAAGAAGGTCTGCTTAATGTATTGAAAATAAGATAGGAAGTTAAACATGCCCACATTTGCCACGCCTTATACTTAGGTGTAGGAAAGGGTAAAATTTAAGGAAATTAAAAAGATACTTATAAAATATACTTACTTTTAAATGTTATTAAATAAAACAATATTAAATTTTAAATATTTTTGTTTTTAATAATTCAATATTTGTTTTCTTAGTTTCATTTTATTTGTTTTTTTTTTTTGAGTACATATTGATACTAATAATCATTATGTGGTAGTTTTTTTTTAATTTTTTATTTTTTTAATTTTTTTTTTTTAATTTTTTTTATAATATTTTTAATTATTAATCTTAAATTGAAATCAAGTAAAAATTGTTTTTCTTTTATCTTTATGCTACAAGATAAATTATTATTATTTTTTTGTGAAAATCTCTTTTCTTTTTCGTTCAATACATTTTAACCGTCAGTGTATAGTTAAGGGAAAGTAAGTAATTTAAATAAAATTTGTTTTTAAAATTTATAGGACTATTAGAATTATTATTATTGTTGTTTTTTGTTTATAGTAATTATAAGAGTTTAAAAAGAGTTTAAAAAATTTTGAAATTATTTTTTTTAAAGAAAAAAATTTTTTTTTATATTTTTAACGTTTCCAGGTTTTTAAATTTAAAGGAATTTAAATAAGAATGTTTTAAAAAAAATATTTTTGAAGAAAAAAATTTGTTTTTTATGTTTTTAACACTTAAAGAATTTTAAATTTAAGGGAATTTAAATAAGAATTTAAAAAAAAAATATTTTTAAAGAAACAAAATTTTTTTTTTGTTTTTAACACAAATGTTTTTAAATTTAAAGGAATTTAAATAAGAATGTTTTAAAAATTTTTTTTTTAAAGAAATTCTTGTTGCTTTTTAACTCATGCTATTTACAGAAAATAAAAAATTTTAAGAAAGTTTATAAAATGAATTTAAAAAAATGAAAATTTCAATTCAAATTTAAATATTGAAATGTTTTCCTTACATTTTCTTGTTCTTTTTCTTGATTTTTTCTAATATTTTAATAAAAATTTAATGCAGATTGTGCGCTAAGCCCACAATTATTAAAAAATAAAACTTTTTGCTTTTTTTTTTCTAGCAAAAGGATTTTTTTTTCTTTTTTCAAAAAATAATTGAACTTAAAATTTGTATTTAAAAAAAAAATATTTTTTATTTTTAATTTAAAAAAAACATACTAAACACAGACAGAAAAATTTTAGTTTTTTTAAATTAAGCTTAAGGTTTAAAAGGAAGCAAACAAAGTAATGTGATTAATTAAGCTTCAATGGCAGACAATATTTAATTGCTAATAAAGATAGGTTAACCGATGATCGTTATTAATAAACTTTTTTTATTTTAAGATCGAAGAGGTGGTGGTGGGTTCTAAAGGGGGATTCATTTTGTTGTACAGTCTATATACTTAAACTGTTTCCATATTAATACGTTTACATTGGTGGTGGCGCTGAAGAGGGGACACGACCAAGGAGGAGTAAGTAGCGTATTTTGAAAATTAAATCAATCTTTAGTTTAAAGTTTCCGTTTTTTATTGTTGTTCTTATTATTGTAATTTAATGGCGATGATTTTTTCGTCTTTGCTGTTGCTGCTGTTGATATTGATTATGGTGATGCTGTTTGCAGGCATCGGCCCGCCGTAATACCTCCGCATAGGACAAATCAAGCTTCTTTAATTTGTGCAAATCTTGCGATACTGTACTTGGCCTATAGGGTACACTACATACTTCCATATCCTGGCTAGTACTCGACGATGAACGTCCTCTCAACGAACGATTATAAATAATCATTGAACTGCCATTCCATTCATATTTGGCACCTGTACGTGGACCTCCCGGACCTTTCACCGTATTGGCTGTATTATACATTAGTTCAGGCTGCTGTCCAGCCATGGGTGATTCCACATAGGGCCGGACTTCTTTGCGTTTCTTGCCACTGGCAACGAAAATACGCGGCGGTGTAGGCAAAGCCAATGGGGATTCGGAACGATCACTAGAGAAATTACGATTCTTGCGGCGATTCTTCTTCTTAATACCCACACCCACGGCCAAATAGTCCAAAGGCTCCCGTTTCAAGGGAGTCAACACACGGCCATTCTCTACAATTTGTTTGCCATTGGGTGCTGCAGTTAATTGAGCAATAGATTGGGCCATCATGGGCGGTTTATTTTCCTGGTTCTTTTCGATAATGTGCTTTTTGGCCGTCTTACGTTCTAATTTCGTTATACATTCGGACATGGCAAAGGATTGTTCGCTGACAGCCGATGAGATAACACTTTGAGCATCATCGGCAAAATCGACAGGCAACTCTTCATTGGCAGGTGTAACGGGTGGCACTTTTTGCTGGGCCACACCGCCATTGGGATGTGTATCATCCAGCAAAGGCAGCTTATCGCCCTCTTCCTTGTTCTCGGCTGCCTTTTTCAGCACAGCGAATATTTCCTTAAACAGCTCTCTATACTCGGGACGATTGCGGAAGCGTGAATCAATGGGGCTGACATCATCATAAATGCTAAATTTACAGTCTTCACCATCACCAATGGAGCATAAGAAATAGCCGGGTCTTTCATCGGTTTGCGTAAACTTATTGCTGGTCTCATCCGAATAGCCCGACGAGGAGGTCTCCGCCTCTGAGAATTCAGTGGGAGTGCGGCCGCGATTTTTATCTTGATTTTTGGTTTGATTCTGTGCTGACATATCATTATTCATGCTGTCATTACAGGAGCTGGCATTATCGCCATTACTGTTGTTGGCAGCTGACTGGAACATGAGTTTTTGCGAGGGACAAAACTCACCGGACGATTGAAACTCCTCGGCCAAAGACATGCCAGCGCCATCATTATTATTAATGCCTGCATCTTCAATGCCATTGTGATTTGATTTGCGTACAATTGAAGAGCGTTGTACCTCCAATAGGGCTTCGTATTTCTCCACCAAATCGCGATAGGGATTGGGACTACCGGGTATATTCAAGTCCAAAGAATCTGGATGCTGTGGCATAACCTGCAATTTAGGGGCATAATTTCAAATATAAAATTTAGAGATGATTTGTTATGACAGAGTGAGAGAGAGAGAGAGAGAGTGTGTGTAGAGTAGAGTAGAGTAGAGCGGCAAATATGGCATGGTGGTAACATGGTAAAATAAAAATTTTTATTTTTTTAAAACTACTTTTCTAAGGTAAAGGGTGTATAAAAAAAATTCTGTTTATAAAGCTAAGGGTTGTTGTGGTTTTGTTTTCAATGGTAAGATAAAGATAAAGAGTTAAAGTATATGTATATAATAGAGAAGAGAATTAATATTAATTAATTAAATAATTATAATACAATACAAACTTGGTTTTTAAATCATGCCTTCTTGCTTGTTTTAACAAAAAATAAATGAAATTAAAATCATTCACTCAATAAAATTCAAAGAAAATTTATTTTTGTTTTTCAAAAAAAACTTATAAAAGAGAGAACAACTTAAATATCACACAAAAAACCGTTAATCAAAATAGAGAAAAAAAAATAGTTTTAACAAATTTTTATTCTTTTTCTTTTTTCTGTTTGTTAAACAAATTAAATACAACAATATTACAACAAAACAAACACAATAATTAATAAATAAATAAAATAAAAAAATTAATTAAAAAAATTACAGGAGAAAAAAAACACTTTAAAGAAAAATCATTAAGACGCGTAAAAGAAAAGAATAACGGATAACGGTAAAAGGAAAAAGATAGATAATGGCGGTTGGATTCGGTAGTATATGTGTGTGACAAAAGAGTGAATGAAGAATGATGGTAATGAGTAAAGAAATAAATGAATAATTGAATGAAAAGAAATAAGAAATTAAAATTATTGTGACCAAATTAGAGATCAGCAATGAGTATTCAACATGATGAGTAGAATAGTATCATTCTCATAATTTCTGATACACGTGGAACCTCTACTCATATTCAAAGTTTGAAGTACTCATCATATTCATACTATATTCATATCAGAGATTAGCAATGAGTATTCAAAAAGATGAGTAGAATCGATTCATACTCATAATTTCTGATACTTATACGCATTCATACTTATTTTAATATCATGGAACGCCTCTACTCATATTCAAAGTTAGAAGTACTCATCATATTCGTACTGTATTTATATCAGAGATCAGCAATGAGTATTCAAAAAGATGAGTAGAATCGAATCATGCTCATAATTTCTGATACTTATACGCCTTCATACTTATTTTAATATCATAGAATCTCTACTCATTTTCAAAGCTTGAAGTACTCATCGTACTCATACTCAATAACACGTATGATAACTCCATAACTTAACATATACGTGCAGCACAAAATAAGTATGATTCGCGTGCGAACACTAAAATACTCACTAAAAGATTGTGTGTTTGCTCTGCTTGCTGCTCTGTCTTTTTTGCTTATGAGTCTTTTTCTTTTCTTGTAAATGCAAAAATAACTAAGACTGCAAATTTTGATGAATGATTCAGGTCACTCGAATCATTTCTAAGTATTATAAGTATTTTTCTAAAGTTATCAATCAAAATAAGTAGGGGGCTTATGAATCAAACATATTGCAAATGGTATGAGTTTGATGTCAACGTTGTATGCATACTCATTGCAACCTGTACTTATAAATCAACGTTGTAGTGAGTATGAAGGGATCAGAGTACGTAGTTAAATTTCAATATTGTTGACTCACTTATATTCAAAATTACATGAGTATTTATGAGTAAAGAAAAAACGATTCATTGCTGATCTCTGGACCAAATCAATAAAATAAAAATTAAAATATGAATTTAAATCCTAAATCAGTGATGTACTCTATGAATAATGTGAATGAGTGTGTAAGTGTGTTAGTAATATTAATAAAAATGATTTCGATTGTAAAGTATTGGAAAGGAAAGGAGTTCTTGGCAAGATGATTGTCTTAATGTTTTTCCTTTTGCATAGAATTTTTTCTTTCTTTCTTTCATTCTTTTTTAACTTACTTAACTAAAACTAAATAATATTTAAAGTTATGTACGATATATACTATATAGATATATATGTATGTAAAGTATGTATATACTAAAAAAAATAAATAAATTATCCACACAAAACACACTGTTAATTATAAATCTAAGTTATTAGTCTAATATTGTATTTTTATTTTTTTGTAAAAAAGTCTTGGCACATTTAAAATGTTATAAAAAAACATTATTTTTTGTAATTTTTTTGTTTTGTTACTTTATACAGGGTCTTTCAAGTTTGAGTTCTTTTATAGCTTGGTCCATGTAGAGAATAAAACTTTAGGATATCGGACGATATTTGGAACCTAGCTTCTTAAAGAAAATTTTTCAACTGCAGCTGAACAATAATATCTACGAAGTAGCAGTTTGTCTACTGCATAACACAGTTCCCTGAAAAGTCTTGCAATAACAGCAGTAAAAGCAGCATGAAAAACTATACTAAACGACACTAAGTGAAAGATTTACACAAGCCAAGCCTCCCCTGATTGTAGTGCTGCTCTAATAATTAGAAAAACAATGATACTTAGCAGAAGGATTTTGAACAAATTTGTAAAGTCATGGTAAATGCGTCTACTGAAGACCACGAAATGAAAAGATAAAAACTTTACAATATTATGCAACCCTTCCAATCTACCAAAGATAAAAGAGATCAATACTAAATTCACAAGTATTAAATTAGTAGGAAAATATAGAATACCAGCTGAAATTCTACAGGATGACATTGAAATTACAAACGAAACTACAGAATCTCACGTCAAATCGAACTGAGAGAAAGAAGAATTACTTTGAACCTGAAAAAAGATCTACAATTTGTGTAGGATTGCTTTGTTTTCTACCAGATACGATAGGACGTATCAAGGTACCATACTGGATAATACCACGAGATAAGTCTATTCGGCCAGACATCAAGTTTCTCAAAATCTGTCGTTCGGAGTCGACTTTAAACTGTAGGTCCCACTACTCATGTATAAAATTAACACACGCAACATAAGTGGTGTGAGAAACTAGGTCGTAGTCCTGACTGAAGGGTTGTTATAACCAATTATGTATGTTATGTATGTAAGCCTATTCGGACAGAACAGAAATTACATGGAGTATCTAAACCCAGTTTGAGGATTTTAATTACTACCGCACAAGTATTAGAGATCTTGTTGGACATGAAATAAATACGAAGAAAACGAAAGGCATAGGGAAAGCCAGTTGAGTATGCAAATACTGCCATATTGTTATAAAAAGGCGGTAGAGAAATGGGTGGAATTCTCAAAGCTCCAGTAAATGCATACGTTGGGTATTATGGTAGAAACACTGTTAGGTGTAAGAATAATTCTGAGACAATTTGGTCCCTTATAACACTTTATTTAAAGCTTATGTGTTATTTTCACTTCATGGAAGAGAGTGTACTGATGACTGTCCTGGTGGGATTGATTGTGCAGTATACCCAAATACATACATATGCTGCCGAAGATTTTCTTGTAATAGTAAATACGTTCATATGCCTCGGGGTTCTCTGACATTTCGAAAATGGTGCCTCTCTTTGAATATCAGACGTTCATATGGTATACTTAAAGCCTTATAAAGTTTCATTCAATTTTCTAGTGGAATTAGAAAACCAACAGTGAATCAGTTATGGAATTTTGCATCTAAGAATGTAGTTATGATATAAAGTTTTTGTCATGTGTTGTCCTCGAAGTACAATCAGCCACAAAAGTATACATACGGTTAACAAATTTCAGAAATTTTTTAACCAATCCGTTTTCGTTGAAAATCTTTTTATAATTGTCTGACAACTTTCCTGGATTTTAAGAAGGTCTTGGTTAAAAAATTTCTAACATTTGTTAACTTTTGTGGGCCTGCACAGGATGTATATTTTTGTGGGCCTGTGCAGGGCTACAATTCAGTTCAATTTCAGAAATTTTTTAACCAATGACCAAAAGACCGTCTTAAAATCGAGGAAACTATAAAGATTTTCAACGAAAAGCGATTGGTTAAAAAATTTCAGAAATTTGTTAACCGTATGTATACTTTAGTAGCTGTGTGTATATTGTAAATCTATATGCCAACGCATATTATCAATAATTCATTTTGAATTATGAATCAAGCCTAGGTGGAGTTGAATATGTATACAGGATAAGACAATCACTAGGACATATTATTGCCATACGACTGAAACAGTCAAAATCAAAGACTTGTTGGTTGACCCATTCTCATATGGAGAAGACAGCTTAAAAAAAAAAGATCAAATTGACTGGATGTAGCTGAATTAGAATCAAAATAATGGCTTGTGATAGGATTGCTTTCAAAATGGTAATTTTGTAATAATTCTATATTCCCTATAGAAATTTCATAAATATCAGGGATAAAGTTTAGCAAACACGTCAAATACACTTAAAGTCTAAAAAGTAATATTTGGAGTTAAATGTCATGGAAACTTTTTAGTGGAAGCAATATTTGTTAGCATAAAGGCAGAATGTATCACTTATTATGCAAAGATCCTTGTAGATCCTTTTAAAAGCATGCTAATAAACACGTGTTCAATTTTGAACAACACACTCTTACTTGTAAGACCCTGTAAAATGTCTTTTTGTGAAAGTAAATTAAAATTATAGTAAAAAAAATTGTAAAATTTGTGACCCTGTTACGATATTAAAATAAAAGCATTCGTTGGCTTTTGCAGATTAAAATTTTAAAATGGAATGTTTGTTAATTTGGATTAGAAACACAAAAAAAAAAAAGAAATTTTCCAAACAGAAAATTAAAAAGTAACTGGGGTAAGTACAATTAAAAATTTTTTAAATTCTTTTTTTTAGAAGAAATAAAAAGAACAACAAAATGCATTGGGTTTTTTAGTATGTGTCATTAGAGAGTAACGAATTAAAAAAAAACGAGTTAATGAAAAAAATGTTATGGAAAATTGGTGTCAAAAGAGCAATGAAAAATCTTCATCGTCTGGTATGGAACTAATCATACGGCTTATAACTATGGCCGGCCATTGCAGCATTTTCGCCACCCAAGACATTAAACTGAAACGTTTAACGGTTTTCTGCCAAAGATCTAATAAAACCATATCCAAAGATATGGGCATTTGTTCATGCAGGTACTTTGTGTTGATATTTGAACAAATCGGACACGACGTCATAGGCGACGTAGTACTAGTAGAAGTGGTAGTGGTAGTCGTTATTTGCTTTTGATCCTAATAAAAATCAAAATCAATAAATAATAAAAAAAAAAAGAAAAAAACAAAAATATTTAAGAAATTCAACAGGATAAAAGAGAGACAGACAACAAATTCATTGTGATTTTATTGTGAAGGGTTTTAGGATTTTAGTTTTAGAAGAAAAAAAAATTAAAGGAAACATTAATTAAAGAGCAACAGTAGTGGTGGTGGATGGTGGTGGTGGGTAAAGTGGTAAAGGTGATGATGGGCACAGTGTGTGGATAAATTTTTGTTTTCTTTTTTTTTTCTTTTTTTTTTTTGTTTTAACAAATAATGGTTAAGACAATTACATTCGTTTTATGATTAACAATTAAAAGGGGATAACAATATCAACAACAACAACAATAACATTATAATACAACACAACACACTTTGCTATATAAAACTATATACAAACACTATACATACAAATAAATGAAAAACACCATGAAAAAAACGTAACGTAACGTAATGAGACAATACAAAACGTAATGCAATGATAATGAATTGGAATTTGACGTTTAAAAGTCTTTCGTTAAGGACATTAGAAGTTACGAGGTTGATAGAGTGCTTTTTTGTTTGTTTGTTGCTTGTGTTTACAATTACAATGCAATGATTTATGATAAATTATATGTATGTAGTATGTATATATGTATTATGTATGTATGTATATAGGCAACATAAATGCTTTTGTTTTTTTTATTAAATTTTCTTTTCTTAGTTTGGTTTGATTTTTTTGCTAATTCTATAAGTATGTATGTATAGATAAATGTCAGCCACGCATTAAGCCAAAGATCAGGGTTTTAAAATAGAAACAATTTCTCACCTTAATAGACATGCTACTGCGATAGGCGGCTTGTGAATGTTCACTGGCATTATCATCCATACCGCCAGCATGACGGTGGCCACCTTCCACGTCTAGTAAACTGCGTTCCTCATCCTCTTCACATTCTTCGGTTGGTGCCAAAGAGGATTGCTCATCGTTAACAGTTAAACGATCATCCATTGAACGTAAACAACGACTACACATTTGGCCTTGTCTGTAGTAAATAAAAAGAAATGAAAGGAAATTAGAAAAATTGTTTTAATTTTCATGGAATAAGGTTGGAGGACGTGTACTTTTCAATTAAGATAAGTACAGTACCCGGAGATCGAATTGACCCATTGATTGATTCCATTGTCATGTAATAATCTATTCTAAGAATCATATCTTTAAGAAGACTTACCGCACTTCATCTAATATAGATAATTCATCATGCATGGACTTCATTTCCTCATTGGCACTGGTTTGAGCAATACGACTTTGTAACGACTGATTTTCTTGTACTGTAAACACAATAGACAAACATTAATAACGTTTCCATATTTAATATTTCAAACACACTTACTAATTGCCACTAATTGTTCCTCTAGTTCACTGCATCTTTGCTGTTCAGCCATAAAGGCCCGTTTGGTTGCCTCCAGATCACTAACCAATTTGATGATTTCATTATTACTCTCCTGATCGCATACCATACTCAAATCGAATGCATTCTCAGCCCCCTCCACACCACTACTAATGCCTGTAGAATTTGCATTATGACGTGAACCGGGCGAGGCAAAAGCAAAACTATAGTTTTCCGGTGCAGTGGTATTGGCCTCATAAGCGGATTGTGCACTAGTATCAGTAGCAGGGGAGTCATTATTATCCTTCGATTGTGTTGCTTTCAATGTAAACGAATTGCTTTCATTGCCAGCAGCCGCCTTATTCTTTTCAGCGGTTAAACGTTCATTTTTACGTCTTTCTGCCGTAAGAGATTGGCGACATTCTTCCAATTGTTTCGTTAACTCTTCGCAGCGTGCCTCCAAAGTTTCTATAGTATGGCCAAGCCTGTTAAAAGAAAAATTGTTTAATCATTAAAACACAATAATTAATTAAAAAATGTAAAGAAACTTACGTTTTAATATGCTTTTTATCGCCAGTATTTTCAACAAGTAAACGATGATTGGCACGCTCCAAATCCTGTATGCCGACCTCCAATTGTTCATAGACCTTTAGACGTGAATCATTGACTTCCCTTAATGCCGTTGTATGCTTTTTCAAATACTATTTTTATATACACACACAGAGAGATTTGATATGAAAAGAGATACAAAAAAGAAGGAAACAAGTGTTTTAGAAACAGAAAATATTTTCTAATTTAAATGTTAAAATAGTTTCAGCATGATTGCTCACGTGAAGAAAAGCAAATAAAAAAAATCTTGCAGTTATTTATACACACTTTCAAATGCAAATAGGTCACTTGCAAATCTATTTTTCATTTCTTTAATTCAAAATAAATAGCAAATAATAAAAGAAATTCCTCTAAAACTCATCTACCTTTGCTGTATTGCATTTTATTTAAAGATACCTTGGCAAATAAGCGTTTCACAATACAGGAAATGATATTTGTATAGAAAGATCATATGAAAAATAATTAAAAGTACTTTAAAACTGATCTATTTCTCATCTATTGCATTTTTAAAAGTATATAAACCTTTTAAACTCAACAAATTTCAATATTAAAACATGCTCTTTAAATGAACCAACTAAACAGTTCTCTAAAACTAATCTATTTTTGGTCTATTAATGCATTTTATTAAGCTAGTCCCCTAAAACTGTTCTATTTTTGATCTGTTAATGCATTTTATTATGACAGTTCGCTAAAACTCAACTATTTCTGGTTTATTAATGCATTTTATTATGCTAGTTCTCTAAAACTGTTCTATTTTTGGTCTATTAATTCATTTTATTATGCTAGTTCGCTAAAACTGTTCTATTTTTGGTCTATTAAGGCATTTTATTATGCTAGTTTGCTAAAACTGTTCTATTTTTGGTCTATTAAGGCATTTTATTATGCTAGTTCGCTAAAACTGTTCTATTTTTGGTCTATTAAGGCATTTTATTATGCTAGTTTGCTAAAACTGTTCTATTTTTGGTCTATTAATGCATTTTATTATGCTAGGTCGCTAAAACTGATCTATTTTTGGTCTATTAATGCATTTTATTATGATAGTTCACTGAAACTGTTCTATTTTTGGTCTATTAATGTATTTTATTAAGCTAGTTCGCTAAAACTGTTCTATTTTTGGTATATTAATGTATTTTATTATGCTGGTTTGCTAAAACTCTTCTATTTTTGGTCTATTAAGGCATTTTATTATAGCTAGTTTGGTAAAACTGTTCTATTTTTGGTCTATTAATGCATTTTTATACCGTTACTTTGTAATATCAAAGGTAGACAGTTAAAAAATGGCCAGTATATTAATAAAAATGAATATTAAGCACATAAACTATGCATTAAATCAGATCTATTTCTGATCTAGAGCATCTCTTTAAAGTGTAAATGATTCACAGACAAAAATTTCGTTCAATTTGAACAGTAACTGATCTATTTTTTAAATTTCTTTCAATTTAAACAGTAACTGATCTATTTTTCAATACTATTGCAATACATATACAATTGATAGTCAGGAAAAGATCATATTAAAAATTGATACTTAACATAACCTAATAAAATGTTAACATAACCTAAAAACTGATCTATATTTGATCTATTGCATGGCTTTAAACAATGAATGGTGCACATTCGCTCAGGATAAATTCAATGTGCTCTATAACTGATCTAATTTTCCTATTCTATTACATTTCATTATATAAAATGAACTTAGAAGGCAACAAATGTTGCAAATTAAATTAAAATCAAATGAAAAGTAATCTAAACCATATTCTAAAACTGATCTATATTTGAAATATGAATGTTTTACAGGCTAAAGTTCCATAAAACAAATTGAAAAAGTTTTAAAGGTAGTCTGCTCCTGTTTTCTATTGCATTTCAAATTACAAATGCTTTGAAATATATGTTGTTTACAAGGAAAAATTTATGAAATTTAAAAATGTTCTAAAACTCATCTATTTTTGAACTATTTCATGTTATATGAAACTTGTTAGGTGTAAACCTAAGTAAATTATATAATTTAAATTGTGGAATTTGAAAAATTCAAGTGTGTTTGTACATACATACATATGTATATATATAATTGGTCAATACAGTACATAATTATGATCATATTTCTTTTTGTAACAATCTACAAATCGAGTAAAATCAAGGAAAACTGTTCTAATCTCATCTATATCCTGATTTTGATTCAATTTTTTTTTCTGACGTAAGTTTTTTAAATTCCGAAATTGTTGCCGTTTAAGTTTTATCAACAAATGGATTGTCTACGACTCATCTATTTTTGTTCTATTTTTTCTTTGTTCGTTAGAACTCATTTCTTTGACAAAAGTTTTGAACTTTATGACTTATATTAACAAATATTTATTCAACTGAATCATAGAAAAACTGATCTAAAATTTATTTACATTATTTGTTCTACTTCTAGTAACTAATGGTAAACATATATTGCTTACATAGATTTATGTCCATAAACAATTTTTTTTTGATAACGAATTATTTGCGGAATAAGTTTAAATACAATTCATCTACATTTTGCTCTACTTTCTCGCTATTGAAAATTAAAAATATGATATGATATAATGAAAAATAAAACATGAATAGAAAGTGTTCTATCTAGTGAGCGTCACAAGAAATCACTTAAGGAGAGTGCCTGAAAAAATTTGACAATTTTTCGAAATTTTTTGTAATTTTCTTTTTGTTTCAATTTTAAAAACTGGCAATAAAACAATTTTAAAATAAAAATAACGGTAATTTATTAATGTATATTTTTTAATGTACAGTTTCTTTTGACACTCACTGTATGTATGAAAGAAATTTTTCTACAACTGATCTAAATTTTTTGTTTTGCTTTATTAGATTATCAAATCTATAAGTTATAAGTCTAAAAAGGTCCTGTATAACTCATCTACTGTATGGCCTAAAGTATGATAAGGTGGTTATTTTCTTTACAATTTCTTAAACAGTCGCTATGAAATATTTTTAGATTAACAAGCATACTTTTTTGTATTTATTTGGTAAAAACAAATCAAATTTAAGAAAAAGAAATTCATTTGTCATAGCCTTAGCAGCAGATATCAGCAATGAGTATTCAAAAAGATGAGTAGAATCAAATCATACTCATTATTTCTAATACTTATACGCATTCATTCTTATATTAATATCATGGAACCTTCTCAATTAATTTCTAAGTATTATAAGTAGGAGGCTTATGAATCACACATATTTCGAATGATATGAGTTTGGTGTCAACGTTGTATGCATACTCATTGCAACCTGTACTTATAAATCAATGTTGTGGGTGAGTATGAATGGATCAGAGTACGTAGTTAAATTTCAATATTGTTGACTAACTTATATACAAAATTTAATGTGTGCTTATGGGTAGCGAAAAAACCGATTCATTGCTGATCTCGGGTCAAGTGTTCAATTTTGAAATTATTTAAATTTTTGCCGTGTATTTGAACTCTTTTTGTCTATCTTTTTTTGTTGTTGTTGTATATTTTGCATTGTTTTCAGAGCCTATTTTGACTTATTTATATAAGAAATATTTGTAATTTTGTTACACGGTCCAATTATTTTTGAAATTTGAAATAATTTTTTCAATTCAACTGTCCTATACTCTAACCATTGTTTTTTATTGTTATTTTCAATGTATTTCAGTCAAAATTCTTATTAATTTGATGGGCCTAAAATTCATTAAAGTCATAAATTTTTCTAAAGTTGTAGGCTTATGAGTAGGCTAAATGAGTAGGCTTATGAATCAAACATATTTTGAATGGTATGAGTTTGATGTCACCGTTCTACGCATACTCATTGCAACCTGTACTTATAAATCAACGTTGTAGAGTGAGTATGAATGAATCAGAGTACATAGTTAAATTTCAATATCTACATCTATTGAAAAAAAAACTTTTATTTCTTCTACTTTGACAAAGCTCTGCCAGAAGACTTAAAACTTTATAGCCAAGATATTGCAAACCTAAACAAATTTTCCTCTGGTGTATGATAAAGAAATTTATGTAGACACAGTCATTAATATTATGCTCTGAACTAATTTAGATTAACGTTTTTATTCTTTTTTTTTTTTTTGTATATTTTGGTGTGGCATTTAAAATTTTAATTATTTTATGCTTGATTGCTGGCTGGCATATTAAAGAAATTGCATTGGATTGCATTGGAATTTGGGTGTTCTTTATGCTTTCAAAGATATGCTAGGGAAATTTATGCCACTGCAAACAAACCAATCAAGTAGAACCAATGGAACAAAAAAACCCAACCAATTGAACTACTCTGGTAAAAGTTGAATTTATTTTACAGCAGTTAGTATACTTGTACGGGGTTTTGTACTAGTGATCTACAAATGCATTGAACTCTAACGATCATTAATTGATCTTGGCGCCATTTATTTCAAAAACACATTAGGCAAATAACAAACGAAATCTAAATACCACTCAAGTATGCAATGCTAATGAAGCAAATTCACTAAATGGTAAGTTAAATAGAATACTTACCACAATTTCTTGTTCCTGCTCTTCAAGGGTGTGTTTGTGTTCCTTTAATAATGTTTCCAGTTCCTTATTACGTTCCAACAATGTTTTGCCCAATTCGGCAGCCAATTGAAGATCTGTAATGAAAGAATTTTTTTGGGAAATTTTATAAAAAGTTTTTTAAAACTAAAAAAAAATGTTTTTTCCTTAAATTATTTAAGTTTTCAAAACTTACGTTCATCTACCGTGGTAAAGTTTTCAATTTCCATTTGCAAGTTTCGAAAATTCACGTTAATATTCATCATTAACACAAAAGAAGTTCACTTTTCTTAGTTAAAAATAGTCGTTTAAGATTTAAAAAAAATTTTTAAATTTTCGTACAAAGAATATTCACTTTTCGTTATTAAAATAGTCGTTTAAGATTTTTCAAAAAATTTTCGTACAAAGAATATTCACTTTTCTTAGATAAAAATAGTCGTTTAAGATTTTTCAAAAAAATTTCGTACAAAGAATATTCACTTTTCTTAGTTAAAAAATAGTCGTTTTAGATTTTTCAAAAAATTTTACAGATTTTCGTACAAAGAATATTCACTTTTCTTAGTTAAAAAATAGTCGTTAAAGATTTTTCTTTAAATTTTCAAAAATTTTCGTACAAATAATATTCACTTTTCGTAATTAAAATAGTCGTTTTAAGATTCTTCAACAAATTTTTCAAAATTTTTTCGTTTTTCACTTTTAATTTCGGAAGGTTTAGCGTATGCTCTTGACAAAGTTCGAGACTTGACTGATGTTGTGAAAACATTTATTTGACTACCTTACTTTTGACCAAATCAAAAACCTATCTAGAATACCTGTAGGCTCAATAATATTTTGATGGGTTTTCCCTATGCTTAGGTACCTGCAGGTCATAACTTTGCCTAAAGGACCTCAACAGTCAATATATGAGTCACGAGTCCTTTGCTAACGAATTTAGCAGGTAGCAGAGGATAGTTTAGCCAAAGTTTCAGAATTTTTCTTTTTCAAACCAAAATTTTTTTTTAATCTTTTGGGAATTCCCAGTTTATTAAAGCAATTCGCCAGAATCACGCGTTAAAGACATGCTAAACAGTACAGTTTAACCATATCAAGTGGCAACTGACAGGGCATGGATTGCTACGTTTAGGTTTCTTAAAGGACATTTTAATTTTGTTTTAAACACTTATTTGCTTATGATTTATACTAGCAAAGAATGTCCTTAACATAGGCAATACATTGTTTATACTTCAACAGGCAACACATACGTATTAGGTACAATGGTGGCCTTATAATTAGAAATGATGTTTCTGGAACAGAGTTCTCTGGAGTGACGAATCTAAGTTTAATTTGTTCCAATCTGATGGAAAAACGTATGCAAGACGTCCTCCAAACAAAGCCTTTGATCCCAGGTACACAGTGAAAACATAACAAACATACATGTTGCTAAGTCGTTTCTAATTATAAGGCCACAACTGTATACCTATCATAAAAGATGAAGATTTTTTCATAATGGTTTTCGAATTCTGAAAATGAAAAAGATGCTTCAATTGCCTCCAAATAAAAATTCATGAAGTCCTCTGACTCCCCAAAAAGGGAAAAAGCCAAAAGATAGGTTGGAGTGCTCTCTTTGATACTAAAGGCTCACTTGAGCAAGCATAGCGGCGAGTTGTAATGTCATGAGTAAGCACAGTCCACGTACTGACCCAATTTCATCGAACTAAAAGAAAAAATAGGGAAAAGTGGGAGTTGCACCGGTCACCTCTTAAACAAAGTAGGATTTAATGAGTAAATGGTTCTTCCCCACAAATTTCAAGGCAACGATAGTTGGCAACTCTATCAATCTAGAAACTGCTGTAATAGGAGAATTATCTGCTATGTTTATTTAATGAAGCAACAACAAAGAAGAAACTTAATAGATGCGACAAATGCTTTGTGCTTTAAACTAGTGAAAAGGCATAAAAGCTAGGATTACAAAAATTTTGTAAGAATAATTAGAATATGAAGTTAGGAAATAAGCTAATTCAGTGTCAAGATATATGGAAGAAGAATATGCATATACACACAGTTACTAAAGTATACATACGGTTAAAAAATTTCTGAAAATTTCTGAAAATTTCTAAAATTTTTTAACCAATCCGTTTTCGTTGAAAATCTTTAGAATTGTCTGACAACTTTCCTCGATTTTAAGAAAAAATTTCTGAAATTTGTTAACCGTATGTATAATTTAGTAACTGTGTGTACATATGTATTTACAGTAGACAAAGCTGCCCTTAGATCTGAAGAGAATGTGTATACAACAACGAAGATTGTCCAAGAAATCCAGACGTTTGTGGGGACCAGATAAGCTAAATATTCTACAAAATACAAAAAGTATTTCTTTGGCAACTTCCTCTCAGCAAATTTCTGGTAAAAACTCTGAGAGTAAATAAAATTGCCATGAAAAAGTTTCTCAAAAATCTGTCATTCAGAGTCGACTTTAAACTGTAGATCCACCACTCAACTCATGTGTAAAATTAACACACACAACATAAATGGTGTGAGAAACTAGGACGTTATACAATGGGTCAATTCGACCTCCGGGTACTGTACTTGTCTTAATTGGCAAGTACACGTCCTCGAACCTAATCTAACCTAATTTTTCAACCAGCTTCTACCCCGCACAAACCAATACATAAAGAATACAGCAGGTTCAGAAAAATTTTTTGTATTGTATTTTTGTTTTTGAAGAAAAACTAATACACACAAAGCAGAGTACATGTATGTATACAATTTTATGCCAGATGAAATAGTCTCGTGTGTGACTGAGAGAACAAAAATTGTGCTGCCGAAAAAATAGTCTCGTGTGTGATAGCACATTAACTCACAGTGTCGTTGTCATGTAGTCAATGAGTTACCTGTTGTAAAGTGCAACATGTGTGTTCGTCAGCTTAACAACATTTCAAGCGTAATTAGAATAATTTACATTCTGCTGAATTGTGACAGGTACGTGAATACAACTTAGGGTCATAAAAACATATAATAATTGTCAAACGCGTTGATATTTTGCCACAGGTATCTACATAACAGGTATGTACATATGTATGCAGCATAGTTTTTATAGAAAATATTTAAATGGAATTCATATTTTCCTTGGCAAGTGACTGCAGAGTACATGCAGGCACGTTAATTGCAAATGTTATCCATCAGCGGAAAAATTCCTTAAATAAACGATTAAAAAAGGGCAAATTTTTTCAAAGCCACACAGCCAATGAACTTATAAATGTTTCTTGATTTTTAAGAAATTATAAAGAAATTATAAATTTATTAAATGAGAAATTAATTCATTTCCGTTTATGTTCTCTACACGCATCCCCATTTAGATCCTCAATTATACCACAGGTAGACCATACGAATGATTGCATGATTCAATTTAATTTATGAATCAAAATTTTAAAATTTGTTCATGTTTTACTATCTTGTGAGATTTTTTTGATAATTTCAAACAAAATTCTCATTGTTTAAATTCATGAAATTCATAAAATTCATCACAAACAAGAATGTATTATTAAATGTATTGCAAGAGAGAAAAAAACTCACATTACACGGGGGTTTAATGTCTAAGAATACACGTAAATTTCCATTCTGCCATTTATTTAAATATTCGCAATAATTATTAAGTAATGAGTTATCCATTTAGGGGTTTCAAGGAAATATTTCCCATCTAAAGTGTCATTTAAAAAGGTTTCAACGTTGGATCGTTTAACAACAAAAGCAGGAGTAAAAATAATTCAAACTCAGTTTAAAAAAGGGGATTCAAACGTGTGGACTTATGGATTTTTATGCGGTGATTGCGGTCCTCGTAATGGAACTACTGTGCAAGGAATTGACAAGGTTTTAGAGTAAGACTGAAAAGATTCCAGATGTAGTAAGGAATTTGAATCTTTGCAATATACTCCCTAACCGGAATAGTGCTTCGGTTAGTGAAAGTGTATTGAATAATTCGAATTTTTCGGTTCCAAGGCATTCTCAACAACTGTTCCCTTCTTATGCCGAATTTTGTATTTGGATTTCCGCCTCCATATCTATAAAGTCCAAATTAAATAACAATTCGAAGCACCTCAGATGTAAAGATTGGGTTCTAGATTAACAGGTTTTCAATGCTGATTTTTTTGACTCCCTCGGTGGTTAAATTATTGTTGTGAAGAGCTACCTTAGTACTGCCACCGTACACTCTATTGTGCTTCTCTCATGCTTTGTAGAATAACTCTATAATGTCATGTCCAAGTCTACAGCCATAACAAACCTCAGCATGCTACTCGATGCCAACAATGCTAATTCTCTGCCCGGCAACTGTTATGCACCCAGGTCTTTCCTTTTGGGATTAATGCATAAATGCCTCAAAGGTTTCAAAAATGAGCTGCGATCACTCATTTACTCAGTGGTTATGTCAACAAGTGAAATTCACTCATATGGGGCTCATAAAATCCAGAAGTGATTGTGCAATAGCCATTGCACCCGAAGAAAGTGACACCTAGAAATATCGTTATCATTATATTAGAGCGCTATGACCGTACGATAACTATGTTTTCTGGTCCAGACGGTTTCGCGAGCCATTCAAATCAACCAATCTTGGGTTTCTTGCATGGGTAGTTTTAATGATGTGAATTGGTCACAATCAAGTTCACGAGATTTGACACTGTCAGTCCCTCTTTGTGAAACTATTTCAACGCCCATTTCTAAGAGATTAATTCGATGGTTGAACACCGATCAAGTTTACATCTAGAATCTTGCGAAAAAGTTATCGAAATTATAATAAAATTATTTATTTCATTTCATATATATTTCATACATAATGACAAGATCCAACGGATAAAGGCCTCTATACATTGCGATTGATTGTACAACTTAATTGTAACGTTGGCAAGCTGGTTGACCAACGATTGATTGTCGGTTGGTTGAAGTTCAACAAATTTTGATTGTCATTCAGCCGATGACCAACACGTTGTTACAAGAACAATTTACAAGTAAAGTTAATTTGAAAAATCGAAACGTGATGTGAAGCAGATATCAGCAATGAGTACTTATACGCATTCATACTTATTTTAATAGCTTGGAACCTCTACTCATACTCAAAGTTTGAAGTACTCATCATATTCATACTTAACAACACATATGATATTGTTGACCCCGACTCTCCATAACTCAACATATACACGAGGCACAAAATAGGTATGATTCGCGTACGAATACTAAAATACTTACTAGAAGATAGTGTGTTTGCTCTGCTTGCTGCTCTGTTTTTTTCGCTTATGTGTCTTCTTCCTTTTTTTGTAAATACAACAACTAAGGGCCATTATTACAACTTGCCGTTAACTAAAGGTAGGGTTTTAACGAGCAGATAAATTGTTTTTCGTTATTATGAGTACCCAATAAGATAGAAGTGATCGTTAAGCTAAAGGGGGGATCATCCTACCTTTAACATTTAAAGGTCACTTTATGTTTGAACTTGCCATACATATATATTATTTTCATTATGGCAACTTCAAATTTAAACAAAATGAGCATGTACAACAAAAAAACGAAACCCGCGGTTGCCATTGCGTTAAAAAAAAACTTGTATAATTGAGCAGTTTTGTCGACATTGCTCCGGCACTGCCATATTATTGAAAAATTGTATCCGTAAGTTGTAATAACGAAAATAAGTTAAAGGTAACTTTACAGTTCCCTTTAGCTAAAGGTAAAGTCGCCGTAGTCTAGTAGGTAGTGTGTTGGCTTATTAAACGTAAGGCCAAGGTTCAAATCCCAGGTCAGACATCAAAACGAAATATGAAAATTATTTCTTTGGCGACTTCCTCTCAGCAGATTTCTGGCGAAAGCTCTGAGAGTAAATAAAAATTGCCATGAAAAGTTTCTCAAAAATCTGTCGTTCGGAGTCGACTTTAAACTGTAGGTCCCGCCACTCATGTAAAAAATTAACACACACAACATGAGTGGTGTGAGAAGCTAGGCCGTAATCCTGACTGAAGGGTTGTAATGGCCAATTATGTATTATGTGTTTAGCTAAAGGTGCCTTTAACTAACCCCAAGTTTAACGACATGTTGTAATAATGGCCCTTAGACTGTAAATTTTGATGAATGATTCGGGTCACTCGAATCATTCATAAGTACTATAGTATTTTTCTAAAGTTATCAATCTAAATGAGTAGGAGGCTTATGAATCAAGCATATTTCGAATGGTGTGAGTTTGATGTCAACGTTGTACTCATACTTATTGCAACATGTACTTATAAATCAACGTTGTAGTGAGTACGAATGAATCAGAGTACATAGTTAAATTTCAATATTGTTGACACACCTATATTCAAAATTTAATGAGTGCTTATGAGTAGCGAAGAACGATTCATTGCAGATCTCTGATGTGAAGGAAACGACCTTGTGGTACAACATGGCCTCTACACATTACTTATAATGAAATAAAAGTTTCAATCAAATCATAGCTTTACTTGTGCTTTATTCAACTTTACTTTTGAGCCTGTAACATGGTTTACCCGTTAATCATTTTTAATTTATTTTTAAGAATCTACACACACGCACACACACACAATATAAATGCAAGAGAATTGCAATTATGGCATCATGTAAAAATTAATTTAAAAACGTGTAGCGTTTATGGCAGCAATAAAATAACAACAAAAAGAGAAGAAAAAGAAAATGGCAGCAGCAAGAATAATGAATTAAAGATTAACCTTTGCTTAGTAATAATTTGAAATTGCTGTGAAGCAAGTAATATTATTAAAATATTTTTTTTTTGCAATTTATTTTAAACAAATTATTAGTTGTTGTGTGAAATAAATAAATAAATTTTTTTATTTGGAATTAAACAATAAAAATAATTTTTTTTGGAAAATTTAAATTTTTTTACGTATATTAGTCATGCAATAGAAGTTCTTAAATTTTTATTTTTAATAATTTTATTTATTTTTATTTTAAATATTAAAAGAAGTTCTTCATATTCTGTGTTAGATTTCATATTAATTACAATTGACTTGCAATTAACTGCGGCTATTAATTCTCTTTACGTAGTTTACATCTTCTAATGACCGGAAATATTAATTGCGTTACTTAATCAATTTGCTCAGCGACTGTATTACTTGGTACAAGTTCTTCTAAAACGTTTAGAAATAAATTACAATTATTTATAGCCAATCTAGTAATTAATTATAGTCAGTCTACTCTTGAAAGAAGAATGGCAATTACAATCAATATTTTCCTTCAATTTATTAAATAATAAAGGCGATAATACAGATCAGCTGCTGTGTATTACAGGAAGATAAAGTAAGTGGCAGCATAAATGTTGCAATGCGGTTGCATTCTTTTCAAATGCTGTTTAACATCATACTAGCAGTTGTAATGTATACTGCAGAGGCTTCATGCTCACAATTATGCAGACGATATTTGCATGCTTGCTTGCAACTATGATGATATGACCCGCTGTTCTATGTCACTAATTAAAGCAGTTAACGTTGATCGCTTAAACTAAATAACACTTGTCTGGGAAATGTTTTAAAATGGTTAAAATGCTTGACTACAAACCCCGTCATTTCGTCATAGTCTAGTGGGTAGTGTGTTGGCTTATTAGACGTAAAGCCAGGGTTCGAGCCCCAGGCCAGACATCAAGACAAAATACAAAAAGTATTTCTTCGGCGACTTCCTCTCAGCCGATTTCTGGCAAAAACTCTGAGAGTAAATAAAATTGCCATGAAAAAGTTTCTCAAAAATCTGTCGTTCGGAGTTGACTTTAAACTGTAGGTCCCACCACTCATGTATAAAATGAACACACACAACATAAGCGGTGTGAGAAACTAAGACGTTTGTACAATGGGTCAATTCGACCTCCGGGTACTGTACTTGTCTTAATTGACAAGTACACGTCCTCTAACATAACCTAACCTAACCTAACCCCGTCAATCCTAAGAAAAACCAATAAATGTTCATCAAGCATTACAAATTTTAAAAATTAGAGGCTTCAATTTCCCATAAAAATAATTCATCCACAAAGACAAGTGACTTAAATTCCTTCCAGCAGGGATAACAGCAACAGCAAATATCATAAGGCAACGCCACTTCTATCAACACACATCAATCAATCGTCAATCGCAACATTTCTCCTCAAAACTTTTCACAGAAGACATTGTTTCTAGGCGAAGAAATGTTAAGACGAGGGGTGAGAAGCTATGTGACGCCCCATTTTTCCAGAGAAAGCGTGAATTTCAATCATACCTCATCAATCACTCATCAATCATCACAGAGGACATTGTTTCTAGGCGGAGAAATGTTAAGAAGAGGGGTGAGAAACTATGGAACGCCCCATTTTTCCAGAGAAAGCGTGAATTTCAATCACACCACATCAATCACTCATCAATCATCACAGAGGACATTGTTTCTAGGCGAAGAAATGTTAAGACGAGGGGTAAGAAGCTATGGGACGCCCCATTTTTCCAGAGAAAGCGTACTATTTCTATCACACCACATCAATCACTCATCAATCATCACAGAGGACATTGTTTCTAGACGAAGAAACTTAAGACGAAGGGTGAGAGAAGCTATTGATTTGATCCAATGTTTCTTAAAATATTGAAATAGTGAATGAAAGAAAAGAAAAACAAATGAAATGACATTTCTCCACTTCAAAAGAAAATACAAATCTGCTACCCCATAAATTCATAATTGATCATTACAACCCTTCAGTCAGGATTGCGACCTAGACTTAATTTTATTCATGAGTTACGGAACCTACAGTTTACCTACGAACGACAGATTATTGAGAAAGTTTTTCATGGCAATTTTATTTACTCTCAGAGTTTTTGTCACAAATCCATCGGAGAAATATTTTCTCATATTTTGTTGGTTTGGAAATGTCTGACCTGGGGTTACTGGATTACGGCGACTACAGTGACATGAAGTTCTTGTAAGAATAACCCACTTATGAAGAGTTCAAACTGCTCTCCAGCGGGGATAACATCAACAGCGAACATCATCCTTAGGCAACGTTATTCCTCGAGAAAGTGTGTATTTCAATCATACCACATCAATCAATCATCAATCATCACACTTTCCTTCAAGATTCACAGAGGACATTGTTTCTAGGCGAAAAAATGTTAAGACAAAGGATGAGAAGCTATGTAACAACATAATGTTTGTTAAAATAATGAAAACGAAAAAATAACCAACAAATAAAATTCCACTTCAATTTAATTTCCTATGTCTAGGCGAGGGTATAACATATTGAAAGACATTGTATAAGTAAAAAAATCGCAACATTTACAAACCAATATCCGTCAAATTGTAGCCTGTTATGTACGAAAAAGTGTTCGTAAAATAGTTAAAATTGATCGACTACTACAACTAATCCAGAGATGGACATTTAAATAATATTGGATTGCATAAGTAATGGCAAAGGCCTATGCATCGCTTTATTTAACTATGCTTAGTAGGGACTATAAATAGTAGTAGTCGCCGTAGTCTGGTAGGTAGAGTGTTGAGTTATTAAAAGTGAGGCAGCGCATCGAACTCCCCAACAGGTCAGGTATCTCCAACAAAACGAAATAAAAAAAATATTTCTTCGGCGACTTCCTCTCAGCAGATTTCTGGCAAAAACTCTGAGAGTAAATAAAATTGCCATGAAAAAGTTTGTCAAAAATCTGTCGTTCGGAGTCGACTTTAAACTGTTGGTTGCGCTGCTCATGTATAAAATGAACACACTCGTGATCCTGACTGAAGGGTTGTAATGACCAATTACAGTGCGCATCAAAAGAAAATGTACATTAAAAAATAATATACATTAATAAATTACAGTTATTTTTATTTGAAATTTGTTGCATTACCAGTTTTTAAAATTGATACAAAAATAATTACAAAAAATTTCAAGATATTGTCTAATTTTTTTGGAGCTCTCTCCTTAAGTGATAAAAGTTGAGTTTGGTGATTGTTAGAATTTTATCCTTAGTGTATAGTTTCTTTTGACACTCACTGTAAGTACGGAGCACAAACACACATTTTCTTAGAGAATATTTGAATATACCACGTTATAACCACCTGGATTATGAAATATAACCTGTAAAGCATCATTATTTTTCGTTTTCATCATCCGTATCAGAGATCGGCAATGAATAATTTTTTCGCTACTCATAAACACTCATGAAATTTTGTATATATGTAAGTGAGTCAACAACATTGAAATGATCTGATGCATTCATACTCACTACAACGTTGATTTATAAGTACAGGTTGCAATGAGTATGCTTACAACGTTGACATCAAACTCATACCATTCGAAATATGTTTGATTCATAAGCCTCCTAGTCATTTAGATTCATAACTTTAGAAAAATACTTATAAATGTTTCGAGTCATTCGAAAAGCAAAATTTACAGTCTTAGTTATTATTGCATTTGCAAAAAAAAAAGGAAAAAAACAGAGCAGCAAGCAGAGCAAACACACAACCTCACAACCTAGTGGGTATTTTAGTGTTCGTACGCGAATCATACTTATTTTGTGCATCGTGCCTATGTTGAGTTTTGGAGAGTCGAAATCAACATCATACGTGTTGTTTAAGTGTGAGTATGATGAGTACTTCAAACTTTGAATATGAGGAGAGGTTCCATCGTATTCAAATAAGTATGAATGCGTATAAGTATCAGAAGTTATGAGTATGATTCGATTCTACTCTCTTTTGAATACTCATTGCTAATCTCTGTTCGGAATCGACTTTAAATTGTAAGTCCCACCACTCATGGGGCACACAACATGGTGTGAATGAGTAGAGGTTCCATGATATTAAATTAAGTATGAATGCGTATAAGTACTTCGATTGAACTCATCTTTTTGAATACTTATTGCTGATCTCTTATCGTATCCTTGTTATTAGCACTAAATATGTGTGATTTTTTTTCCTAAAACTTTTTCGCTTTAAGATCAATTAAGTTTTCAACATAATCAAAAATGTTGCCAGTTGTATTTGAAAATTAATTAAAAAAGAAATTAAATCATTTAACATTTAATCAACATGTAATACTCCACATATTTGTTGTTAATTAAGCAAAAGTTTTCAGCAACTTATGACTTATAAAGTAGGTGACAGACAGTGTTTCTTTCTGTATATATTTTCATTTAATTTTGTATATGAATTTATAAAAAGTATAATGAATGTCTGGCTATGTGTCTGTCTCTCTGTCTATTTAACATATTGCTTGTTTACTTTTCTTTATTATTTTTTAATAACATCATTAACTGACTACATTATGGCGTAAACAATCAATCAATAATTCCCAACTCTGAACTGACTGTTGATTGCTTGTTGTCTGTCTCTCTCTCTCTCTTTTGACATTTTTTTCAACAATTATTTGTTATTTTACACATTAATTGTCAATCATGCTGTCATGTTGTGTCTTTCTCTTACCAAAATTAATTGTTTAAATTCAAAATAAACATCTAACAAGAGTAGTTTATTAAATTATTATTATCTTTGGTTTTAAAATGTAAGTTTTGTATTATTATTTTGGATTTTAATTTTATTTAAATAAATAGAAATCTTGTCTAAGTTTTGTAATTTTGCAACACAGCACAAGTAGTGCCTACCTCTCATTTGATGGCATTTTGCACGACTTTAATGAAGTTTTTCAAACTATTCATTTCAATTCATTTAATTTAATTTAATTTGTTTCGAATTGATTTGATTTAATTTGTGTTTTATTTTAATAACCAATTGCAATGCTAATTGAAAAATTGAAATGAAATTTTTTTAAATTAATTTTCCTCACAATTTGTCTTATTGTAACAAATTCATTCATTTCACGTTTAAATCTTTTTTAACAACACTCTTCTTATGGTGTTTAGTTGTTTAAAACAAAAATATGTTGTAAAAATAAATGAAAGAAATATTCAAATGCAGGAATTAAAAAATTTTTAATTGCGGCATTTAAAAATTATGTACACGTATAATAAAAAGACCATAGGATTGGATTTTTATGACCACAGTTTAATCTGCTGCCAAATCAATCAAAATTAATATTCAATTAATTTTTCATTTTTTTTTGTGAATAAAAAATTACTTTAAGAAAGAGTAACTAAGTCTCTGGGCAGTAAAAGCACTAGGCTTTAAGATCAAGAGTTCATATTAAAGATCAGCAATGAATCGTTTTTTCGCTACTCATAAGCACTCATCAAATTTTGAATATAAGTGAGGAGTCAACAATATTGAAATTTAACTATGTACTCTGATTCATTCGTACTCACTACAACGTTGTTTTATAAGTACATGTTGCAATAAGTATGCATACAACGTTGACATCAAACTCATACCATTCGAAATATGTTTGATTCATTAGCCTACTCATTCAGATTCATAACTTTAGAAAAATACTTATAATACTTATAAAACACAACAAAAGAAAAAAGACACATAAGCAAAAAAGACAGAATAGCAAGCAGAGCAACATACAACCTTCTAGTGAGTATTTTAGTGTTCGTGACCCATAATTATTTTGTGATTCGTGTATATGTTGAGTTATGGAGAGCCGAAATCAACAACATCATACGTGTTGTTAAGTATGAATATGACGAGTACTTCAAACTTTGAATATGAATAGAGGTTGCATGATATTAAAATAAGTATGAGTGCGTACAAGTATCAGAAATTATAAGTATGATTTGATTCTACTCATCTTTTTGAATACTCATTGCCGATCTCTGATATCAATATAGTATGAAAATGATGAGTACAGCAAACTTTGAACATGAGTAGAGGTTACATGATATTAAAATAAGTATGAATGCTTCTAAGTATCAGAAATTATGAGTATGATTCGATTCTACTAATGTTTTTGAATACTCATTGCTGATCTATGATATGAATATAGTATGAAAATGATGACTATTTCAAACTTTCAATATGAGTTGAGGAGGTTCCATGATATTAAAATAAGTATGAATGCTTCTAAGTATCAGAAATTATGAGTATGATTCGATTCCACTAATGTTTTTGAATACTCATTGTCGATCTCTGGTGCTCACTATATGCATAATTAAAACGAAATATCAGTGATAAACATTGATAGTCTAAGTCGCTTCATAAGAAGTTCCGAATGATTAAGAGGGTCTTGTGTGGTCTATGTCTGTCTATAAAAACCTCTTGGGTAGACTGCCTATCTGCTAGCTTGAGTGATCTTTACATTTCCAATTTCTTTTTATATTCATAGTTGAGAATTGCATGAAGTCGCGCGTAGTCTAGTAGGTAGTGTGTTGGCTTATTAGATGTAAGGCCACGGTTCAAACCCCAGGTCAGACATCAAATCGAAAATATGAAAACAAATATTTCTTCGGCAACTTCCTCTCAGCAGATTTCTGGCGAAAGCTCTGAGAGTAAATAAAATTGCCATGAAAAAGTTTCTCAAAAATCTGTCGTTCGGAGTTGACTTTAAATTGGAGGTCCCGCCACTCATGTATAAAATTAACGCACACAACATAAGTGGTGTGCGAAGCTAGGTCGTAATCCTGACTGAAGGGTTGTAATGACCAATTATGTTATGTAGTCAAGAATTTCATAAAAAATGGAATCTATTATGAAAGACTTTATTAGGAATAAGGAATTACATACATACATAATTGGCCATTACAACCCTTCAGTCAGGATTACGGCCTAGCTTCTCACACCACTCATGTTGTGTGCGTTAATTTTATACGTGAGTGGCGGGACCTACAGTTTAACGTCGACTCCGAACGACAGAATTTTGAGAAACTTTTTCATGGCAGTTTATTTTACTCTCAGAGTTTTTGCCAGAAATCTGCTGAGAGGAAGTCGCCGAAGAAATATTTTTTCATATTTCATTTTTGATGTCTGACCTGGGATACGAACCCGGGCTTTACGAATAGTAAGCCAACACACTACCTACTACACCACGGCGACTTCAAATAATAATAATAATTAGGAATTAATTGCTTCGATAACTTGTTGTCATTTTGAATGTAATTTCATTACGCTTCTCATGAACACTTTTTAGAAGTTTCTGTCAAAACGAAATTTTTCAGCAAGTGAGTTATTCTCCACATACACGAACACTTGTAACCTAAGTCAGAAAAAAGCATTATTTTTGAATGTTCTTCATCACAATTAAGCCCAGCTTTGGTTTATAACATTAGTTTTGGATGACTAGAAGGACCAATTTTTTAATTATCTTCTAAAAGAGGAAAAATCAATGGTTGCCTACCAAAATGTATCAATAAAAAGTTTGTATGCAATTTTACTACTGTATATAAACTATATAGATATGCAAAGTAACGAAACAATGCATCAACTATAAATCCGATGCCTGATTGCTTTTTGACTGCGTTAAAAATACACATTGACGGCGTTTTGAAATATAATACATTGTATATATTTTGTCCAGCGGCATTATGAAACACGATACTTTATTCAAACACAAAGCAACTAACATTTTGGAAGGCAGCCAATGGTAAGTACCATGCTAGCTATGCTGCAGCATTTAGGGGCACAAAATGTTTAGTCAAGGCTATTGTGATGGCCAAATTCGATGATTTAAAGTTCAAATTTCTTTATCACTCCACTTATTTGCCAAACTTGATTTCTTTATCACTCATATTATTTTCCAAACTTACCGGCCAGAGATTGTTTGCTTTTTTCTAACATTGAGCCTTAAAAGATTTTCCAACAATGAAGGGGGATAGTTTCCGAAATAAGGGCATATTTTAAGAAAAAAGAAGTTTTGTTCATTTGCTTTGGGCATCGAAATTATTGAATAAAGAGGGGCAAAGTGTTTCACTTTAGCAGGAGATTATATGGAGAAATAAAGAAAGTTTTTGTGAAATTTTTTATGCTTTTGAATAGTACATGCAGTACTCATTGTAGGGCTGTAAGTTCGACTATTGCGTAAGTTTTTTTTTTTTTTTTGAACACATTGTCTAACTAATTCTCTACATGATATCGTTTTGTTTACGAAAAAAAAGTACAATCTTTAGTGAATGAAAACTAATTGAACAAATTTTTTTTGCTTTTTTTTTTTTTGGAAAATCCTATTAAATTTGATTATGATTAAGCTGTTGTTTTTAACATCTTTAATAATAAATGAGTGCTAGTGGTGCATAAGTGCTCCATGGCCCGCATGTGGTCTTAATGCAAATAGCAGCGCCGCATATATGTACATACGTCTTGAAAAAAAAAAGATTCAAAATGTTCATGACTTTCGAAAACAATAAAACACTTTCAATTCATATTTTATGACAACAATATGCGTTTGTTGTTGATTAAAAAAAAAAAGAAAAAAAAGAAGTATCTTCACAGCAACATATGCATGTATGTATGTATGTTGCGCAGCAGCAACATTGAAAATAATGTTGTATTGTTTCAAGTGAAGAAAAAATCCTTTTCCTTTCATTTTCATTTTCCATAAGACAAAGTGTTATCATTTTTATGCGTTTCCTTGGATTATTTTCCATTTTTTTCTTTTTTTTTTTTTTTTGGTTAATGTTTGTAGTGTTTTGGCACAGCTTTTCAAAACACTTAACATTTACAAGATTTTTCCTTTTTTTTCTTTCGCCAGCTTCTTTCTCCTGCCACCAAAATGTAAATGAATACAAAACTATTTTCATTTATTTTACTATTTTCCATGTGTAATTTGCAAAAAGTTGTTGGTGACTTTCACTTTCATATAAAAAAAACGGCAAATAAAATACGAATTTTTCCAAAAAAAAAAAGAAAAAAAAACCCAAACAGCAACAGAAAATAACGCAATCTGTTATAAAATAGCAACAAAAAAAAACGAGACACTCTCTTCTCTACACTTATTTAAGTGGAGACAAGCTGTATGCAACAATATTTTATAATCGAAACATTATTGTCGCATCATCATCGTCTACCAAACCAAATAATAATGCAACCAACGGTTGCAAAAAAAAAAAATCCCAAAAAAAACGGCTGAAAATAGATCCTCAATTTCGTATAAAATTATTTTTTTAATTTTTAATGTCATCATCTCTTACATATTCCAGCAACTTGTTATTGTTTTTATGTAGGCTTTCACACAGCAATAAATGCAAGCGCAATGCAGCATGTTGTTGCGGTAAATTACGCACAAATTTTCAACAAAATACAGTCTTCGCTTTAAAACCTACCATTTGGTCGTTTGCTCTTTGCTTTCAACTGCAACTGTAGTTGTTTTTTATTCGAACGACCGCAGACAATTGATTCAATTGATTGGCGTACAATTAATCTTGAACTGAACATTAAAATTTGCACGCGTGGCACTTTAAAACATAAATAATCCCCCCCATCAAACGTCTTAAAAGAAGGCACACAACACAACGCAACACAACCAAACACCACACTTTGTACAACTAAATTAGTCGTACGGACATCTGGATGACCGTTACGAAAGTAAATGAAGGTTTCAATACAAAACAAGTGTCATTATCAATGGAAAGCTAAAACACAATGGCAACAATTTATAGCTCAGCTTAGCTCAGCTACCAATTACAACATGCTGTGTCAGTAATTGTTCAAACAAACTACAAGTGCAGCACAAATACACTGACCAGCATAGAGTAAAGAGTAAAACAGAGCAGAGCAGAGCAAAGCGCAATGGACATCAGTTCACAGAGCATAAGTCTACGTGCTGTTTTCAATTGTATTTGTAATTATTAAGAAATACTCTTCTGATCAACAAGTGCTTCATTTCAATTGAGTAAGGCCTTTACATTGAAATTCTAAGAATTTGAAAATTGTTTTTCAAAAAATTACTCTTAAATAATGTCATTAAAAATGAAAACAAACATAATGACAGACTATAGGTTGTGGTTGTGGTTGTCGTTGTGGCATGCGGCAATAACCATGTAATGCTGCTTTGTTATACAGCCTCTCTCTGTATAATTATGTTGGCAATAAATAAAAAGAAATTTTCAATGGTAATCTGTTTGAAATACTGTTTCATTACAAGTATTCAATAATTTTTTCGTAATTAATCCATTAAGTTTTTATTTGGAAATAAAAAAGAGAGAAACTATTATACTTGGCTACATACAGTCACACAGATAATTATACGTACCCCCCCTAAAAATCATTTTTTTAAAAATGATAATATGTATATGGACTAGTTAACTGATTTTTGCCCCAAATATTTTGTTTTCCGTCACAGCCGAACAAATTATATTTGTTCTCATCACTAAATATTACATTCGCCCAAAAATCAGTTGACTTGTCCATATATTATTGGGCAAATTCCAATCGTGGCTTTTTTCTCGGCACTCGGCTGCGGAAACCGTTCTTTCTCAAAACACATCGAGCTGTTTCGGAATGCACAATAACATTGTGATCACTTTCCTAGGTATTTCGTATTTCTGCGGCTGTAGTCCTAGGATTTTTATCCACAATAACTTTTATATACCGGACTACCCTTGGAGAAATTTTATACGAAATATACGTCGTACGTATAATTTTCTGTGGTGCCATATTGGTTTTAAGCAAACTGCAGTCACAAATTCATAGATTTTGGGAATCTTTTTTCTTTATTTAAGTAAATGTGTCGTTACAGACGCTAATGTAAAGAAATTTTAGATTAGAAGTTCATTACTTAAAAAAAAAATGATTTTTAGGGGGGGGGGGGGGTACGTATAATTATCTGTGTGACTGTATGTAACACCCTACGATTGAAACAAATTTTATCAGAAAATTACTTTCAGCTCTTTCCTTCCCTAACTACAAGCTAAGGAAGAATATAAAAATTTCCAAAACTTTGTGTAGCTTTTAAAAATATCGAAAAAAAAACTTTAATCCGAACGTGGCCAGATAACACTATTTACTAATGAATCAAGAAAATTTCGGATATGGAACCATTTTAGAGCAAATTCAGTATCAGAGTGTATGGTATTGAGGCATGTGCACATCGGAGATCATTAATGAGTATTTAAAAAGATGAGTAGAATCGAATCATACTCATAATTTCTGATACCTATACACATTCATACTTATTTTAATGTCATGGAACCTCTCTCTACTCATATTCAATGTTTGAAGTACTCATCATATTCATACTTAACAACACGTTTGATGTTGTTGATTTCGACTCTCCATAACTCAACATATACACGAATCACACAATAAGTATGAAAGAATGAATCGCGTACGAACACTAAAATACTCACTAGAAAGTTGTGTGTTTGCTCTGTTTGCTGCTCTGTCTTTTTTGCTTATAGTTAGGTTAGGTCATATAGGCTGCCTTCCAAAATGTATCAATAAAAAGTTTGTATGCCGTTATACTACTGTATATAAACTATGTGGATATGCAAAGTAACCAAATAATGCATCAACTATAAATCCTATGCCTGATTGCTTTTTGACTGCGTTAAAAATATACATTGACGGCGTTTTGAAATAGAATGCATTGTATATATTTTGTACAGCGGCATTATGAAACACGATACTTTGTTCAAATACAAAGCAACTAACATTTTGGAAGGCAGCCATAATAACAAGTAAGACTATAAATTTTGATTAACGATTCGAGTCACTCGAATCATTCGAATCATTTATAAGCATTTTTTTTAAGTTATGAATCTAAATGAGTAGGCGCGTTATGAATCAAATATATTTCGAATGGTATGAGTTTGATGTCAACATTGTACGCATACTCAATGCAACCTGTACTAATAAATCAATGTTGTAGTATGAGTATGAATGAATCAGAGTACATAGTTAAATTTTAATATTGTTGACTCATTTCTATAAAAAATTTCATGAGTGGTTATGAGTAGCGAAAAAAAAAACGATTCATTGCTGAACTCTCATGTACACATATTTACTTAATTACGTACTTACTTAATTAAACATTACAACCCTTCAGTCTGGATTACATCATAACTTCTCACAACACCCATGTTGTATATGTTAATTTTATCCATAAGTGGCAGGGGTCTACAGTTTAAAGTCGACTCCGAAAGGCTGATTTTTTTGATAAACTTTTCATGGCAATTTTACTTTCTTTACTCTTCGAGTTTTTGCCAGAAATCTGCTGAGAAGAAGACTCAATGAAAATATTTTCTGCATATTTCGTTTTGTTTGAGAGGTCTGAGCTAGGTTTTGAACCACAGGTTCACGTAACAGACTACCTACTAGACTACGGCAACTACTACTAAACATAGCCCGTACTAAGTGTAATTAAATAAGTTTTGCCAAAAGGCTGCTGAGAGGAACTTACCGAAGAAATATTTTTTTCTTATTTCTCTTCATTCGCGATGTCTGGTTAGACTAGATAGCAAAGTCACTAGAGATGGTACATCACATCGATTTTATTAAAAAATTCCAATATATCTGCCAAAGACAATATGCAGAAGCCATCAGATGTCACTGCAAGTACATTTCTCCTGGTTGAACTAAAGCAATACCATCTTTATGTTACGCTAAAATATATCCAGAGAATCAGAATAGCCGAAAAACAGTCGAAGTATGCGATGTAATGGCATAGTGATTGAAGTGTTTGAATACAAACCCTAGCAATTATGGTAAGAATCCAGTTTATCATAGTTTTTCGACATTTCAAAAGTTAAATAATCCATCCAAAAGTCTCCTACTCCCCGAAAAAGATCATATTTCAAACGGACATTATTAAAACTTAAGATAAAGCAACCTCTTGCCTGTGATTTATAGAGGCAGGCAGTCGTTTCTGATCACTTAAATACAAGGTGGTGTAGTCATTCACTAGAAACCCAAGCTTCTTAAACTGAAACACAGGAAAAGGGAAATAGTTTTTGATCCTGATAAACCTATCTCATCAATTTAGTCTAAGTACCTATGCAATTACCTGAACTTATTTTTGGTCTTGCAACAACAGTACTTTCTAGAAGTTGCCAGACCAAAAATAAAGGTACTTAGAAAAGCGTCCTTCGTAAAAAAGATCGCATTAACAGAGGACGTTATAGAGGAGTAAGATAAAGCAACATCTTGCCTTTATTTTATAGAGGCTATAAAACTTAACTATAAGGTGGTGTAGTTATTCAGTAGAAACCCAAGTTTCATATATTGAAACACAGGGGAAGAGAAAACAATTTTTCATCCTGATAAGCCTTCCTTAATACTTTATCCTAGGTACAGACCGAAAATAATATAAGGTACTTAATTGTCGTCGTAGTCTAGTAGATAGTGTGTTGGCTTATTAGACGTAAGGCTACGGTTCGAACCCCAGGTCAGACATCAAAAGGAAAATATGAAAAAAATATTTCTACAGTGACTTCCTCTCAGCAGATTTCTGGCAAAAACTCTGAGAGTAAATAAAATTGCCATGAAAAGTTTCTCAGAAATCTGTCGTTCGGAGTCGACATTAATCTGTAGGGGACCTACTCATGGATAAAAAATTAACACACACAACATAAGTGGTGTGAGAAATTAGGTCAGGGTTACGACCTGGGCCTCTGGATCAAAATCCGCACCAAACAGTGACTCGTTTTGGGTGCGTCGGCTTTTCAATGTATGCGTGTGCCCCAAATGCGACAATTTTGCTTGTTTACATACCCGCCAAGATCAAAATGAGCTTCATCTGAAAAGATGATTTTTTTTTTGCCAAAATCGGCATCTTCTGGTGTAGGCTACTGCATGGCCAGCCGAGGCAGCCATTTGAATGAAATTATTTTCCATTATTAACCAGAAGGATTGTACTTTCAAATAAAAAATGAAATTTGAGAAAATATTCAGTAGTTTTTCTTAAAGCATTTTCAAAAAAAAAGTTATTTGACGGACCCTTTAGTATAAGATACAATTAAGTCTCGTAATTTATTATCCATCTGGCAACTCCTACAACTTACTGTTGATTTGTTGCTGGTATTTCTTACTTGCCTATAAATATTTCGTGATCTTTCTTTGGCGTTCTGTTATTGATCTGTGCTTGTAATTCTTTATTTTTGAAAACTTTTTGTGGGTTTTTGGGCAATAAACATTGAATGATTTTTCCGCCAACGCAAAAATATATTAACCCAGAGATAAGAAAAGGCCGTAGGTATTAAGGGTCTGTACTTTACATAAATTTTTATTGTTTTTTAGCCAATAAATTTATAAAATTCGTAAAGGCAGAAATTCCTTTTCAATAAATTTTTCCATTCTATGAGATCATTAAAAAAGCTTTTAGAAAATTCCTGCAAGATTATAACAAAAAAAAACAATTTTTATGTTGTAATGGGAATATAAAACAATATTTATTACAAGCAAACGAACATTATGTAAATTTTCTTAAAGTTACCAAACGTATGTACGTAATTACCAGATGTTAAATCAGTGTATATTTCATGTTTTTATTATTTATGAGGGAACAACAGATTTTCTTAACAAAAAAAAAACAATAATTTTGAGAAAAAACCAACCAAATCTCTATGACATGTAATGGAAAAAAATGAGGAATTATTATACAATGAGAGACAATTTGTTTAACAAAAATGCAGTGCAAAAACAAAGAAAAAAAGAAACAATCAAGTCAAGATAAATGCAAACTGAATGAGAAGAAACAACAGCACTTACAACTGTAATCAGCAGGCAATTATAATTTGCATACGTACATAGTTTTTCTCTCAACTAATTTGCAATCAAAACTACTACTGCAACTGGGTTGTAGTTGTATATGGTTTGAGGGGGTTCGTTCTATTGTTGGTTGTTTTTGTTTCCTTTTTTTTTATTACAGAAAACAATTAAAAAATAAAACGAAAGAAAAAAACGCTTTTTTTCAAAACAGAAGTAGAAAAATAATTTATAACACTGGCTTAAAGCAACAACCCACGCATTATTAACGCCAAAGCAAAAAAATTAAACAAAAAAGATTTTGTAGAAAAATATTTGAAAAAACTTGTTATTTTATTTGGTTTTTAAATCTTGGCCAACTTTAGCTTGAAATGAGTTGGAAAACAATGCTTAAATGCTTTGTAAGACATACACGCAAGCTTAGAAGCACTTAAGAAGCAAGTAAACGGCATATAAACTCAATGGAATCTTTGCTAACGGGTGATTTTTTTTAAAGGTTCGGAGGTTGAAAATTTATATAAAAACTCAGGAAATATTTATTGTAGCAGATAAATTAATACCAGCCACTTACTTAATTGGTCTTTAGCAAGGATTACAACCGTTAGTCAGGATAACAACCCAGCTTCTCACATCACCCATGTTATGTGTTAATTGCATGCATGCGTGTCATGTCGAAGGACGGATTTTTTTTGAAAAACTTTTCATGGCGGCTCTCATTTAACGACTTCTGCCGTGGGTGCAGAACCGCTAAGGAAGAGGAGACTGCTATCCACTTTTTCTCTTAGTGACCGTCTCTTGCTAGGTGCAGATATACATGGGTTATTTGGCTCTCCATTTCTTGTCAGCTTGACGGAGCTATCATCTATTGACATCAAGGATATAGCTTCGTTTATCAAACTTTCTGGCTGGTTTTCCAGAGTGGGGTAGTCGTGCTTTCGATGTGAAGCCCTTGTGCTGACCAACTTCTTCCTCTTCCCATGTTTTGATAGAGCTTGAACAGTACAGGGACTGCGTTTCACCTATGTGTGCGTTTCACAACGGCCCGCTATGCGTGCTCAAGTGAGTTTTTTGATATCAGAGCCACCACTCCAACCTAACCTTTCATGGCAATTTTGCCAGAAGACTGCTGAGAGGATTTTGCTTGAGATGTCTGAGCTGGGGCTTGAACCAGTAAATGTTGCTTGAATTTTATCATGTTTTTTCTAGCACTTCGGTCGATATCTAATCAATACCAGTTGTAATCTTGACGTCCAGGGCTGAAATTATCTCTGTACACGATAGACTTCATATACCTCTAAAATAAATATTTTTGTGGAGTCAATTTGCATGACATTGACGGTAAATAAAGTGTTGCAAAACGTGAAATTAATTGATCACCAAACTGAACGCTCAAAAAGTTCGTGATATCGTGTAACAGGTGGGGTTTGACCGGGTCTTGATGAAATCATCTTGATGAAATCATCTACTGAAATCGCTACTCATAAGTACTCATGAAATTTTGAAATATAAGTGAATCAACAATATTGAAATTTAACTTCGTACTTTGATTCATTCATACCCACTACAACATTGATTTATAAGTACAGATTGCAATGAGTATGCTTACAACGTTGACATCAAACTCATACCATTCCAAATATGTTTGATTCATAAGCCTCCTACACATTTAGATTCATAACTTTAGAAAAATACTTATAAATGATTCAAGGGACTCGAATTATTCATTAAAATTTAAAGCCTTAGTTATTGTTGCATTTAAAAAAAAGACACGTAAGCAAAAAAGACAGAGCAGCAAGCAGAGCAAACACACAACAATTTAGTGAGTATTTTAGTGTTCATACGCGTATCATACTTATTTTGTAATTCGTCTATATGTTGTGTTGTGGAGATTCGAAATCAACAACATCATACGTGTTTGAAAGTATGAGTATGATGAGTACTTCAAACTTTAAATACGAGTAGAGAAGGTTCCATGATATTAAAATAAGTATGAATGCTTCTAGGTATCGGAAATTATGAGTATGATTCGATTCTACTCATCTTTTTGAATACTCATTGCTGATCTCTTAATTGGATACGATTTCCAACATTCTTGAAGATATATGGTCGAATGATGGAGCCATCCCATAAGTCACGCCATGCAGTGCAATTTTCAGGGTCTGTTGGCAGTTCTTGAACTGTATCTGGCAGATCTTCCCACCAAAATCGAAAATTTTGTTATTGATGTGCTCATTGAATCAAAAAGAGCTTCATTGCACGAATTTTTATAATAAAATTCAAAGGTTTCCAAACATTATTCATTCGTTTGATAATTAAATTTAAAGATTTGCAAGTATTTTCTTCATTTGTTAGTCTATTCATGATAAAATATACCTTTCTCAGCATTTTTCGCTTTGTTACATGCCACGAATCACTTTTAATACTTGCAAAAAATTTCCACTGAAAAACCAAACACTATAAAAACATCACCCGTTACTTACAAATGAAACATAAATATTTATAAACGCGTGTACATCAAAGTAATGCGAATACGAATACGAGATCATTAATTATTTCTATTCAAATTCAAAGATAAAATAAAAAAAATATACCCACAGTTATTGGCAACAAATTTGTAAATTGTTGTTAAATGAGCATAATGAAACGGTTTTATTAACTGCGGCGATTTTTTATTTTCTAGACTTTACAGTCGAACAAAAAAAAATAAACACTCATAATCTGATCATTTGAAATTTTTTATTGCAGTTGCTCAGTTGGCACCCTACGTATAAATCAACATATTTTTGTTCTACAGAAACCTGATCGATACAGAAACCTACACGAAATCGCAGCGTCTCCGAACGACAGAATTTTGAGAAACTTTTCATGGCCATTTTATTCACTCTTCCAGTTTTGCCATCTTAATCAAGATTACAACCCAGCCTCGCACTTGCTGCGTGTGCTAAGTTTTTCCATGCGTAACGAGATCTACAGTTTAACGTCTATTCCGAAAGTCAGTTTTTTTTTAAGAAACTTGTCATTACAAATTTATTTTTATTTTCAGAATTTTTGCCAGAAAACTGTTGAGAGGAAGTAGCCGAATGAAATATTTTTTTATATTTCGTGTACTTGATGTCAGAATGAACTGGGTTTTGAACCACTGGTTCGCGTCCATTAAGCCAACACCGTACCTATTTGCCAGATTCGACGAAATTAGATAGATAGCGTACCATTGAACTATTTAAACTGGCTTGTAAGGAAATCTCTGTCACTGCATCTAGGTTGGAAGGACAATATATCTTCTTTACCTGCTAATAACTTCTACAGAGTTTTTAGATCTTTTGAAGAGTATGGCAACTTCATTTGAAGAACGCCTTTGGCCCGATGCTATTCACCCTGTCTCAATAGTTATTTACCATGAAATTGATCACTGGATTTATGAAACTTTTAAGATGCTATTCAGACTTCCTAGAGGAGTCAAACGTTCGTTCCTAGGGTTAGGTTAGAGGACGTGTACTTCTCAATTAAGACAATTACAGTACCCGGAGGTCGAATTGACCCATCGTACAACGTCCTAGTTTCTCACGCCACTTATGTTGTGTGTGTTAATTTTATACATGAGTGGCGGGACCTACAATTTAAAGTCTACTCCGAACGACAGGTTTTTGAGAAACTTTTTCATGGCAATTTTGTTTACTCTCAGAGTTTTTGCTAGAAATATGCTGAGAGGAAGTCGCCGAAGAAATACTTTTTGTATTTTGTCTTGATGTCTGGGGCTCGAACTTTGGCTTTACGTCCAATAAGCCAACACACTACCTACTAGACTATGGCGACTTCAAGTCAGACTTTAATACGAAACACTGTGGCTCCCTAGAGAGGCAGATCAACAAATTTTCTTAGCACTATATACCCAATACAAATCGCTGTGGTCTAGTAGGTAGTGTGTTGGCTTATTAGACGTGAGGCCACGGGTCAAACGCCAGGTCAGACATAAAAACGAAAACATGAAAAAAAATATTTCTTCGGCGGTTTGCTCCCAACAGATTTCTGGCAAGAAATCTGAGAGTAAATAAAAATTGCTATGAAAAGTTTCTCAAAAAATCTAAACCTCGTTCGGAGTCGACTTTAAACTGTAGTTCCGGCCATTTATGAATAAAATTAACACAAACAACATAAATGGCGTGAGAAACCAGGTCGTTATCCTGACTGAAGGGTTGTAATGACCAATTATGTTGTGTATATTCAATACAACAATCAAGGTTGTTCTACAGGTTCTAGACAACGATCGGCGACAACCCTGTCATTCTAGAATATCCAACAGTAGACTAATAACCTAACACACAACATAAGTGGCGTGAGAAACTGGGTTGTTATCCTGACTGAGGGGTTGTAATGACCAATACAACAATCGAGCTTGTTCTATAGGTTCTAAACAACGATCGGCGACAACTCTGTCATTCTAGAATCTAAAACAGTTGACTAATAACCTGCTTAGCTGAAAAAACTTGATTAATAAAGCTGAAACGAAGCATGGGGAGAAGAAGCACTGTCGTAAATCCTGAGAGTGAAGCTTAAAGAAATTAAAAAAGTGCTTCTATTGACCCATATCTCTGTAAACAGATGAAAATCTGGCTTATGGCTCTTCTCAGCCATTCTATTAAGGCATTAGAACAGTTTCAATGCCGTTATTATAATTCTAATGAATACAATTGAGTCGATAACCATTCCTGTGGATATGCAAAAAATATTGTGTGGTTGTCCTAACAGTAAATGTCATAATAACGGCAGCAGCTGTTATTATTTATGTTCCCGTAACTGTTATGCACTACCGGCATCATAACTTTGGCGCTTTGTTCAACCAACGCAATCATTTTCATTCATTTTCACATCCATTCATTGCAGTTTTTCCTATTCATTGCAGTTGCATTTAAATACTTGACTTTAATATGGAAAAACTCTGAGTGTGCGAGTGTGCGTTTCTTTTATTATGGACTTCTGTTTCAGCAGTTTCAAGATTTTGTTTTTTTTAACGGTAAGTAGAAAAACTTCCTTCCAAATACAGAAAAATAAATAAAAATTAAAAGAGTGGTTGTTACTACGCGTTCAAATGTCCATCAAAGTTTATGATGTGATAAATTAAAATAAAATTGTTTTTGTTAAAGTGGCCCCCAAAATGTTTATGTTTCAGCTGTTCATTAAGGCGTTAAGGAGTTAAGCAAAAACACGGTAGATTTATGACAGCAGAGCTTTAAGTTTTCTAAAAAAATGTGTGTTTTTAAGTGTTACTGTAGGCAACTAATGATTCATTTACAGTTACAGGAGTATTAAAAGGACTATTAAAGCCAATTTGGAGCCTACGGTCGGTCATTAAGGTCAAACTATTAATATCAGAAGGAAAACAAAAAAACGTTTTTATTTATGTACGGATTAGGCAGCTTACGTTCTAATCATGCTAATGCCAGATAAATTGATACCCAGGCACGTGGTAAAATTAGGAAAAGAAATCCTACGCTATTGTAATTTCGTTTCCTTTAAATTTTTTTACTTTAGTTTGGTACAGAAGTTCCTATATGTCTGTCTAGAGTTTCAATAAGATTTTGAAATCAAATAATTTTCGAAGAATTTGAAGTTAAAAAAAAATTGATTTTGGTTTGGATGACAATCAGGAGAGTGTTGAGTCTGGTCTATTAGCTAGCATATTGGCTTATTAGATGTGAGGCTACGATTCAAACTCCAGGTCAGACCAACAAAACCAACAAAACGGAAAATAAAAAAATATTTCTTTGGCTACTTGCTCGCAGAAGATTTCTGGCAAAAAAAAAACTGAGAATTACAATAAAATTGCCGTGAAAAAGTTTCTCAAGAATCTGTTGTTCGAAGTCTACTTTAAACTACAGGTTGCGCCATTCATGTATAAAATTAGCTCACACAACATAAGTGTTATGAGAGGTTGTTGGTTGGGCTAGGTTGTAATCCTGACTGAAAGGTTGTATGTATATATCATAGATGAGCAATGAATCGTTTTTTCGCTCATAAGTACTCATGAAATTTTGAATTTAAGTGAGTCAACAATATTGAAATTTAACTATGTAGTCTGATTCATTCGTACCCACTACAACGTTGATTTATAAGTACAGGTTGCAATGAGTATGCGTACAACGTTGACATCAAACTCATACCATTCGATGTATGTTTGATTCATAAGCCTACTCATTTAGATTCATACATACATACATATATAATTGGCCATTACAACCCTTCAGTCAGGATTACGGCCTAGCTTCTCATACCACTCATGTTGTGTGTGTTAATTTTATACATGAGTGATGGGACCTACAGTTTAAAGTCGACTCAGAACGACACATTTTTGAGAAACTTTTTCATGGCAATTTTATTTACTCTCAGAGTTTTTGTATTTTATTTTCATGTCTGGCCTAGGGCTCGTACCCTGGCTTTACGTCTAATAAGCCAACACACTATCTACTAGACTACAGGGACTTCGATTCATAACTTTAGAAAAATACTTAAAAATGATTCGATTTACTCGACAGTCTTAGGACAGTCTTGTTAGGCATTTGCAAAAAAAAAGAAAAAGACAGAACAGCAAGGAGAGCAAACACACAACCTCACAACTTATTGAGTACTTTAGTGTTCGTACGCGATTCATACTTATTTTGTGACTCGTGCATATATGTTGAGTTATGCAGGAGTCGAAATCAACAGCATCATACGTGTTGTTAAGGTTGAATATTATGATGGGTACTTCAAACTTTGAATAGAGGAGGTTCCATGATATTAACATAAGTCTGCATTCCAAAATGTTTGCTGCTTTGTGTTTGAAAAAAGTATCGTGTTTCATAATGCCGCTGTACAAAATATATACAATGTATTCTGTTTCAAAACGTCGCCAATGTTTGACTGCGTCAAAAAGCAATCAGGCATCGGATTTATAGTTGATGCATTGTTTCGTTACTTTGCATATCTACATAGTTTATATACAGTAGTAGAACTGCATACAAACTTTTTATTGATACATTTTGGAAGGCAGCCTAAGTATGAATGCTATAAGTATCAAAAATTATGAGTATGATTCGAATCTACTCATCTTTTTTAATACTCTTTGCTGATCGCTGGTATGTACATTTACAAACAAAGAGGAAATACACATAAACAAAAAAGATAAAGACAGCAAGCAGAGCAAACACACATCCTTCTTGTGAGTATTTTAGTGTTCGTGGGCGAATCAGACTTATTTTGTGATTCGTGTATACGCTGAGTCATGGAGAGTCGAAATCAATAACATCATGCGTATTGTTAAGTATGAGTACCATGAGTATTTCAAACCTTGAATATAAGTAGTATGAGTATGACATTAAAATAAGTATGAATGCGTATAAGTATCAGAAATTATGAGTATGATTCGAATCTACTCATCGTTTTGAATACTCATTGCTGACCTCTGGTACATACATATGTATCTATTGATAGTTTTGCTGCTTTCGCTACACTGTACAAGTCGGGCTTAGCTTACAATAATCTTCGGTAAAAGCTGTTTAATTTGAGTAACAAAACTCAAATAAGCTGCAGACTTAAATGCGCCGCGTAATAGCTATTTAAACCATGTTTGACAGCACCCACGATAATCTTACAAAAATTAAATTTTTAATGAAGAGAATTAAAAAAAATTAATAGAACTGCAAAACGTAATAAAAAACTAAGTTTTTTTTCGAAAGATTTTAACTCTGCTAAGTTTAATGCTTATGACAGAAACAGTGAGAAATTGTTGAAATTGTTTGAAGAGAGTTTATTAAACGTTTCAAATTAATTGTTAAAAGCGTTTTAAATTTAAAAAAGTGATGAGTTTTAGATGAGTCAGCCAGGGGCCAATCCATTTTATATTGAATAATCAAAAAAAAAAAAAATTATTTTTGTTGGCATTAAAATTTTGAAAGTGAAATTTTGTGGAGATGTGACTGTAAAAAAAAAGTAATTTCGCCAATTGAGTAGGTTGCTGGTGTTGGATTCAAAAAGTTTTTAAAAAACTATGCCAATTTAATAAAAACAAACAAACGAATAAACAAATAAAGAAGGTAAAAAAGAAAGAAAGACACCTTAAAGCGCATTAATTAATGGAGTGGTGATGGTGGTAAGTGGTGGTAAATTTCGGACAAAACGAAATGAGGTTACTTTGAGCACACGACGTATTGGCAAAATGTTTTGTAACAATTTTGTGTATTTTTTTTTTTTAAATTTTATTTGTTATTAAATTGATTTGAATAATTTTATGAATTTTGATTTTTGTTTTGTTTTTTGTTTTTACAAAATTTCTGGAAGATTATTACCCCACACACTTTTGCTGTGGGCTTTTGCTGGAAACCATATAAAAACGAATTGTTTATGGAGTCGAGAGTTTAGTCGATTTTACAACGCAGTGTAAGCAAAATGATTTTAAAAAAATATTTCCCAGTTGGCATTATCGTTTGCCTTGCCCTCCTAGTAAAAGTGAAAAGTGAAACTGTTAACCTAGCCACAGAGCGTACAGATCAAGTGAACACGCAAGATAATGTTGAAGTTACAACAGAAAGTGTTGGTGTTAGTGTTACCCTAGAGCCTGTCATAGAAATGGATGAACAGAATCCGGGCAATAATGCCGAACCTATGAAGGTGATGGCCTTAAATTTAAATGATGAAGATAAGGTCATGCTACAAAATCTAAATGGCATCATAGAAAAGCTACCAGAAGAAGACGAACCCGAGCAATCAAAAAGGCAACAAAATTCACGCCAATCCAAGGCCATTAAAGATGAACATTTTAAAGCAGCCGCTGAAGCCTTAACGGATGATGAGATCACTGAAATCATAAAATCCATATCATTTCCCAATGAGGATGACCTCAAAGAAGATAGTGAGGCTTTAAAAGCGGCCTCAGAAAGTGAAGTTGAGCCGCGAACGGGCAGAGCTTTAAGAACTCATGGCTATTATGTGATAGCCTTTACACCCATTGAGGAAGAGCAAGCGGTGGAAGCGGAACAACAAAAGCTAGCCAAGCTACCCTATACCAGACTGCACATCTTGCCCGCGGAACGTTCGGTAGATGGTGATGCCTTTGAGAATCCACGTTTTATAAGTAAAAGATCGTGGAATAAATATATACGCCGCATAATGCGTCAAATACGCAAGGGCACCCGTAAGGTACAGCGTAAAACCAAAGTGAAAAGCTTGAAAGAGGAGCCTACCACCGTAGAGAATTTCCTTAAGCGCATGTATACAATTGCTCAGGGAAAGAATGCAAAGCAACAAGAAGAAACCAAAAAGAAAACATCTTGGCTTGTATGGTAATAAGCTCAGCTTATAGTTTAGTTTACTAAGTTAGTTTTTTTAGTATTTATTTATAAAAGAAGTTTAAAGAAGAAAAATTTAAATAAAAAAGAAGGCAATAAAATTTATGTTAAGAAGATATTTTCTCAAGTGTTTTTTTTTTTATTAAATAAATTATTTTAATTAACTTTCTCTTCCGACTTATAAAAACAAAAAAAAAAAGAAACCAAAAAAAAAGCAAATGAAATGAGTTAAATACATGTGTATGTATGTATCTATGCATGTATTGTATAAAAAAAATTCTTGAAAACCAGTTGACAAAATGTATTTTATGTTTTAGCCAAATTTGCCTTGGCTTTTATACGTACATACATGGCATACAGCTTCAATAGCGAGATAAGCGTTATACTAACGCATAGCACAGGTGTTTTTCCCTAAGAGCATCAGCATCATGTATGTATGTACAATAAAACACATTCCATAGCAATAGTGATGACCATCTTCTTCAAAGTCATGCTTGCACAGTGGTAATAAATGAATGTTAAAATGGCTATTAAAACTTCTACTTTCATAGTGTTTTACTAGAAATTGCATTTTATATTCATATCAGAGATCAGCAATGAATATTCAAAAAGATGAGCAGAATCGAATCATATTCATAATTTCTGATACTTCTATGCATTCATACTTATTTTAATATCATGCAACCTCCTCTACTCGTATTCAAAGTTTGAAGTTTGTACTCATCATATTCATACTTTCAAACACGTATGATGTTGTTGATTTCGACTCTCCATAACCCAACATATACACGAAGCACAAAATAAGTATGATTCACGTACGAACACTAAAATACTCACTAGAAGGTTGTGTGTTTGCTCTGCTTGCTGCTCTGCTCTCGAATCATTTATAAGTATTATAAGTAAATAAGTATTTAGTCGCCGTGGTCTAGTAGGTAGTGTGTTGGCTTATTAGACGTAAAGCCAGGGTTCGAGTCCCAGGCCAGACATCAAAATAAAACACAAAAAGTATTTCTTCGGCAACTTCCTCTCAATAGATTTCTGACAAAAACTCTGAGAGTAAAAGAAAGAAATTTCTCAAAAAAGCTGTCGTTCGGAGTCGACTTTAAACTGTAGGTCCCGCCACTCATGTATAAAATTAACACACACAACATATGTAAGTAGTGTAAGAAAACCGCCACTCATGTATAAAATTAACACACGCAACATAAATGGTGTGAGAAACTAGGTCGTAATCCTGGCTGATAGGTTGTATTAAAACTATTTATGTGTGTATAAGTATTTTTCTAAAGTTATTAATCTAAATGAGTAGGCTTATGAATCAAACATATTTCGAATGGTATGAGTTTGATGCCTATGTTGTACGCATACTCATTGCATGCAACCTGTATTTATAAATCAACGTTGTAGTGAGTATGAATGAATCAGAGTACATAGTTAAATTTCAACATTGTTGACTCACTTGTATTCAAACTTTTCATAAGTGGTTATGAGTAGCAAAAAAACGATGCATTGCTGATCTCTGGCCCATATCATTATGCTCTTCATTTTATCTTCACTTTAAAATTTTTTCAATTATTGACCCCGTGACTTAGGAAGACACAACCGTTTAATCATTTGCATTGAATGCTTTTTAATTTTCGATAACATCGTAATAGCGTCATACATATGACGTTCAATGACCTAGGGTTTGAACCGCGGCCTTACGTCTAATCAGCCAACACACTACCTACTAGACTACGGCGACTTCTAAGTATAGCCAGATATACACAAAGTCTTCTTTTGTTATCAGCTTACTTAATTGGAAATTACAACCCTTTAGTCAAGATTACGACCTAGTTTCTTACACCACTTATGTTGTGTGCGTTAATTTTTATACATGAGTGGCGGGGCCTACGGTTTAAAGTCGACTCGGAACGACAGATTTTTGAGAAAAGTTTTTCATGGCAATTTTATTTTGCTCTCAGAGTTTTTGCCAGAAATCTGCTGAGGAAGTCGCCGAAGAAATATTTTTTCATATTTCGTTCAGCTGGAGATGCCTGAACCGAGGTCTCACTCCTAATAAGTCAACATAGTACCTAATAGACAACGGTATTTGCAAAAAAAAAAAAGACAACGCAGCAAGGAGAGCAAACATACAACCATTTAGCGAGTACTTTAGTGTTCGTATGCGATTCATACTTATTTTGTGCTTCGTGTATATGTTGAGTTATGGGGAGTTGAAATGAATAACATCATACATGTTGTAAAGTATGAATATGATGAGTACTTCAAACTCTGAATATGAGTAGAGGTTCCATGATATTAAAATAAGTATGAATGCATACAAGTATCATATCTTATGTTGTGTGTGCTAATTTTATACACGAGTGGCGGGACCTACAGTTTAAAGTCGACTCAGCTTTTTTGAGAAACTTTTCATAGCAATTTTTTATTTACTCTCAGAGTTTTTACCAGAAATCTGCTGAGAGGAAGTCACCGAAGAAATATTTTTTGTATTTTATTTTGATGTCTGGCCTGGGTCTCGAACTCTGGCTTTTCGTCTAATAAGCCAACACACTACCTACTAGACTACGACAACTTCTAAGTATAGCCAGATTTACACAGTCTTCTTTTGTTATCATTTTATCCAGGTATTTGGATATGCAAACGCATCCAATTCCTTAGTCGCTGTTCCTTAAGTTCCTCAAATTTTTGGTCTCAACGGGCTGCCTTAGTAGCTGATGCGCTTAAGTTCCTCATAATTTTTATCTCAACAGGCTGCCTCAGTTCATTCTATAATCGACACAGAGAGATCGATTACTAGCAAGTTCAATGGTATGGCCTAATAACAGCATGATTAGTGCGAAACTAATTTGATTTCTTTAAAAATTTAATGTTCTTTGCATTTTATTACACTACAGTGCTGGCAAGAAATTAAACCACTGTGTGTGCGGCTAAATAATGTTAAAAATCTTTAGTTTGAGCCAGAAACTGATGTATGTGTTGCTAAAAAGCCTGTTAGAGCCTGAAACTCCTAAAGCAACTTTCTCGCTATGCAAGTTTAGTTTTGGCAAAATTTTTCTACACATTGGGTGTCTTCTTAAAAACAAACAAACAAACAAAAAAATCTAAAGGAAGTTAGCCTTGTCTGTTATTTTTTTCTTACAAGATTAGCCAGTAAAAGCAAAAAAAAGCACACACCTACGGTCACTCTTAAACATAAAATTGTTGTTTTTATCTAAGCAAACATTGCTTGCGAACCAGAAACTTTCCTCTTCATTATTAACGTAATAAATATAACGAAAATCATCATCATAATGATGATAATGCTGATGATGACGAACATCATCAATGTTTGATACGAAAAAATTCTTACAGCAGGTTGGAAAGTAAATGAGGGCTTGTTGCAGCAGCACATGCAACATGTATTCATGTTCAAATTAAGCGTTACTTACATTAATTTCTTCTTGTTTGATTAGATTGTTGTGCCAGTGCAGCACAATTGAGTTGAGTTGAGTTGAATTTCTAGGCAAATATTTCTGTGAATTTATGTTTATGGCCCGACGGGAAACAAATAAAAACTGAAAATATTTTAATTGCCCGTGTCTACTGCACAAACACAAAGCTGCTGCTGACTTCTGCTGCTGCTGTGTGTTAGAGAAATTTATGGCCTAGGAAAAGTGCTAGAATTTCATAAAATATGATGGAGTTTTTAATTGTGAAGATAAAATCTAGTCTTAGCGCTAGAAAACGAAAAAGAAAACACAAAAGTAGAAACATTTTAATGATAACTTATTAACAGGGGCTATGATCCCTTAATTATAAACAATTTTTACAATGGTTTTGGAATTTTATCCCATCGGATAAGGAAAAAAAGTCACTAAATTGTATATGAATCAGAGATCAGCAATGAATGGTTTTTTCTCTACTCATGAGCACTCATTGAATTTTGAATATAAATGAGGCAACACTACTAAAATTTAACTATGTACTCTGATTCATTCATACTCACTGCAACGTTGATTTATAAGTACAGGTTGCTATAAGTATACGTACAACGTTGACATCAAACTCATACCATTTAAAATATGTTTGATTCCTTAGCCTCATGAAATTTTGAATATAAGTGAGTCAACAATATTGAAATTTAACTATGTACTCTAATTGATTCATACTCACTACAACATTGATTTATAAGTACAGGTTGCAGTGGGTTATGCGTACAACGTTGACATCAAACTCATACCATTCGAAATATGTTTGATTCATAAGCCTACCTTATATACTATACTTATAAATGATTTGAGTGATTGGATTCATCAAAATTTACAGTCCTAGTTATTGTTTACTTACTTAATTGGTCATTACAACCTTTTAGTCAAGATTACGACCTAGTTTCTCACACCACTTATGTTGGGTGCGTTAATTTGTATACATGAGTGGCGGGGCCTACGGTTTAAAGTCGACTCGGAACGACAGATTTTTGAGAAACTTTTCATGGCAATTTTATTTACTCTCAAAATTTTTGCCAGAAATCTGCTGAGAGCAAGTCGCCGAAGAAAGATTTTTAATAACGTAATAATTTCCAACATTGTCAGCACATCACGTTAGAGCTGTTCAGTTATGGTTGCAGAAAAATCAAGTAATGCAAGCATATCTGAGAGATTTTCAAAAACAAAATTCAGTTTTGAGATTAAAAATTACCAGGAAATGTAGAATCAAATTCAGCATCTAATACCACAAAATTTGTTCCAAACTTGTAAATTCAATGAGCCGTCAAAGCCAAGAGGATGTAAAAATAAAGGAAACTTCTATCAAATAAAATAAATTTTTTTGTAAATTCAGAAATGTTTCTTAATTTCTTCGAAATATTATTTTAAAAGGTTTTATTTATTATATTATTTTATTTCCACGAAGGAAACAGGACAGAATTGATTACAACCCTTTAGTCAAGATTACCACTTCGATTCTCATACGACTTATGTTATGTGTGTATACCTGAGAGGCGGGGCTTACAGTTTAAAGTCGACTTCGAATGACAGATTTTTTTGAGAAATTCTTCATGGCAATTTTATTTGATATTCAGAGTTTTTCCCGGAAATCTGCTGCCTACCTACTACACTACGACGACGTCGAGCTTACCTTTACCGAGCATAAAATGTTCTTGAGATGGAGATTTCCAACATAACCAACATTACGTTCAGTTATGGTACCAAAAAATGAAATCAGTATAATGTAAGCATCTCTGTAAGGTCAACAAAGATAAAACTGAGTTTTAAGGTTAAAAATTTGCAGGAAATGTGGCATAAAATTCAGCACCTAATACCACAGAGGTTTGTTGCGATCTTGTAAATTCAATAGGCTGTCAAAGAGGTTATAAAGATTACTTAGACCAAGTAAAATAATTTTTTTTCTATTTATAAAATGTCCCCATTTTAGAACCTCTTTTTCAAATAATTTCAATGTCTTTAAATGAATTAAAAGTATGTTTGAAACACAAAAATTTCAGACAATGTTGGAACTTTTTTCCCGTACTGTATTAATACTTCACTTACACTTAATTTACTTACACTCGGTTTATGAAAAATTGATTTAAAATGCTGTTCAAAAACCCTTCAAAACAGCCCAAATACAGTCAAGTATATGAAACTTACCTGCAAAGGAAAGAGAAAAAAAGAAAAATTATTAATAACTACGATAAGAAAGAAGGAAAATGAATGAAAACATATATAATTATTTGAAAATGATAATATAAAATCAAAATTAATGTGTTGAACTTAAGTGCAACATGCAGTGTAAACACCTTGCAACAAAATACCCAAAATGAACGTTTTTTTTCTTTTGGAGATAAAAAAATAAATCTTCTTGCGGCAAGTCTTAAACACAGTTGACCTAAATTTCAAATTCCAATTGAAGAAAAAAAAAAAATACAAAACAAAAATACATGATGTTGTATACAGGCTTACATACAACGTATAGACAGACATTAATTTACAATTTCCCATAAGCCAAAATAAAAAAAAATAAAAAAATTACAAAGACTTACTTACTAACCTTTTGAAGACCCCCAGTTTAAAAAAGCCAATAACTAAGCCAAGCGAACGAATGAATGAAATTAAAAGCATTGGAACTGCAACAAAAAACAACAACAAAAAACAACAGAAACAACGCCTATAAAAATAAATTAAATGGACGCGAGGGGTTTTCTGTGTTAAAAACTTAAATTAACAAAAAAAAAAAAAAAAACAAAAAAGACGAAGGAAAATACACTACAAACTAAATTACAACAACAATAAAGAGCAGCACCTAAAGGCCAATGGCATAAAATCGTTATTACTGGTCGGCATACAGTGTTGTACGTTTGACCAAACATACATACGTCCATCCATCCATAGAAAGCTTTGCAACATGACACGCACTCAACATTTTTTTCCTTCGTTTTTTCTTCGTGTTCATTAATGTCAACAGAAAATAAATATTTTTTTGTTTGTTTGTTTTTGTTGGATTTTCTTGTGTATTATTTTTGCTGCTGCTGCTGCTGCTGGTTGTCTATTTAAATGTTAAAATCTTGTACTACCCACGTGTAGAAATGCAATGAAAAAAATGAACAGAAAAACTGCATGCGGAACCTAAAACTGTTCAAATAAATAACCCGAGTACACTGACTGCCTGCTTGCCTGCCCGCCTGCTTGCCTGCATATATTGTTTACAGATAGAAACAAACAAAAAATTTCACTGGATACCCTGATTAATGTTGCATTGCAACTCAAACAAAAAAGTTTAGAGAAACACGTTAAAAGCTACAATTTGTTTTAACAGTTTTTAAAAACACAGAAAAAAAATTAAAAGAAAAAAGTATTGAAGAAAAAAACAAGGATTATTAAGCCAAGAGAAGTAATAAAAATTCCTCTAAACAGTATCCAGAAAAAGTAAGAAAAAAACCGGCAAAAGGAATTCAGTTCCACTTAAACAAAAAAGGCAAGTTAAACAAGTGGTCCGGTGTCTAAGAGGTTTCAGTTAGACTATGCGATACCTTATGATAAATCGTTTAAAATAATCCCAAACTGTATGGGGTTTTCTTAAAAATCTGTCGTTCGGAGTCGACTTTGAACTGTAGGTCCCTCCACTTGTGGATAAAATTAACACACACAACATAAGTGGTGTGAGAAGTTGGGTTGTAATCCTAACTGAAGAGTTGTATTGACCAATTACGTTATGTATGTATGGAGTTTAAGTATATTCAATACAGTTTTAAATTAAGCTCCTAAATGCTTGACTAAGGCATTAAAAGGAGAAAGTAAACTAAAGGAAAAGTAGGCGTGGCAGTTTTATAAAAACGTAACGTACATATCGAAGCCTCCGTTCTATAACATTCTAAGTCCAAAAAGTGTGTTTTGAGTTATGAGCTCTCAAAGTTTTCACGCGACATAAGACTATATGTGTATTCTAAGTAGATTTATCCCTATAACTTCGGAACAGATCGGCGCATCTTAACCAAATCTTGACAGTATTTAAGTTAGAGAACGTAGAATTTAAATGCAGGTGTACTTAGAACGTTATAGAATGGAGGCGTCGATATGTAACGTGTATTAAAAAGAAGCTGTAGGGTAGTCTAGTGGGTAGTAGTGTGCTGGCTTATTAGACGTGAGGCTATGGTTCAAATCCCCTTAACAAAATGAAACATGGAAAAAATATTTTTTTCGGCGAGTTCCTCTCAGCAGATTTCTGGCAACAAGTCTGAAAATAACACACACAACATAAGTGGTGTGAGAAGGTAGGTTGTAATCCAATTATGTATGTATATATGCTACGGTTCAAACCTCAGCTCACATATCTCCAACAAGACGAAAATATGAAAAAAATATTTCTTTCGGCGACTTCCTCTCAGCAGATTTCTGGCAAAAGGTCTGAGAATAAAATAAAATTGCCATGAAAAGCTTCTCAAAACTCTGTCGTTCGGAATCGACTTTGAATTATGAGTGTGATGATTGTCTTCTCTGCTAAAAAATCCACCTTTATTTTGGCATTGAAATACCAAAGCCATGAGAATTAACAACGTCAGCACTGTAAAGCTCTCAACTAACCACACGAACAAAGCATAGTATACCCAAGGTACTGATGAAACTATAATGAAAATATCGAATATAAAACCATAAAAACTGTAGGTGTTCATCACTGTCTTTGTGCCATATATCGTGTGCTTAATTCTAGAGTAACCCACGTTGAAGCAAATTAGATGGCGGTCGATTGGATATGCCATCAATGAGAAACCCGACCATATGGCAAAATTGGCTTTCGGGTGGAATCCTGAAGGTTCAAACAGCAGCAGCAAAACGTGTAAAATGGGGATGCTTAATAAAAGCCCGCCCTACTAGACCAAGAGGAATAACAGGTGAAATCGAAGAATTGGAAGGAAATTTATTATTTTATTTAAGAAAACCTTGTACTTGTATTGGAAGAATACTGGCTGAACTAATTTTCACCAAATTATTGACCATTAAACTTGCCTCATTTACCTAATCAGCTTTCTTTAACTACAACCATATTCGCTTAACGTAGTCGTCATCAGAGATCAGCAATGAGTATTCAAAAAGATGAGTAGAATCGAAGCATACTCATAATTTTTGATACTTATACGCATTCATACTTATTTTAATATCATGGAACGCCTCTACTTATATTAAATGTTTGATATACTCATCGGATTCATACTTAACAACACGTATGATGTTGTTGATTTCGACTCTCCGTAACTCAACATATACACATAAAGCACAAAATAAGCGTGATGCGCTTACGAACACTACTAGAAGATTGTGTGCTTGCTCTGCTTATTCGATTCTTCTTTTCTTGTAAATACAACAACAACTAAAACTGTAAATTTTGATGAATGATTCGAATCACTCGTATCATTTAAAAGTATTTTTCTAAAGTTATGAATCCAAATGAGTAGGAGGCTTATGAATCATACATATTTCGAATGGTATGAGTTTGATGTCAACGTTGTACGCATACTCATTGCAACCTGTACTTATAAAGCAACGTTGTGAGTATGAATGAATCAGAGTACATAGTTAAATTTTAATATTGTTGACTCACTTATATTCAAAATTTCTTGAGTGCTTATGAGTAGCGATCGATTGGATATGCCATCAATAAGAAACCCGACCATATGGCAAAAATGGCTCTCTGGAATTCTGAAGGTTCAAATAGCAGCAGCAAAACGTGTAAAATGTGGATGCTTAATGAAAGCCCTACTAGCCCAAGAGGAATAACAGGAGAAATAGAAGAATTGGAAGGGAATTTATTATTTTATTTAAGAAAACCTTGTACCTATTAGAAGAATACTGACTGAACTAATTTTCACCAAATTATTGACCATTAAACTTGCTTTCTTTACCTAATCAGCTTCCTTTAACTACAACCATATTCGCTTAATGTAGTCGTCATCAGAGATCAGCAATGAGTATTCAAAAAGATGAGTAGAATCGAAGCATACTCATAATTTTTGATACTTATACGCCTTCATACTTATTTTAATATCATGGAACGACTCTATTCATATTCAAAGTTTGAAGTATTCATCACACTCATACTTAACAACACGTATGATGTTGTTGATTTCGACTCCCCATAACTCAACATATACACGAGTCACAAAATAAGTATGAATCGCGTACGAACACTAAAATGCTTACTAAGAGGTTATGTGTTTGCTCTGCTTGCTGCTGTCTTTTTTTCTTTTTTTTTTTTGCAAATGCAACAACAACTAAGATTGTAAATTTTGATGAATGATTCGAATCACTCGAATCATTTGTGAGTATTATAAGTATTTTTCTAAAGTTATGAATCTAAATGAGTAGGAGGCTTATAAATCAAACATATTTCGAATGGTATGAGTTTGATGTCAACGTTGTACGCATACTCATTGCCACCTGTACTTATAAATCAACGTTGTAGAGAGTACGAATGAATTTGAGTATGTAGTTAAACTTCAATATCGTTGACTCACTTATATTCAAAATTTCATGAGTGCTTATGAATAGCGAAAATACGATTTATTGCTGTTGTTTTGCAACTAATTTTAAACAGTTTTTTTTATTTCTTGCATCATTTAAGTCCTGAACAATCGAAACAAAACTTACGAAGTGATCGGTTATATCAAATGTCATTATTTTGTAGACATTTTCGATAAACGGACTTTAAAATAATCGTTGAAAGTCACCGTAGTCTAGTAGGTAGTGTGTTGGCTTATTCGACGTAAAGCCAGGGTTCGAGCCCCAGGCCAGACATCAAGACAAAATACAAAAAGTATTTCTTCGGCGACTTCCTCTCAGCAGATTTCAGGCAAAAACTTTGAGAGTAAATATAATTGCCATGAAAAGTTTCTCAAAAATCTGTCGGTCGGAGTCGACTTTAAACTGTAGGTCCCGCCACTCATGTATAAAATTAACACCCACACTATAAGTGGTGTGAGAAACTAGGTCGTAATCCTGACTGAAGGGTTGTAATGACCAATTATGTATGTATGTATGTAAAATAATCGTTGAATAGAGTAGGGTATTGAAACTGTTCCAGCTGCACAAAAATCACCAGCCACATTTTTATGTTGCAACAACAAGTCTTAGTATATTGGCTATGGGACACATTTTTTTTTCATATCAAAGCAATGAGTCCATAAGTCTCCTGCTTTGATCTGTTGTGGTGGTGGTAGTGACCAATCAGTTTTAAAGCGTTTTTTTTTTTGTTGTTTTTATTTCTCAAAATTTCTAGAGCAAATTTGTTAAGCTGGTTAATTTCTATTTGTGAGTTTTGTTTGCTGTTTTCTGTTTTTTTATCTTCCTTCTAACCTATAATGAACACAAAACAAGCGCCAGGAGTGTTTAAAATTTTGCTACGTTTTCTCATAAAATCTCAAGAAAAAAAACGGACAATAAAAGAAAAAACTTGATTAAAAACTGAAGGAAAAAGTGTATAACAAACGAACCCATGGCTTTAACAGTTGAACTATAAAGAAAAAAACAAAACAATCTTTAAGCAATGACGTGAAAATATGCACTAGGAACACAAAAAACAAAAACTAGCCAGAAAATAACACCACCTGAGAGACCTTAAGTACTATATAGACTGACTGACTGATGAAGGCGATGTGCAACGTGCAACGTGCAATGTGCAACAACTTGCCATGATTATTGTTACTTTAATAATCATTTTGAAAGTGTAGTTTTATTAGGATGCAAACAAGAGCTCATAACCAAACCAAACCAAACCAAAGCCCAAAACGGTTATAGGTTGCCTTAGACAACTAGGAAGTGGTATCCAAGCCATATGAAACACATTTGCCTGGCTGGCTGGCTGAATGGCTGGCTGTTTGACTGAATGGATGGCTGGAATCAAATAAATACTCAAATAATAATGGCAAGACGACAATATCAATGGATTTGCAAAGATATTTCGTTAATTTGCCATGATTTTTTTTGTTTTATTTGAGTAACATAAAGGGTTTGAAGCTATGGGTTAAATTAAAAACGAATATTTTTTTCATTTTTTGTTTTGTTTTGTTGTTGTAGCGTTGAAAAGTCTCCAGGCGCCTGTTATCTTGTTAGGGAAACAAGAAAAATGACTTTGAAAATTTATGGTCTTCAAGACACAACACAACACCACAACACAACCACATTTCAATGGAAAGATATGTTTCAGTCTTTTTTTTCCATTTTTTTCTATTTTCTTTTGTCAATTTCATGGCATTAGAGTCCATTTTTAAAGGCATTTTTAAAGTTTAATTGGCATAATAAAATAATGCAAGACATAATCAAATTACAATAACAGTTCCGGGGGAGGAGAGGGGGTTTGAGTTGCACAACTAGGGACCAGCAACCAGGCATCCGGAAGAGTAAACCTAAAATACCAGCAGCAAATATCATAGGAAGTTCTTATCAAAAGGCCAAGTTTCTTCAAACAATTCAATAAACCTATAAGTTCTAGCAGAAACATGGCAACTCTACTCTTCTAGAACAAATTAATTTAGTGGAAAACACTTGATGGATGAAACTAAACCAAGGCAAAGCGTAGAATCTAGTTTGACAAGAAATGAAGGATCCGCAACTCAGCCAAATCAGATCTGATTTTTATAAGAACACTTTTCTAGCGCTTGCACTTCGGGTTGTCGCAACGAAAACATTCTTCATGGCCAGCAATGGTTCGCTGCAAAAATAGTTTCAAGCATTCAAGCAGCAAGTCTATTTCAACTGGTGTAGTATCGACGTCGTAGTCTAGAAGGTAGTAAGGTCGAGAGCCCGCGGTTCAAATCTCAGCTCAGAAATTTCTAAAGAAGGCCTTCTGGCGTAAATTCTGAGAGAAAGAAAAATTGCCATGAAAAGTTCCTCAAAACTGAAAGTTCCGAGTCGACAGTAGCAACAGTAGGTCCCGCCACTCACTGAGGAATTTGTCACACATAACGTGGGAGGCTTGAGGATCTCGATTATACTATTGAGGGTGGAAAATCCATTCAAATTGGACTTCTGAACTACTTAAACCATACACCGTAGTTTGAAAAAATTTTAACATTTTCAGGCCAACCTTTCATAAGTAATCGATAAGGCACTTTTGCTCTCCCTATTTTCATATCAAAATTACTTCGAATATCTGTATTTTGGCCGTAGACAATCGTCGACAGCACTCCTTTCAAAGACTTGAAAATGCTCCTTTTACCTCAGCACGTTTGGCATCACTAGCCAAGGTAATTAGGCTACCAAGGTTAGGAAATTTTTGTACTTCTAGTACAGCCTTGTAATCACAGAAGATGTGATCACTACGAGAGATGTTTACCCATATGGCTTTTGACTTATTTGGCAGTGATTCGTAACTGGGAATATGCAGCAGGTTGTTTAATTTGCCTTGTATGTGATTTCGTTTCATAGGTCCTTGAGATGTCTCATACTAATTAAGTACAGGGAATGATTCTGTTGGGAGTAGTATCCATACTCGTTCAGAACATTTTGTCGATTACATACATATACACAATTGGTCATTAGAACCCTTTAGTCAGGATTACGACCTAGTTTCTCACACTACTTATGTTGCGTGCGTTAAATTTTTATACATGAGTGGTGGGACCTACAGTTTAAAGTCGATTCCGAACAACAGATTATTTGAGAAACTTTTTCATTGTAATTGTATTTCACTCTCAAAATTTTTGCCAGAAATCTGCTGAGAGGAAGTCGCCGAAGAAATATTTGTTTCATATTTTCGTTTTGGTGTCTGACCTGGCGTTTGAACCGAGGCCTCACGTTTAATAAATCAGCACACTACCTACTAGACTACGGCGACTATTGAGGATTACTACCAGAAATACGAGAGTGGAAGGAATTCTTTCTTGTCAGCCACTCGAGGCACAACATACAACACTCTACACTGGAATGCAGTAAACTGAGTCTGTATGAAACCGACTAAAATTAGTTCGGAAGCCCTTTCCTCTTAAGTTCACTTGGGATACCATTCAAGTTATTCAAGTCACAAACCATATGTAATGGTTTGTGTCATTGCTAAGTTAGCGATCAGAGATCAGTAAAAAATCGTTTTATCGCTACTCATAAGCACTCATGAAATTTTGAATATAAATGAGTCAACAGTATTGAAATCCAACCAAACTGATTCATTCATACTCACTACAACGTTGATTTATAAGTACAGGTTGCATCGAGTATGCGTACAACGTTGACATCAAACTCATACCATTCGAAATATGTTTGATTCATAAGCTTCCTACTCATTTAGATTCATAACTTAAGAAAAATGCTTATAAATGATGCGAGTCTCTCAATCCTAGTTGTTGTTGCATTTACAAAAAAAGAAATTAAAGAGACATAAGCAAAAAAACAGAGCAGCAAGCAGAGCAACCACACAACGATTTAGTGAGTATTTTAGTATTCGTACACGAATCATACTTATTTTGTGATTCGCGTATATGTTGAGTTATAGATGGAGGGTCGAAATCAACAACATCATACGTGTTGTTTAAGTATGAATACTATGATGAGTACTTCAAACTTTGAATATGAGTAGAGGAGGTTCCATGATATTGTTATTATCGAAACGCCTAATATTAACAACAAAGCCATACGATACAAATACACACTAACACTAAGAATACAATGAACGTGTTGATTATCTAAAGCTGCACACACATATGTACAACGAACCTGGTGGCACCTGGTACCAGCAACAACATGTATGTGACAAAAAGGGATGGACAACGTAAGCAAGGTACACAAACAATAATGTACTAGCTATAGAGTTCTCGAGAAGGCGAGAGCGAGAACCTTCCACATCGAGAACGTTCATCATACTGATTACGTGCGTATATAAAAGGGCAAGACAAGGCCAGCAGTCATTAATTAAGAGTTCAGTCAGCCTTGTATGAAGTTGCGTGTGAACAAGACAGTTTGAAGATCGCCGTTGCGAATAGCTGCTGTGATAAGAACTAGTAAAGTGAATAAACAGATAATTGTTGTAGTTATTGTTATATACGTAGTACAAGTTCGAACAGTGGCCCATAAGATAGTGCGGACAATAAAGAGTGTAACTGAAATTAAACACATATTTGTTTTTACTTTGTTTGCAATTAACGAACTAATATTTAAACGATTTTAAAAAGGTAAAAACGTAGCAATATTAAAATAAGTATGAAATTATAAGTATGATTCGATTCTACTGATCTTTTTGAATACTCATTGCTGATCTCTGCTTCAGATGTCATACAAAAGTTATTCAAGTCACAAAACATATGTGATGGTTTGTGTCACTGCTAATGTAGCGATTCACCCTTATGAATCTGTATTAATTTGTACATTTTTTGGTGAATCATTCTCCATTTCATATATTGAACGCATTCAAGTTTTTCTATCTTCAATATTTTAATTTAACCATCGAAAACTAAAGGGTACGGCAAGCAATCGTCGAAACTCGACCAAAATAACTTACTTTAGCTACGACAGCATACTGTATAGTTGCTGCCAAACTACCGCACTGTATATGGCTGTAGAAACCAGTTCAAAGCAGGTGTCATATCAATATTTCATTCGAACAATAACGGAATATAAACAAGAACCACCGCTATACTACATATCGTTTGTCTCATGTAGAAACGCCCTAACTCACACTTTTTTCGAAATTGATTTTTTTGTGATTCCAATGCATTTAACACAAATACACATTGGAATCACAAAAAAATTAGTTTCGAAAAAAATGTGAGTTAGGGCCTTTCTACATGAGACCAGTGATATGTATGTACATGAGAGAGTATAATTCATGCCTTAGTTATTCAAAAACGGCCCCAACACCTAAACGAAAACCTTTTGGAAACATAATAAATTTTATAATAAAAGCAGGGGTATGGGCAGGGGCAGGGGCAGGGGCAAGTTGTTCAATACAGTTTCTTTTAAGACGTATGTATACAATGAAGGAATTCTTTTCATATCAAGAAAAAAAGACTTTCAAGTATTAATTCCAACAATATTTCAGACATTTTTGCCTTTTTATGAGAAACAAATAAATTTTAATTCCGACAACAACTGCAACACGAAAAAAACTTAACCCAGCAGGAAATAAAATATCAGGTTTTTTTTTTAATAAAAGAAACTGCACCTACCTACCGATACATCATAAATTTATGTGAGGCCTGGCTTTTGTTCTTTTATTTTGTCCAAAATGTACTCGTATGTATGTATGGAGAGAGAATAATTTTTCATCAATAATATGTACAATGTACGTACATATGTACATACCATACGACTTCAATATTTTAATTGGTACACTTGAGAGGAAAAAAAAACAAAAAAAATTGTTGGAAAAAAAGTGAAATTCTTTACAACATCATTTCTCTCCTTATAAGTTTGAAATTGCAAGTCAAACTAACTGACGAATGGAATGACAGACAGGCCGACTGAAAGAAAATCATAAAAGAGTTTGAAGAGTTTTTTTTGTTTTTTCTTCTACTTTCGCATGATTCAAGTCGTAATTGCATGTTATCCGTATGGATAATGATGATATCACTCACTCACTCACTCACTCAGTCACTCACTTGTAACCAAAAAAAGAAGGTTGTTTCTATGCATGTGTGGATTCATCTTAAGCACATGTACTTTTTGTTTAAAATGTACGAGGGCTTGCAGGAAAATTTTTAAACCCTTTAACAAGGAATTTTTTTTTGGATTTTCCGCTCATCTGTTGTGGAAAATGCTTGTCAAGTATATTTTCAAATAACCCTGAACCCCCTCTTCCGATTGCAAGCATTCATCGATGGACCAACATGCTGATGGCAGAGCTATCGTTAAATTACACAGCCCTGCAAATTTGGACTTTTTTGTGCAAATAAGATGGCTCCAGGTGTTTCCGAAGGCATTTAAAAAAATTCAAAATGGCGGATCATTATCAATTATTTTGTTTTAATCAAAATAGCAAGATTTTATCAAATATTTTCATAACTCAGTCATGAAATAACCGTCTATCGAGCCTTTGCAGATAAATAAGGAACTATAGTTTTGAATTTTTAAATCTGAATGAAGATCTGTAATCAGCGACCTCAAAAACCCCCGAGTAACAATTTTCAAGTAAATCTGATTAATTTTTATAAACCTCGACCGCCATATTGGATCCGCCATTTTGAATTTTTAAAATCTGAATGAAAATCTTTAATCAGCGACCCCAAAAACCCCTGAGTAACAATTTTCAAGTAAATCTGACTAATTTTTAAGGACCTCCTTAATGTGTTTCTTTTTCTCTTGCACCCCTTGACATAAACCCACCCCCTACTTTAAGGGTGTATGCAAACAATTTGGCTTTGGGCTCATTTTAAAGAGCAAAGATCAATTGTCAATTTCTAACAATAGCGATGGTTCTAGCACGTCAGTGTTTAGCTCTATAATGTTTCAAAAATGGCTAAAAACGCTATTTTTAGGGGTTTCAACCCCCTTTTTCTCGAAAACCTGACGTGATGGAAAGTTTTTGAAACCATATTCGTGTTCAGCCTTCGGAAACACCTGGAGCCATATTATTTGCAAAACCCATGCAGGGCTGTGTTATTAAGGAGTGTCCTCATTACACTTCAAATATTGTCCAGAAATGCCGAATGACTCCGGAAAGATAGCAAGTCAAAGTTTATTTTAAATGGGGTTTGGGACATTCGGACAAACGGGCCTTAAGGAGCTGAATTTCTTTCGCCTTTACTTTGCTTTATTGCTTTCCGCTGGTGTTCACTTAAGCATCAATCTGCCTTCTTTATGAGAAAACAGAACAGGGCTTACTGCAGTCGCCGTAGTTTAATGGGTAGTGTATTGGCTTATTAAACGTGAAGCCACAGTTCAAACCCCAGGTCAGACATCTCAAACCAAACGAAATATGCAAAAAATGGTAGGCGACTTCCTCTCAGCAGAGGATTCTGGGAAAACCTCTGGGAGTAAAATAAAATTATTACATTAACTAATGTATGCCACACTTTGTGTTATATTTTGTTTAATTCATATCAAAAACTTTCACAACAACCCTCGTTTTTTATTTCTCTGATAATAATATTTATTTGTTTTAGCGCTCTGTGACATGCATGATTCATTTAAAAATTTAATTTCTTGTCTTTTTTCGTTTAATTTTTTGTTAACATTTTTAATGTACCTTTTTGTTGTTGTTGCAATAAATATTTCTTTTTTTTGGAAAGATTTACAAACATTTTAAAGACAGGAAAGTGGAATTATAATAACGATGAGATGAATATTTTATGATAAAGTAATCATCATCATAAACAATTTCTTTTACTTTGGCTGGCTGGCATCATCATTTAATACGTACAACAGGTTATTTTGTTTATAAAGATTAACAGTGAAATTGGGTTACCCTAAATAAAATTAAAAAAAAATTAAATAAAAACAATAAAGAAAAATCAATTAAAAGCGATGTATAATGCCCTACGGCCATAACGCGTCTGATTGTATTTGGCAATGCAGTACAAAATTAATCATTTATTTAGCCATGGAATTATGGATGAATTAATATTTGGCCTGACAAAAATCTGTTTTAAACACTAAAGTCATGCAATGAAGCTAATTTCGATTAATGTTATCGTTTTTGTACTCGTCGTAGTCTAGTATACTACCTACGTGAGGCCACGGTTCAAACCCCAGGCCATCTCCAACATAACGAAGTATGAAAAGAAATATTTCTTGAGCGGCTGCCTCTCAGCAAATTTCTGGCAAAAAAATCTGAGAGCAAAATAAAAATTGCCATGAAAAATTTCTCAAAAAAATCTGTCGTTCGGAGTCGACTTCAAACTGTAGGTCCCCGCCACTCATGTATAAAATAACCGTCCATAACATAAGTAATGTGAGAGACTAGGTAGTAATCCTGACTGAAGGGTTGTAATGACAAATTATGTACATATGTACGTAATAAACTATCGTCTCTTTCGAGCTGTTGGTATACTCTTCACCTATGAATCTCTGTCTTTTAATGGATCCTACCAAGCAGAAGTAAGCAGGTTGGCGCCATGATGCAAAAGCCAACAATTTTACCCATAGCGCCAGGGCATTGCTCCTAATTGCCAATACGATCTTGAGGTAAAAATTCTTTACGCACTTTACGTCACTGCAATATAAGAACAAACTCTTGGTTTTGTTTCTTTTCGACTCGTTTGTGAAATCAACACCACCCATGGCCACCCATTGTCATAATTATTAACAAAACAGGGCCATTTATCTTAATTTAACAGTCTCTGGGCGATACTTTACGATGGTTCTTCTAAGCATAATAAAGTAGTTTTAGCACACATTTTCAGGTTCGTAATACAACAGCCTGTTATAGGTGTAGATTAGTTTAGGTTTGGTTTAAGGACGTATACTTGTCATTGGGACAAATACAATACCCTGAGGTCAAAACGAGACATTGTAATACGTTCTAGAGAGAGAGAGAGAGAGAGAGAGCATAGTAAAATGGAGAAGGAGAAGAGATAAGAAAGGGAGTCCACATACACTCAGAGACGAAAAAAAAACAGACCACAACACACAAGAGAACATGACTACATTCTTGAATCCCTAGCACTTCCCAACCAGCTCAACCTATGTATGAGCCTCAATGTTGACTTTAAACTGTAGGTTCCGCCACTTACGTATGAAATTAACACACACAAAATAAGTGGTGTTGAGGAACTAGGTTGTAATCCTAACTGAAGGGTCATGTCGATTGATTTTTAATTTTTACTGTGTACTCTGGCCACAACGATTACCAGAAAAGAGTGTTTCCTTAAAGGCTTTAAAATTTTAATTAAAATAATTTTTTTTTACTGACATTAACGTTCAAAAATATTAATTTTAGGCATTTGCCTCCGTAGATGGCATGTGTATGTTCAGTCAACTGTTAAGATCCTAACATCCCAGCTGAAGAACAGCCGGGGAATTTTGAATGAAGTGGAGAAAAATGCTACAGAAAGGTGATATTGGCATCTTATTTACCTCATGCATGCTATTGTTTGCGAACAAAATTCATAAATGCAGATCACTCATGCGGTTGGTGTATTTGATTAATGACTTGGTCTTCCGCACCAGAGATCAGCAATGAGTATTCAAAAAGCTGAGTAGAATTGGCTCTCGACAGAGTTCAAACCATCGAAGAAGTCCCTGCCCAGGGTCCTAACCTCAACCTAATAAGGGCTAAACAGTTGCAAAAGCGGTCTTAGATAGTTTCCTTAGGAGTAGTAGTTTTATGAGTAGATACTGTTGCACTTTTAATATTTTCTAGGTTAAGTTAGGTACTATGAGAGTGAAGGAGAGTGGATTAGAAAAAGTTTTAGGAAATCAGTTTATAGTATTGAAGGGAGTTGCTTGATATATAAGAACATAAACCTAACTCGTAGCTAAGTGAATTCAGATGTACTCATCGGACCTACTATCTTGCTTGATAATATGTATACATACATACATACATAATTGGCCATTACAATCCTTCAGTCAGGATTACGACCTAGTTTCTCACTCCGCTTATGTTGTGTGCATTAATTTTATACGTGAGTGGCGGGACCTACAGTTTAACGTCGACTCCAAACGACAGATTTTTGAGAAACTTTTTCAAGGCAATTTTATTTACTCTCAGAGTTTTTGCCAGAAATCTGCTGAGAGGAAATCGCCGAAGAAATATTTTTTTAATATTTCGTTTTGATGCCTGACCTGGGATACGAACCCGAGCTTTACGTCTAATAAGCCAACACACTACCCATTAGACTACGGCGGCTAATAACAGGAATGAATTGATATATATTAAACGTTAGTCCCGATCAAACCATTTTAAGGTTGTAATGAACCAATTGCGGCAACTAAATTCTACAGACATGAGTTTGGTCAAACTATCTACAGGGCCTGTCTCTGTACGTCGACAATGGCACACAGTGAATGATGGATGACACACGGAGACCCTGAAAAAGTCGTGGTGCGTAACGGAGATCATCAATGAATCGTTTTTTCGCTACTCATAAGTACTCATGAAATTTTGAATACAAATGAGCCAATAATATTTAAATTTAACCATGTACTCTGATTCATTCATAGTCACTACAATGTTAATTTATAAGTACAGGTTGCAACGTACAACGTTGACATCAAACTCATACCATTCGAAATATGTTTGATTCATAAGCCTCCTACTCATTTAGATTCATAACTTTAGAAAAATACTTATAAATGATTCGAGTGATTCGAATCATTCATCAAAATGGACAGTTTTAGTTGTTGTTGACAGAGCAGAAAGCAGATCAAACAAACAACCTCATAAACTAGTGAGTATTTTAGTGTTCGTAAGCGATTTATACTTATTTTATTCTTCGTGTACATGTTGAGTTATAGAGAGTCGAAATCAACAACATCATACGTGTTGTTAAGTATGATACGATGAGTACTTTAAACTCGGAATATGAGTTGAGGGGGTTCCATGATATTAAAATAAGTATGAATGCGTATAAGTATAAGAAATTATGAGTACAATTTAATTCTACTCAGCTTTTTGAATACTCATTGCTGATCTCTGGTGCGTAAGACCAAGTCATTAATCAACTACTCCCACCGCATGAGTGAGCAGCATTTATGGATTTTATTCATATATATATATATATATATATACATATATTATACATAAATGAGATGCCAATATCACCTTTCTGTAACATTTTTCTCCACTTCATTCAAAATTCCCCGGCTGTTCTTCAGCTGGGATGTTAGGATCTTAACAGTTGACTGAACATACACATGCCATCTACGGAGGCAAATGCCTAAAATTAATATTTTTGAACGTTAATGTCAGTAAAAAAAAATTATTTTAATTAAAATTTGAAGGAAACACTCTTTATTGGTAATCTATGTGACCAGAGTACATAACATAATTGGTCATTACAACCCTTCAGTCAGGATCAAGACCTAGTTTCTCACACCACTTATGTTGTGTGTGTTAATTTTATACATGAGTGGCGGCACGTACAGTTTAAAGTCGACTCCGAACGACAGATTTTTGGGAAACTTTTTCATGACAATTTTATTTTACTCCCAGAGTTTTTGCCAGAAATCTGCTGAGAGGAAGTCGCCGAAGAAATAGTTTTTGTATTTTATTTTGATGTCTGGCCTGGGGCTCGAACTCTAGCTTTTCGTCTAATAAGCCAACATACTACCTACTAGACCACAGCGACTTCGTTGTGGCCAGAGTACATAAGAAAAATTAAACATCAATTGACATGCGGACATAAACCGCTGCTTGCCTTCATTCATACTTAAACAATTGGTCGTTATAACCCTTCAGTGAGTATTACGACCTAGCTTCTCACACCACTTATGTTGTGCGTGTTAGTTTTTTATACATGACTGGCGGGACCTACTGTTTAAAATCGATCCCAAACGACAGATTTTTTTGAGAAACTTTTTCATGAAAATTTTATTTTACTCCCAGAGTTATTGCCAAAAATCTACTGAAAGGCAGACGGCGAATAAATATTTCTTCATATTTAATTTGGTTGGACATGTCTGACCTGGGGTTTGAACCGTGGCCTCATGTCTAATAAGCTTACACACTACCTATTAGACTCCGTTGTGTGCTTGGCATACGTAAATTAGACAGTCCGTAAAACAGTGTGCATACACTTTAACTAAAAAAAATATTATGACAATTACCGATGTAGGGCACATGTATGAGAAATAAAAATTTTGGTAATTCAAATTGGTTTTTAAGCCTGATTAGTTTAATATGCAAATCATTTTAATATTTTCGAATGTCTCGAGACAGGTTTGGCAAAATTTATTAAGTTTTTCTTTATCTATTTTTGGGGCCTTTTTTTGGTTTTATTGGCAATTAAATAAAGTTTGAATATCATTATCATATGCATGCATTAAGATAGAGATTTCAAACCGCACCCCTAGATTAGGTCAAGTTAAAAATGTTGATTTTTTTTGCTTTTAATATGTATGTATGTGTGATACACTTTTATTTATTTATTAACAAAGAAAACAAGAAACTTGTCATGATTTGTCAATAATTTTTAGAAAAAATAAAACCAATTCAATATAAAATAAAAACAAATAAAAATCAAATAAAAATAAAAAAAAATTTTTTCTTTTAAATAAAGTGCACATACATACTACACCACTTGACATTCAGACGAGACAAAATGGCATATTTTCAGCACGAATGCAATTTTGGTTTGTTTTTTATTTTTTTTGTGCAATTTAACCAAAAAAAAAAAATTATACGAGTAATAAATTTAATTATAAAAAAGCAACAAAAACAACAACATTAAAAAAAATATTTAATAAACTAAATCATGGGAAAATAAATGATATTTTTTTGGAAATTCAAAAGGTCATCATGGTATCTCCTCTATTTGCTTACATACCCACCATACATACGTCTATAAAAATTTAAAAAAATTTCATATTTCTAACGAAAAAAACCCATTAAAATTAAAATTTTTGTTTTCAGGTTTCTAGATTTAAATATTAAAAATTGCAAAAAAAAATTATAAGAAGTTTAGAAAAAAATTACGAAAATAAAAAAATTTGATTAAATCTTCAAGTCGTTAAGGTGCAAAAGTGATTTAGTGTAGTGCATGAAGCTATCTAGGTTCAAATCTGGGAGAAGAGGATAAGTGCACGACACGGTAAGTCTACGGCATAAATTTGGGATCACTTTACTAAAACGAAAAGTGTTAATAGCGCTATAAATGGACTTCACCTTGAAAATTGTTTATTTATCCATACTAAGGCTGGCTTTCCATATTACAGTGCGCTCGGGAAAACGTCAACACTCGTTTACGTCAACATCCCAAAACGTCAACCCTTAATTTTTTACATTGTCTACTCAAAAACGTTAACCAAACCACAAAGCTCTAAAACGTCAACTTTAAGGGCCATTATTACAACTTGCCGTTAAACTTGGGTTTAGTTAAAGGTACCTTTAGTTAAAGGGAACTGTAAAGTTACCTTTAACTAATTTTCGTTATTACAACTTACAGATAAAATTTTTCAAAAATATTGGCAGTGCCGGAGCAATGTCGATAAAACTGCTCAATTATACAAGTTTTTTTTACGCAGTGGCAACCGCGGGCTTCATTTTTTTTGTTGTACATGCTCATTTTGTTAAAATATGAACTTGACATAATGAAAATAATATAAAATATGGCAAGTTCAAACATAAAGTGACCTTTAAATATTAAAGGTAGGATGATCCTCCCTTTAGCTTAACGATCCCTTCTATCTTATTGGGTACTCATAATAACGAAAAATAATTTATCTGCCCGTTAAAATCCTCCCTTTAGTTAACGACAAGTTGTAATAATGACCCTAAGGCTTTCAATATTATGTCTTTGTCGCAAAGTAGAGTGAAAATCGCTTATTTCCGTACTAAGGCATTCCATATCGTGTCGTTGCCGGAAAGTAGAGTCATTAGAGGGGATTGGCCATGTTTCTTAGAATAGTCGCCGAAAATCGCTTATTTATCCATACTAAGGCTTTCAATATTAAGTCCTTGTCGGAAAGTAGAGTCATTAAGGAAGAATTGTCCATGTTTCTTAGAATAGCCGCTGAAAATCGCTTATTTATCCTTACTAAGGCTTTCCATATCATGTCGTTAGTAGAGTAGAGTCATTAGCGGAGATTTGTCCATGTTTCTTAGAATAGCCGCTGAAAATCGCTTATTTATCCCTACCAAGGTATTCCATATTATGTCGTTGCCGGAAAGTAAATTCATTAGCGAAGATCTGTCCATGTTTCTTAGAGTAGTCAACGAAGTCTAATAGGTAGGTGTTATTAGATTTCTGGCAAAATCTCTGAGAGTAAATAAAAATTGCCATGAAAAAGTTTCTCATAATGCTGTCATTCGGAGTCGAATTTAAAATGTAGATCCACCACTTACGGATAAAATTAACACACACAGAACATAAATGGTGTAAGAAGCTAGGTCGTAATCTTCACTGAAGGGTTATAATCACCAATTATTGGGTCCACCATCTAATGTTTTTTTTTTCAACTAGTGCTTATTTCGTGAATGGTAACACTTGCTGGCTCATGTCTGATTTGACAGTTAATTAGTTTTATCCTTCCGCTGAACGAATGTGGTTGTGTATACGCTTGAACAACGCTGGGAAATATTGCGACATTACTTTGAAAATCATGGTAATGTTGCAGAATGTGTGCGAAAATTGCGTACGGATTTTGGAAGAGGAGAAGCACCGTCAGCTCCGTAATGTTCGTTATCTTGTGAAAAAAGTGAAAGAAACTGGCATCCTCATCGATAAACCAAAGCGTGAAAAGCCAAAAACAGTGCGTACACCCGAGAATATTGCTGCTGTGGCAAAGGAAAGTGTGCGTGAAGCGCCATCAACATCAATTCACCGTCGTTCTCAACAATTGAACATTTCGGAGACATCATTGAGACGAATTTGGCATAAAGACCTTGGTATGGCGCCATACAAAGTCCAATTGGTTTAGGAGTTGAAGCCAATTGACCACCCAATGCGTTGTCGCTTCGCTAAGTGAGCCTGCGATCAACTTACAGAAGATGCCGATTTTGGAAAAAAAAAATCATCTTTTCAGATGAAGCTCATTTTGATCTTGGCGGGTGTGTAAACAAGCAAAATTGTCGCATTTGGGGCACAGAAAACCCTCACGCATACATTGAAAAGCCGACGCACCCAAAACGAGTCACTGTTTGGTGCGGATTTTCGTCCAGTGACATAATTGGGGCATTTTTCTTCCAAAAAGGGCAAGGAATGGACGTTACAGTCAATGGCGATCGTTATCGGGCCATGTTGAACGAATTTTTGTTCACAAAAATTGAAGAGGAGGATATTGGCAACATTTGGTTTCAACAGGACGACGCTACGTGCCACACAGCCGAAGCTACACTCGATGTATTGCGCCCTGTTTTTGAAGATCGCATTATCAGCCGCAGAACTGATGTTGTTTGGCCACCTTGGATTTGGCGATTTGACACCGTTGGACTATTATTTGTGGGGTGCTGACAAAGATAAGTGTTACGCCGACAAGCCAGAGATAATTGACGCTTTAAAGGACAATATTCGTGAAGCCATTGGTGAAATACAGCTGCACACAATCGATAATGTGCTTAAAAATTGGACCGATCGTGTAGGCTACTGCATGGCCAGCCGAGGCAGCCATTTGAATGAAATTATTTTCCATTATTAACCGGAAGGATTGTACTTTCAAATAAAAAAAGAAATTTGAGAAAATATTCAGTAGTTTTTTTAAAGCATTTTCAAAAAAAAAAAGTTATTTGTCGGACCCTTTAGTATGTTGGCTTAATAGATTTCTGGCAAAAACTCTGAGAGTAAATACAAAATTGCCATGAAAAAGTTTCTCAAAATTGTGTCATACGGAGTCGAATTTAAACTTAACACACACAGAACATAAATGGTGTAAGAAGATAGATCGTAATCCCGATTCAAGGGTTGTAATCACCAATTATGTATGTATGTATGTGTGAAGGATTTAAACAAATTTCAATTTGAGATCCACTCACACACTCATTTCCTTTTTACCACGCAATGCATGAGAAGCAGTCTTCCTTTAAGTGGTACTCGTATTCGAAATGATTTGAATGTAAATGCATTAGAGAAGCACAAATTTTCTGAATTCTAGGCAGTATTAGGTACCGTGTGCCTTAGGTAGTTTGTGTGCCTTTTATCATCTCTGGTCTAGACTTTTAGTATGCACTGCATATGCCATGAAGTCGTCGTAGTCGGTGACTTCTCTCGATTTATTACAGGTCAATGCAAAATCGGAAGAAGAACTACAAATCAGGGGTCAACGGCAGATGCAGAGGCTGCTAAAATAAAGAGGAGAAGGCAACTTTCGTGTCTTCTATATTATACCTTGGATAACCTTGGATAACCTTACAAATTATTTCAAAACATAGGAGCACCATTAAGAAGAATTTTTTATGGGTGACCAAAATGAACCCAAACATTTTCCTATTAAAGCAGAACTTCAAAAGCAATTTTAATTTACTTTTAATGGATATCGTTGCTGTCAGCTGCACTGTCGTTGTCCAATATTCAACCACAAAAATGTAACATTTTATGATAATCAGCATTAAACGGACGGCTTAAATGCTGTTCATTAGCTGACATTAAATGCTTGAAGAAAAAAAAAATATGATGACTTTAAATATCTTATTTCACTACGAGCCATGGCATTTTGGGAAATCATTTTAACGATCCGATCTGCTGTGATCTGCTGCTAAGGCCAGTGTTAACAACGTCTTATGTTACAATTTTCTTTTTCGTTTTTTCTTTTCATATTTTGCCATTCAATTTGTTTTTACGGTTTACGAGGTGTTTCGACTCACTTTGTTGGTTTTTTTTGTGTGTTCCCAGTAGAAAACATTTTTCATTTCACTTTCTAGGTGTCGTTGTTGCAGTTTTTTTATCGCTTCGACTTTTCCCAAAACGATTGGTTTGCTTTATTTTACTCCTTTTTTTTTTTTGTTGAAATACAATGAAAAGAAAACCATAATATTTGTTTTAATTTCATTTTGTTACTGCCTCTTTTGGTGGCATGCAACATGTAAACAAACCGAAGAAAAAGCGACATAAAATTCATACATGTTTTCTATTCAGTGCATTGTGTGCATACGTCAGAGCAGAGTTGCATGCTGGCAATATTTATTGATGATGATTTTTTGCCTTTTTTTTTAATGAAAATTTCATATCAATAGGCAACGTTGGGTACAAGAACGTTGGCAGTATGCGACTTTTATTAGGGCTACACATACTAACTTACGAAAATAAAAAATCAAGATACTGGTGTTTTGCTTTAACATCGCTTAACATTAAAATTATAAACAAAAGCTACAAAAACAAAACAATGCAGTAAACAAACGGCAGCGCAGAATCAGACGTAGGTAACAGACTCAATAGAGCGAGAGCAGCATTCGGGGGACACACTCCGTATGGAGAAGCATATATATATCTAGGCGTACCAAGCTAAGAATATTCAACGCTTGTGTAAAGTCAACGTTAATATATAAAGGGTGTTTTTTATAGAGGTATAGAACTTTAAGTTGCAATAAAACAACGATGGATTATTCGATTGACATGAATTTTATTTATCCGAAAGATAATCTTGTGGCATTACATTTTAAATATGATTTCTGGCATATGACCGCCACGGCTGGCGCGAATGTAGTCCAATATGGACGTCCAATTTTCGATGACTTTTCCAACATTTGTGGCCGTATATCGGCAGTAATACGGCGAATGTTGTCTTCCAAATGGTCAAGCGTTTGTGGCTTTACCGCATAGACCAATGACTTTACATTGCCCCACAGAAAGTAGTCTAGCGGTGTTAAATCACAAGATCTTGGAGGCCAATTCACAGGTCCAAAACGTGAATTTAGGCGGTCACCAAACGTGTCTTTCAATAAATCTATTGTGGCACGAGCTGTGTGACATGTTGCGTCATCTTGTTGAAACCACATCTCCTGGACATCATGGTTATTCAATTCAGGAATGAAAAAGTTTGTAATCATGGCTCTATACCGATCACCATTGACTGTAACGTTCTGGCCACCATCGTTTTTGAAAAAAGTACGGACCAATGATTCCACCAGCCCATAAAGCGCACCAAACAGTCAGTTTTTCTGTATGTAACGGTGTTTCCACATACACTTGAGGATTACCTTCACTCCAAATGCGGCAGTTTTGTTTGTTGACGTAGCCATTCAACCAGAAGTGCGCTTCATCGCTAAACAATATTCGCTTATGAATATCAGGAACAACGGTAATCTCGTTTTGGGCCCATTCGACGAATCTACGCTTTACTTGATGATCGTTTGGCTTCAATTCTTGCACGAGTTGGATTTTGTAAGCACGCAAACCAAGATCCTTCCGCAAAATCTTCCATAAAGTGGATGGACACAGATCCAATTCCTGTGCTCGATGGCGGATGGACTCATTCGGGTCTTCCTCAATGCTATGCACGCTCTACAGCAGCAATAGCTTCTTCTGTACGCACCGTACAGCGTCTCTGGGAATGCGAGTTATCAATAAGAGTAAACGTGATGCGAAAACGTTCCATGGTTACTCGAATTAACTGCTCTGACTAGCGACAGAATTTTGAGAAACTTTTTCATGGCAATTTTTATTTACTCTCAGAGTTTTTGCCAGAAATCTGCTGAGAGGAAGTCGCCGAAGAAATACTTTTTGTATTTTTCTTTTGATGTCTGACCTGGGGCTAAGCCAACACACTACCTACTAGACTACGGCGACCTCAGGCGACTGCTGAGAGGAATTGGCCGAAGAAATATTTTTTGCATATTTCGTTTTGTTTGGGATATCTACGCTGGGATTTGAACCACGGGCTCTTATCTAATAAGTCAAGACATTATCTACTAGACAAAGACGACTTCAATCTCCTCTATTTTCCTCTTATTGAGGGCTTTGTTTCAGTTTCACTAAAAAAAAATCCAATTTCGATGACTGATGTTACTGTATCAGATTTTAGGCTGACAGAGTTGCTATCTGTCGCTGCCTAGAAACATATTGGGTTGTTGAAATGGCTGTTGAGGTAGGAAACTTTGCTAAGGAAGGCACTCTTTTTTAAGGGGAAGCACTTCCTCACATACGTATGATGTTTGTTAGTGATCAGCTTTGGTAATGGCCTCTCTATTTCTTATTCATACTCATTTGATTATCATCAATGAAATTTCGTGATCGAGACGAGATAACCTAATACAAATACACTATAAGCGGTACATAAATTCGAGTCCTTGGTCTCGTCTCTATGAAAGCAGGCTTGCCATGAAAAGTTGCTCAAAAAAAATCTGTCGTTCGGAGTCGACTTTAAACTGTAGATTCCGCCACTTTTTCATCATGTTTTCAATGATTTGACTACCAACGACATGTGGTTTCAACAGGACGGCTCTACTAGTCACACAGCTTATGTCACATTGGAAATTCTTCACTTCCATACCACACATGGAGGTGATGTTAACTGACCTTCGAGATCGTGCGCTTTAACCACGTTAGAAGTTACAGATGTGATTGCCGACACACAACCACAGTGGCCCTCAAAGCCAACAAGCTCATTCTATTGGTCAAATTCAGTCTGATTTATTCGCCAGAGTCATGGAAATTTTAATACGTCGGTTATGCTCCACACAGAGAAGTCGTGGTGGATATTTAAGGGACGCTGTGAACACGAGTTTTATATACGAAGTCGCCGTAGTCTAGTAGGTAGTGTGTTGGCTTATTAGACGTAAAGCCAGGGTTCGAGACCCAGGCCAGACATCAAAATAAAATACAAAAAGTATTTCTTCGGCTACTTCCTCTCAGCAGATTTCTGGCAAAATCTCTGAGAGTAAATAGATTTGCCACGAAAAGTTTCTCATAAATCTGTCGCTCGGAATCGATTTTAAACAGTAGGTCCCGCCACTCATGTATAAAAATTAACACACACAACATAAGTGGTGTGAGAAACTAGGTCGTAATCCTTACGAAAGGAATGTAATCACCAATTATATGTGTAAGTTAGCTGCCTTTCCCAGGGTTGATCGTATAAAAAAAGCGTGTGTTAGCGTGTCTAAACAATTTGTGAGAAAAAGTATGGCCACCTGCCTGATCGCCATTGTCTAGTAGGTACTGCTTTGAGAGCAAATAATTGAAATGAATAAGTTTCTGAAATCTATCGCGCTGATTCAATGTTAAACTGTAAGTTCCATCACTCATGGATAAAATTAACACACACAACATGGGTGAATTATTCCCCAACTGCTTAATGTTGGTTTCCACTGTTAAGAATTTAATTAAAGTATTTAGTGTTCCTACTAAAAATAAATGAGAAAATAGTACCAAATAATTATAAAACGTACCCTTCCCCGACAACTAAATATATGATAATATTATGCAATTAAAAAAACCTTCGTATTTCTTTTAACATAATCTCTTAATACGAGTCTCAGAGTTCCAGGGAAATGTTTACGAAATCTTTTAAAAACTATGGTACACGTTAAACACGTTTTCCCTTTTCTCCCTTAAGCATCGTCAATGACTGGCTGATTGTCATTCACTGTGAAAATATTTGTTTTAAACCACACAAGCTTTTTAATAAACTTACAACACTTGCTCTGCTGATGTAAAGTGGATGCCATATGTGGGTTTAAATAATGATGAAGAGAAGCGAAACAATTTAAAATTTAATTAAAATAACAAATATTTATAAATAATATTAACAGCGACCAAACGAAATGTACAATTTAATTAAAAATGCATATGTTTGTTTAGATACATGCAGAGTTTTCATGTATTTTCTTGGATTATCGATTTTCTGGTATTTTTCTTTGCAACATGAAATCCATGGATCATGGCTGAATATTTATCATCATTTGTGTACTCAGCATAGTACCACGAATAAAATGGTATTTTAATAAAGTTGTAACATTTGTTTTCTTCAAATAATATGCACAACAACATTTTTGTAAAAAAGAAATCGAACACTAAAAAAATGTGAATTTAAGAAAGTGTAACAACATTTAATGAAAATTTTAATTGATTTAATGAATAATTTTAATTAATTGGGGGATCATATCATATCATATCATATCATATCAAACATCAATATTTTGTAAAATTATTCCATTTTAATTATTTGAATCATTAGAATTTCAATTTAGTAGTGTGTCAGTTAATTAATTCAATGAATAATTTAATTAAACTAAAGAATCACAGAAAACAGTGATTAAACACTAAACAATTCATTGAATTATTTACATTTTTAATGACCGAATTAAATTCCAATTGAAAATATTTAATTATTTATAAAAAACATTCAATTTATTCACTCAAACATTAGCATTTTAGTTTAGAATATATTTCATTGATTTAATGAATATTTTTAATTGTTTAAGGAACAATATTACGTTTTTACCTTTTTAAAAACGTTTAAATATGAGTTCGTTAATTGCAAACCAAGTAAAAACAAATATGTGTTTAGTTTTTCTTAAACTCTCTTCATTATTCGCACTGCGTTTGTGCCACTGTTCACACTTAACGATACAACAACAATTTGCTTGTACACTATTCTATTTCACACTTCTGTCCGCGTTAACACTAACAACTGTTCGTTAGATCTTCTCTGCTTACAACCTTTTTGCAAGCAATGCCGCTTGTACGTTCCAACCGCAACGCGTCTTCACACAAGACTGACTGAATTATAACTAACTGCTGCCTGCTTTGTCCAGCCCTTTTATAGTCCGACACAACCAGTCTAACGAACATTCTTGAAGTGGAAGGTTCGTGATCTCGCCTTCTCGAGAGCTCTATTGTTAATACATTGTTGTTTGTGTACTTTGCTTATGTTGTCTATCCCTTTTTGTCACATACATGTTGTTGTTGGTACCAGGCGCAACCAGGTTCGTTGTACATATGTGTTAATTTCATACATGACTGGCGGAAGCTACATTTTAAAGTCAACACCGGATGACAGATTTTTAAGAATCTTTTTCAAGGCAATTTTATTTTATTTTCGCACAGAGTTTTTGCCGAAAATCTGTTGAGAGGAAGTCGCCGAAGAAATATTTTTTCATACTTCATTTCGGGGTACTGGGCTTTGAACTGAGGCCTTACGTCTAATAAGCCAACATACTACCTACTAGTCTAGGCCGTCTTGCACTTAATTTTTTTTTCAGGGATATCTTAACATTCCTTTGCTTTGTACCTAGAAGGAAAAGATCGCCAGAAGTCTAAATCTTGAAATGACTCCTTTAAATAATGTGCGTAACAACTCCATTTTGAGTGGATCTTTGATCTAAAAATCTTCAAAATTTATGTGCAATGGCGCTGATCAAATAAGTGATAGAATTTGAATAGGGGGCGTGGCATCTTCTGCACAATTTTATTATTAACGTAAGAACGGAATAAATAATTAAGTTCGGGGCAAAATTTTTATTCCACTCTGATCAAGTGACAGAAACCAGTAAAAGTTAACAAACGAAAGTTTTAGGCTGGATTCATAGTAAAAGAATACTTTATCGAACGACTAGACACTTTAATTTTAAAATATCTTTTGAAATTTAAAGAATTTCAATTTAATTCCAATGTACATAACATAACGTTGAGGTATTTATTGGTTTTCCATATTTAATGCCAGTGTAGAGTATTGCCTGCAATCATTATTGTTTTCAATACTTTTTTTCACTTTTCTTTAAATATTAAACACAACAAAAAAACACATTAAAACAGACTGAATATTAAATGAGAGGAGTTTTTCATTATTTCTGTTTAACGATTTAATAAACTGTAGGCGTTTTTTTGAAAAACACAACACAACACGATGAATATTGAAAATGTGATGAAGAAAAGTGAAGATCTTCTTCCCATTGTCAGTCAGTTACAGTGTTGCTTGTATACAAGTACCGGAGAATAATTAATATTTCATTTGAATTTCTTTTCCACTTTTTTGTTCCTCATAAGATCAACTACTACAATAACAACAATAAAAAGAAAAGCGAAAATAGCCATCATAATTTGTCAAAAAAAAGAAGAAAGAAAAAAAACAAGAGAGCCTGTAATGAAAAAGAAATTAATATGCGAGAGTATGCTTTACATTTGTAACGTTTTTTGTTTTTGTTTTTTTTTGTGTTCATTTTTTAATGTTGCCGGCATCACATTGTATTGCCATTGTTGTGGTTGATGGAATTGTGCTGTGTCAACAACATAAATGAATGAAAGGAATGGAATGGCATGGAATGAAATGACTGAGTGAAGGGTATAAATGCATGAACGTTTGAGTGACTAGTGCAACTAAGGCCTTGACACATGTGGCAAATGCAAAAACAAATCACAAAAAAAATGTAATCATTTTGAAGTACTTCGTTGCAAAAGTGAAAACTTACAATGTTTTTTTTATGACGATAGAGAGACGGACGATATTTCTCATGGCAGTTTTTCATACGTTTTTTTTCGTTTTTTGCAGGGAATAAATAAATCATACTGCAATTACATGTGAAATATAATATTTTTCTTCATGTTCATTATAAAAAAAAAGAAATCCTCGAGCTTTTATTTATAAAAAAACAAAAACAGAGAAAAAATTGTTTTTCTTAAAAAAAAAATGTCGGAAATATTTCATGTCACTTTACAATGTCTTTTAAAAATATTTTTAAAATACTTGTTAATAAAATTTATAAATTGTCTGGGAATATTGTGAGACAGAAAATAATTGTTAGATGGCTAATTACGGTAACAATAATTTAAAATATTCCATAAATTATTTAAAAAAAAAATATGAAATCAATCAAGGAAATCTAAGCAAAAGGGAGAAAATTATTGCAAATCAGTCTAATAAAACAAAATCTGAAGTTCAAACAAATTTTAAATACATAATGATGGGAACTTGCTGTCTTTCAGACAGCAGTTATAAGTAATCCAGGAAAAAAAACAGAGCTCCACCAAACACTTGAATGATTTAACTGGGCTAATCATTCTAAATGTCATACGTAGTTGGCGCTACTCCGTCAAAAACGGAAACATGCCAAAGAAATTATAAAAGGATCGAAAAAATATACAAAAAAAAAATTGCAAGAAACAAAAATTAAATTTCCTCTCGAATTTCAAAGTTAATGGATTACGTATTTATAGTGCTTACTACTGCAATTGTGTGTAGTGCGCTGGCTTAGTATATGAGATCTCCGATTTCAAACATATTAAATAATGGAAATATGAAAAAAAATTATTTCTATACTAGTAGTATTCAGGCGAAATCTTTGAGTGTAATTAGTTGCCATGTAAAAAGCCTTTCAAATCTCTCGTTCGTTCGTCACACACAACATGGGTGGTGTGAGAAGCTAGTCCCAAATCGTGACTAAATAAAACCCAAAATGACTCATCAACAGCAATTGTGTGAAGTAAAGTCAAGGGCCGAATTTTTTTTTAATTTAACTTCTTTATTGAGACATACAAGACAACAAGTCTGCTCTCGAGACTTGTAGACGAGTCCATTTTATTCCCAGTTCTGAACTATTGGCAGCTGCTCAATGAATGCTACAGCAGCTGTAAGAGCGAGGATAAAGAAGAGTTAGCTATTAAGTTATAAGAATACATCCTCATTATGAGGAAAAAAAGAAGAAGATATTTACAGATTCAAAACAGAACTAAGCTACTCCAATCGTACTTTTGATGTGACATAACAAGGCATCATGTCGCCGTAGTCTAATAGGTAGTGTGTCGGCTTATTAGACGTAAAGCCCTGGTTCGTATCCCAGGTCAGGCATCAAAACTAAATATAAAAAAAAATATTTCTTCGGCTATTTCCCCTCAGCAGGTTTCTGGCAAAAACTCTGAGAGTAAATAAACCTGCCATGAATAAGTTTCTCAAAAATCTGTCATTCGGAGTCGGCGTTAAACTGTAGGTCCCGCCACTCACGTATAAAATTAACGCACACAACATGAGTGGTGTGAGAAGCTAGGTCTAAAACCTGACCAAAGGGTTGTAATGATCAATTATGTATGTACATATGTATGTATCAATTAAGGATGTGGCAATAAAAAATGACTACGAAAAATTTTACAGTCAATTGCGATCGTTATCGGGCCATGTTGAACGAATTTTTGTTCACAAAAATTGAAGAGGAGGATATTGGCAACATTTGGTTTCAACACAACCGCGCTACGTGCCACACAGCCGAAGCTACACTCGATGTTTTGCGCCCTGTTTTTGAAGATCGCATTATCAGCCGCAGGGCTGATGTCGTTTGGCCACCTCGGAGCTGCGATTTGACACCGTTGGACTATTATTTGTGGGGTGCCGTCAAAGATAAGTGTTACGCCGACAAGCCAGAGACAATTGACGCTTTAAAGGACAATATTCGTGAAGCCATTGGTGAAATACAGCTGTACACAATCGATAATGTGCTTAAAAATTGGACCGATCGTGTAGGCTACTGCATCGCCAGCCGAGGCAGCCATTTGAATGAAATTATTTTCCATTTTTAACCGGAAGGATTGTACTTTCAAATAAAAAAAGAAATTTGAGAAAATATTCAGTAGTTTTTTTAAAGCATTTTCAAGAAAAAAAAGTTATTTGGCGGACCCTTTACAATCGTATGCGGTAATCGAAACTAAACCCCCTACAATGTATGCTAAATTGAAGTATTTTTTTTTGATTTTTTAAAATCTGATTTCTTCATGGAATATCTTTTTATTTCGGAAGCTTTGATACTCATACTTATGCCGATTTGATGTACACATACATCTACTGAATGATGGAAGACGTACTGCAATAAAATGTCATTCAATTATTAATTCAACTGAAGGCATACGATGATGATGGTGGTGGTGGTGGTAGTGGTGTGTTTTCATACAATGATTTAGAGCGAGGAGGTACATGCAACATATCCGCTGGCTGTTGCTGTTTTTAAAACAACTGAGGAAGATGCTGAATGTTATATTGTGTATGTGTATGTGTATGAACACCATGCTTGATGTGATGGAGTGTCTTCATCAGTTTAGTGCTGCTTTAGTTTCGTGGCTAAGATGAAAATTTTAAATGCAGCCATCAATCAACAAAAAATCAAAAAAAAAAAGTGATTTTGTTTAAAATTTCAGAGCAAAATTAATACGGTTGAAATAAAGGAAATAAACTTGAATAAATTATTTATTTTTTTAAATGCTTTTTTTTTCTTAGCGGGAAGGGAGGAGGTGCTTTATGAATTTTCATTTATTTTTGGATGAATAAAATTATTTTTTTTTTATTTATTGTTTGCTTCAATGAGAGAATTAATCGGTAGATCTTAGGCAATAGTCCTCATCATTATTATTATTATTGTTATGACGGTGATGATGATGATTTTGATGATGATTTTATTTAAACAATTTTCCATTTTTCTTTAAATTATTGTATAATACTTGTAACAACAACAATTTTGGAGATTGTATCTTGCTTGTGAACAATATTTCTTTCATTTTTCCATGTATTTTGTGGATGGAGATTTTTTTTCGGTTTTTATGATGATTTCAGTCGAATCTGCATAAAATTAAAAAATCTAAAGAAATCAACGAAAAATTTTAATAGAAAACTACTAGAGATTGCTATTAATTTTTTTGGTTTTGTTTTGGCTTTTTTTTTCGTTCATTGATTCATTTTTTCTGGTTTTTTTTTTAGTAGAGCATTGAACCGAATAAATTAAAATCCGTTGTGGATTTTTCGGTTATTTCGGTTGTGTTGTGTGATTTCTTTCCAAGTCTGGTTTATTGTTTTGTCAAAAGACATTAAAAAAAAAATATGGGAGGCAAAAAAGGGGGAAGTTAAGTTAAATAATCATAAACAGTAGTCGGTCGCAGTGCAGCTTCTATTGTGGCCATATCTTAATGTGCGCATTTAAGTGGTTTTTGTTGACTTGATTTAAATCTTAAATTAAAAACAGCCTCGGCTATAATCTGGAAAATGTTTGGGAGCCTATGAGCAGGGTATCCAACATGTGTGTTGAAATAATGAAAACTAACAACAAACTCTGCTATGATCTAGAAAGTGTGTTTAGAGAGCCCAGGCCTACTATGGTTTAGCATTTCTTTCTATTTCGTTGATATTTTTTAATTTTTTTTTTTAACCGTAAAAGTGTGAAAGTTGAATTTGAATAGGCCGGGGTTCGATGACAATGTAAATGTAAACTAATCATGTAAATAATTATTTAAAATGCAATCAATATTCAACGGCAATTTATGACATTTTCAAGACTTTAATACAGCATATAATGGGTTACCATTGTTTTCGAAGATTACAATGTAAAAGCCGACATTATAAAATCACATTAAAAGAAATCTTTGTGGACAATTAACAGCGCATCATAAAAATTTTATATTTTTATTCAAAAATAAAAACCATCATATAATAAAATGCAGACAATCAAGATTGTTGTTGAATGCAATGAGAACCTGTCCCCCAAGAAACACTGAAAGCCTTGGTGGTAAAGACCTAAACTTTAGCGTCTAACGATGGAGATAGTGGGAGAAAAGTATGAAGGCTTCATGATCTAAAAAATCGAGTATCTAACCCTGTACTAAACCGAGTAGATGCTATGTTAAGTGAGCTGAGGTCAACAATGAATCATTTTGTCGCTACTCATAAGCACTCATGAAATTTTGAATATAGGTTAGGCTAGGTTAGAGGACGTGTACTTTTCAATTAAGACAACTACAGTATCCGGAGGTCTAATCGACCCATTGTACAACGTCCTAGTTTCTCACACCACTTATGTTGTGTGTGTTAATTTTTTATACATGAATGGTGGAATCTACAGTTTAAGGTCGACTCCGAACGACCGATTTTTAAGAAACTTTTCATAGCAATTTTATTTTTATTCTCAGAGTTTTTGCCAGAAATCTGCTGAGAGGAAGTCGCCGCAGAAATACTTTTTGTATTTTGTCTTGATGTCTGGCCTGGGGCTCGAACCCGGGCTTTACGTCTAATAAGCCAATACACTACCTACTAGCTTACGGCGACTTCAAAAGTATGTCGAAAGCATTATGATCTGAAACCAGTAGACTCTAGGCTAAGTGAGCGGATAGCTTGCCGTTTGTAGGTAAATTCACTACCGAGATCAGCAATGAATCGTTTTTTCGCTACTCATAAAGGCTCATGAAATTTTGAATATAAGTGAGTTAACAATATTGAAATTTAACTATGTATTCTGATTCATTCATACTCACTACAACGTTGATTTATAAGTACAGGTTCCAATGAGTATGCGTACACGTTGACATCAAACTCATACCATTCGAAATATGTTTGATCCATAAGCCTACTCATTCAAATTCATAACTTTAGAAAAATACTTATAAATGATTCGAGTGAGTATTTTAGTGTTCATACGCGATTCATACTTATTTTGTGATTCGTGAATATGTTGAGTTATGGTGAGTTGAACTCAACAACATCATACGTGTTGTTAAGTATGAATATGATGATCACATCAAACTTTGAATATGAATAGAGGAGGTTCCATGATATTAAAATAAGTATGAATGCGTAGAAGTATTAGAAATTATGAGTATGATTCGATTCTAAACATCTTTTTTAATACTCATTGCTGATCTCTGTTCGGAATCGACTTTAAACTGTAAGTCGCACCACTCACCTATAAAATTAACACACACAACATAAGTGGTGTGAGAAACTAGGTCCACAATCCTGACTGAAGGGTTGTAATGACCAATTATGTATCTGTGTATGTAACTGCGATTGTTTATGCAAAGAGTGTAAACAGATGAATAACAAACAAAGCAATTGTTGTTGTTTACATCAAGTTGTGAACAGTTGCACACGAATTGTGCGAATAATAAAGAATTTTAATTAAAACTAAACACAAAACTCATATTTTAAACGATTTTGAAAGATAAAAACGTAACAATATGATAATACAGTGTCAACTGCTTAACATCCTTTATGCCATGAGTATATCTTAAACTCTAATCTTCCAAATTAATTTTTTTTGTACAATATTTACTTCCAGGAACTTTTCCTCACTTCCTTAGACACATACATAAATAATAACTGTTATAAAAATCTGTTATATAACTATTCAGCAACGATTTGATTTCTTATAGATTTCTTGTTTATTTATATTTTTATTATCAAAATTTTATTTCACGATCATAATTACAATCATTTTTATTGAATTTTTATTAATTTTTCCCATTTACCATTTAACGATGATGGAAATATTCGTAAAAAAAGCAAAAATTTATTGCTTTTTAACAGTTTCCTTGAACATTTCATTACTTTTCCTTACGCATTCATTCAATACATTCAATGCATTCGGTTATCTAACAAATAAATGCTTATTGGAATTAAAGGAGGAAAAAAATGCCAGCAGCAGCATGCAGCAGTAAAACAAAAAAAAGTTGTTTTAAATTGTTTTCATAATTACGGCTAATTTCTGCTGCAACAATTAACACTCTTTAGCCATTCATTGGTTTCCTTATTAAAAGTGACACTTTTTTTATAGTTAAACGCACACACACGCACAGTGGGAAATATAATTTCATATTGAGGATGTCAGCTACAATAGAGACGACTGACTGATAGTCCACTTTAACCGTAACTGGGGAAAAACTTTTCATTTCAATTTGTGGCAAAATTTTCTCCATTATTTTATTTGTGTTGGAAATTTTGGGAATGTGAATGTAAATAAAAATGTATAAATTATATACGAGGTTTGTTTGAGGAGACTAGAAAAGAACTATTTAATGTAGTGTTTTGTCAGAACTAATCATTACTCAGCAGTATCACATTCTACATTATATCAACAATAGTCTATCGATTGCAAAATTTGCAAAAGTATCGATAACTTGGTAATTAAATTCAAATTGTTTTATACTCACAAGGACATATAAGAAAAATGGTTTTAAATTACCTGCATGTATTTACAGTTTTCATAGATCGTATTTGAAACTTACCTGAAATGAAGAAGAAAAGAAAAACGTATTAATTATTTAAAACTTTTTAATATTAATTAATAAATACAAGTATATGAGGTGATAAGAGGTTCCCAATAAAGCAAGGTGTGTTCGCTTTTTAGACATGAGACCACGGTTCGAACCCCAGGTCAGACATCTCCAACTTACCGAAATATGAAAAAAAAAAATATTCCTTCGGCGACTTCCTCTCAACAGATTTCTAGCAAAAACTCTCAGAGTAAATCAAATTCCGATGAAAAAGTTTTTCAAAAACTGTCGTTCGGAATCGACTTTAAATTGTAGGTCGAGCCACTCTTATTTTAAATTAACGCACGCAACATAAGTGGTGTGAGAAACTAGGTCGTAATCCTGACTGAAGGGTTGTAATGACCAATTATGTTATGTATGTATGTATTTTACCAAAAATTCTGTGTGAACACCATCGATTGACGCCTAATGGAGCAACACATCGTCTAATCGGTACCCTGTGACATTTTAAGCCCCACAGCCCCAACAGCATCTTTTGTTGTCTTATACGCATCCAAGCAAGTAGCTAAAAGTCACAGAATGGTATTGAACCAGAGATCAGCAATGAATCGTTTTTTCGCCACTCATAAGCACTCATGAAATTTTGAATATAAATGACTCAACAATATTGAAATTTAACTACATTAGGTTAGGTTAGGTTAGTGTGGTAGCTTTCATACCAAAAACTCACTTGAGCATGCATAGCGGCTCGTTGTGACGCCACAGGTGAACGCAGTCCCTGTACTGACCAAGTTCCTCCGAAACAAGGAGGCAGAAGTTGGTCGGCGCAAGGGCTGCACATTCCAAAGCACGACTACCCCATGCTGGAGAACCAGCCAGAAAGCTCGATAAACGAGGCTATATCCTTGACGTCAATGGACGATAGCTCCGTCAAGCTGACAAGGGTTGGAGAGCCAAATAATCTATATCTGCACCTAGCAAGAGATGGGCATTGACAAAGGAAGTGGATAACAGTCTCGTCTTCCCCAGCGGATCTGCACCCACGGCAGAAGTCGTTAAATAGGAGCCGCATTCTTTCCGCGTGTCTACCCATAACACAGTGACCTGTAAGCATGGCCACTATGTTCGAGATGATGTTACGACCAAGCCCAAGTAACTGGTTGGTGCGCCTTCTATCCATTGAGGTCCAAGTGAACCTAGCGGTGGAGCAGGACTCTTCATTGATCCAGGATAGGTTGGCGTCTCGGAAGAATTTCCGCGCGATGGATTTAACTACGTACTCTGATTCACTCATACTCACTACAATGTTGATTTATAAGTACAGGTTGCAACGGGGTATGCGTACAACGTTGACATCAAACTCATACCATTTGAAATAAGTTTGATTCATTAGCCTCCTACTCATTTAGATTCAAAACTTTAGAAAAATACTTCTAATAATACTTATAAATGATTCGAGTGACGCGAATACTCATTGCTGATCTCTGCATCGAACACAAGGGAAATCTACGTATTTACACGTATTATTTACTGACGAATTATTAGGCAAAGAAATCTAATTAAGCCACGATCTTGAGAAATCTAGTGATTAATGGTTTATTGTCTTATATTTTGTATCTATTTGCTTTACATATGTCAAACCCCTACTGACATTTACTCTCCCATTAACAAAAAAATAATTATTGCATCTTCCGAAAGATGGATGGCTTTTTTGGCCACACCCTGTGTATGTTCATACAGAAAATTAACAATTTTTTTCTTTTTTCTTTATTAATGTTGATTAAATTATATCATTAAGCATGGAAAAAAAACCAATTAAATTGTTTTAATTTTTATTGTTTATACGCCTCATAAAACTGACTGACCGAGTGTACCTTTTTCCAAGAAAAAAAAAACAACATAACATTTAGGGAGGATGTACAAATTGGGGTCATTATTTATTTCGACATTTCCATTTTGACATCAAAGAAAATAATTTTTGATTCTCTTTTCCTACTCATAACCACCCATTATTATCCATTGGGCCATTGGGCCATTTATCATCTTTTTTTCTTAGGTTTTCTTGGGGGTTCTCTTAGTTATTATGTAAGAAATATTCTGTTTTACCTTCTATTACGGCAATGGTAAGTAAGCAGGCATTCGTAATGTTTAAACCTCGTGGGGAAAATGTAGAAGATTTATTAGAAATTTTATGGTCATTGACCTTCACGAATGGCCCAAAAGAAAAGCAACAAAAAATAACACAACAAACGAACGCTGGTGATCTAAACAACATGAACACAAATATTCAAAGTCATATCCACCATAAATGTATCAGCGGCGTATGTAAGTGGCGGCCACAAACACGATATTTTACAAAAAACTTTACATGTGTGTGTTGAACATCATTTTTGATTTTTTTTTCTTATCAAAGTTTTTCGTTTTTTTTTTGTAGGAAATTTGCCGTTTTAAGTTTGTTTATGGCACGCGTGTACTACGTAAAAAGCAAGTTAATTACAGTAAATGTTTAAAACAACTACAAGCCAAATAAACAAATTAAAAACAAACAAAAAAGCTGACGAAAAAAAAATTTAAAATTAAATGAAATACAAAAAGTTTTAAACTAAAAACCAGCGAAGCTTTAAAATTCGATTTAACATGTTAGACCAGTTAAAACGATAACAAAAACAAAAACAAAGGCGTTTGAAGATAGTATATTTATACAAATATGACAAACGTCAAACCACAATAAATAACCAGGGGTTTATAAAATTGTAATAAAAAGGAGACTTTCCTAGGCACGCAACCCATAATGAAAGCGTTAAGCGACAGGTCGATAATTAATATGAAACGGAATGAAGAGAAATTTAATGCAAAACATACGAACTGAACTACTCTGTTGGCCTTTGAAATACTCGCAGAGTTCCATTAGAGTCTGTAGTGATGCATTCCTGAAATCCTGAAATTTTAGTTACTCTACTAGAAAATCTTTCGACGTAATTCGATCACAAGCTATGTCTTTTATTTCAAACCAGAGATTAGCAATGAGTATTTAAAAAGATGAGTGGAATCGAATCATACTCATAATTTCTGATACTTATACGCATTCATACTTATTTTAATATCATGGAACCTCTACTCATACACAAAGTTTAAAGTACTCATCCAATTCATACTTAACAGCACGTATGAAGTTGTTGATTTCGATTCTCCATAACTCAACATATACACGAATTACAAAATAAGTATGATTCGCGTACGAACACTAAAAACTCACTAGAAGGTTGTGTGTTTGCTCTGCTTGCTGCTCTGTCTTTTTTGCTTATGTGTGGGTTTTTTCTTTTGTAAATACAACAATAACTCGAATCATTTATAAGTATTATAAGTATTCTTATAAAGTTATGAACCTGAATGAGTAGGAGGCTTATGAATCAAACATATTTCGAATGGTATGAGTTTGATGTTAACGTTGTAGGCATACTCAATGCAACCTGTACTTATAAATCAACGTTGTAGTGGGTACGAATGAATCAGAGTACATAGTTAATTTTCAATATTGTTGACTCACTGATATTCAGAAACTAGGACGTTGTACAATAGGTCAATTCGACCACCGGGTACTGTACTTGTCTTAATTGACAAGTACACGTCCTCTAACCTAACCTATCCACTAATAAGCATGAATGTCGTGCAGCCAATTGGTGCTCAATTGTTAGTCTATTCATGGTGAAATGGCAAACCTTAGGGTAGGTTAGGTTAGAGGACGTGTACTTGACCCATTGTACAACGTCCTAGTTTCTCACACCACTTATGTTGTGTGTGTTAATTTTATACATGAGTGGTGGGACCTCCAGTTTATAGTCGACTCCGAACGACAGATTTTTGAGAAACTTTTTCATGGCAATTTTATTTACTCTCAGAGGTTTTGCCAGAAATCTGCTGAGAGGAAGTCGCCTAAGAAATATTTTATTTTTATTTTGTCTTGATGTCTGGCCTGGGGCTCGAACCTTGGCTTTTCGTCTAATAAGCCAACACACTACCTACTAGACTACGGCGACTTCTTCACAAGGGCTAGGTGCCATAAAGATCTGCATTTAAGCCTATTGTGATACCACAATTAATATCAAACCCAGGAATCATATAATCTCTAAAAAATCAACCAAAGTCCACAATAAATCTTGCTATTGAAGCAATTTTTATATTGCCGAGTTTAGTCAAGGATCGAGAGAGGGAAGTCTCCAGCATTTAGTTACCTATACGGTGTTCAGATAAGCACCTTTATTCCATAAATCGCAATAAACGCCATTATTGAGCTCAATATTTCATATAAAGTTTCAATTTATTATTGCGCAATTTTAATACGCAAATTGTTATAATATTGAGTAAAAGTTAAAATGCACCACTGTCATAAGTGTGTTTAGTGAGCATATTACAATTAACCGAAAAATTTTTGTTGATATTTGACAACTTAAATGTCAAGAATGACAGAAAAAAAACAATGTTGTTTTGCTTGCCAGCTGTCAAATGAATATTGAATAAGCAACTGAACTGCGTATATTATCATGTCTGAAAGCTTAAAATATTGTACTCAATAAACCGAATATTGACTCAATAAAAGTGCATATCTGAACATAGCGTAATGGATCCCTAAGCACTGCTGGCATTATGGATATCAGCTCATGGGAATAAGTTGATCGGCCCTCTTGGTCGTCAAACTTACACACACTTGTGTTTGAAGACAATACAGAGCTGTTGCCTTGAGTATAACGATAACCTCCAGACTATCCTGGTCCTGACTATCCAGTGAGTTACTTTACAGTTAACTTTCTCTATTTGCTTCTAAAGCAGATTAGTAGCAGGTGATAATCACGGTCTTTTTTCATTCACCCTACTTTTCAAAAATACTTTTCATGGCAATTTTATTTACTCTCAGAGTTTTTGCCAGAAATCTGCTGAGGGGGAGTCGCCAAAGAAATACTTTTTGCATTTTATTTTGATGTCTGGCCTGGGACTCGAACCCTTGCTTTTCGTCTAATAAGCCAACACACTACCTACTAGACCACGGCGACTTATGTATAAAATTAACACACACAACATAAGTGGTGTGAGAAACTAGGTCGTAATCCTGACTGAAGGGTTGTAATGACCAATTACGTACGTACGTACTCTTCAAAAAAAGTTATGATGCTTTAGACTTTGTTTTCCTGCATGGGCACTGTGAGCTGTGGCGCGTTATAACTCCAATAGACATCAAGCCCATGTTCCTCTTGTATATTCTGGTTAGAAACGATGATCACTTGAAATTATATAGGAGGCAAATTTGCCACATTTGGCTAATTTTGTATGTGCTTCATAACCCCTATTCACTTAAAAAAAAGGACTTAATTTATGCCCATAAGTGGCAGTGTAGTATCTGCCTCAGCTAGTCTATCCGTGACTATATTTCCTCCTTGCCTATGTGCGCAGTGGCCCACCTTTTTATAAAGCACACGTCCTCTAACCTAACCTAACCTATCTACTAATAAGCATGGATGTCGTGCAGCCAATTGGTGCTCAATTGTTAGTCTAATCACGGTGAAATGGCAAACCTTACTAAACATTTTTGGTATTGCCACATGTCACGAATCCTTATTTTTGTATACGTTTAATATGTTTAAATTAAGACTAAAGTTGTAATGAAGTTATATTGTAACGAATAAAAAATTATGATTCATAAAAATTACCAGCAATTTAGATGCCGAAATATTTGCTGACCATATTACGTTTTTATTGTGTTTTTCAAGTTGAATGAATGTTTACATTACATTTACAAATTAAGCAACAACAATTAAGCAAGTGATTGTAATAAATTTCCATTAACACCCGTCAAATGCCGCTGAAGAGCATGTCATTGCGATTGTTTACAGGTTTGCAGGTTAGGTTTTTTCATGTAAATTTTTATTTCCGATTTACTACATGACAAAACAAAACAATGCGATAATGAACTTCAACGCGATAATAATAATCGAAGCGATAACATTTTGATGTTGAATCGTAATAGTACATAATGCGATAAAACGAGAAATAAGTGTGTGGTTGTAGTGAAAAACGACAACAATAACAACAAATTATGTTTGTTGTAAAATGACAAATGACATGATAGTTGATCGAGACAAGTGAGTTGACCATCAATTTATCATCATTTTAAAGAAATGAAATGTTCGGAAATAACCATCAAATTAAGGCCTAAAGGCATTAATTATGATGAGCATGTTTACATATATTTTTCGTTTCTATGATTCGTTAATTGAATGGATATGATGATTATGAAGAGCATGTCATTCAACATGTTTTATTAGGCATGAAATTATTAAAAAAAAATCATATTTTGTACGGCAAAAGCAGCCTAAAAATAATTCAAGGTTAGTTCGTGACGCTATAAATAGGCCCTAAAACCTACTTAAAAAAGAAAAACAAAATTTTAAATATTATTACGCAAATCGAAACGACCTAATATCGTTTAACAAGAAAAACGATAAACAAAAGTCACACGATACAAATACACACTAACACTAAGAATACAATGAACGTGTTGATTATCTAAAGCTGCACACACACATATGTACAATGAACCTGGTTGCGCCTGGTACCAACAACAACATGTATGTGACAAAAGGGGATGGACAATGTCAGCAAGGTACACAAACAATAATGTACTAGAAATATAATTCTCGAGAAGGCGAGAGCAAGAACCTTCCACATCGAGAACCTTCATCATACTGATTGCGTGCGTATATAAAAGGGCAGAAGGGCCAGCAGCGAGTCAGTAAGAATTCAGTCAGCCTTGTGTGAAGTTGCGTGTGATCAAAATAAGTCGTGGTTGTAAAGATCCAGTGAACACTTGTGTGAATTAGTAAAGTGAATAAACAGATTATTATTGTTGTATCGTTAAGTTGTATACGGTGGCACACAAAAGTAGTGTAAAGAATAAAGAGAGTTTAAGAAAAACTAAAGACATATTTGTTTTTACTTGGTTTGCAATTAACGAACTCATATTTAAACGTTTTTAAAAAGGTAAAAACGTAACAATATTATTAAATGAAACAGAAATTAAATTGTATTCCATGCTGGTTTTTGGAAACAAAATTTTAGCCAATCGGCTGGGACGGCTTGTATTCATTCAAGCAATTAAATTCGATTTTAATTCACAAAAACAAGCACTTGGCTTTAACTTGTTTAATTTTTGTGGTATTTTAGTATCATTTTATTTATATTTTTTTAATTGTCATAATTTATGGTTTATGAAATTCAATACAAATCATTGATAATTTTTTTTTTTTTGCTTCAAAATATGTTTTTTTATCGCTTACCGGTTCCGTCAATCCAAAAGTAGATCAATCAATGTGTCAAACTTAGTTAAAAGCTTAAAATGTATTTGAAACCAAACCAATATGTGCTCACTGCATATTATTTAATCCGATAAGTGCAATAAAACGTAGTGATTTTAATTAAAATCAGTCTCTTTTTGCATAAGCGAGTTCGTTAAATAGTCAATGGAAAATCGCCAATATGAATGATAATCACATGAGCAATTAATAGAAAAATTTTTGGAGATTTTACTTTGGCTTTGGCTTGGTTTTAATTCCCAAAAATTTATTTTTACTCAAATCAACGTAATTCCTTATGATATAAATACGCTTATTCATGTTGAACTTATTGCTGCAGGTTACATAAACTGGTGTATTTGTGGGTTTCCTGCTTTTAATCCTTATTTAGCCTTTGAGCATGGCTCTTGTAGGTATGGCATAAAAAAGGAATTAAATATTCAATGTCTTTTTGTTTCCGTAATTATTTCCTTTAACTTTTCATATAACGGGTGATTTTTTTAGCAATTATCTTTTTGGCAACACTGGTTTAAACAGCTCACGCACGTTTCGTGTTTTGTTTCACTGTCAAACATCTTCAGTTTGGTTTATAATTTAACCATGAATCGTCTTACAAGCGAACAACGCTTGCAAATCATTGAATTTTATTATCAAAATGCGTGCTCTGTTAAGAAAGTTCATCGCGCGCTTCTTCCATTTTATGGTCAGTTTAATCGACCCACTGAAGCGGCTATTCGGGCTATTGTGACTAAATTTCGCATCAAATTTACATTTTTAGACATTAAACCACCAACACACGCTTACGTAGAGTGCGAACTGAAGAAAATATCGCAGCTGTATCGGTGTCAGTGTTAATGTGTGACCATCAATTATCGATTCGTCACCGTTCGCAGCAATTGGGCGTCTGTTACTCAACAATGTGGAAAATTTTGCGGAAGGATTTAGGTGTGAAGCTTTTCAAAATACAGCTGGTGCAAGAATTGAAGCCGAATGACCTTTCGCAACATAGAATTTTTTGTGGATGGGCTCTTGGAAAGTTGGCCGAAGATCCACTTCTTTATCGAAAAATTGTGTTCAGCGACGAAGCTCATTTTTGGCTCAATGGATACGTAAATCAGCAGAATTGTCGATTTTGGAGTGAAGATCAGCCAGAAGCATTGCAAAAGCTACCAATGCATCCAGAAAAAGTCACAGTTTGGTGCGGTTTATGGGCTGGTGTGGCATCATTGGACCGTACTCCTTCAAAGATGCTGCGAATCGTAACGTAACTGTGTATGGTGAGCGCTACCGTGAGATGATATCCAACTTTTTTTTTTGCCCAAAATGCAAGAGCTTGACTTGCATGACATGTGGTATCAACAAGACGGTGCCACATGCCACACAGCACACGTAACAATAGACTTATTGAGAGGCGAGTTCGGTGAACATTTTATTTCACGTTCGGGACCGGTCAATTCGCCGCCTAGATCGTGCGATTTAACGCCTTTAGACTATTTTTTGTGGGGCTATGTTAAAGCTCATCTCTATACGGACAAGCCCGCTTCAATTGACGCGCGGTCAACATTTGCATGAAATAATCTTCAAACATTAAATTATATGGACCGTACTATCGATTCAAAGAAAGATTTCATGCATTTTTCTGAATTTTATGTGTTTTTTTTGAGAAATTTTCCTATAGCTCTTAAAAAATCACCCATTATAACTTTGAACCGGGGTGGTCTAGCCTTTAGAGTGCTAAACTTTTAGCGCGAGAGTTGTAGGGTTTGTGGATTTAAACTGACGACTTTAAACTGACGAATTCCTCTCAGCAGATTACTGGCAAAAACTCTGGAGAGTTTATTTACTCTTTGCCATGAAAAGTTACTCAAAAAATCTGTCGTTCGGAGTCGACTTTAAACTGTAGGTCCCGCCACTCATGTATAAAATTAACACACAGAACATTAGTGGAGTGAGAAACTAGGTAGCAATCGTGACTGAAGAGTTGTAATGATCAATTATGTATGTATTTATGTATATTAACTTTCAATTTTTCCAATTTTCCCACGAAAACAAAAATTTTACCACAAGCAAACACAAGAACCAGGAATAAATTTAAATAAGATTTGTACGAAGAATTCGGATTCTGTTGTTCAATTTCAGGGAGATTAATTTGTTTTAATTTCGACTATGAAATGAAAAAATTAATTTCACGCTGCTAGCTTACAAGCAAAAAAAAATAATAATAAAAAATAAAAAATTAAATTATTTTAACAACTTTTTCTATTTTTAAATTGAACTTGAAAGCCAATAACAATTCAAGACTTTTTTATGCAAATATTAAGACGATTTTTTAAGACACATTTTAAGTATGTGAGAATTCTTCTTTTGTTCATACATAAATATTAATAAACAACCTGTTAATCATTGACTTGTTTCATTCGTAACAAATAATTTGAATTCGACATGGACATGCTGGCTGGCTGGTAACACAGAATTTATGTTTGTTTTGTATTTGGTTGTATTGGTGGTTATTCATTAATATGTTGCCGAATAAACAGAACGACGGACGATATGTTAAAATAAGTATATTGACTTGGCATAACTGGCAATGATATTGGTGTTGTTGTTGTTGTTGGTGTTGGTATTATTTTATTTAGGTTAAGATACCGCTGTGTGCCGTTTTTTTCTCCAGTGTTCTGTTCTGCTGTTCATGTGAAATTTAGTTTTTCATTCTTTTTTTTTTGATGTTTTTGCATGGTTATCGAAAAGGTGTTTGTTTACATGGCAAAATATACGATATTTTTTGAAAGAGTTTTCTTTTTTTATTTTATTTTGTTTATAAAACATTATTTTTTTATTTATTTTTTAAATTCTTTTTATTTCCAAAATCAATATTTTCTTTCTCTCATGTCATCAAATCTAACTGACAGTGTATGGCACACAACGTTTTAACATTCCAAACACGTTGCAATGATAAGCAAAAAAAATTTTTATTCTTTCATTTCATTTCATTTCTATGAATAACACATAAAAATTTTTCTATGAGTCATGTTTAATATTTATTTTAAATAAAAAATTATATGCGGTTTTAAGCAGTAAAGAAACATTAGCAAGACACTGTGCTCAAAAAAAAAAAATTTTTTTGCCTTCAAAAGATGTATTTTTGTTCTTTTGTGAGAAGCTGTTTACCAAAAGAGGTTATATTTGTGTATGACCTGTTGTTCTCTTTATCAAATGTCTAAAGAATAAAAATCCATACATATGTATGTACATTAACATTTATGAGAAGAAAGGCTGTAACCTAGCAATGAACCTTTTTGGCCAATGTTTGAGAACATAATGGTTTATGTAACACACCAAGTTAAAGTGGTTTTTATGAACACATTGTAAACTTAGATAATAATTATGTACTTAAGAATCAGAAGAATAAACAGTGTAACAGATTTCTGGCAAAAAGTCTAAGAGTAAAGAAAATAAATTTGCCATGAAAAGTTTCTCCAAATAAATCAGTCTTTCGGTCTGTAGGTCGGTCTCATCATTCACGTATTAAATTAGCACACACAGCATAAGAGCATAAGTGGTGTGAGAAGCTAGGTCGTAATCTTTGTGTTAAAAATTCCGAGAGTAAAATAAAATTGCCATGAAAAGTTTCTCAAAAATCTGTGGTTTAAACTGTAGTTCCTACCACTCACGGGTAAAATTAATACACTCAATATGGTTGGTGGGAGAAGCTAGGTTGTAATCCTAACTGAAGGCTTATAAGGACCAATTATGTATGTATGTATGTATATGTAACCCCCAAATAAAAGTCTATTTCTCTGTAGTGCATCAAACTGCAATGATTCAGTAGGGCACCAATATGTTAAGATGCGAGTTGATTTTCTCAGAGATTCTAATGAATTTGAAGACAATCAGAATCTTTATACAGTTTTCTTTTAAAGTTTATTGTCATTATCCTGTTGAAAACAAATCAATCCATAGCTTCCCTTTATTGTAGAAAATAAGCATGGCAATAACAACCAGAGATCAGCAATGAATAGTTTTTTCGCTACTCATAAGCACTCATGAAATTTTGAATAAAAGTGAGTCAACAATATTGAAATTTAGCTATGTACTCTGATTCATTCGTACTCACTACAAACGTTGATTTATAAGTACAAGTTGCAATGGGGTATGCATGTAACGTTGACATCAAGGTTGCAATGAGTATGCGTACAACGTTGACATTAAACTCATACCATTCGAATTATGTTTGATTCATAAGCCTACTCACTCACTTAGATTCATAACTTTAGAAAAATACTTATAATAACGGGTGATTTTTTTAGGCTATTATCTTTTTGGCAACACTGGTTTAAACAGCTCACGAACGTTTCGTGTTTTGTTTCACTGCCAAACATGTTCAGTTTGGTCCTATAATTTAACCATGAATCGTCTTACAAACGACATTAAACCACCAACATGCTTACGTAGAGTGCGAACTGAAAGAAAATATCGCAGCTGTATCGGTGTCAGTGTTAATGATGACCATCAATTATCGATTCGTCGCCGTTCGCAGCAATTGGGCCTCTGTTACTCAACAACGTGGAAAATTTTGCGGAAGGATTTATGTGTGAAACCTTTCAAAATACAGCTGGTACAAGAATTGAAGCCGAACGACGTACTGCAACGCAGAATTTTTGGTTAATGGGCTCTTGGAAAGTTGGCCGAAGATCCATTTCTTTATCGAAAAAATTGTGTTCAGCGACGAGGCTCATTTTTGGCTCAATGGATACGTAAATAAGTAGAATTGTCGATTTTGGAGTGAAGATCAGTCAGAAGCATTGAAAAAGCTACCAATGCATCCAGAAAAAGTCACAGTTTGGTGCGGCTTATGGGCTGGTAGCATCATTGGATCGTACTTCTTCAAAGATGCTGCGATTCGTAACGTAACTGTGAATGGTGAGCGCTACCGTGAGATGATATCCAACTTTTTTTGCCCAAAATGCAAGAGCTTGACTTGCATGACATGTGGTTTCAACAAGACGGTGCCACATGCCACACAGCACGCGTAACAATGGACTTATTGAGAGGCGAGTTCGGTGAACATTTAATTTGACGTTCGGGACCGGTCAATTGGACGCCTAGATCGTGCGATTTAACGCCTTTAGACTATTTTTTGTGGGGCTATGTTAAAGCTCATGTCTATACAGACAAGCCCGCTTCAATTGACGCATTGGAAGACAACATTGAAGCATTTGTTCGTGAGATACCGGCCGAAATGTTGGAAAGAGTATGCCAAAATTGGACTAAGCGGATGGATCATTTGAGGCGCAGTCGCGTTCAACATTTGCATGAAATAATCTTCAAACATTAAATTATATGGACCGTACTATCGATTCAAATAAAGATTTCATGCATGCAGTTTTCTGAATTTTATGTGTATTTTTTTTGAAAAATTTTCTTATAGCTCTTAAAAAATCACCCATTACTTATTTTGTGATTCGTGCATATATGTTGAGTTATGCAGGAGTCGAAATCAACAACATCATACATGTTGTTAAGTATGAATATGATGAATACTTCAAACTTTGAATATGAGCAGAGGAGATTCCATGATATTAAAATAAATATGAATGCGTATAAGTATCAGAAATTATGAGTATGATTCGATTCTAGTCATCTTTTTGAATACTCATTGCGGATCTTTGATAACAACCTAACCGCCTGGCTTACTATATTGCAACTGATTGTAACTTTCTTCCATGAGTGAGGAACAATGCTTCTCATATTCTATTCGATTTACTTTGTTTGCTTCACATTCATATTTGAAACGTTAATAATTCTATTCTAACGTAATAAAAAAAACAACAACAATAAATCATTTACAATATTAAACACTATCAAGTGATGATAATTAGTGGTTGAATAAGACTTTGTAATGGAAAACAAATTTAGAAAATTAAAACACACACACAGAGACTGTAAGTGAGTGAGTTCAAGTGCAAAGTTCACTAATTGATCATTAAGAACGATTTTATTTTTAATTTTTCTTTCGTTCGTTTTTTTAATATTTCTCGCTTCCATTTTTCATGGTTGTTTTATATTTTTTTATATTTTTTTTTAATTTGAATTTATTTTCCACAGACGTTAAAAAACATCTTTTAATGACACGTTAATAACGATGAACAGGTTGTTTTGTTGTTGTTGTTGTTGTTGTTATTTGCTTTAAATGGTTTTTTAACAACGACACTAAACACACAATTTGCATGCATGAATGAATGACTAAAATGAATGGAAGAAAAATAAAAAACAAAAACAAAAACAAAACAAATGCTTTGAAGGTATCAGTGGTGCTGGTAAAACAGTTAAATTTGGAAGGCAAAAACAACACCAAACGAAAGAGTCATAATAAAGATTAATTATCAATACATGTATTGATGAATTACAACAACAACAAAAACAGCAACAGCAGAAAGAAGAAAAAACACAACCAAACGAGCATATTGAGGTTAATTTTAATGATCAAATCATCGGTTAAGGCAGCAGCAGCAGCAGCAGCAGCAGATGCAAAAAAAAAACGCTTATATTTCTGGGGCATTTAATTACATTAACCGTGTATTTGTTAAAGATGCCAACTTGTTTTTTGTTTTGTTTTTTTTGTTTTTAATCAAGCCAAAATGATTTGGCATAAAATTAATTAAAAATAAAAGATATTCTTTGCAAACACAAACAAAAACTGTATACACTTTCATAAAACAATTAATTTCTGCTGTTATTTGTCCTTAAAAACACAAAAATTGCAAATAATGTACGTACATGGGAGAGCTACATTGCAATTTATTGCTGGGTTGTAACAATTGTAACGTCTCTGTGTTAGACTGATCGACCCTGTACCGAATAAAGTAAATTAAAATAAAAAGATAACCAAAGATTAAGAAAGAATATTGTGTTCGATATAAAGTTACATATGTGGCGTTTAATACATGCTTAGTTAATGGTTCTTAAGTCTGGTAACTCATCCAGTAATTGCATTTTTTTTCCCTCAAAGCCAGATGCCGATGTCTTATTCAGACTTTCTTCTGATTGAAAAGATTGCAACAGTCATCAGGCCAAAAGCAAAGTTCAATCGCTTCAATGAAAAAGAATAAAAGACTAAGGCTCTCCAAAGTCCTTCAAATGTAACACGTTTTTAATCAGCATGCCATTGCGCGTCAGCTGTTAGTTTCCCAAACATCTTAAAACCTCTTTACAAGACCCTGTGTGAAAAATGCTCGTGTAATTGAATTTTTCTTAAAAAAACACCATCAAAATAATGCCATAAGGCAACATGAATAGTACTTGACTATAAAGCATAGCAAATCATGTTTAAATTTGTGATAAAAGTTAGGTTAGATGAAGAAGTTGATGCTCATTAAAGGACAAGGTCTTACTTTGACAAGGATTTAGGCCCACATTGTGTTACCACAATTAATATCCATTCCAAGGATCAAATATTCCCTATTGGAGAGCAATCTTAATACTGGAGAGTTCGAAGTCGCCGTGGTCTAGTAGGTAGTGTGTTGGCTTATTAGACGAAAAGCCAGGGTTCGAGCCCCAGGTCAGACATCAAAACAAAAATACAAAAAGCATTTCTTCGGCGACTTCCTCTCAGCAGATTTCTGGCAAAAACTCTGAGAGTATATAAAATTGCCATGAAAAGTTTCTCAAAAATCTGTCGTTCGGAGTCGACTTTAAACTGTAGGTCCCGCCACTCATGTATAAAATTAACACACACAACATAAGTGGTGTGAGAAACTAGGTCGTAATCCTGACTGAAGGGTTGTAATGACCAATTATGTATGTTATGTATGTCAGTGAGAGATTAAAAATCTCCTACTTTTCATGGTTAGAGCAGGGCATTGACACGTGACGTGAAAGACAGCGCTTGCAAAAGTCAGACGAGAGTATAGCAAGTCTATCGGCCTGCTTTCCAATATGACAGTAGTCCGTGAGAATCGCAATTGTGCATTGGATCGCCAGTTCTCTTCTTAAGTCCACCAGAGTCTAGCAATTGCACGTATTCTGCTGCTAACAACAAAGTTGAGCCTTCCTGTAAGACAAGCGGAAAATAGCTAGTAATTGGAACCGCTATGCCTAATAACATGACGGAGATTGTAAACTGTAAACCAGACATGGCCAATTCACATGCAACACAATTTCCAATGATATTCCTTAGTCCTGGAGCTCATACATATAAGAGTTAGCTTTGTATGATTAGAAAATTTCACTGAGAAATTCTTGTCACTAATTGATGGTGACAGAAGTAGGAGGGAACCTGGGTGTCCGAATAAGGTAAAATAATTTAAAGGAAAATCCACCTACTCAATGAAGCCGCTTTCAACATGGTCGTGATCTCCGCCTAGAAAACACTGCAGTGGTTCAAAACCCCTACAGCGATATACGTATGTATCAGTGATCAGCAATGAATCGTTTTTTCCTTACTCATAAGCACTCATGAAATTTTGAATATACTAAGTAAGTCAACAATATTGAAATTTAACTATGTACTCTGATTCATTCATACTCACTACAACGTTGATTTATAAGTACAGGTTGCAACGTGCGTACAACGTTGATATCAAACTCATACCATTCGAAATATGTTTGATTCATAAGCCTCCTACTCATTTAGATTCATAACTTTAGAAAAATACTTATAATACTTATAAATGATACGAAAGACGTAGTGTTCGTATGCGATTCCTAATTATTTTGTGCTTCGTGTATATGTTGAGTTATGGAGTGTCGAAATCAAAAACATTATACATACATACATACATAATTTGCCATTACAACCCTTCAGTCAGGATTACGACCTAGTTTCTCATACCACTTATATTGTGTGTGTTAATTTTATACATGAGTGGTGGGACCTACAGTTTAAAGTCGACTCCGAACGACAGATTTTTGAGAAACTTTTTCATGGCAAATTTTATTTGCTCTCAGAGACTACGGCGACGTCTTCTTTTATAATTGAGTTTTGCTTAAAAAATACTATCAAGCTTATGTCACAAGGAAGTGCGGTGCGTGGAGTACAAAGCAGAGCAATTAGTTTTTTAAATTAGGTGGCGGTTCCTCCTTAAAGCACAAGATCTTTTATGGACCAGGGATTCTGTGTAGGAAATCTACCCAACTCCAGGATAAATCTTGCTATTGCAGCAATCCCTATACTGGAGAGTTCAGTCAAGGATGACAGAAATGGATGAGAAGGTAAGAAGTTCAGCCTTTTCGTGACAAACGCTGTGTACTGAAAGACAGTAATTTTTTTTTTCCATCCCAAACTGACAGTTTCCGCAGAAGCTATATTGCCATAGCTTTGAATAAAACAGTGGCCCAAGAGATTCGCAATTGAGCTACAGACAGCAACACAATGTAAAAACGGTAGACAACCCGTTCTCTTCATATCCATATAAGTGCAACCGAGTCTAGAAACATTGCACGCCCACTCGAATCAACGAATCCCTAGTCTAACTCAGCCAATAGAAGCAACCATGTCCAGTAACATGACGGAGATTGTAATTTGCAAACCATCCCCGATCAGTTTACTGGCAATGCAATGTTCAACAACATCCCTATGTCCTATAACCTTTGAATGATGAAAAATCTTCATAACAAATCCTCAGCCTACATGAACGAGAACAAACGCCGAGATGACGTTCATAAGGACTTAATGGCAACTTGGCTAACCGATTAAATTAAGAAATGTTTAACCGTTTAAGTGCTATGGGTTTGTGGTAAAATTAATTGCAAATTGCTATGAGAAATTGAGACAAAATATGTTTTTAGACTTAACACACGTTCACTAACTGAACGCCAAACTCTGGCTGACGCAATCGTCGCTAAATCGACGAACCGCGCTTTTGGCGCATTACCTATTCGTCGCTATAGCGACTATTCGCACTCAAACGGTTAAAGAAAATTCTAACGCCTAACAAGCATTACGCCGCTTTTAAAATGGCCTTGTCCTCCAAATGGAAAATAGGCATAAACCTCAAGGATTATATTAGAAACTTCGGATCTTCAGCCCAGAAGTCCTAAGTTGGAATTCTAAAATCAAATGCCTTTTTCCGGAAATTATAAAGAACCATATAATCGACCTGAATGTGCCTTAATCTGTATAGAATTGCAGCTTATCAATAACGCAGGTTATTGTGAGTCAAGATTTAACTGCATAGGGCCTAACTGTAATGAAGACAAACAAATTTTCATCGTGTTTTCCAGAATTTGGAAACTAAAAGTAATTAAATCTCTTTAGAAAAATTCATCAAGGAAGTGGCAAGTCCTCCAGAGAGTATAACAACAAGAACGAACATCATCATCAGGTACCAGCACCTCTTGAGGAATACTTGGGTACATTTAGCAAAGTTCCGCACCACTAAACTAAATCGATATATGTATGCTCGTAGAGGGTGTTTAATCTAGACACACTACCATTCTAGAACCCGCTAGAATCAATCATCTTATCGAATGGAAAAACATGATTAAGGTTTGGATTAAGAATTTTTTTGAAAACTTTTGCAAAAATGAAATACTTTATGGTGGGTGTAGGGTATCTTCATGGTCGTTCAGTAACAAGGACGGACAACTTTCATGTTTTCTAACACAGCAATTGCTGTGTTATAAAATTAAAAAGTGAACAGCATATTTGTTTACCACCCGCTAAAGACAGCAATAGCAGCAGCAGTCGTCAGTCAGTCAGTCAGGTGGCCTTTCCTGTTGTTATGTTTAACAATCGATTGTAAAATTATTGAATTAATTTTTTATTGCAAAATACTACACAATAATCATGATACTTGGGTTTATTTTTGTTGTTTTGTTGCTTTCTATATTATTTTCGATTATTATGGCCTAAAATATAATCACAACAATAAAGAAAGATTAGATTTTATTATGTTCGATTCGATTTCAATTCAAATGCCAATGTTGTTGCCTTTTTCATTTTTCATACTTTTTTAATATTTTTTTATTTATTTTTTTTTATTAACAAATCAATCAATAGCAAACAACACGATAGCAAAGGTACACATTCAAATGTGTTGGTGGTGTGGTGCAATGGTCATGGATTTGTTTGCTATTTTTGCGATTATTTCTTTCAAATTATTTGATCTCTGCTTACAGATAAACAGGGCAAAAAAATTCAACAAATTATAGCAAAAATTTCTATGATTATTATGAAATAAAACACAATAAATTGCGATAACTTTGAACTCAGCATTACAACTGCATTACAAGATTACATACAAGATTACATACATACATAGTTTCAGGAAATTATGCATCAAAAATCCATTCATAGTAATATTCGGTGTAATATCCTGTGGCCTTAGGTTGTAACATTTTAATTGGCAACATGGTATTGCAAGTCAATCAAAAGCTGTATGTGTGTGTGTGAGTCTGTGTGTGTTTATATTGCCCCTTCAATTGCAATTAATTTTTAAGCTGATTTACCACACATTTGTTTGGATTGTAAATGAAAATATTTTTAAACAAGGTGGTCGGTTAGTCATGATGCATGAAATACTTAACCCTTTGCACTCGGCTGTCTCCTCTGAGGGGACAACGTAAGTCTAGCATATCACTCGGTTGTCCTCTCTGAGGGGACACGATAGTTTATTAGCGATTACGGACAATGAAATTATTCCACCGCAATTTTTTAAGAAACACGTGTTCCTCCTGTAGTTTTCTGTTAAAATGGCACAAAAATTTTTATCGAAATGTGATAGAATTAACAAGATGCATGATAAATAAATCGTCAGATCTACACGTCGAAAAGGAACGTGCGAAGTGCGTTCACGACGGACTGAACACTTCTCTGATCCGTTGAGCAAATTGTAGATTAGGCGTCCAAAGCTAAAGGGTGTGGCTCAATGAAGTGGGAAAACTTGATACGATAATAAAGAAATCCGATAACCGAAAGAAGAAATATACAAGATCTCAATTCGTACTAAAGCATCGAATAGAAAAAATATTTGATATTTTTTTGTAAATATGTATTCTTCAATGTCGACAAATTTCATTACAATTCCTTACTTGGTTCTCAAATTATACTGTATAATATCACGTTTCAAGGATGTACGTTTTCGTTAAAAAGTAGCGTCGAGTTGCTGGTAGGTAATGTCCGAAACGGTGCCGAGTGTAAACGGTTAAGTTCTTTCACTAAAGCACGGTTTTTTTGAGGTTAGATTACAGTCATTTGCAGTATATTAGAAAGCTAATGGAATTTAAGGACTTAGAAGCTCCATATAGTTTTATAGCAACTTTTACACCAGAATTCTAGACTTGATGGAATGAAATACTGGCGCTTAGACAGGCGGTAATAATTCCATCTTATATTTCAAAAACATAGTCTAGTAGGTTGTGTGTTGGCGTATTAAACATGAGGCCACGCTTCAAACAAAACACCTACAACAAAATGCTCTACAAGTTGCTTATACGCTTTCTCTATGCCAAGAAAGCACGGAGCTGTGCAAATTTACGATGAATTCCCCATCAGTAACAACATATAACTGTTTGAGCTCTTCAACGAAATACAGTGTTCAAGCTGTTTGAAATCGTCGTAGTCTAGTAGGTAGTGTGTTGGCTTATTAGAAGTAAGGCCACGGCTCAAACCTCATGTTAGACATCTCCAATTATGAAAAAAATATTTCTTTTTCGACTTCCTCTCAGCTGATTTCTGGCATAAACTCTCAGAGTAAACTCAAATTGTCATGAAAAAGTTTCTCACAAATCTGTCATTCGGAATAGACTTTAAAATGTAGGTCTCGCCACTTGTGTATAAAATTAACACACATAACATAAGTGGTGTGAGAAACTATGTAGTAATCAGGACTAAAACGATTTTTTAGAAACTTTTCATGGCAATTTTTATTAACTCTCAGAATTTTTACCGGAAGACTGCTGAGAGCAAATTGCCGAAAGAAATATTTTTGTTTTCATGTTTCGTTTTGTTTAAGATGCCTGAGAGAGGGTTTCTCGTCTAATAAGCCGAGACACTACCTACAATATTATGGTGACTTCATACCCAATCCACAGAGGATCTTATTACTAAGCAACAAACGATGGATTTGCTTTGATCTCAAGGCCTCTCACCTAAGTTGCCCCATCACCTGTTTGCTTAGATAAGTTTACTTAATGAAATGAAACAATAAGGCAAAGATAATAATAACAAGATGTAGAAGATCTTTCGTGGCAGTCCTAAGTTTCTTGAAAGAAAGAAAAAAAAAAGAAAAATAATATCGGTATCGGGAAGTCAACTACAAATTAATTCAGTTCTTTACAGAACTTCTCACCAATATAACCCCAACGCCCAAATAAAGTTGAAGTAGCTGTATACTAATGCCTATGATTTGATCGAATCTTGAAACCGCAAAAGACAGTCAAGTGAGCTGTTGGAAATGCTGTTGCCAGTAACTTCCAAGCCTATTAGTCAGCCATATCATTGTCCTGAAAATCTGAGTGTTCTAATGTCCACCAAGGAGTTGAAGTTGTTAAAATTGATGAGAAGCTAAGTCGTTATACGGACTAAAGGCTTACAATGATCAATTAAGTTTAAGGCTTTTTTACCGCTGAATTAAAAAGAAAATCAAAAAATTAGGAACGACTGACTGGGTACATGTGCATAATAGTCCTGGGGCCTAATTCTGGCAGTCGTATAGGAACGAATTTTTACTCGAACGTGCGAGTTTTTTTAGTTTTGGGATTCTATTATTCGTTATCGAGTAAAGTGTATCGAAATTTCTAATGATGGCATTCGATAACGTGTGATCATTCGAATGCCACCTTGCGAGTTTTTACTCGTAAGCACTAAAGCTTTCGAATTAACGTTTTTCTGCTGTAAAGAACAATATAAAAATATGTAAGTAACAAATTTATAATAATTTATGAATAAAAAATTAATTGCAGTATTTGTAGGTCGAATCTTTTAAAAATTAATTACACGCAGAAGGAAATTTGTGGAAATTTCATGGTTAAGCATTCAGAATTGGCAAAGAGTATTATACCAAATACTTCTCAGGGAAAGGCAAGAGCTAATCAGCTATGGGAACAGCTCACAACTAAGCTCAATGCTTCCGGCCCACCCAAATCAAAGATGCAAACATGTGGCGCAAGGTAGTTTAACAAACTCTTGTTTAGTTTAAAATTCTGTTGAGGGTCTAAAAAAATGTCCAACCTTTTGGGTCTTCAAAAACATTAGAAGGCAGCCCAAAAGAGAATTGCGACAAAATGTTATCCCAACAACTTCACCAAAAAATAGTATTCCTGACGTATCTCCCTGCTGTTTATCGGATTATGAAGAAGACAAAATGGAACCTACCATGTCTTCTTTTATAGAATTTGAAGATAATACTGCAGAAGAAACTTCAGCCCCAGCTAATAATATAAAGTAAAACCAAAATATATTATCCATTATATGAAATATTACAATTTTAATAAAACTTTTCTTCCTTGGATTAATTTTAAATTTCTTTTATTTTTGTACGAAAACATATGTTTTTTGTTTACAATTTTTGCATTTTAGTCAGTGCTGTAAAACGAAATAATTAACTCGTTTCACAACACCTAAGCAACAATTCGATTCGTTTCGTATCGAGTAACATCATCAGAAAATTTCTCGCTATCGAAATTATTTTCTATTCGAACGACAATTTCGATCACGTCTGCGAGAATTAGAGCCCTGGTCGATAAATGTTGCTGGAAAAAAATGAAATATTTTTCAAAAGTCGGAATATCATTCAGTGTAAAACACGTATTTTACTTAAAGTTATTAGTCGCCGTAGCCTAGTAGCTAATGTGTTGACCTACACAGTCCGTACTAGACTATGACGACGATTCTACACTCCTCCATAAAATAACACAGACTCTGAAACAAATCCCATTCAAATTGTTATCACTGAACTAATTTCCATTATTACAAGGAAATTATTTTTTTAATGAAAATTAAAAACAGCTACAGCCTGTGGGGCTGCCATAAGAAAAACCACAAAGACGACTTTTATTAGTTTTTCTTTTCTCCTTTCTTATGGGGTTTTTTTTCTTATAATTTAATTAAAAGAAAAAATTGTTTCTTATATCACAAGAAATTGTTGTAATAGATACAAATACAAATACAAATACAAATACAAAAAAATGGCTACACTATTATCATTTGAATACCGTTAAATGTATACGAATAATAGTAATCTATTGCACCTTAAGCTATTAAATTTCAAATGGAAATTCTAATATAATATGGCATGGCATGTCTGTCTACTAGAGAGGCTCAATACGATATGATAGGAAATTATTAAACAAACATTTAAGCCAAGTACTAGATTATTGACTGACTGTCAGACAGACAGACAGATAGACGGATTGTAATGGTTCATTTGCCTTTTTGTGGTTGCCACACATAAAATGTCTTATGATAAAGGGTCCGCCAAATAACTTTTTTTTTTGAAAATGCTTTAAAAAAGAAAAACTACTGAATATTTTCTCAAATTCCATTTTTTATTTGAAAGTACAATCCTTCCGTTTAATAATGGAAAATAATTCCATTCAAATGGCTGCCTCGGCTGGCCATGCAGTAAGTAGCCTACACGATCGGTCCAATTTTTAAGCACATTGGATCGATTGTGTGCAGCTGTATTTCACCAATGGCTTCACGATTATTGTCCTGTAAAGCGTCAATTGTCTCTGGCTTGTCGGCGTAACAGTTATGTTTGAAGGCACCCCACAAATAATAGTCCAACGATGTCAAATCGCAGCTGCGAGGTGGCCAAACGTTATTAGCTCTGCGGCTGATAGTGCGATCTTCAAAAACAGGGCGCAAAACATCGAGTGTAGCTTCGGCTGTGTGGCACGTAGCGCCGTCCAGATGAAACCAAATGTTGCCAATATCCTCCTCTTCAATTTTTGTGAACAAAAATTCGTTCAACATTGCCCGACAACGATCGCCATTGACTGTAACGCCGCCACTCCTTGCACATTTTCGAAGAAAAATGGCCCAATTATGCCTCTGGACCAAAATCCGCACCAAACAGTGACTCGTTTTGGGTGCGTGGGGGTTTTCAATGTATGCGTGCGGCGGGTTTTCTGTGCCCCAAATGCGACAATTTTGCTTGTTTACATACCCGCCAAGATCAAAATGAGCTCCATCTGAAGAGATGATTTTTTTTGCCAAAATCGGCATCTTCTGGTGTAGGCTACTGCATGGCCAGCCGAGGCAGCCATTTGAATGAAATTATTTTCCATTATTAAACGGAAGGATTGTACTTTCGAATAAAAGAAGAAATTTGAGAAAATATTCAGTAGTTTTTCTTTTTAAAGCATTTTCAAAAAAAAAAAAAGTTATTTGGCGGACCCTTTGTAAGCCATAAAACACCTTAAAACCCACTTGTATGCAAAGCTCTTATGCAGGTATCAAGTAACGAATATGTCTGCCAGTGAGCGAGCACAGAGCACAGCCTGTACTGTACTGTATTATCAAATGGAAATGGCACTGTAACTGTTTTCTAATGAAATTGTCTTGCACAGTTGATAATAATGACCCAGTTTTAGGTTTTATAAGGGGACTGCTGTACCCTGTGTGTGTCTCTCTGATTATAATTTCTATTTATGCAGCCAGTGTTGTTGCTGCTGCTGTTATTGTTGTTGTTAGTTGGCCCATATAAAATTATGAAGATGCTCTATTGAATTACAATTTTTTTTATTGTTTGTTGTTTGGCTGTTTTAATATGCCTTTACCCGCAATTAGTACACAAAGATAATCGTCTGTGGGTTTTCATATTCATTTAGCTTGTAAGCAGGGGTATGCCGGGTATACGTATACATACGTAATGTGTCTGTCCCAAGTGAATGTGTATCAAAAAGTGTGTAATTGTCGATATTTTTTTTTCAATTACACTTTAGACTTTGACTGACTTTGTGGTAAAGTCTGGTGGCTTTTGATATGGTTTTTCGGTTACACTAACATGCTTTGGCTGTTTAACGTCGTCTCTATGTCTTTCAGTTCAGTTCATTTCGTTTTTTTTTTTTTTCGTTCGCTTTAATTTCCATTAAAATTGTGTTTCAAATTGTTTAAACAAATGAAATTTTTTTTTATTTAATTTGTTACACTATTAAAGCAAATAAATCGTCAATTATTTGTTAAGCATTTTAACAGAGAGCCCGACCACAACAAAATGATTTATAAACTCACATTAAAACTGATAATACCGGGCAATGATAGATAAGGGGTGATAATGAAGTGTATAAAAATTGTTTTCTTTTGTTGTTATTGTAATCTTGTGAATTAATAGATTACAAGCCATTAGTAAGAAAGAAAGAAGGAAAGTTTAAACTGCGAGATTTCATTCAATAAAATTGAAAAAAAGATTTATTTTTATTAACCCTTTTATGGTTTGGTAAAAACGTATCGTAATTTCGCTCGGTTAATTTTGTGGAATTTTATTTTTTTGATTTATTAATTTAACAGCAATAATAATACTATGTTCACACATGCACTTTTATTGAGTCAATATTCGGTTTATTGTTTACAATATTTTAAGTGTTCAAGCATAATAATATACGCAGTTCAGCTGCCTATTCAATATTCATTTGACAGCTGGTAAACAAAACAGCTGGTTGTTTCAACAACATTGTTTTTGTTTTGTTCGTAGTTTTTAGTTTGTCGTTGTTGACATTTGAGTTGTCAAATATCAAAAGAAAGTGTTCGGAAAATTGTAATATGCTCACTGAACGTACTTATAACAGTGCTGTATTTCAAGTTTTAATCAATATTATAACAATTTATGAATTTATTGAGCAATAATTAATTGACATTTTATATGAAATATTGAGATCAATAATGCCGTTTATTGCGATTTACTCAATATAAATGCATGTCTGAACATAGTATAACAATAAAAACTTAATTTGTTTCTCTCATATATTAAATCGGATCTTTAGAGTTCCATTTACAATGCCAGCCAGCTAATTCGTTATTTTATTTTACTTGTGTAAAGAGAGGGCAATTGACTTCATAGAAAACCCATCAAACATCTCGAATGAAACGAAATATAAAAAAAATGTTGACTATTTCCTCTCAGCAGTCTTCTGGCAAAAACTCTTGGATTAAATAAAATTGACATGATAAATTATTTTATAAATCTGTTGTGCAGAGTCGACTTTAAACTGTAGGTCGCGCCAATCATGGATACAACTAACACACACACTATGGCTGGTGTGAGCAGCTAGGTTGTAATTCTAAAGGGTAGAAGTCCTCGAAAGAAATATTTTTTTTGCTTATATTTCGTTTTGTTCCTCTGAACTGGGGTTTGACCCAACACACTACCTACTAGATTATGACGACTTCAGTCACAATAACACTTGTTTACGATATTTAATCCTGGTAGTTTTCGGAATCATTGAAACAATTTGTAAAATTCTTTCAATAAAATGTTGAAAGGCATTAACTTCAGGTCATAGACAGTGTATTTGTTGTCTTCTTAAGGTACCTAAAATGGAATTGAGCAGCAGTAAGCTCCTTATTCCATAAAGTATTTATTATCGCTTCAGCAGAGTAGTCCCCTGCATAAGTATAGGTTTTTACAATTCCGTAAAATAGTGAAAAACGCCTGCTAGTTAAAGCATTCGCCAGTATTTCGCTTGTCCGTCTGTCATGCACCTCTCTTTCTCTCAGAGATCGTAAAAGGTAAAGGCATGTAATTTGCGCAAGGTGGTGGCCTTAGCTTTGAGTATAGAACAACTGTTGTTTCAGCAGCACTACACGGAAATTCTCAGGTTTTTATTGTGATGGCCTAAACCATACATAATTGCTCATTACAACCCTTTTGTCAGGATTACGACCTAGCTTCTCACACCACTAATGTTGTGTGTGTTAATTTTATACTTACAGTTTACAGTCGACTTCCGAACAACAGACTTTTGAGAAACTTCTTCGTGTAAATTTGGAATTTACTCTCAGAGAGTTTCTGCCAGAAATCTGCTGAGAGAAAGTCTTCGAAGAAATATTTTTTATTTCACAATGCTGGAGATGTCTGACCAGGAGGCTTTTAACAGTGGTCTCATATCTAATAAGCCAACACACTATTTACTAGACTACGGCGACAACAACGTGGTTATGATGCGCATACAAAATTGGCTAAATATGATGACTAGTGATCACGTCTTTATTCGCAAAAGCAACATGGGCAGGCATCTTACTCGCCAGATTTAGATGCCTTGATTTATATTTTGTTTCGAAACTTGAAAAATGTCTTGTTGGTAAAAATGTTAGAAACAATGAAGACGTAGAGCTTGCAATTGATGGTAAATGTGAGTACCAAAGTACAGTCACACAGATAATTATACGTACCCCCCTAAAAATCATTTTTTTTTTAATGATAATGTATGGACAAGTCAACTGATTTTTGCGCCAAATATTTTGTTTTCCGTCACAGCCGAACAAATTATATATGTTCTCATCACTAAATATTACATTCGCCCAAAAATCATTTGACTTGTCCATATATTATTGGGCGAATTCCAATCGTTTCTCGGCACTCGGCTGCGCAAACCGTTCTTTCTCAAAACACTTCGAACTGTTTCGGAATGCACAATAACACTGTGATCACTTTCCGAGGTATTTCGTATTTCTACGGCTGTAGTCCTAGGATTTTTATCCACAATACCTTTTATATACCGGGCTACCCTTGGGGAAATTTTATACTTAATGTACGTCGTACGTATAATTTTCTGTGGCAAACTGCAGTCACAAATTCATAGATTTTGGGAATCTTTTTTCTTTATTTAAGTAAATGTGGCGTTACAGACGCTAATGTAAAGAAATTTTAGATTAGAAGTTCATTACTTTTAAAAAATATGATTTTTTTATTACGTATAATTATCTGTGTGACTGTATATGAAGCTAAAACAAGATTATGTTGAGAAAGGCATAAAAACTTTCTCGAATTTGTTGTGCATTCCTCGGTCAATTAACTCAAGAATTGGGTAGAGATACAAGAATTTTACACAGAATTATTCAATAATTTCTGGTTTTATCATTAAATTCAACAGCTTAGAGCAAGCAAAATGGCTAGCTAACATTTCCATAAACAGAAATCAATCAATATCCTTTTAAAAAAATTATACAAATGAAGAGCTCTTGAAGAAAAATATTCAACTTTTGAAGTCCAAACTTTTAAAGTCTAAAATTGTTAAGGGATTTAAAAAAAAGGTTTTGTTATTAAAGATATATTGTTAAGGAATATAAAAATTCCCGATTTTAATATGTTTTATTGGTATTGAGCCACAATGAGCCATAATGAGCAATATATGTGTTTTTGTGGTTTTAACATTATTTATACAGCTTAAAACAAGCAAAATCGCTAGCTAACATTTCAATAAAGATAAATAATCACTATCCATTAAAAAAATATACCAAAGAAGTTGCATTCTATTGAGCTCTTGAAGAAATATATTCAACTTTTAACGTCCAAAATTTTAAAGTCTAAAATTGTTAACAAATTAAAAGAAATGACTTTGTTATTAAAAATATATTGTTAAGGAATATTAAAATTCCTGATTTTAATATGTTTTATTATTATTAGGCCACAATGAGCCATAATGAGCTATATATGTGTTTTTGTGGTTTTATCATTATTTCTACAGCTTAAAGCTGTAAATAATACAATACAGGTAAATAATCACTATCCATTAAAAAAAAATTGTACAAATGAAGTTGCATTTTATTGAGCTCTTGAAAAAGAATTCTAAACTTTTAAAGTCCAAACTTTTAAAGTCTAAAGTCCAAAGTTATTACTGGATTAAAAGAAATGAGTTTGATATTAAAAATATATTGTTAAGGAATATTAAAATTCCTGATTTTAATATGTTTTATTGTTATTAGGCCACAATGAGCTATAATGAGCTATACATCATTATCATTATTTCTACAGCTTAAAGCAGGTAAAATTGTTAGCTAACATTTCCATAAACAGAAATCAATCAACATCCTTTTAAAAACAATTAAACAAAAGAAGTTACATTTTATTGAGCTCTTGAAGAAAAATGTTCAACTTTTAAAGTCCAAACTTTTAAAGTCTAAAATCTAAAATTGTTAATGGATTATAAGAAATTAAGGAATATTAAAATTCCTGATTTTAATATGTTTTATTATTATTAGGCCACAATGAGCCATAATGAGCCATAATGAGCCATATTTTTGTTTAATCTAAAACATAATCTAATCGTTAATTTGTTAACGGCAGTTAATCTAATATCAACAGCTATTGTTATTTTATAATTTAATAATGTTTTTTAAACAATTTTAATAGAAAATATGCAAGAAATTTGGCAAATTAATTGAAAACTTGTATTCAATTTGTGTTCTCTTTATGCTTATGGTGTAAAGCCTTGAAAAATTATTTCAAAAACATAAAAGAACAAATAATGAATGAATGAATGAATGAATGACAGAAAGAATACATAATTATTACTCATCTTTTAAATGGATTTTCTTTTAACCTTAAACAAATTAAATTTTTGGTAACACAATTCCAAAGAGGAAGTTAAGATAACCATATAAACACAAAGTATTGGAAAAAAACCAAGCTTAAAACAGAACCCCAAAATAAATAAATGGGCAGGGCTTTTTAAGTTAAAAGCATGGGAATACAGCAACGAAGAAAAAAAATGTGAAAGTTTCGTTTTTTTTAGAAGCCAAGAAAATATTTAAATTCTTAAGTTTAACGTACGTTTAACGAGTGTAGAATTATTAATTTGAAAATAAGTTTTGTTTTACCTTGTGGTCCCTTTAAACATTCCAATTCGATGGTATAATCCCAACAATCCAGACTGTTAAGTTTCGAAAGTGATGGCAAACCATTGGACAAATGCTGATAGCCATTGGCGGTCATTAGTGAAGGTGGTATACGTTTACAATATGCACCAGCATTGGTACCGACTTCCCAAGGACGCCGTAAATCATTTGGCAGTGAGGCATCCACTTGATCGCAACATGTCTCCATGTCCTCTTCATTAATAATGCCAAAGACATCGGCCACTGACGAATGGCCATTCGTATTGTGTTTGTAATCGGGGCAGGTGGTGGTGGTAGCATTCTGTGTGTGATGATGGCCATTAATTGTGGTACTGGCACCTGTCGGCAATGATGGTGAACCACGTTCATTCACTTTCGCTGTAACTGCCACATTTGGCGTTGATGGTTGTTGCTGACAATTATTATTGTTGCTGGTGTTGCCATTATTTAAGTTTGTCTTGGTGTTGTTGGTGTTGTTATTAAGACTTTGGCTAGTTTTATTAATGTTGTTTGTGTTGTTGCAGCTGTTATGTCCATTTATAGTTCTGATGTCGTTGCTGCCATTTATGGCCACAGTACTCTTGGCCAGATATGCCAACGAACAAAATGGTTTCGATGGCTTTTTCGTTGATTGTGTATCACTCATGTTTAATTCTTATTTTTTTCTTTCTTTCTTTCTTTCTTTCTTTTTTTAATACTTTCGATCTACACTGTAACTTTAGATTTTTCACAAGCAAACATATTCTTTTTTTTTTGGTCACAAAATTCTTTTTGAATAAAATTTTCTGAAAATTTTTATTTAAAAAAATGTTTAATTTTTTTTACTTTAACATGTAACAAATTTTTTAGGGGGTTTCTGGGTTTTTTTTTAGTGTTAAAAAAATTTTTAAAATTTTAAATTTAAAAAAAAAATAATTTAATTTTCTTTTTTTAGTTTAAACTTATAATTCTCTTGGTTTGTTGTTTTAAAATTCAAAAAAATTCTTTTTTAATTGTTTTCGTATTCAATTCTTCTTAAAGTCCATGGTTTTTTGTTTATTGTAATAATTCTCATTTAGTTAAGAAAATTTATTTTCCTTTTTTTAATAATTTTTCTTGTTTTTTTACTAAATTATTTTGTTTGTTATTTAAAAATTAAAAAAAAATTCTTTTTTAATTGTTTTCTTATTCAATTCTTTTTAAAGTCCATTTTCTTTCGTTTTCTGTTTATTGTAATAATTCTCATTTAGTTAAGAAAATTTATTTTCCTTTTTTTAATAATTTTTCTTGTTATTTTTTATAGAATAATTTTCTTAGCTTTGCTTTAAGGATTTTCTTTTATTTTTTAAATAATTTTTCAATACATTTTTATTTTTTTTTCAATTTTAAAAACAAAAAATTTTTTTTTTAATTCTTAAATTTTTATAATTTTTTTAATTGTTTTCTTATTCAATTCTTTTTAAAGTCCACTGGTAAACTGGTATTCTGTTTATTGTAATAATTCTCATTGAGTTAAGAAAATTTATTTTCCTTTTTTTAATAATTTTTCCTGGGTTTATTTTATTAAATTATTTCCTTAGCTTTTCTTTAAGGATTTTCTTTTATTTTTTAAACAATTTTTAATAAAATTTTATTTTTTTTTCAATTTAAAAAACAAAAAAAAAATTTTTCTTTAATCCTTAATTTTTTATTGTTTGATTAGATTTTTTTCTCACTTCAAATTCCTTTCGTCCCTTTCCGACAATTATTGTTGAAAATTTTTAATAAAATTTTTATTTTTTTTTTTTCAACTTAAAAAAAAAAATTTTTTTTAATTCTTAATTTTTTATTGTATGATTGGAGATCTTTCTCACTTCAAATTCAGAGTTTTGTTTAACGAAAAAAAAAAATTTTTTTTATGTTTCCAACAGCCAAGGGTTCCTTCACTTTTTGAACTTTTTCAAACTGTTTTTCTTTACCAAAATTTCCGTATTCCGTATTCCATATTTTTTATTATTTTTCTTTATGGCTCATTATGTTTGGGCTTTGTTCAGTTCAGATGATTTCATTATTTTGTTCTCTTTCTACGGTGCACCACGTACATACATATGTATTCTTGTATTTTTATTGTGGTAATAATTAAGCAAATAACATCAATATGAAGAAAAAAAAACTAACTTTCTAGTCCAGGCACGAATATAGTTCGATAACTAGAACCTGAACCAAAGCCCCATGCCAGCCACAGTTTTTTACCATCCAGCTTTTGAAATTATAGGTTGATGCTGATCATGATGATGATGATGATGGTCTTGTATAATTTACACAATAGTTGTCTTACAACCTGGCCAATAAAACAGTACAAAATAGCCAAGCAGCAGCAGCACAAGCTAAAACTGCTGCATAAGTTAGTATGTTGCTGGCAACTGAGAACCAGTATGTGGTTCGTTTACAATTATTTCTTACAAAAAAATGTTGTTGTTGCTGTTGTTGTTGTTGTTGTCTTTACTTTAAGAATAAAGTCAATGCACTGAATTTGCCTTGAAAATCAACAGAATCACGACCGTCGGTGGTAGTAGCTCTTCTGACAATAGAGCGATAGAGATACTAGACAAATACACCAGGCTTGAAGTCAACAATAATCGATAGCGTTCTTGTTATACGTATATATTGTTGTTGTATTTTTTTTTCCTTGACTATTATCAAACAATATGTTGAAAAAAAAACAACAAACCAGTCTCAAGAATTTTTAACTTTAACTTCAAGTCATCTGTTAAGCTAAGGTTGCTTTTCTTTTTCAAAAAAAAAAATCGAAAAAAAAATCGAAAAAAAATCGAAAAAATTCTTTTCAAATGTCGCCCAGGCTCTGTGGAATGTTGAAAGACATTCTTGTTGTAGGCTGAGTCACACACAATACATTAGTAGTTTATGCTTAAAGCCACTCTTTTTTCTTTCGTTTTTTTTTTTTTTGTATTTTCCCTTCTTTCTTTTGTTACTTTTTCTATTTCATTTATAAACCCAAAACCAGAATTATTAAGTATTTTTGCTTCCTCGTTTTTTTTTCTCTTGGTATTCTTATATCACTTTTTATCTGTTTTAAAATCTTCTTTTTTTTTCTTCTTCTTCTTCTTCTTTTCAAACAAATCTTTACTTAGTCATTCATGCAGCAAAAGCAGCAGCAGCATCCAGCAATTGCGTTTGAGCAGTCAACGTTAACTTAAGAAACAAAAACCCCAAATAGTTTCGAAACCCCCAATCACACATCACAAAAAGATCATTCATTCAACAATACAAACAACAAAAAACGCAACAAAAACAAAAACAAAAAAGAATACCCAACACGAAACCGCAATTCCACAAAAACAGAATCTCTTAGTATTTCTTTTTTTTGTTTTTTTTTTATTTCTTTAACATGAGCCCCAAAACTAACATATCACAACACGTCTGTGTGTAGCGCGTTCGTTCAGTTACACATCCAAAAGCCGACTGAATTCAGTCAATTCATGACTACCAGACAACTTCAGCAAAGCAACTCGATTAGATAGGCCCCCAAAGTCATCTTACTCACACACTACTACTACAACACACAACGTGTTTGTCTTTTGTTTTTGTTTTTTTCGTGTTTTTGCTTCTTCGTGTTGTTTGTTTCTTTTCAAATTCAACCGACAATTATTGTTGAGTTGTTGGTTGTTGAGTATCTCTAACGAACGAATGCCACGTTATTCAACGAGTGAGTAGTGGTGGAGATACTTGTAGAGAACTCTGTACACAATGCAGCAGCGACTTAAAGAAACTAATCTCACGGCAAACTAAGTAAAAAGAGTAATTAACCGTGTAGCACAATGGAATCCACACAAAAATTGAAATGTAAAATGTGCCGTAAGAGAGAGAGCGAGCGTTAATGTAAGTAAACAATACAAAATCAATATAAAATTTTGCAGGTAGAACACAGCTGAAATTAGAATGTGAACGACAAGCGGCATTATGAGATAATAATTGAGAACTAAATATGAAACTCTTTCAAACAATAAATTTAAAGGATTTTTTATATTGATTTACATTCCTTATCCTTCACAAAGCATCTCTTATTTGTTTTTATTAACGTTTTTTTTTGATTTTCAGTTTCTTTTACCAAATGATTTAAGCTAAGCAGATGATTTGTCTACCGTATCGCATCCTAAGGAAATAGGTTTGTTTCGTTGCCGACAGCATGAATTGGGTGAACATGTTTTTTCAAGCAGTACTCCATCTCCCATCTACTCCTGCTCTATCTTCATGTGACGTCCTTTGTTGACGTTAACCACTCTGTGGGGACAGGGGTCACTGAGGTTTTTTGATGAATTAGTTTTGGGAGAAACTTAATCTTTTGACTGGATTTGTGGTGAAACATTTTAACCACTACATTACAACAATTCTATCACATTCACAGTTTTAATCACAATGTTTTTCGTTTATATTAACACCGACTTCCACAAAGCATCTCCTGCTTTCGAAGTATCGTGTGTTTTCACGTGTTCTTTGTTCAAGCGTCATTCTTATGATGCTATGGGCTATTCTCCGCATGGCATGGACGATTAACCTTCAATTTCTCCAATTAATTTGCTTCAATATGGGTTTCTCTTAAGCTCCAGACACCCGTGTTGCTGATGGTGCGACGCTGAGGAACTTGCTAATGATAATCTGTAGCTTTTGCGTGATTATGTTCAAACACTTCACTTCCTCATAACTGGGCAAACTTTACATTGGAGTTGAATAATCTAGAGATATTTATGAGCTTACAATGATAACAATTGCCCAGATGGGCACTCGTTTTGTAGAGCCTACAGTTTGGCTTTGTTGATGCGTCACCTTTTCAGTCACTATTCCTTCTGCCCAAAAAGAGTCTGCTCACAATATTTATTCTCATAGCTTTTATAGTCCTGATAGATATTTATCTGTAATGTTTACTTCGTTGTGCTTAGTGATGAGATCTTCTGCTAGAGGATACAACTGTCAGTCCTGAAGAATAGAATTCCTCTTCTTTCTGAAAACGATTTCGTTCAAGCTATTATCCAGCACGATAATGAGGAGGTCACCCTTGGTATATAGACCAGTTAGTTGCCTTGGTTTAGTAGATAGTGTGTTGGCTTATTAGACATGAGGCCATGGTTCAAACCCCAGATCAAACATCTCAAACAAACGGCAAACACTCTGGATGTAAATAAAATTTTCATGAAAAGCTTCTCAAAAATCTGTCGTTCCTAGTCTTTAAACTGTAGGTCCCGACACTCATTCATAAAATTATCACAAACAACATGAGTGGTGTGAGAAGCTAGGTTGTAATCCTGACTGAAGGGTTGTAATGACGAATTAAGTAAGTGAGTAAGTTAGTATCAAAAGGTTAACTGATGTTCCTGTTGTGAAGAACGAAGAGTTTAAAAACGTCTTACAAAGCTCAGATAGTTCAAGTTCTTTCTAAGACACATTGATGCTGCTTCTGATGTGTATTGAGTGCTCCATAACTGAGTCCAATATGTTGTTGTACAACAGGTGGAATACTGTAACAAGATCTACTTACTTAATTGGCCATTAACAACCCGCTTAACGGATTTCGGCCTTCCTTCCATGTGCCTCAGCTTCTTGCGCACCTACGGCAGTTGGTCACACCAATCGATTATAGGGCTTAATCGATTTGGTCCTTCCAACGCAAATAAGGTCGTCCTCTTCGCCGATCCCCGCATCAACTACCCATTTCACTGGAGCATCCTCCTCCATTCAAACGACATGGCCGAGCCAGCGTAGCCGCTTAATGTTAATACACTGCACAACCTCTATTTCGATGAGGAGCTCATACAGCTCACTGTTGGATCGGTTGCGGAAATCATCGCCAACTCTCACTGGATCGACTAGGACTTTTCCCTCGAATACTCTCAAGGCGGCTGCATCAATGCTTAAACAGGGTCCATGCCTCTGCGCCATAAAGAAGCACGGGAAGGATAAGCGTCTTGTAGATTATGAGTTTTGTCGTACAATAGAGGTCGCTGCTACTCAATTGCCTATTGAGACCATAGTAGCACCTGTTGGCAAGAGTGATCCTGCGCTTAACCTCCGGACTGACACTGACTGTAACAAGATCGCTGAGCATATATTTATGCAGTACTGTAAGGTTTAAGTTTCAGTGCCGGGAAGAACTCCGTTTCATTGAAAAGCGTTCCAAATAACCAGAAAATGAGAAAACATCATGCAGGTATTTGATATCAACCATCGATAGATGTAAGTCCGATGCTGCCCCTTAAATTGAGGCCACCAATAGGTTATATAGTATAGGAACATACGAATAAAGGGTCCGTCAAATAACTTTTTTTTTGAAAATGCTTTAAAAAAACTATGTACTGAATATTTTCTCAAATTTCTTTTTTTTATTTGAAAGTACAATCCTTCCGGTTAATAATGGAAAATAATTTCATTCAAATGGCTGCCTCGGCTGGCCATGCAGTAGCCTACACGATCGATCCAATTTTTAAGCACATTATCGATTGTGTGCAGCTGTATTTCACCAATGGCTTCACGAATATTGTCCTTTAAAGTGTCAATTGTCTCTGGCTTGTCGGCGTAACACTTATCTTTGATGGCACCCCACAAATAATAGTCCAACGATGTCAAATCGCAGCTCCGAGGTGGCCAAACGACATCAGCTCTGCGGCTGATAATGCAATCTTCAAAAACAGCGCGCAAAACATCAAGTGTAGCTTCGGCTGTGTGGCGCGTAGCGCCGTCCAGATGAAACCAAATATTGCCAATATCGTCCTCTTCAATTTTTGTGAACAAAAATTCGTTCAACATGGCCCGATAACGATCGCCATTGACTGTAACGGCGCCACTCCTTGCTCATTTTCGAAGAAAAATAGCCCAATTATGATTCTGGACCAAAATCCACACCAAACAGTGACTCGTTTTTGGTGCGTCGGCTTTTCAATGTATGCGTGCGGGTTTTCTGTGCCCCAAATGGCGACAATTTTGCTTGTTTACATACCCGCCAAGATCAAAATGAGCTTCATCTGTAAAGATGATTTTTTTTTGCCAAAATCGGTATCTTCTGTAAGTCGATTGCAGGCCCAATTAGCGAAGCGAAAACGCATTGGATGGTCAATTGGCTTCTTGGCTCCTGAACCAATTGGTCTTTGTATGGCGTCATACCAAGGTCTTTATGCAAAATTCGTCTCAATGATGTCTCCGAAATGTTCAATTGTTGAGAACGACGGTGAATTGATGTTGATGGCGCTTCACGCACACTTTCTGCCACGGCAGTAATATTCTCGGGTTTTCGGACTGTTTTTGGCTTTTCACGCTTTGGTTTATCGATGAGGATGCCAGTTTCTTTCACTTTTTTCACAACAAATTGCTACGTTGTTCTCTAGAAACTTTCCAATGATCGTTATTTTCAGATCCTAAGATAGAGACCCAACTATACCGTCAGTATTATGGCGGCCTTAAATTCCTTAAAATCTATTACGTTAGAAATTTCGAAACTTGAAACTTATTGCCAAGCCAATGAGAGAAATAATGATGATGCATTCATTATCAGAATTGTATATGCAAAGCAGTTGTCTTATCATATGATTGGTTGGAACGAATCAGAATTGTGTTCGACATAAGCTATCAAAGCTCGCAAACTACTGATAACAGCACTCAACAGCATTCATTTTACTTTAATAGTCTCCCAATACAGCTTAAAAAGCTAGACAACATTTTCAAAACAAGTGCAGCCTTATGCATTAAATCTGTATTACCACAAATGACAATACATGCTCGTAGGTCTGATAAAGGCTGAACTGAAACCAACTTTTTCTAATACGAACTTAACCTCTTGAAGCTTAAGCCCAACTAGTATGATAAGAACACCATTTGATCGTTACTTCTGTGCTTCCCTTTGAAACACATTTGCGATACTCTTTTAGGCTCTCTCCTGTAGAGTTGCACGAAACTGTGTGTGTGTATGTGTTATCAGTTGGATTTTTGTTTTTATTTTTGTTTTCTGTCTCTCTTAAACACCTGTAAGCCAGTCTACTCTATTAGGTGGCCTATTCGTTGTATCTTGAAGCTGTTCTCTCTTAGGTTCCACTTGGGTTTTACTCGTTAGTGTTGCGGGAGATTTTTTTCTAAGTGAGCACAGCAATTCAGTGAGCAATTTACTTTTAACAACAACACGAATAAACAGCAACAAAAACAATAAAAACAGAAGAAAAAAACATCAGCATCATCAGTGTTATTATTGCATTGGAGATTTTTCTCACACTTTTTTTGTTTTATTGTGTTTGTGTTTGTTTTTCTTGTTATTGTGCTATTATTTGTCGTTGTTGTTGTTGTTGTTTCTTAATAGTTGCGTTATTAAAGAATGTTTTGTTTTAAAAAATGTTTTTTTTTATGACCAACCAGCTGAGATTGTTGTTTTACGATCATTAAAATTATGATTATTATTGTTGTTGTTGCTGCTGCTGTTATAATTCTTTTATTGTTGTTGTTGCTATTGTTTTGCTAATGTTTTTATTAAGAGCAAAGTGGAGTTTGTTTTTTCTTCTTTTTCTTTTTATAAATAATTGTTTTTGCTGTTGTAATATTAGAAAGAAGAATAATTTTTATTTGTATACCCTACACACCAACATTAATAATGAGGGTCATAATTTAGATTGTGTCGAGAGTTGTAAAAACATACATAAATAAGCAGTTCTACATGCGTACATTACATAATAATCGATTCTTAGTAAATTCATAGCATAATGAAGGGGAAAAATTGTCAACTATCAGGCATAAGAAAATAATAAATTGCCATAAAAAAACTTTTCAAATTTAAAGTTGGGATTCGACTATAGGTTCCGCCAATGAACTTAATGCACATCAAAGATCAGCAATGAGTATTCAAAAAGTTGAGTAGAATCATCATACTTATTCGCATTCATACTTATTTTAACCGTATGACTGCTAAGCGATTCTGGTGAGAATGTTCGAAAACTGCGGGACATATTTTGACTTGATGTTGTCAAATAAAACACTCTCATTTCGACAAATGTCAATCAATTTTAATAATTCTTTTCGTATTATAAACAAACAATATTAATTGTGAATGTGAATAAGAAAAAAAAAACATTAAATTGTTTTTTCTTTGAAAATTAAAATTTGTTAAAAGACAACTTTAAGTTTTTTGATCTTCTCTTATGATCAGCACATAAAGGATCATTTTGATTAGGGGAAGATCGCTGACTCTTACATGAAAAATTTATGTATAACAACTATGTTTTCTTACATGAAGGTCAGACTACGTTCATACCCACTGAACAACAAAGATACACTGAAACTCGCAATTTTCGTAACAAATGAACGCAGCGCTTTTGCGCCGCGTAGAAGTCAAACAGTTAATATCATGGAACCTCCTCTACTAATATTCAATGTTTAAAGTACTCATCTTATTCATACCTAACACAACACGTATGATGTTTTTGATTTCGACTCTCCATCATTCAAGACATATGTACACGAATCACAAAATAAGTATGAACCGCGTACGAACACTAAAATACTCACTAGAAGGTTGTGTGTTTGCTCTGCTTGCTGATCTGTCTTTTTTCTTTTTTTTTGTTAATGCCTAACAACTAAGATGTAAATTTTGATGAATGATTCGAGTCACTGGAATCATTTACAAGTATTATAAGTATCCTTCAAAAGTTATGAATTTAAATGAGTAGGAGGCTTATGACTCAAACATATTTCGAATGGTATGAGTTTGATGTCAACGTTGTACTCATACTCATTGCAACCTGTACTTATAAATCAACGTTGTAGTGAGTACGAATGGATCAGTGTAGTTGAATTTCAATATTGTTGACTCACTCATACTCAAAATTTCATGAGTACCGAAAAAACGATTCATTGCTGGTCTCTGGTTTGAACCCTGGCCTCCTGTCTAACAAGCCAACACACTAACTACTAGACCACAGCGTCTTCAAACTATGCCGAAGATTATTCTACCCCAGGTCAGATATCAAAATGAAAATATGAACAAATATTTATTCGACGACTTCCTCTCAGCAGATTTCAGGCAAAAACTCTGAGATCAAATAAAAATTGCCATGAAAAATATAAAATTAACACATACAACGTACAGGGTGGCTGATATGTATTGCAACCAACTTCAGGTTGTTATCATTTGTAAACCGCTCGTCTGACAGCTGACAGATTTATTCCAGTGACAGTTCATTTTATTATTTAGAAGCTTACAAAAGCATTTTGATCTATTGCATTCAGAAGAAAAGTTATTCGTGATGGAATTCAAGCGTGATAGTGTGATTGCTTTATATTCGGCTGGAAAACCACAGGTGGCTATCGTTAGAGCCCTCCAGCATTTAAATGTGAATAAATCTTTTGTTTCTCGTACCATTGCTCGTTACCGTGATACTGGCAGTGTTGCATCGCGTCCAAAAAGCGGACGAAAAAAAACGGTAACAACACCAGAAATGATCCGAAAAGTGAAGACCAGATTTGATCGAAATCCACGCCGCAGTGGTAGAAAAATTGCTCGTGAGCTGAACATGTCGCGAGAACGGATGCAATACATATTGGAAAATGAGCTTGGACTAAAGCCATTGAAGTTCCAAAAAGTGCAAGAGCTCACCGATGGACAAAAAAAAAGTTAGACTGGAAAGAGCCAAGGAGTTACTTCGCTTGCACGAAAGTGGCCAGTTACCGAATTTGGCGATGAGAAGCCTTTCTAAATTGAGCAGTTTGTGAACAAACAAAATGATCGGGTTTACTTGCCAAAGAGGTCAGCTGAAAATTTACACCTGCGATTGGCCACCAGAACTCAAGCGCCGACGATGGTAATGGTGTGGGCCGCCGTAACGGCCCGCTCGTATTCATCGACCGTGGGGTCAAAATAAATGCCGAATATTATCGGGAAAATGTCGTAAAGACAGTATTGAAGCCCTGGGCAGACAAACATTTCGGCCGCAGACCATGGACATTCCAACAGGACTCAGCATCACCGCACTCAGCACGCGTCAACCAAGAATGCTTTAAAAAGGAGGTTCTTGGCTTCATTTCTACCACACAGTGGCCACCAAAATCTCCGGATCTCTATCCGTTGGACTTTTGCGCCTGGGGCATTTTGGAGAGTAAGGTTCTCACTAAAAAATACCAAAGTGTCGATCATCTCAAGACGGTGCTTCGCCGGAAATGGGCCAAAATACCGCAGAGACACTTTCGTGCAGCCTGTGATGGCTTTGTCGGCCGTTTGAAGGCCATAATTCGTACCAAAGGTGGCCAATTCGAACAAATCTAAACAGATTCTAAAATTTGATGTTATTTCCAACATTTTTTGCTTTTGAACAATAAAATTAAAAAAATATAGCGCTTTACTTTGTTGCATTATATACCAGCCACCCTGTAAGTGTTGTGAGAAGCTAGGTTGTAATACTGACTGAAGGATTGTAATGACCAATTATGTATGTATGGTATGCATGTATAGGTAAGAGTTATGTTGCAATATTACCCCGTATCGAATCGATCTGAAAATTTGTCTTAATGTCATACACGCATATTGTACAAGTACATCTCGTTTAAAAAACAAAATTTTGAAAACTCTTACAAAATATTAATTATTTCACAAAATTCATTTTATTTAGGGTATCATACTTGCCTGCTTATAACTTCCTTATTTGTTTACCATACGTTTGTACAGCGTATTATTTACATTACGGTATTGTTCTACGTGTAGAGTAGAGTAGAGTAAAGTAGAGTCATATTGAAATCGTAGTCAATGTAAATATTTATTGTTTTAATGAATGGTTTCGTATTTTTTTTATTTGTTTTTTAGTTTTCTTTTGCAATTTCTGCCTTTTTTCGTTCTTCTTTAAATAAACATTCTATGAGATTGCGTTGCAATTTGAGGTAAAAGATGTTTATCTTTGAGTGAGTGAGTACCTTGCGACGATAGTCTATAATTACAACCACAATGCCTAAGCATAGAAAACAGCATAGATTTTCGTTAAGAATATTTTTGTTTAGCAATAAAAAAAAAATTAAAAAAAGGTTTGTTAAACAATTCTTTGAGTCAGTTATTCCAAATAATTGTAAGTTTTCAGTAATTAGTAAATAACTTTTGAGTTAAGATTTCTGTTAAGGCTTATGATTTACTGAGAGAAGTAAAGAGTCCGCCAAATAACTTTTTTTTTTGAAAATGCTTTAAAAAGAAAAAGCTACTGAATATTTTCCTCAATTTCTTTTTTTATTTGAAAGTACAATCCTTCCGGTTAATAATGGAAAATAATTCCATTCAAATGGCTGCCTCGGCTGGCCATGCAGTAGCCTACACCAGAAGATGCCGATTTTGGCAAAAAAAATCATCTCTTCAGATGAAACTCATTTTGATCTTGGCGGGTGTGTAAACAAGCAAAATTGTCGCATTTGGGGCACAGAAAACCCGCACGTATGCATTGAAAAGCCGACGCACCCAAAACGAGTCACTGTTTGGTGCGGATTTTGGTTCAGAGGCATAATTGGGCCATTTTTCTTCGAAAATGAGCAAGAAGTGTCACCGTTACAGTCAATGGCGATCGTTATCGGGCCATGTTGAACGAATTTTTGTTCACAAAAATTGAAGAGAAGGATATTGGGAACATTTGGTTTCAACAGGACGGCGCTACTCGATGTTTTGCGCCCTGTTTTTGAAGATCGCATTATCAGCCGCAGAGCTGATGTCGTTAGACCACCACGGAGCTGCGATTTGACACCGTGGGACTATTATTTGTGGGGTGCCGTCAAAGATGAGTGTTACGCCGACAAGCCAGACACAATTGACACTTTAAAGGCCAATATTCGTGAAGCCATTGGTGAAATACAGCTGCACACAATCGATCCATGTGCTTTAAAATTGGACCGATCGTGTAGGCTACTGCATGGCCAGCCAAAGCAGCCCTTTTAATGAAATTATTTTTCATTATTAACCGAAAGGATTGTACTTTCAAATAAAAAAAGAAATTTGAGAAAATATTCTGGAATTATTTTTAAAGCATTTTCAAAAAAATAAAGTTATTTGGCGGACCCTTTAGAACTAAAGTAATTGAAGAAGAATTGTATTCGTTTTTAAAGACAGTAAAGCAGGTATTAAGAAATAGACTGAATTTTTGACAATTTAATGGTTTTTAATTTTTTTTTTTCAAACAACACTGACCCGGTACCTTAATTTTTTTACATCACTGTAAAATTTAGGATTCAATTTACCACTCAATATGTCATGAGACATGATGTAAATTCGACATGCATTTAGCCAAACATGTGATGACATGTCTCGTCGTTTAAGCCCCACCTTCAAGAAAGCGTTGGTAAAACAAGTTTGACTAATGGCATGGCCTCTCAAGCGAAATTAATGGCTTAAAGTAGACATTAAAAGTTTAAAACTTTCCCAGAATATAAACAAACAAACAGAAAAGAGCTTCTATTCAAAGTAAGCGATTGTACGTAAAAGTATTTCCTTGAACAACTACTTCAATACGCTGTCAATCAATTCGTATATGCTTTTTAAGGTTTCTGTACTGAGCGCATAAGCTTTGTGAAAAGTATCCCGGCGGTTACTTACTCACTCACTTTTTTCCAATTTAAAAGGCCATTTACGAAACGACTTCCTAATTAAATTAAGCAGCCAATAAAATGCCAATACGATGAAATTTTTGAAAAGGAAAACACAGAAAAAGAAATTCATTTCAACTTGAACTCATACTTCATAATGAACTGAACTGTACTACACGCCACCTAAGAACCTCGCAGCGTATGAATCGATGAAATGGACAAAAAAAGAAAAAGAAATGAATACCAACGCATAACTTTCAATTACAAAAAGAATTCTAAAGAAATAAAAAGTTACACGTAAAAATAAAAGCCAAAAAACAAAAAAGACTTTAAGAGCAAACGACGAAAACGACTTTTTTACATCCTACAGTACAAATGATCAGATACGTGTTCCTTTTTTTTTTTTCAAATGTACCTAACCACACCATAGGGGAAGTCGTCACTATCCCCCGTGTGTGGGGCCCTCACCCAATAAATCTAAACCCACTAAAGTTATGAATCTCAATGAGTAGGAGACTTATGAATCAAACATATTTCAAATGGTATGAGTTTGATGTCAACGTTGGTCGCATACCCATTGCAACTTGTAGTTATAAATTACCGTTGTAGTGAGTATGAATGAATCAGAGTACATAGTTAAATTTCAATATTATTGACTTACTTATATTCAAAATTTCATGAGCGCTTATGAGTAGTGAAAAACGATTCACTGCTAATCTCTGCTAAGTATGATAGAATAACGGAAATACGGTTAGGAGGCTAAGAAATTTCCCAGGATTTTATTGTGTTAATATTGTTTAAAAAACATCATTAAATTAACAAATAAAAATTGCTACTGATATTAGATTAACTGCCGAAAACAAATTGGCGATTAGATTATGTTTAAGGTTAAACAAAAATATGGCTCATTATGGCTCATTGTGGCTCAATACCAGTAAAACATATTAAAATCGGGAATTTTAATATTCCTTAACAATATATTTTTAATAACAAAACCATTTCTTTCAATCCATTAACAATTTTTGGACTTTAGACTTAAAAAATGTTTAGAATTCTTCTTCAAGAGCTCAATAAAATGCAACTTTTTTTGTTTAATTTTTTCTTAAAAGGATGTTGATTGATTTCTGTTTATTGAAATGTTAGCTAGCAGTTTTGCCTGCTTTAAGCTGTAGAATTAATGAAAAGACAACAAATTATTGAATAATTCTGTGTAAAAATGTTGTGTATCAAACCAGGGCAATTCTTGAGTTAGTCAACCTAAGAATGCACAACAAATTCGGGAAAGTCTTCATGCGTTACTCAACATAATATTCTTTTAGCTTTCAGTACACTTTTTACCATCATATTAATAACATCAGTTGCAAGCTCTATGTCTTCAGAGCGAGACTTCTTTATGTGTCGAAACGAAATATAATTCAAGTCTGCTAAATTTTGCAAGTAAGTTAAGTGCCAAAGCAATTGAAATTTAACTTACATTGGTTTAGAAGTCGCCGTAGTCTAGTAGGTAGTGGCTGCCTTCCAAAATGTTAGTTGCTTTGTGTTTGAACGAAGAATCATGTTTCATAATGCCGCTGTACAAAATATATACAATGTATACTATTTCAAAACGTCGTCAATGTGTATTTTTAACGCAGTCAAAAAGCAATCAGGCATCGGATTTATAGTTGATGCATTGTTTGGTTACTTTACATATCTACAAAGTTTATATACGGTAGTAGAACTGCATACAAACTTTGTATTGATACATTTTGGAAGGCAGCCAGTGTATTAGCTTATTAGACATTAGGCCTCGGTTCAAAACCCAGGGCAGACGAAAAAAATATATCTTCGGGGACTTCCTCTAAGCAGATTTCTGGAAAAAAACTCTGAGAGAAAATAAAATTGATATGAAAAGTTTCTCAAGAATCTGTCGTTCGAAGTCGACTTCAAACTATAGGTCCCTCTAATCGTGTATAAAATTAATATACACAACTTAAGTGGTGTTGAGAAGTTACGTCCTAGTCCTAACTGAAGAGTTGTAAAGGCCAATTATGTATGTATGTATGTCATGATGTAGAGGAGGATCATATTATAAATTTCGTATACATTTGGTTGTCCTGTAGACTGCACAATCTGTGGCTTGAAGAGCACTTTATGCATCCAGTAGTAGGAGGTGAACACTTTTCCACTAATAGATTGACTACCACCAATTCCAGACAGCAATTCAGATCTATACGTTAAGATTATAATCCGATTTCTAACGTTTTGTAAAGACAATACTGAAAAGAGTGATCTGTAGACTGCATTACTGATAAATGAACTACGGCTACAATACAGGCTCGAACAAAACAGTGGCCATATACATATCATACTAGACCATATTTTTATGACGTTAAACGGAAAATTAGCCTTAAGAGGCATAGTAGTTCTAGAAAATTTTCTCGTCAACCTATTAACAAAACCATAACGAAGGCAAATCTTGAACGCCAAGTGTGTGAGATTCAGATAATCTCAATATGGGCACAGAATCCATAATCCATAAGATCTTGGTTATATGAAAAGCATTAGCCGTGATGCTGATATTTTAAAATGACTGGGACGTGATAAGTTCTCGAGCCCAACATATTGTTACGTTTTTACCTTTTTAAAAACGTTTAAAATATGAGCTTGTAGATTGCAAATGAAATCAAAATTAATTTGTGTTTAATTTTTATTTAAAATTCTTTATCATACGCCTCATTCTGTGTGCCACTGTTCACAACTTGATGTAAACAACAACAATTGCTTTGTTTGTTATTCCTTTGTTTACACTCTTTGCATAAACAGTAACAATTACTAGACAATTATGCAACATATCTTTGTAACCGAGATCTTCAAACCATGATTACATACATACATACATAATTGGCCATTACAACCCTTCAGTCAGGATTACGGCCTAGCTTCTCACACCACTCATGTTGTGTGCGTTAATTTTATACATGAGTGGCGGGACCTACAGTTTAACGTCGACTCCGAACGACAGAATTTTGAGAAACTTTTTCATGGCAGTTTATTTTACTCTCAGAGTTTTTGCCAGGAATCTGCTGAGAGGAAGTCGCCGAAGAAATATTTTTTTTTTCATATTTCATTTTTGATGTCTGACCTGGGATACGAATCCGGGCTTTACGAATAGTAAGCCAACACACTACCTACTACACCACGGCGACTTCAAACCATGATTACTCTCTTCAAACACACTGCGTCTTCACACAAGACTGACTGAACTTCACTAACTCCGGTCGCCTGCTTTGCCTTGCCTTTTATATGGCAGGGTAAACAGTCTGATGAATGTTCTTGAAGGCAAATGTTCGTGACTTCACCTTCTCGGCATCTCTATAAATGTAAACATCGTTGTTTCATTATGGTTGTTTGTGTATTTTGTTTACATTTATATTTGTAGTGTTTGTTGTTGTATTTTTGTTTACTTGTTTACCAGTTTTTATGCTGGTGTTTGTTGGTAATGTAATGATTCGCGTAGGGTATTCAAATGATAAAACTAGACACTTAAAGGTAGAGAGTAAGTATTGCCTTTAACAAGCAATACAAAGGAAAATTGCCTATAAAACTACAAACAACAACAAAAATATTTTTGCGTATAGAATTGTAAATTATGTGACTGCAAATAGTGACTGCAACACATGGTAAAAAACGTAAAAAATTCCTTTTTATTAATAAAGTAAGGTGTGCAACAACATTAGCGACAGCAACAGCAACAACAACAATGACAACAACAACCTTAACGAGTAACAACATTAAAACAAAAAAATATGCAAGCATGTACGGAATGTTTGCTGTAAAGTCAGTAGAGAGAGGTAAACCCGAGTCCCAGACATTCGTGTGAGTAACATTTTCCCCTCCTTTAGACGTGCTACGAAGGCAACAGCAACAGCAACAACAACAATAATAATCATGGTAGCCATGGTACTCTGCTGTATTGTAGTTTGCTTAGCACATTTTTCGATACTCATACTCATGGTTAAACACTTGAAACCTTTTTTTGTTGCATTTCGTTACGGTGAAAAGAATGTGTTTGAATTTGCGTTGGCGTACAGCATAGAGCAAAAAAAGAGCAGTTTTTAGTTAAAGTTTCTGCTAATGATTGTAGACATTTTATCAGTAATTCAGGAATAAGTTAGAAAATGCCAGCCGCTTAGCATTTTCAGAGAATTTTCAGTCGAAAAACTTTGTCTAAAGTGTCAATCATACGAAGGGTGATCAAAAAATTAAACGAAACTGATGAGGTAAGGGACTCCTGTGAGTCAAGGTACCGCGTGGTCTCTTAAAATGCCAACCTCTTACAGTCTTCAAAATATTTTCTGTCGACAAAATGCACCTAAAGTGTCAATCATTCGAAGAGGGGTCAACAAATTAAACGAAACTGGTGTGGTAAGGGACTCCTGTGAGACAACTACCGCGTAGTGCTAGCCTCTTGCAATTTTCAAAGTATTTTCAGTCGAGAAAGTTCATTCAAAGTGCCAACCATAGGTAGAGTGGTCAACAAATTTAAAGAAACTGGTGTGGTAAGGGACTCCTGTGAGTCAAGGTACCGCGTGGTCTCTTAAAATGCCAACCTCTTACATTCTTCAAAATATTTTCAGTCAAGAAAGTGCCAACCATTGCCTTAAGTGTCAACTATTCGTATAGTGATGGGTTTATGAACCCCGGTGTTTTAATGTACCGCGTGATCTTTTAAAAGTCATTGCTGCTGTAATGAGAGTTTCATCGAAAACTCGAAACCATCAATTCGTCATCGTTCTCAACAACTGCGAAATCACGAAGCACTACGCCGTAGACCTCTATCTTCAAATACATACACTCAGCCACAAAAGTATACATACGGTTAACAAATCCGTTTTCGTTGAAAATCTTTATAATTGTCTGACAACTTTCCTCGATTTTAAGACGGTCTTGGTTAAAAAATTTCTGAAATTTGTTAACCGTATGTATACTTTAGTAACTGTGTGTACATACAGACATAATTGGTCATTACAACACTTCAGCCAGGATTACGACCTAGCTTCTACACTTACGTTGTGTGTGCGTTAATTTTATACACGAGGGGCGGGACCAACGGTTTAAAGTCGACTCCGAACGACAGATTTTTTGAGAAACTTTTCATGGCAGTTTTATTTTACTGCCAGAGTTTTTACCAGAAGACTGCTGAGAGGAAGTCGCTGAAGAAATATTAGCTTCATATTTTCGTTTTGATGTCTGACCTGGGGTTTGAACCGAGGCTTTACATCTAATAAGCCAACGCTCTACCTATTAGACTACGGTGACATCTAACTTCATGCGTGCAAAATCCAGCTTGCACAGAAGTTGAAACCAGCAGACTACATGGAAAGCTCCAGCAATTTGTTCAATGTGAAGAATGTGGGACAAGTGACGTCACTGCTATGTGTTCGAAATAAGTGATAACTTCTGATGAAACACATTTCTAGCTCAACGGCTTCATAAAGACACAAAATTTTGTGGAATTTCAGGCTAAGAAAAGACTCATGCAATCCATGAGAAACATATGCATCCAAAACGAACAACTGTGTGGCATTGATTTTTGTCAGGTGGTGCCAGCGCTCTGAAAATTTTTGAAGATGATGCCTAAGCTACAGTGATTGCGAATAGCATTCGTTGTAGAAACATAAGTTTTCTACATTCGTTGTAGAAACGAAGTTCTTGTGCGTAAAATAGACGCCATGGATCTGCACATGCAACAATCGATTTATTCCGGCAACGATTTCCAGAAGAAATTATTTGAAGAAATTCTGACGTCAATTGGCCACCAAGATCATGCGATTTAAAGTCGTGCAATTTTTTCCCTTGGGGATTATGTAAAATCTTGGGTGTTTATGCCACCAAACCAGAAAGGATGGTTGACTTCAAGTTCGAGATCCAACATATCACTGGTGAGATGCAGTCAAATCTCTATGAAGAAGTCATAGAAAATTTTATGAAAAGAATAAAAGCTTGTCATCAGAGTTGTCTTCTTTAAAATCTTTTTTGTTTTGAAAACGAAAAATTGTATTCTTACTGAGGCACCCTTTACGTACATATGTATATAATTGCTCATTACAACCCCTTAGTTAGGATTACGACCTAGCTTCTCACACCACTGATGTTGTGCGTGTTAATTTTATACATGAGTGGCGGGACCTACAGTTTTGAAGTCGATTCCGAACGTCAGATTTTAGAGAAACTTTTCATGGCTTTTTTATTTTTACTCTCAGGGTTTTTGCTATCGGGTCCGCCATCTAACGTTTTCTTTTTTCAACTAGTGCTTATTTCGTGAATGGTAACACTTAGCTCATGTCTGATTTGACAGATAATTATTTTTATCCTTCCGCTGAACGAATATGGGTTGTGTATACGCTTGAACAACGCTGGGAAACATTGCGACATTACTTTGAAAATCATGGTAATGTTGCAGAATGTATGCGAAAATTGCGTACGGATTTTGGAAGAAGAGAAGCAACGTCAGCTCCATATGTTCGTTATCTTGTGAAAAAAGTGAAAGAAACTGTCATCCTCATCGATAAACCAAAGCGTGAAAAGCCAAAAACAGTGCGTACACCCGAGAATATTGCTGCTGTGGCAGAAAGTGTGCGTGAAGCGCCATCAACATCAATTCACCGTCGTTCTCAACAATTCAACATTTCGGAGACATCATTGAGACGAATTTTGCATAAAGACCTTGGTATGGCGCCACACAAAGTCCAATTGGTTCAGGAGTTAAAGCCAATTGACCATCCAATGCGTTTTCGCTTCGCTAAGTGGGCCTGCGATCGACTTACAGAAGATGCCGATTTTGGCAAAAAAAAAATCATCTTTTCAGATGAGGCTCATTTTGATCTTGGCGGGTATGTAAACAAGCAAAATTGTCGCATTTTGGGGCACAGAAAACCCGCCGTACGCATACATTGAAAAGCCGACGCACCCAAAACGAGTCACTGTTTGGTGCGAATTTTGGTCCAGAGACATAATTGGGCCATTTTTCTTCGAAATTGAGCAAGGAGTGGCGCCGTTACAGTCAATGGCGATCGTTATCGGGCCATGTTGAACGAATTTTTGTTCACGGCGCTACGTGCCACACAGCCGAAGCTACACTCGATGTTTTGCGCCCTGAAGATCGCATTATCAGCCGCAGAGCCACCTCGGAGCTGCGATTTGACACCGTTGAACTATTATTTGTGGGGTGCCGTCAAAGATAAGTGTTACGCCGACAAGCCAGAGACAATTGACGCTTTAAAGGACAATATTCGTGAAGCCATTGGTGAAATACAGCTGCACACAATCGATAATGTGCTTAAAAATTGGACCGATCGTGTAGGCTACTGTATGGCCAGCCGAGGCAGCCATTTGAATGAAATTATTTGCCATTATTAACCGGAAGGGTTGTACTTTGAAATAAAAAAAAGAAATTTGAGAAAATATTCAGTAGTTTTTTTTTAAAGCATTTTCAAAAAAAAAAGTTATTTGGCGGACCCTTTATAATCCCCATTACGACCCCTTAGTTAGGATTACGACCTAGCTTTTCACACCGCTGATGTTGTGTGTGTTAATTTTATATATGAGTGGCGGGACCTACAGTTTAAAGTCGACTCCGAACGACAGATTTTTTTCCACTGCGACTTCACTTCGCCAAGATCATGTGGTTTAAATTCGTGTTTTGCCACTAAACTAAAAACGATGGCCGAGCTTATATTCGAGATCCAATGCATCATTGGTGAAATACGGCCACAACTCTGTGAAGAAGTCTTACGAAAATTTCATGGAAAGCATAAATAGCTTGTCATGAGAGACGTGGCTGCCTTAATAGGAGAATATCTTCTTGTCAATCCAATAAAGCTGTTTTTTTTTCTACCAATTGCAAAATTGCATTCTTTCTGAGACCCGCTGTATACATATAAATGAATTAAAGAAGGTGTTTAAATCCATAATAAATGCTTAATTGAAGGGAAAGAGAGAGATAATGAAGAGATTTATTTAGTGTTTCATGATATCCGTGTGAAATTTTTATGATTTTTTTTATATTTATTTGCGAACCTCCATAAAAAAATTTGTATAATTAAAGTCTTCTTTTCTTTAAAATATTTGAAAATAATTAGTTTTTCTTTTTGAAAACAAAAAAATAAAATTTTTAATTGCAAGTCCTACAAATACAAGAAAATAAGAAGAAATTTTGCTTGAAAACCTTTTACGATCGTTTTAATTTTGAGTTGAGACTGCAACCAGCAGCCCCAGTCATGGTAAAAATTATCTTTTTTAATAGTTTCATAAAATAAAAAATAAAGAAAACTATGAAGTTTTTTTCTATTTTTCTTCCTTTTTCTTTACGAAAAAAAAAAAAAAAAAAAAAACCGAAGAAGAAATTTTAACGACAGACAAAAAAGTGCTTAAAACATGAAAAAAGTGGAAAAAAAGTAAAAAAAAAGTAGAGAAAGAAAGAGTGAAAAAAATATTCGCAAAAATTTTTTTCGTTTTTTAATGATGGCATTACGTGATAAGTCAAACGAAAGTAACGTCAGTTATTTCGACAATTTGGACAGTCGCATGCGTTGTTTTAAGTGATTTTTGTTGTTATTGGCCATTACCATTGCCGTATTTGCCGTAAAAAGTGAATTTTACCTGTGATCCCCCCGCTAATAATTATTTTTATTTTCATTTTCATTCACATTGCTGACAGTAAAAGGTTTTTTTTTCTTTTCTTTTCTCTCTTAAATTGCAAGACAATCTAAAAATCTGCCAGTGAATTACAGCACCAGCTCAATAAACGCCTTCTACACCCTTCTTTTTATTTTCTTCTCGCTAAATTAAACTAGAAAAAATGAAATTTTATAAAAACAAAAACAAAAATAAGTTATTAAGCAACAATATTGTATTATTTCTATGCATTTTTAATACGGATGCAATTGCCTTTAAAAGATTTTTTCTTTTAAAAGTATTAAGACAGCAAGTCACTTAAACAGGGAGAAGTAACCCAAGCAGCAGAGATGCTTTACTTGATTAAAATGGTTCTCGGACAAAGTCAAGTTGCCAATGAATATATCAAGACTAAAGACAAAGCTTTCATAAAGCTTTCTAGAAAACCTTAAGACACTCCCAGCACAGTAACTTATTCCCATTATTTACCGGATTGATGAAAAGCCCTTAAAGACGATGAACTGGCATAACCTCTTGCAGCACATACAAAATTTTCTGACATTTTCTAAAGGGTGTTTTTTATAGAGGTATAGAACTTTAAGTTGGCATTACTTTTCAAGATGGCGACCGATTTAACAGCTGTCAAGTGATTTATTCTCAGTTTGGTTGGGCAATTCATCATGAATAGACTCACGCCTGAACAACGCTTGCAAATAGTGCAATTTTATTTCGAAAATAATGGTTCTGTGCGGAAAACGTATTGCGCACTACGTCCATTTTATCGTCGACAAAATTGTCCATCAGAGCAGTTAATTCGATTAACCATGGAACGTTTTCGCACCACGTTTACTCTTATTGATAACTCGCATCCCCACAGACGCTGTACTGTGCGTACAGAAGCAGCTATTTCTGCTGTAGAGCGTAGCATTGAGGAAGACCCGAATGAGTCCATCCGCCATCGAGCACAGGAATTGGATCTGTGTCCATCCACTTTATGGAAGATTTTGCGGAAGGATCTTGGTTTGCGTGCTTACAAAATCCAACTCGTGCAAGATTTGAAGCCAAACGATCATCAAGTAAGGCGTAGATTCGTCGAATGGGCCCAAAACGAGATTACCGTTGTTCCCGATTTTCATAAGCGAATTTTGTTTAGCGATGAAGTGCACTTCTGGTTGAATGGCTACGTCAACAAACAAAACTGCCGCATTTGGAGTGAAGGTAATCCTCAAGTGTATGTGGAAACACCGTTACATCCAGAAAAACTGACTGTTTGGTGCGCTTTATGGGCTGGTGGAATCATTGGTCCGTACTTTTTCAAAAATGATGCTGGCCAGAACGTTACAGTCAATGGAGATCGGTATAGAGCCATGCTTACTAACTTTTTCATTCCTGAATTGAATAACCATGATGTCCAGGAGATGTGGTTTCAATAAAGACGGCGCAACATGTCACACAGCTCGTGCCACAATAGATTTATTGAAAGACACGTTTGGTGACCGCCTAATTTCACGTTTTGGACCTGTGAATTGGCCTCCAAGATCTTGTGATTTAACACCGCTAGACTACTTTCTGTGGGGCTATGTAAAGTCATTGGTCTATGCGGTAAAGTCACAAACGCTTGACCATTCCACAAATGTTGGAAAAAGTCATCGAAAATTGGACGTCCAGATTGGACTACATCCGCGCCAGCTGTGGCGGTTATATGCCAGAAATCATATTTAAAATGTAATGCCACAAGATTATCTTTCGGATAAATAAAATTCATGTCAATCGAATAATCCATCGTTAAAAAAAAAACACCCTTTACAATGTATTCTATTTCAAAACGTCGTCAATGTGTATTTTTGACGCCGTCAAAAAGCAATCAGGCATCGGATTTTTAGTTGATGCTTTGTTTGATTACTTTGCATATCTACATACATAGGATGAATGGATTTTCTGTAGGGAACTCGGTCTTCAACTTCACTTCAGGTTAAAAGATGACTGTAGCGTGTTTTAGGCAGAGATTTTCGCAATCTTGCAGGCTATAGGGGCCATAGCTGGTGGGCCCGCTTCAAATTTGCAATCTTATATAATCTTCCATGACAGGCAGGCTGCCCTAAGGGCCATTGCCTCGGTCTGGTGCAAATCACGGCTGGTTTGCGAGTGCAAGGAGTCGTTGAGGACTTTTGGACATTTTTGAAGATAATGCCTAAGCTACAGTGATTGCGAATAGCATTCGGTGCAGAAACATAATAACGAAGCTCTTGTGGCGCAACCTGGATGCCATGGATCTGCACTTAATGTGCTTTACACAAGATGGCGCCACTTGACACACTGCACATGCAACAATCGATTTATTCCAGCACCGGTTTCCAGAAGACATTATTTTAGGAAATTCTAAAGACAACTGGCCACCAAGATCGTGCGATTTAAAGTCGTGCGATTTTTTTCCTTGGTGGTTATGTAAAATCTTGGCTTTATGCCACCAAACCAGAAAGGTTGGACCATCTATGTTGGGTTCCGAGTCGGTAATGAGACGGCGGATGCTCTTTGTAGGCTTTCTGGGAGCGATTTAATAGTTGGTCCTGATCCCCCAATCTACCACCTCTATGGCCTCATCAATGGACGGGTCAAGGGGGAAGAGCAGAGGCGTTGGTAGAATGGATCGGTCTGTTATGTTTCTAGGTGTCTGTGGCCTGCTATAGACAGTGGCAGAACAGGTGTGCTACTGGGCTTGGATAAGACCAGTTTACGGTTAGTAATTGCATTTCTTATAGGGCACTGCGAGATTAGGTCACTGACATCTGTTCCAGATCCCAACCGGACTGTTGCAGGGTATGTTGCGATGAAGAGGAGTTGGAGACTATCGAACACCTCCTCTGTAACTGCCCAGCCCTTAGTAGGCTGAGGTTGAAGACCCTTGGCAGAGGCTTCTTTGAGGGTTTGAATTCTGTGTCGAGAGCTCTCCATAGATTCATTATTAGCTTGAGCTAGACGAGAAGTGAAAGGGCTTCATTAGCGTAGTTGCACTCTCTTGTGTGTTTTGTTAGTCCGTGTAATTCCTCTGCTTCCTTATTCTCCCTTTCCTACTTCCTATCCTTTTTCCTCTCTCCTTTATTATCCTCTCATCTTAAGGATGTTTGTACAATCCGGGTACTGTAGATCAGCAATGAATCGTTTTGTCGCTACTCATAAGAACTCATAAAATTTTGAATAAAAGTGAGTCAACAATATTGAAATTTAACTCTGTACTCTAATTCATTCATACTCACTACAAACGTTGATTTATAAGTACAGGTTGCAATGGGTATGGGACCAACGTTGACATCAAACTCATACCATTCGAAATATGCTTGATTCATAAGCCTCCTACTCATTTAGATTCATAACTTTAGAAAAATACTTATAATACTTAGAAATGGATTCAAAATTTACAGTCTTAGTTGTTGTTGCATTTAGAAAAAAAAGATAAAACCCACACATAAGCAAAAAAGACAGAGCAGCAAGCAGAGCAAACATACAACCATTTAGGGAATATTTTCGCGTTCGAACGCGACTCATACTTATTTTGTGATTCGTGTAAACGTTGATTTATGAAGAGTTGAAATCGACAACATCATACGTGTTGTTAGGTATGAATATGATGAGTACTTCAAACTTTGAATGTGAGTACAGGCGTTCCATGATATTAAAATAAGTATGACTACGTATAAGTATCAAAAATTATGATTGTGATTCGATTCTACTCATCTTTTTGAATATGTACTCATTGCTGAAATCTGATTCAGACAACAGTTATCGTATGGCAATATTCTATTAAAATGGGTCTTGAATATGACTCACAATACATGTCCTTTGGAAACCTTCCTTCTTACTTGCAATAATAAAATACGACAAATAATGAAATCATATAAAGCGAGTGCAAACAACAACAATAACCAAAAACAAATACAAACAGAAAAAAAATTGTAATAAAAAATAAAAATCCCAATGTTGGCACGAATTTGCATAAATTCAAAATTAAAAATCTGTCAAAACAACAAGTTATTGGTATGAATACCTTGAAACTTTTGCTAAACACAGTATCCATTAGTGAACGACAACGACAACGACAACAATAACAACAACAATAAACCGGCAAAAATTAACAACAAACAATCAGTATGACAGACAGGCGGCTATAAGACAGTCATTCAGTTATTCAGCCAACCTAAGGCACACAGCACACAGCAAGTATAAGAGGCAAAAGAATGGTAGACAAGTCCAATGATCAACACTCACTCACTCGCTCACTTGCTCAGTCACTAAGTCAGTTATTGCTGCTGCTGCCTATCCGCAATTGAATATTAAACCGTAAGTAAGTGTTTCTCTTGTTCCATGTTCCCTGGTACAAGTTGAAAAATATACTCCAGCACTTTAACGCCTTCACAGTTGAGCAGAAATTTAATAACAAAAATAATAATAACAACAGCAACAACAAGAAAAACATTTTCTAATAAAAAATAAAACACTAAACACACTACTTACTAACAACCATCTCGTACTACTGCTATGCAGTCAGCCACTCAGTCAGTCCTTCTCGATTTCTAAGCCAAATAAACTGTAAAACCATCCGAGGGATGAATGTGTGTGTGTGTAAGTATATTGCCTTTCTAAAATATAAGCAACAAAAACAATAACAAACAAAAGCTATAAATGAAACTGAAACTGAAACAACAGAATTTCATTCATACTCGTCTCGTTGGTTCGTTTAATATGCAGTGTTGGGGCGTTTGTCGTTTGTACGAAGCGACCACCTTCAAATAATTAAAAATTGCTCCCATATAATACATACACAATGAAATGGTCCAACTTGAAAGCCATCAAACAAGCAAACACACGCTCTCGCTTTACAACTGATACATGTTGGTTAACAGGTTCAACATTTTTCTTCTCGTTTTTTTTTTGTTTTTGTTTTCGTTTTCATTTCATATTCAAATATTCACCAACTTAGGGATTAACCTCTGCATTCTAGCGGCGGCAATTCATTATTGCTGTGGCAGTGGTAAAACATTTTTTTAATTAATGTATCGTGCTCTCCACAGATATTTGCATATTTTTTCCTAATCTAGTCCATGGTATCTGAATGGTAGGTAGAAAATATGACCGGAAATTTAATTAAAAAAAAAAACAAAATATTCAAAACAGATAAAACGTGTACGTATGTATGTCGGTTGTGATGTTGAAATTCTTAACAATGTTTAATGCCATGCCATGATGCCACTGTTAATGATGAAATGTTTCTTGTTTTTCCTACCCAAATGACCTTCAAATTGATTAGGAGCACCATCATCACATTAATTAACAAAATTTTTAAAAGCTTAACGTGAAAATGGCCCTAAGAAATGTTTACAATTATGAAATTGATGGCATATTAAAGCACGAAAGTGTGAAATAATTTTATGAATTGTTTTGTTATGGTTTGTGCCTTTGTGTTTTTAGGGAATTTCCTAATGACTGACTTTCTTTTATCAAACTGTCAAACTAAAGTTCAATATCAAATGCAGCACCACAGCAGTCTATGAATACTAAATTATCAACCTTTAAGAGGTTGGGCCGACAGGCACACTTTGTTAATTTATTTCAACAATTAGAGAGTAACCCGGATTCCTCTTCAAAAAAAAGGGGTAGGCACTTTCGCTTTCCAAAATGAAATTTGTATGTCCAGCAGTCACCAAACAACATCAATAAAATGTTGCTTAATGTTGTAACACCTCAAACTCAACAGAGTTGTAACAAAAGCTTCTAAACAACATGCAGAATTGGTCATTGCAACCCTTCAAACAGGATTACAACCTTGATTATCAAACCATTTATGTTGTGTGTGAGTTAATTTCATACATGAATGGCGGAACCTAGAGTTTAAAGTCGACTCCGTAAAGTGTGCGAAAATTGCGTACGGATTTTGGAAGAAGAGAAGCACCGTCAGCTCCGTATGTCCATTATCTTGTGAAAAAAGTGAAAGAAACTGGCATCCTCATCGATAAACCAAAGCGTGAAAAGCCAAAAACAGTGCGTACACCTAAGAATATTGCTGCTGTGGCAGAAAGTGTGCGTGAAGCGCCATCAACATCAATTCACCGTTGTTCTCAACAATTGAACATTTCGGAGTCATCATTGAGACGAATTTTGCATATAGACCTTGGTATGACGCCATACAAAGTCCAATTGGTTCAGGAGTTGAAGCCAATTGACCATCCAATGCGTTTTCGCTTCGCTAAGTGGGCCTGCGATCGACTCACAGAAGATGCCGATTTCGGCAAAAAAAAATCATCTTTTCAGATGAAGCTCATTTTGAACTTGGCGGGTATGTAAACAAGCAAAATTGTCGCATTTGGGGCACAGAAAACCCGCACGCATACATTGAAAAGCCGACGCATCCAAAACGAGTCACTGCTTGGTGCGGATTTTGGTCCAGAGGCATAGTTGGGCCATTTTTCTTCGAAAATGAGCAAGGAGTGGCCGTTACAGTCAATGGCGATCGTTATCGGGCCATGTTGAACGAATTTTTGTTCACAAAAATTGAAGAGGAGGATATTGGCAATATTTGGTTTCAACAGGACGGCGCTACGTCCCACACAGCCGAAGCTACGCACGATGTTTAGCGCCCTGTTTTTGAAGATCGCATTATCAGCCGCAGAGCTGATGCCGTTTGGTCACCTCGGAGCTGAGATTTGACACCGTTGGACTATTATTTGTGGGGTGCCATCAAAGATAAGTGTTACGCTGACAACCCAGAGACAATTGACGCTGCAAAGGACAATATTCGTGAAGCCATTGGTGAAATACAGCTGCACACAATCGATAATGTGCTTAAAAATTGGACCGATCGTGTAGGCTACTTACTGCATGGCCAGCCGAGGCAGCCATTTGAATGAAATTATTTTCCATTATTAACCGGAATGATTGTACTTTCAAATAAAAAAAGAAATTGAGGAAAATATTCAGTAGTTTTTTTTAAAGCATTTTCAAAAAAAGTTATTTTGCGAACCCTTTAATATTTTTTCATACTTCGTTACAATCGAGATGTTTAAACTTGGGGGTTCTAAAATACTACCTACTAGACTACGGCTTCTAAACGTGCAACTTAAAAATCAAAACAGCGTTGATAGCTGATCTGTCCATATTCCACTTTCCACTGAGAATATCCTACAAGCTATTTTGTTTAGTAAACTTAACTGAACTTAAATAATTGGTCATTACAACCTTTTAGTAAGGATTACAGCCTAGCTTCTCATATCACCCACGTTGTGTGTGTGTTAATTTTGTACATGAGGGGCCAGAACTACAGTTTAATGTCAATAGATTTGAAAAAGTTTTCATTGCAATTTTGTTTTATTCTCATAGTTTTTGTCAGAAGTTTGCTGAGACGAAGGAAATATTTTTTTCTATTTCGTGTTGTTTCAGATGGGGTTTGAATCACGGCCTCTCGTCTTATAACCCAATGCTCTACCTACTAAACTGCACAAAATTCCATTTCAGTAAAAAAATTTAATAAAAATTTGACGTTACTCCGAATAGATTACAAGGCTGTAGCCGAACCCTTTTTGGTGTCCAATACGCGTAGAGAAGAGAAATTTCGAATTTAATGTAAAGAACAGCCATGAACTACGAGAAGGCACTCTAAAAGATACACAGTTAAACGCAATATGGTTACAACGAATGGCTGTGCAGAAACACGCGGAAGGAATAGGCTCGATAAAGTGTGAACGTTATTCGTATGATTCAATCAATATGGAGAAACACGCAAATGTCCAAATGGATCAGAATACCATACAACCCATGTAATGTTAATGAAACCGAATTAGTAGCGAATACAAATACGCAAAAGCGTGTCAGAGTTGTCGTATTCTAGATTTTACACGGATCTCCGAAACTTAAGTTGAAGGAAAGATGCAATTTAAACAGAAAGAGAGTTGCTTAACCCTTTCCTCGTAGACCGATACTCTCACTACAGCCAGCATCACTCTAATATCAGTTTTTGCTCATTGGATTTGATTGATATACAGTTTCAATAAAAAAATTTCCAAATAGTGCCCGACATGCCATACCATGAGCCTATGACGAGGCGAGTAGTCTAGTAGGTAGTGTGTTGGCTTATTAGATGTAAGGCCACGGTTCAAATTACAGGTCAGACATCAAAACGAAAATATGAAAAAAATATTTCTTCGACGACTTCCTCTCAGCAGATTTCTGGCAAAAACTCTCTGAGAGTAAATAAAAATTGTCATGGAAAGTTCTCAAAAAAAATCTGTCCTTCGGAGTCGGCTTTAAACTGTAGGTCCCGCCAATCATGTATAAAATAACACACACAACATGAGTGGCGTGAGAAGCTAGGTCGTAATCCTGACTGCTGTAATCCTGACGAGGCGAGTTTAGTTGGCAATTAATCTGACATTTTGGAGCAGCCCATCATAGGCCGCCAAGATCATAATACATGGCCCCACTAAACAATTTTCTGTAGAAATATGTGAAGTCTCTCATATACTACATGCATACATACATAATTGGTCTTTACAACCCTTCAGTCAGGATTACGACCTAGCTTCTCACACCACTTATGTTGTGTGTGTTAAATTTTATACATGAGTGGCTGGACCTACAGTTTAAAGTCGACTCCGAACAACATATTTTTGAGAAACATATATGTATAGAGACAAGCACATGGAAGGGCACATCACAGCTGCGATTGGTAAGATAACAGCCGCAATACTGGATAGAAATGCAAAAAATTTATGCAAAGATGAACCACCTACGTAGGGCAACTTTTACACGAAATAACATTTAAGAAGTAAATGACAGGCGGCACGCAAATAACCACTCAAATACATATTTCTTCGCAAATTTTCTAACTCATGAGGTTAAAAATAAAAAATCACCGTTAGAACTTAAATAATTAAAACAAAAAACTTAAATAAAAATTTCGTAATTTACCTTCAAACTTAAATACTTCCGTGTTGAATTTTTACATCAATAAAGGAAATATAAGTTCACTTACCTAAAAATATAAGAAAAAACAATGTTTGTTAGTTTATTTGTATTTTATAAATATAATAAAAAATATAATGAATATAAAAACTGCAGAAAAATTTAGAATTTTTAAATGTATTTCTTCACAACAATCATATTTAAAAACACCTGCAGCTGTCTTATAAACACTACCAAATAGAAGCCGAGTAAAACAGATGTTGTTACGTTTCCTTTTAAAACCTAATATGTCCCATGAATTCAAGGCCACTTGTTTGTTTAAATAAATACTTTTTTTATATTTAAATTAATCTCACACTTTGCACGAAAGCAGCACGCTATCACCTAATCAAGCTCCAAAGTGTTTGATACAACAGTGTTCATGCGTTGCAATTCCTACTACAACGTAACCTAGTTGTAACACACACAACATAAGTGGTGTGAGAAGTTACATACATACATACATACATAAGTGGTCATTATGTTTGAGATGTCTGACCTGGGGTTTGAACAGTTGCCTTACGTCTAATAAGCCAACACACTACCTACTAAACTACGGAGACGTCATTCAACCCATGTACTCTATAGAATGTTACGTGTTACCAGCTCAAACACGCAAAAACTGTAAATATTTTCTTCAATAAACGTTTCAGAAGTATTGTATACAACATCCAATACGTATCTCTGAAACTTAAATTAAAGGAAGAAAGCAAATTGAACAAAAATCGAATTGGTTTACTATTTCCTGGCAGTCGCATACTATCGCTGGGGTGATGAAGTAGAATGCTGAAGGCTTAAGAAATTGGGGTAGAGAATAAACAGCATGGGTACCAGAGATCAGCAATGAGTCGTTTTTTCGCTACTCAAAGGCACTCATGAAATTTTGAATACAAGTGAGTCCACAATATTGAAATTTAACTACATACTCTGATTTATTCATAGTCACCCACAATGTTGATTTATAATACAGGTTGCAACGTTGATATCTAACTCATACCATTCGAAATATGTTTGATCCATAAGCCTACTCATTTAGATTCATAACTTTAGCAAAATACTTATAATACTTACATATAAACGATTCGAGAGACGTAGTGTTCGTACGCGATTCATACTTATTTTGTGCTTTATGTGTGTATATGTTAAGTTATGGATAGTCGAGACCAACAACATCATACGTGTTGTTAAGTATGAATATGATGAGTACTTCAAACTTTGAATATGAGTAGAGAGAGGTTCCATGATATTAAAATAAATATGAATGCGTATAAGTATCAGTATCATTATGAGTATGATTCAATTTTACTCGTCTTTTTGAATACTCATTGCTGATCTCTGGTTTGAACCGAGACCTTACGTCTAATAAGGCAACACACTACCTACTAGACTACGGCGACGTCACTCCACCCTTGTACTCTATAGAATGTTACGTGTAACGAGCACAAACACGCAAAAACTGTAAAGATTCTTCAAAAAGCGTCTCCGAGTTATCGTATTGTTACGCAAAAACGCGAAACGACCTAATATCGTTTAACAATAAAAACGATAAACAAAAGCCACACGTTACAAATACACACTAACGCTAAGAATACAATGAACGTGTTGATTATCTAGAGCTGCACACACACATATGTACGTCGAACCTAGTTGCGCCTGGTACCAACAACAACATGTATGTGACAAAAGCGGATAGACAATATAAGCAAAGTACACAAACAACAATATATTAGCAATAGAGCTCTCGAGAAGGCAAGATCACGAACCTTCTACTTCAAGAATGTTCGTTAGACTGATTGTGTCGGACTATAAAAGGACTGGACAAAGCAGGCAGTAGTCAGTGATAATTCAGTCAGTCTTTCTCAGTCAACTTTCTCTAAATTTTTTATATTTAATTAATGTTAATTTTTTATACCTTATTGATTGTAAACATAGCACTGTCACTTATAAGATTTAGTATCTTGTTGTGCTATGTAGATCATTATAAATTCAAAATAAATAAAAAAAAAAAAATAAGTTGCGAGTGAACAAAACAAGTCGTGGTTGTAAAGATCCAGTGAACACTTGTGTGAATTAGTAAAGTGAATAAACAGATTATTATTGTTGTATCGTTAAGTTGTATACGGTGGCACACAAAAGTAGTGTAAAGAATAAAGAGAGTTTAACTGAAATTAAACACACATTTGTTTTTACTTTGTTTGCAATTAACGAACTCATATTTAAACGTTTTTAAAAAGGTAAAAACGTATTCTAGTTCCAACACAAATCTCTGGAACTTAAATTGAAGGAAGAAAACAAATTAAATAGAAAGAGAGTTTGTTAACCCCTTCCTGGTAGACGGATACCATCATGCTGGGTGATGCTGAAGTAGAATTCTAAAGGCTTAAGAAATCGAGGTCGAGAAAAAAACCACATTGGGACGTACAATATCCCAAAAGCTAGGGCATTGCGTGCTGTCGCGCCAGATTAACAACAGCTAAGCATATAGTAATTATTTAAATTTGATGGAATATAGTTTGGAAACTTAAAAATGTTTTAAAAACTGATGTCAAAATCTTATTTAAACAACAAAAGTGTTATAAAGGGTCCGCCAAATAACAATTTTTTTTTGAAAATGCTTTAAAAAAAACTACTGAATATTTTCTCAAATTTCTTTTTTTATTTGAAAGTACAATCCTTCCGGTTAATAATGGAAGATAATTTCATTCAAATGACTGCCTCGGCTGGCCATGCAGTAGCCTACACCAGAAGATGCCGATTTTGGTAAAAAAAAAAATCATCTTTTCAGATGAAGCTCATTTTGATCTTGGCGGGTATGTACACAAGCAAAATTGTCGCATATGGGGCACAGAAAACCCACACGCATACATTGAAAAGCCGACGTACCCAAAAACTGTTCGGTGCGGATTTTGGTCCAGAGGTATAATTGGGCCATTTTTCTTCGAAAATGGGCATGGAGTGGCCGTTGCAGTCAATGGCGATCGTTATTGGGCCATGTTGAACGAATTTTTGTTCACAAAAATTGAAGAGGAGGATATTGGCAACATTTGGTTTCAACAGGACGACGCTACGTGCCACACAGCCGAAGCTACACTCGATGTTTTGCGCCCTGTTTTTGAAGATCGCATTATCAGCCGCAAAGCTGATGTCGTTTGGCCATCTCGGAGCTGCGATTTGGCACCGTTGGACTATTATTTGTGGGATAATTGACGCTTTAAAGGACAATATTCGTGAAGCCATTGGTGAAATACAGCTGCACACAATCGATAATGTGCTTAAAAATGGGACCGATCGTGTAGGCTACTGCATGGCCAGCCGAGGCAGCCATTTGAATGAAAATATTTTCCATTATTAACCAGAAGGATTTTACTTTCAAATAAAAAAAAGAAATTTGAGAAAATATTCAGTAGTTTTTTTTAAAGCATTTTCAAAAAAAAAAAGTTATTTGGCGGACCCTATAGAAAATTTCATTTGTTTTACTTTGAAATACATTTGAAGTATTTGAACAAAAAACATAAGAAATGGACAACAACAACAGCAACAACGAAGAAAAAAATATCATTTTACTGCAAATGAAGACTTCAAATCTGAATTGCAAGCATATGCAACGCACTTTGCACAAAGACAAGTTGAGTTGGCTTTCGCAAACAAGCGTCAACAATAATGAAACGTAAGAAGACTTGAACAAATTCAGCGATGCTTAAATATACAACAACACGAGTAATAATAATAACAACACAGGAGGGTAAACATTTTAAAGAGTATAACCTTCCTTAGATCAGTTTTCATGTCCATTTTTGTCTTCTTTTTTCATATTTTTTTATTATCGTTTGCATCCAACAGTTGCGCTATTGTTAAGCATAAAAACGTAGACATTTTTAGTCTTTTTTTTCATTTTTTTTGTTTAATTTTTTGCATTAAAGAAATAAAAAACGGCATCAGGTAATAGAAAGAAGAGATAAAACTTCAGTACTTCAGTGCACAAGATAAAGACAAAAAAATGTTTGAAGATAACAAAGCCGAAGATGAATATCATCATAATGATCAGCAGCTTAGCTTAGCTTAGCTTATGGAATGGTCAGTCAAAGTAAATTGATTTCGCATTTTTTTTTTCTTTTTTCTTTCATTTCATTTCGTTTTTTTTTTTTTTTTTTTTGTTTTAAACAAATTTTACTAAAGGAACTGAACTGAACTGAACTGAAGAGACACAATAAAAACGCCTTTCACCATCATCCCATTCGTAATGTGTAGCCACCATGCCATGGCTCGCTAGGCGAGATGAGACCACTTTATGTGGCGCTTTTAAAGTCCATTACAATTTCTTGTCTTTCTTTTCCAACACACCGAGATCACAGTTGTCTGTCTGTCTATGTTGGGCTATTGAAAAATATTAATTTTCAGTCTCAGCAACGGCATCGGCATCGGCATCGGCATCATCAGCATCGATTTCAACCTGTGACATTTTTAATGTAACGAATACCATCCAACCAAACAAGCAACCATCCAACCAGCCAACCAGCCAACCATCCAACGATGTATTCAATTCGCCTTAATGTGTAAAACATTGAACTGCACTGCACATAGGCCAAATGGTGAGTGTGGCTCCATTTCATAGACAAGCCAAGCAATTTTTAGTATAATCAGGCAATAACAGCAACAACAACAACAACAACAACAACATCGGTAATAACATAAAACTGTAACACAAAGATTAACAAATTGCCAGCGTTATTATTTATAAACGCGATTTAGAAATCATTTGCTTGGTCTGACAGTCATGTTGTCAATTTATGTTCGAACAAAAACTGATTTAGTCGCATACAGCTGTAAGTATTATTAGCTAAAAAGTTACGAGGGGAAGTTTGTTCGAATAGTACAGGAATACAGAAGAAAACGAAAGTCAAGGAAAATTAATTGAAAGACGTACATACACAATTGGTGATTACAATGCATCAGTCAGGATTACGACGACCTAGGTTCTCTTAACACTTATGTTGTGTGCGTTCATTTTATACATGAGTGACGGGACCTAAAGTTTGAAGTTTAAAGTTGAGTCCAAACGACAGATTTTTGAGAAACCTTTACATGGCGATTTTATTTACTCACAGAGTTTTTGTCAGAAATCTGCTGTGAGGAAGTCGCCTAAGAAAAATTTTTTTCTACAGTGATCCCTCGATTTATTGCTCATACTACAAAGTAGAACATATGTTTTTAAAAAGGAACATAAAAAATTTACAGTAATCCCTCGATTTACGTCGCAGTTGGTTCTTAAAAATGAAGTTAGAGGGAACAAAAAACTTGACGACGTAAATCGAAACAACGTTAATCGAGTCGACGTAAATCGAAGGATTTCTGTATTCCATTTTGATGGAGATGTCTGACCTGTGGTTTGAACCCTGGCCTTACGTCTAATAAGCCAACACACTACCTACTAGACTACGGCGACATACAAATAAGAAATCTGCGAGGCATTTCAACGAGAACGGTATACGGAATCAATATAAACATAACGATAGCAGGATAGACCAATACTAACCTCAGGTCAACGAAACGATGAGTAGAGTCGAATCATACTCATAATTTCTGATACTTAAACGCATTCATACTTATTTTAATATCATGGGGCCTTACGTCTAATAAGCCAACACACTACCTACTAGACTACGGCGACATACGAATAAGAAATCTGCGAGAAATTTCAACGACAACGGAATACGAAATCGATATAAACATAACGATAGCAGGATAGACCAATACTAATCTGAGATCAGCAATGCGTATACAAAAAGATGAGTAGAATCGAATCATACTCATAATTTTTGATACTTCTATGCATTCATACTTATTTTAATATCATGGAACCTCTACTCATATTCAAAGTTTGAAGTACTCATCGTATTCATACTTAACAACACGTATGATATTGTTGATTTCAACATATACACGAATCACAAAATAAGTATGAATCGCGTACGAACCATAAAATACTTACTAAATGGATGTGTGTTTGCTCGAGTCACTCGAATCATTTCTAAGTATTATAAGTATTGTTCTAAAGTTATGAAACTAAATGAGTAGACTTCTGAATCAAACATATTTCGAATGGTATGCGTTTGATGTCAATGGTATACGCATACTCATTGCAACATTGTACTTATAAATCAACGTTGTGGGGGACTATGAATCAATCAGAGTACAGGTTGTGTGTTTGCTCTGCTTGCTGTTCTGTCGTCTTTGCTTATTTTTTTACTTTTTTTTTGTAAATGCAACAACAACTAAGACTGTAAATTTTGACGAATGATTCGGGTCACTAGAATAACATTTTAAGTATTATAAGTATTCTAAATGAGTAGGGGACTTATGAATCAAACATATTTCGAATGGTATGAGTTTGATGTCAACATTGTACGCATACCCCATTGCAACCTGTAGTTATAAATCAACGTTGTAGCGAGTATGAATGAATCAGAGTATGTAGTTAAATTTCAATATTGTTAACTCACTTATATTCAAAATTTCATGAGTGCTTATGAGTAGCGAATAAACGATTCGTTTGGCCATAAAAAATTTAATTAATTTTAATTAATAGACTATCAAATCCAATTGCTTTAAAAAGTAGAAAAACATTCTGATGAATAGTGAGGTTATCTAAGACTCAAAACCAATTATGTAAAAAAAAGCTAAATTTTCTGATAAAGAATTATTTTTGCTTTGTTCTTACGCCCGTTGTGGTATTTCAAAATTCTGAAAAGAATTCCTACAACAAGTATATCTGTTTCGATTGTATTACAATTCAGTCTAGTCTAGTTGTCTAGTAGATAGTGAGTTGTCTTATTAAAGTGAGGCCGCAATCTTCTGGCAAAAACTGTAAGAGTAAATTAAAATTCTTAGGAAAAGTTTCGGAGAAATCTGTCGTACAGAGTCGATTTTGAACTGTAGATCCCGCCACTCTGGCATAAAATTAACATACACAACATGAGTGGCATGAGAAGCTAGGTTGTAATCCTAACTAAAGGGTGAAAGTCGCCGATTGAAATATTATTTTTTTTTGTTTATATTTCGTTTTGTTCTTCTGAACTAGGGCTTGAACCTTAGGCTTTCATCTAATAAGATGAATGATTCGAAGTATTTTTCTAAAGTTATGAATCTAAATGAGTAGGCGGGTTATGAATCAAACATATTTCGAATGGTATGAGTTTGATGTCAACGTTGTAAGCATACCCCATTGCAACCTGTAGTTATAAATCAACGTTGTAGTGAGTATGAATGAATCAGAGTACAAGTTAAATTTCAATATTATTGACTCACTTATATTCACAATTTTATGAGTGCTTATGAGTAGCAAAAAAAAACGATTCATTGCTGATCTCTGGCCAATACTAACCGCCTTCTATTGTAGCTTTTTCGAAAAATATAGCTCAAATCGAACTTCTTAAACTCGATAACAAAGCAAAGAGTAACGGGCTTTGTCGCCATAGTCTAGTAGGTAGTGTGGTGGCTTATTAGACAACAAACCGAGTTTCCAACACCAACTCAAACATTTATGAAATTTATTTACAAAATAAAATTAAATTCTCCGAAAGAATTTCTTTATACAACCCTCGTATACCACTGCCTAAGTCCTCAATATTATGGAATAAAAACAAAATAGTTTAAAAGTTGAATTTCTATCAGTCATGTCATGTTCAAGTTTTTTTTTTTAATTTTTATTTTCGCTAAATGCGTGGGCCTATGTAAATACAAAACAAACAAAATTTGCAATTATTCTCTCACGCCTTCTATACTCATAAAGAATATATTTTTAGTACTCCGTTTGCGTCTCGTATTTAATGTTCATTTCGTGTTTTTCAATTTTAGCACAAGAAATTTGGAAAAAAACAGCGTATAAAACAACAGTTAATTGAAATGTAAGACATGGTATGCGAGGTATTTTAGTTGAGTACTGGAACAAAAGGGGACTTGAAGGGATTTTAGATTTGAAGATTCGATTACAGAGTGCTATAAGAAGAGGAAATAAAAAAAACGAGAAATCAGCAGAAACTCTAAGACATCAACCTAATTTGAGATTGTAATATGTACAGTGAGCGTCAAAAGAAACTGTACAATAAAAAAATATATACAATAATAAATTACCGTTATTTTTATTTTAAAATTATTTCCTTACGAGTTTTTAAAATTGAAACAAACAAAAATTACAAAAAATTTCAAAATATTGTCAAATTTTTTTAGGGCACTCTCCTTAATTGATAAAAGTTGAGTTTGGTGATTGTTAGAATATTATCCTTAGAGTACAGTTTCTTTTGACGTTCACTGTAAGTTAGGATATAAAACTACGAGTAAACTACAACAAAAGCAATAATATTATGCCCGTAGCCTTATTCATTTAAAATCAGGGAGACCGTAGCAAACATTGCTGAGTAGTCTTGTAGAGAGTAGTCTAGTAGAGAGTGTGTTGGCTTATTAGACGTGAGGCCACGGTTTAAACCCCAGGCTAGACATCACCAACAAAACGGAATATGAAAAAATATATTGTGAGGCTTCAGTCAGACATCCCCAATAGAACGAAAGAGGAAAAAATATTTCTTCGGCGACTTTCTCTCAGCAGATTTTCATCTAAAATTCGTCATAGTAGGTAGTAAGTCGACTATTAGACGTGAGTTCGCGGTTCAAACCCGAGGCCAGACATATCCCATAAAACGATATTTTAACACGTTGACTGCCGCGGCAATTTTCAGAAAACTGGTATCATCAAAAAGCAAAAATGATGTTTTTTTATGACAGAAATTGGTTTAGTGAGTACGGCTATGAATCGAAAAACATACATTCGTGCATAACACACATAATTGGTCATTACAACCCTTCAGTCAGGATTACGATCTTGCTTCTCACACCACTTATGTTGTCTGCGTTAATTTTATCCATGAGTGGCGGGACCTACAATTTAAAGTCGACACCGAACGACAGATTTTTGAGAAGCTTTATCATGGCAGCAGAGTTTTTACCAGAAATCTGCTGAGATTCAGTTGCCGAAGAAATATTTTTTCTTCGTCCGTTTGTTTCGTTATGTCTGGGCTGGAGTTTGAACCGTGGCCTCATGTCTAATAAGCCAGAACACTACCTACTAAACTACGTCGACTACAATTACGAATTGAATTACAGTCTATTCAAATATCTGTTCGAAATTGTTTCATGGATTTTCTTTAACGATTCTGGCATATACATTTTGTCTTGGCATCCCCTACCGCATTCCTTAAACTCTGCCACCCAATATTTTATGGTAGTAAACGAGGAAACAAATGTCTCCGCAGTAAAACCTAGCTCGGTTGTCCCTTTGCACCGATGTGTTATTTTGTTGTCCATGATGTCAGTTGATTTGCTTGACCGTTTTCGAAATTTTTGCTGAAAGAAATGAAGACATTAGTGTCGCCTTTGGATAGTAAATTTGACACCAATAGCCCTATGAAAACTGATCGTAAAAATATCGTTAAAAAATTTATTTTTTTTTTTGTTCACCTCCTTTGATTATATTTGATTTATTACCGTCCCTATAGCCAATTTATTTCCTTTTAGTGCCTAATCTTAATGGATATCTGTCTACAAATCCCTTTAATCAAATAGGGACAGTGTCAGCAATAATTTTCCCCTCCATGGAAAATTCTTAATTAAAATTTTTTTATGAAGTCTTACATAACCGTGGATAACAGATATTATTTTTATTAGTTTTGCATCAATTAGGAGCATTCGTTGCGTAGTTTTCAGAAAATGTACATAATTTTTTTATGAATATACAGGGTCCCGCATCAAAATTATGGACAAAGTGCAACATTTAAAAAAACTAAAATTTTCTTTTCGTTATTTTTGAACACAGACTTTATAAAGGCAGAGAAAATCTATGCTTTGCTGCATGACATAGAATTTAACAGCTGGGATTTGTTTTTCAGAGATGCTAAAATTGCGACCATTCCTTGAATGTTAATTGCATTAAAAAACACTTGAGTGAGAAATTGTACATGAAGAATATACAATAAATCGCTTAGAATTCTGAAATGCTAAGTAAGAGAATATAAATTCATCTTCCAGCACTTATTATGATAGCATGGGGGTAAAGCCGCTGTAGTCTAGTAGGTAGTGTGTTGGGTTATTAGACGTAAGGCCATGGTTCAAACATCTTCAACAAATCAAAATGAGAAAAAATATTTCTACGGCGACTTCGTCTCAGTAGATTTCTGGCAAAAACTCTGTGTGTAAAATCAAATTGGCATGAAAAGTTTCTTGAAAAAGAAAAAAATCTGTCGTTCGGAACCGCTGGCTCCCGTTTCATAAGCCACCATACAATCTACTAGGCTATGGCGACTGTGTCCGCTACTCTTTGCTTTGTTATCGAGCTTAAAAAGTTCGATTCGAGCTATATTTTTCGGAACTACTACAATAGAAGGTAGTATTGGCCTTTCAAGCTTACGAAGTTCGATTCCCTCTCTAATTGAAGGTGGTTAGTAATGGTGTTTTTAACTGAGTCACGACATCGTCATGCTCAAGTTGATTTCGTATTCTGTTCTTGTTGAAATGTCTCGCAGATTGTAAATTAAAGTTTTCGCCTCTAGCCTAGTAGTTAGTGTGTCAGCTTATTAGACGTGAGCCCACGGTTCAAACCCCATGTCAGTTATAAAAACGAAATATGAAAAATATTTCTTCGGCTAACTTCGTCTCAGCAGATTTCTGGGAAAAACTCTGAGAGTAAATAAAACTGCCATGAAAAGTTTCTCAAAAATCTGTCGTTCGAAGTCGACTTTAAACTGTAGGTCACATCGCTCATGTATAAAATTAACACACACAACATAAGTGGTGTGGGAATCAAAGATCAACAAAAAATCGTTTTTTCGCTACTCATAAGCGCTCATGAAATTTTGAATATAAGTGAGTTAACAATATTGAAATTTAACTATGTACTCTGATTCATTCATACTCACTACAACGTTGATTTATAACTACAGGTTGCAATGAGTATGAGTACAACGTTGACATCAAACTCATACCATTCGAAATATGTTTGATTCATAAGCCTACTCATTGAGATTCATAACTTTAGAAAAATACTTATGAAATCGATTCGAGTGACTCGAATCATTCATCAAAATTTATAGTCCTAGTTGTTGTTGCATTTACAAAAAAAGAAAGTAGGCACATAAGCAAAAAAGACAGAGCAGCAAGCAGAGCAAACGCACAACCTTCTAGTAAGTATTTTAGTGTTCGTACGCGAATCATACTTATTTTGTGCTACGTGTACATGTTGAGTTATGGAGAGTCGAAATCTACAACATCATACATGTTGTTAAGTATGAATATGATGGGTACTTCAAACTTCGGATATGAGTAGAGGCGTCCCGCAAGGAAAAAATCACACGACTTAAAATTACATGACCTTGGTGAAGTCGCAGTGGTGTTGGCTTATTGGAAGTAAAGCCCGGGTTCGTATCCCAGGTCAGACATCAAATCGAAATTTGAAAAAAAAAAATATTTCTTCGGCGACTTCCTCTCAGCAGATTTCTGGAAAAAACTCTGAGAGTAAATGGAAATTGCCATGAAAAAGTTTCTCAAAAATCTGTCGTTCGGAGTCGACGTTAAACTGTAGGCCCCGCAACTCATGTATAAAATTAACGCACCCAATATAAAAGGTGTGAGAAGCTAGGCCGTAATCCTGACTGAGGGGTTGTAATGACCAATTATGTATGGATGTATGTATGTAAGTATGAATATGATGAGTATTTCAAACTTTGAATATGAGTAGAGGAGGTTCCATGATATTAAAATAAGTATGAATGCGTATAAGTATCAGAAATTATGAGTATGATTCGATTCTACTCATCTTTTTGAATACTCATTGCTGATCCCTGGTCGTAATCCTGACGGAAGGGATGTAATGATCCATGTATGTATCTATGGGTGTGAATTGATGTCTAATTGACGATCAACAGGCAAATATTAAACGTTCACTAAAACTCGATGTAACAGAAATCTATGATCTATAGCTACTGGCCATGAGCCAAGTACTTTTTGCATACAAAAATTAAAATCATCCCTGTCTTACAGTCCAAAACCTGTAGAGTTTACAAACCAAAACTATTTGCAACACAATAACCAAAAAAATATTTGGTTTCTTTTGCTTTTATTTTTCAAAATAAGAAAATTATATAATTTACTACAACAACAAAAACCCAAAGAAAAAGAAGATGAAAAACAATAAAAACATTATTTGTTATTAACAACAATCCATCATTTAAGATCCCACAAATAGACTCACGCGATTGAAGATGGGTTTTTCGTTTCCTCTAAAACAGTAAACAGCAGTTGTAATAACAATGGAATGGTAGGGACGACGACGACGACGATGTTTATAAAGGAATTGAATGAACGTTTTCCAAAGACAGACAGAAACCCTAAATGCTTGCCATCAACAATGCTAATAAATGCAGCAACTACCACTACCACTACTACTAATACTACTACAGTTGCTGCTTCAAATACAACCAACAATCAACTACCACTTCCAGTTTCATTCATCATCACAAATTGATGTTCGGCTCCCCCATGTAATGTAGGAAGCAACTTTTAATGGCAGCCTTCAACTTCCACGACAAGTTACAGTCGTTCGTATACAGACGAAGAAGAAGGCAATTGTTTGGGCTGCTGCTGCATCTTTAAATAATAAAATTTGGGAAAAATACCGGCTGGATCTCAACAGCATTGCTAGCTTTAATGATAATGACAGTGATGGTGCCAATGATGATGATGATCATGGTGACGATAATGAGGAATTAGATGAGCATCATCATCATCATTATCTTAACAGCACTTTATGTAGAGTTGTTGTTATAACTATTAAATGTTGGTAAACAAAAGAAAAACGAAAATATTCCATGCGACAATCATGACATACACACAGGACAGACTGACTCGAATAGACATGCTAAAGTCAAGATCAAAAGTCATGGGAATCTCACATAACACAACACAACACAACATAATACAATGGCAACACAATGGCAAAAATAGCAAACGTTATAACAGCAACAACAACAATTGCACTTTTACACTCACTTGTAATCATCCATCACACGTACACACTCACTACACTGCACTTCACTTCACTTACTCTTTGATTCTTCACCTATACACTCTGGAAAAACGGCAGACAGAAGCAATAAAAACAAAAATAAAAACCAAAAATAAAATGCAAAACAAAAAAAAATTATAATAAAAGCAACAATAACAATTACAAATAAATTGTTTTTAAATTTAAATACGTGGTAGCAGTAGAGTATACAATGCCATGTTATTGTTTGCGGGGTTAGTTCAACAACAACAAACAATTTAAACATGATAAATGTAACAAAAACAACAACAAGAAATAGTTTTCGATTTTTGTTTTAAAAATGAAAAGAAAAAAATAATTTTACAATACAATTGCATGAAGTTTTTTTTTATTTTATTTGCCGGTGTTTTTATTACCATTGTTATTACTCTTGTTGTTGTTGTATTTGTTGTTTACAACTTCTATTCAGAAACGATTAAACCACACATACTCATACGGATTAAACAACAACATAAAATGGTTATAAATTGTTAAGTGGTACGTACTTATGTACTGCTTTTGGTAGATTTTTCTTGTTGTGAAGGAGTTTTTTAAATTTCAATGAAATTTTTATTTTTAATGCCCATATTTGGCACATATGTACGATTACAGTGTAGAAAAGAAATGTAGGGAAAGGAGGTTCTTAAGCAATTATTTTAAATTGCAGCATCATTGCCCATGTCATCCGTTCCCTAACTTTGTGGCAATTCATTTGTGCCTGCAGAACATTCTACTTTCATATACGAAAGGATTCATTCCTAAGGCTCAAACTTTTTTTGCATTTCCACAGCTCAAAATATAGCAAAAATAGTTGAACGTATAAAATATTTACTTAAACGGTCATTTCAAAGCCTGTCATAGGCGTTTCTTCATCAACTTGTCACGACAAATTTTTAAACTTCTGATACTTCTATTACAATTTCCGCCTTCCTCTTTTGCTATTTACTTCAAGTTCATTATCGAAACATTTTATTGTCGGAACAACACACTCACTCTTAACCAATCAAACTGATGCATTATCGATATACCTTTGGTACATTGTCGTGGCCAAAACCTTATTATATTTGTCCTTTAACATGCCATGTTGCCTTAAACTTATACGGCACAGGATTTATCCGATGCTCATAGTCGCTGTCATTGTAGTTTGGCCCATGTACTCTGCAAGAAATCCTTTTCTTTAAAACTCCAAAAAGTGGTACAGCTAAAGTCTTACTTTAAAGTTGTTTGTTCAGGCTGAAATACCACCTGTTAGCAAGACGAATCCAAAATAATGCCATTAGTTTTACTTGTGGTTGTAAAAATATAGCGAACCTCTCAGGGTACCTGGAAATTAAACCAACATTTACAATGATTCCTTGTCCATTGAAAATATTACAACTGAGCCATATCCACGTTCATCGAAGGCTTTTCAACATTTACAAAGGTCCACAGTTACTTGTCTCTATGTTTGAACAGTGCTGTTCACATGTTACATGTGTTTGCAGATGTAAATTGTGCTCCTGCATCGCTAAAAACTTTTTCTTACAAAATGTTGAAAAGATTACACGCCATACTATTGTCCTGCCTGAAACCGCTTATGTTATACAATGTATACAGTTTAACTGAAAATCTAAGGAACTGATAAACACAGTATCATCATGTTTAAAAAATACCAAATGCGGGGAATAGGTGATATGTTTCGATTTGTTTTTCTGTGACTCTTTTCCAGGCTTTAGCGTGTTATAAATAGCTGATCGAAGGGGGATTTGTCAGGTCTAAATCTACACTAGTATTGTGTAATGGCAGAGATATTAATTCATACATACATGAGTGGCATAAACTTGTTCCCCCCTCTGTACATACAGTTGTGTACACTTCCAATCTAAAGGCTAACATTTGCTCCTTATCAGCTCTTTGGCTTCAATTAATTCAAAATTTCAACCTTGTCATTTTTCTGATGGTACACCTCATTTGCTTTGATGTGCATGCCACAAAATTATGTACATGCAAAAAGTGATATTTCCAAATCCTCTGCACACTTTGTGAATCGGTCGTCAGCTGTTCTTCTACATTATTGCAGAAACAAATATGTGATCAAAACCTTCTCTCTGACGGTTCATATTTTGATAAAATTTTGTTTAATATAAGAGCTCTTTTATTTCCTTACAATAAAGTCTTTGCATGGAGGCTGAAAAAACACTCTTTCACTTTCTTGGTTTTCCGCGCACCTCGGATTGCTACGGAGTGTAATGTTAGGTTTTCCTGTGCATTAGTGTTCCGATCTCGGTTCTCGGTCATACATTAAATTTCTGAAACCCAGTTATAGCTCTTCTAGTAAATTCGGCATAGCCTAATGGGTAGTGTGTTGGCTTATTCGATGACAAATCCCAGCTCACACATCTCGGAGATGTGAAAAGAATATTTCTATCGCCGATTTCTTCTTAGCAGTTGTCTGGCAAAAACTCTGAGAGCCAATAAAATTGCCGTTAAGTATTTCTCAAATCGAACGTTCGGAGTCGACAGATAACTCCCACCAGTCATGGATAAAGTTCTCACACATACAACATGGGTGGTGTGAAAAGCTAAGTTGTAATCCTGAGTAAAGGGTTATAATGCGCAATTACGTAAGTACCTAATTATTGCTCTTGCAGAAGATGCTTTGCGACTGTAACCCAAAACCGTCGGAACTAGCCATGCTCTTTTTAGCATTGAAATTACTCGAAAAGTGTTAGCGACCATTGTAGATGCAGCTCTCACCTCTTCGAAAACCCTCTGGGTGACAGTTTTTATATTTCTGGTGATACTTTATCAAGTTATCCTCAGTTATCCGAATTGTATTGAACGAAAATCCAAAACAGTGAAACATCATTGATGACCAACCAAAACTGGGATGCAACAACGAAACAGCTCGAACAGCATGTACTTTTTGGCGAAAAGACCTCGGTATTACGTCTTACAAAGTTCAATTGGTTTAAGAATTAAAGCCGCATGACCACCTGCTTCGTTTTCGCTTCGCTATTTGCAGAAAACAATCAGCTTTTCGGATGAAGATCATTGTCATCTTGGTGGTTACGTCGATAAGCAAAATTTGCCTTATTTGGGGCTCAGAAAACCCAATCGTGGGCTTACAGAAGCCAGTACACGCATTACGAGTAACTGTTTGGTGCGACTTGTGTAGCTAAGGCATCATTGGTCCATATTTCTTTGAAAATGAGGATGGCGCAACCACTACAGTCAAATGAGGCACCTATCATGTCATGATAACCGATTTTTTTGTACCCGCTCTCCATGGTATTGATGTAAACGATGTTTGCTTTCAACAGGATACTGCAACTTGCCACACATCTCATTCCACAAACGATTTATTGCGTCAAACTCTTGATGGCCTTTTAATTAGCCGAAATGGTGATAACAATTGGCTGCCAAGAAGCTGCGATTTGACACCGTTGGACAATTTTCTGTGGGGCGCCGTTAAAGAAAAGTGTTATGCCGACAAACAGGAGACAATTGAGCATTGGAAGGCCACTAATCGTGATGCCATTGACGAGATACGACCGCAAACACTTGAAGAAGTGCACGAAAATTGGTCTGATCGAATGGGATAAGGTGAGGCCAGAGTAATGTGAAAGATTTTAACTACTTACATAACATACATACATCCATACATACATTGGTTGGTCATTACAACCCTTCAAGTTCTCACACCACTTATGCTGTGTGCGTTAATTTTATACATAAGTGGCGGAGCCTACAGTTTAAAGACGACTCCGAATGATAGAATTTTTTATGAAACTTTTCATGGCAATTTTATTTTTTCTCAGAGTTTTTGCCAGAATTCTGCTGAGAGGAAGTCGCCAAAGAAAAATTATTTTCATATTTTCGATTTGATGTCCATGGAATATTATTCGTTACTTTGAAAATTGACCACATTAAACTCGTCTAATAAAGGGTCCGCCAAATAACTTTTTTTTGTAAATGCTTTTTAAAAAAAAAACTACTGAATATTTTCTCAAATTTCTTTTTTTATTTGAAAGTACAGTCTTTCCGGTTAATAATGAAAAATAATTTCATTTAAATGGTTGCCTCGGCTGGCCATGCAGTAGTCTACACGATCGGTCCAATTTTTAAGCACATTATCGATTGTGTGCAGCTGTATTTCACCAATGGCTTCACGAATATTGTCCTTTAAAGCGTCAATTGTCTCTCGCTTGTCGGCGTAACACTTATCTTTGACGGCACCCCACAAATAATAGTCCAACGGTGTCAAATCGCAGCTCCGAGGTGGCCAAACGACATCAGCTTTGCGGCTGATAATGCGATCTTCAAAAACAGGGCGCAAAACATCGAGTGTAGCTTTGGCTGTGTGGCACGTAGCGCCGTCCTGTTGAAACCAAATGTTGCCAATGTCCACCTCTTAAATTTTTGTGAACAAAAATTCTGATAACGATAGCCATTGACTGTAACGGTGACACTTCTTGCTCATTTTCGAAGAAAAATGGCCCAATTATGCCTCTGGACCAAAATCCGCACCAAACAGTGACTCGTTTTGGGTGCGTCGGCTTTTCAATGTGTGCGTGCGGGTTTTCTGTGCCCCAAATGCGACAATTTTGCTTGTTTACGTACCCGCCAAGATCAAAATGAGTTTCATCTGAAAAGATGATTTTTTTTTTGCCAAAATCGGCATCTTCTGTAAGTCGATCGCAGGCCCACTTAGCGAAGCGAAAACACATTGGATGGTCAATTGGCTTCAACTCCTGAACCAATTGGACTTTGTATGGCGTCATACCATACGTCTTTATTCAAAATTCGTCTCAATGATGTCTCCGAAATGTTGAATTGTTGAGAACGACGGTGAATTGATGTTGATGGCGCTTCACGCACACTTTCCTTTGCCACAGCAGCAATATTCTCGGGTGTACGCACTGTTTTTGGCTTTTCACGCTTTGGTTTATCGATGAGGATGCCAGTTTCTTTCACTTTTTTCACAAGAAAACGAACAATAGGGACTTGCGGGTATTTCTCTTCTTCCAAAATCCGTACGCAATTTTCGCACACATTCTCTGCAACATTACCATGATTTTCAAAGTAATGTCGCAATATTTCCCAGCGTTGTTCAAGCGTATACACAACCATATTCGTTCAGCGGAAGGATTAAAACTAATTATCTGTCAAATCAGGCATGAGCTAAGTGTTACCATTCACGAAATAAGCACTAGTTGATAAAAAAAACACGTTAGATGGCGGACCCGATAGAATCAAAATATCATGGAATAGAATTACAATAATGACTAGAAAAATATGAAAAATATAATGTCATGTATTTCTGTAGTGGAAGCATTATTTTGTTGGGCACTGTAAACTGCCTTAAGAGTGTTTACATATTGAAATGAAAAGCACTGACTTACCATCCAGCATGTATTTGGAAAGATCCTCTTCGCCCTTTTGTTGGGATTCCTCAGCAAAGACTTCCATGTTTGGCAATTATTATTTCTTTTATTTTATTTATTTATTTATTGTTGTTGTTGTTGTCTATTAATGTTTTCACTTCGTATTGTTTTAATTTTTTTCTATTTTTCAATTTTTTTTTTTTTTTTTTGAGGAAACAATGCAAAAATTTTCTTCTCTCTTTAATTGTAAATATTGGCTTACAATTGTTTTCTTTTGATTTTTCTCTATTTTTGTTGTTTTTTATTTTAATTTCTCATTTTTTTCTGTCTTTTTTGTTTTGGTTTTGTTGCTGAAACACAAAATCAAATATTGGAAGTACAACACAAAACAAACCAGCAATCAACACACAATTTGTACAATTTTTGTTTTGTTGCTTATTAGTTACAGTTGTTGTTGTTGTTGTTAACAGTTAAAATTTATATTTTATTGTTATTGTTTTAAGGGCTGACATTTGTGGAACACACGTGTTTACAGCATTAGCACTGATTTTGTTTTTTTATTTCTTTGTTTTTGTTTTCTCCTGTTAACACTTTCAATTTGTTTTGCTGGCGAAATCAAAATCTATGCAAAGTACACTGAAATTGTTGTCTCAGTACATGTTGTTGTTGTTGTTGTTCGTGTTTTTTATTTTTTTTTTCAGAAACAATCACGTAATTTCATAGTCTTTTATTGTATTTACATTTTATTTATTGTCTTTGATTTATTCAATCACTAGAAGAGAAATAGAAACACAAGTTCGACAAAACGTGTATCATGACATTTTTTTTGCAAACGTATTTGAGTTTGAAATTGAAATTCAAATTCAAATTCAAATATATTTTTACACGCTTCATTCATGAGCGAATAAATAAACATTTAAAATCAAATAAAAAGTTTAAAAAAACATGAATAAGTTGTTGTACTGGAAAGACAAAAAAAAACATTCAACATTTCATATACCAAATAGCGAATGCTATTTACTCGCCGAATTGACAACTCTAAACGAAAAGCAATCGGACCCTATCAGAACTCAAAAAGGCAGCATTAAGCATAGATTTAAACCTTTAATTGCTAATGCAACATAAAGCCTCAACAGGATGCTTTCAACTAGTTCCACGATTAACCTTCTTCATGTGACTCTTACTATATTTGGAGAACTATATTCGTATGCCCTAGCCAACTAGAATTGTGGGAGTATATCCAGCTAAGAGGATACGATAAGTTTTGTTTCAGAGATCAATACAAAATTACAATTCCAAGTATTCATCTGAGCCATCGATTAACAAAATGTTCGAAGGGCCTAAATCTATCCATGACATACATATGTATATATGTAATTGGTCATTACAAACCTTCAGTCCGGATTACGACCTAGCTTCTCACACCACTTATGTTGTGTGTGTTAATTATCTGCACGAATGGCGGGATCTATAGTTTAAAGTCGATTTCGAACGACAAATTTTTGAGAAGCTTTTCATAGCAATTTTATTTACTCACAGAGTTTTTGCCAGAAATCTGCTGAGAGGAAGTCGCCGAAGAAATATTTTTTCAAATTTCGTTTTGATGTCTGACCTAGAATTTGAACCGTGACCTTACGTCTAATAAGCCAACACACTACCTACTAAACTACGGCGATTTCCATATCCCACTACCTTAATTTAATTTGACATTTAGTTATATGCGATAACTTTAGAAAAATTTAGGTTAGGTTGAAGTAGATGAGATCAACTGCAATAACAACCGAAAACCTGGTACACATCTAAACCATCGAGTATGCTTGTTGTGCGCTCACCACTGAATTTTGTACAAACTTCCTTTGAGATGAGTTGTGTCTAGTATACTATCTTTCCCGAACCGGTGGGATCTCAATGTTATGAAAACTGTGCAGCGAAGTAAAAAGTATTCCATCGTTTGAATGTCTTCACCAATACGATTGAGATATATATCTAAGGCGCAATGCCCCTTAAAGATGCTCATCAGTGTACTTAAGTCATCCTTATACATTTTCTCAATATACTCATGGTTTTCCTTTAATTAGGATAATCGTGATGTTGCCCGACCATTCGTATAGCCTAGTTTTCTGTGGAGTAAAATTCATTTGGTTGTCCAAATTTATGTCCTGCAATACTCTGATTTTATTTATTAGCCAATTTATTCGCCAGATTATTCGCTTTCTCATTTCCGATCACTCAATGATAACTTCGATCCAATATAGACCGTACAATATATGGAGTAATCGCCTTGTTAAATTTCAGTACAATGCCTTATATCAGGATTTTATTGTTCTATTAAACGCTTGAGATCCCCTGTGTCAAATTCAACAAATTCTCACTGGCTCAGATCATACAATCGCTAATCGAATGTACCACAGCTTGAAAGATTTTTTTATATACGAATCAGAGATCCGCAATGAATCATTTTTTCGCACTCATAAGCATTTACAACAAAAGAAACGAGACCCATAAACAAAAACGACAGAGCAGCTAGCAGAGCGAACACACAACCTTCTAGTAAGTATTTTAGTGTTCGTACGCGAATCATACTTATTTTGATTTTTGAGTTATGGATGGAGAGTACATCATACGTGTTGTATGATGTATGAATATGATGATTACTTCAAACTTTGAATATGAGTTGAGGAGGTTCAATGATATTAAAATAAGTATGAATGCGTATAAGTATCAGAAATTATGAGTATGATTCGAATCTTTTTGAATACTCTGATGCGAACGAAGGGTATACACAATTCGACTCAGCCGAATAGCATTAAATATTTTATATTTAAGGAATTTCACTTTTTCATTTCATTATTCATTCATTATTGTTTCATAATTAATAAAAAAAACAATTTATTAATGAAATATTTTACGTTTTAAAATGTAATTGTTTTCATGTTAAAAAAGTCATATTGTAGTACGATTGATTGATTGTTTCTCATTAAAATTATGATTTTATTGTTAATTTCTATTCATTAATTCATTAATTGCTGATATTGTTGCTTTTAAATGGCCAACACAACACATGAATTAAACAATTGCCAGTAATCAGCCGAGATTATATTTCTTTTTTTTTCAACAATCTGTTTTGTAAAGTTTTTTGCTAAAAAATTTTAAACTTTTTTAAGTTTTTTTCTGAAGACTTTTAACTTCTTTGGTACAAATTTTGAGTTCTTTTTTTAATTTTTAAGTTTTTTGCAAAAAATTTTTATTTTTTGCTAAAATTTTTAAATTTTTTTACTAAAAATTTACATGTGAACTTTTTAAATTATTTTGTTTCTTTTTTTTTTGTTTACTTGTGCATCACCTTGACAAAATTAAGAATGACAAAATATTTTTTATTTTTTGAAAATTTTTTTTCAACAAAATAAATTAAGACCAACAAATCCAAAAAAAAAATTGTTTAAATACATAAAATGGTAACCAAATAAACTCCGACAAATAAAAAATTAATAGACATATAACGATAGAAGGCCCCAATAGGAAATTGATACCGCAAAGCTAAGCAACATAACCAGAATTTAAAGATCTCGACCTTAAAAAACGTTGAAAAGAATTAGGTTGAGGTTTAGGTTGGAGGATGGGTACTTGTCAATTGAGACAAGTACAATACCCGAAGGTCCAGTTGACCCATTCTACAACATGCTAAAGAGGAGAGGATAATAGGGTGATAGGGTAAAAGGAGAGGAAGTAGAAAAGGGAGAATAAGGAAGCAGAGGAATTGCGCAGACTAACAAACACACAAGAGAGAGAGAGAGAGATTGCGAATACTCTAATGAAGCCTTAGCACTTCCTAACCAGCTCAAACTAATAATGAATCAAAGGAGAGCCTTTATGTAGGCTCTCGACACAGTATTCAAACCCTCAAAGAAGACCCTGCCAAAGGTCTTCAACCTCAAGCTACTAAGGGCTGGACAGTTACAGAGGAGGTGTTCGATAGTCTCCAACTCCTGCTCGTCTGCAACATACCCAGCAATAGTCCGGCTGGGATCTCTTCCAGATCCTTGTCAGCGATCTAATCTCGCAGTGCCCGTAATAAAACCAATAATTAACCTCAAACTGGCCTTATCCAAGTCCAGCAGCCAAGCTATTCTTACACTGTCTATAGCAGGCCATAGACAGCTAGAAACATAACAACCCGATCTATTCCCCCAACGCCTCTGCTTTTCCCCATTGACCCATCAATTGATGAAGCCGTAGAACTGGCAGATTGGGGGATCACAAACAACTATCACAACGCCCTCAGAAAGTGAACCTAATCTAGCGAGAGCATCCGCCGTCTCATTACCGAGTATTCCGCTATGACCCCGAACCCTGCATAGACGGATTCGATCTGGTTCAAAGGTCCTTAACGATTCCTTGCACTTGCGTACGAGGCGTGACCTGCATAGGACACTATGGAATTGTGAGCTACTCTAGGGGCCGAAAGGTATACCCATCTTCACAGATGGATCGAAGTTAGGTGGAGATATATCCCACGTACGTACGTACGTAATTGGTCATTACAACCCTTCAGTCAGGATTACGACCTAGTTTCTCACACCACTTATGTTGTGTGTGTTAATTTTATACATGAGTGGCGGGACCAACAGTTTAAAGTCGACTCAGAACGACAGATGTTTAAGAAACTTTTCATGGCAATTTTATTTACTCTCAGAGTTTTCGCTAGAAATCTGCTGAGAGGAAGTCGCCGAAGAAATATTTCTTCATACTTTCGTTTTGATATCTGATCTGGGATTTGAACCGTGGCCTCACATCTAATAAAAGCCAATACACTACCTATTAGACTACGACGACTTCTGTGTGTGGCATAACATTGCTAAAATGTCCCCCTTGAGTTGTCTGGCTAGAGCGCCTCTAAAATGTCTAATTTTCCATAGTTGTGGCTCATAAAACTGGCTGAATATGACCAATGGCTTGGCTTATGTAGACTTTAATGGCTACTGTGGGTTTGTGATTTATTCGCATACACTTGCGACTTAAGAAAACTCCACAAGAAAACGTCAAACGAGTTAAAATCGTATGATCTTGGCAGCCAGTTCACATCACTTCCATGTGAGATGACGATGCCCTCAAATCGCTCATGCAGAATTTACTCTCAGAGTTTTTCTTGCCAGAAATCTGCTGAGAGGAAGTTGCCGAAAAAATACTTTTTGTATTTTATTTTGATGTCTGGCCTGGGGCTCGAACCCTGGCTTTTCGTCTAATAAGCCAACACACTACCTACTAGACCACGGCGACTGGGGAACTCGGTCTTTAAATTCACTTCAGGTTAAAGGATGACTGAAGCGTGTTTCAGGCAGCGATTTTCGCAATCTTGAATGCTACTTCGGATAGGGAATCTTACATGATCTTCGTTGATAGTCAGGCGGCCCTAGGGAACTTGGTCTTTAAATTCACTTCAGGTTAAAGGATGACTGTAGCGTGTTTCAGGCAGACATCTTCGCAAACTTGAATGCTACTTCGGATTCGGAATCTTACATGGTCTTCGTTGACACCCAGGCGGCCCTAAGGGCCATTGCGTCAATCTGAAAAGAAAATTGTCACACATACCGGCATTTGGCACATTTCCTATTGAGTTTTATTATATTTTTTTTTTTTTTGTTTATCGTTTTAGCCAAAGTGACACAATGGCAATAAATCAACAATTTAACAACAAAATAAACAACAAGAAACGAATTGTTAAAAACGTTTTCAAAGCAAATATTTGCCAAATCACTTCTCAATGTGAGCCCCAATAATGAAAAGTACATACAAAATCAAAAGAAACAAAAAAAAAATGCTAAAGCATACGACAACATTTGCAATAAAATACTTAAAAAGACAACAAAAACAAAAAAAAACTTAACCACTTGGCTAAGAAAAAAAAACAAACAAACTAAGAAGAAAAAAAAGAGTCAAACAATGTTTGCAAAAATCATGTCATTTGAATGCTCATAAACACGAATTCCAAAAGCAATTGATGACTTCATGCACATTTGACGGTTATTTGTTGCGTTTATTTATTGGATTTATTTTTAAACTCTCTCTCTCTCTCTCTCTCTGTCTCTCTCTCTCCGCCAATAATAAAAGTATTTATTCAAAATGCAAAATACGAAACGAATGCACACAACGACGAATGCGAATGCGTGACACACACGCACACACACACACAAAATAACTGATAACCACTGTATTAAGCTTTCTTTAGAAATAATATTTCGTTTTTCCAAGAATCTCTACTCTTTTTTTAATTTTTCAGCCTTTTCAAGTGATAAATTATGCTTTAAATGCTTAAGCCTCGTATGAATGTTCGTGTACAAATACATACACCCGCCATCTTATTCCTGACCATATGGAAAGATGATAAGCATTGCAAACCCCATATTAAATAACTTCGACTTGCAATTTTGTTTTGTGGACTTTAATCACACATTACAAGAATATTTATAAAACTAAAGCTGGCCAGTTTTAAATATTTTAAATGATAATGGTTATGCCAGTTTTTTTTTATCGTTTGTTAAGTGAATGACCCAAGATATCTTTATGGGTGAAACAGTGGACTGCGTATTAAAGTAATGTACAGATTATGGTGTTACATATCATGTTTACTTTGTGATATGATGTGTAGAATCGAATTATACTCATAATTTCTGATACTTAAACGTATTCATACTTATTTTAATATCATGGAACCTCTACTCATATTCAAAGTTTGAAGTACTCATCATATTTATACTTAACAACACGTGTGATGTTGTTGTTGACTTTGACTCTCTATAACTCAACATATACACGAATCACAAAATAAGTATGAGTCGCGTACGAATACTAAAATACTCACTAGAGCTCTGTCTGTCACTTGCTGCTTTGTCTTTTTTGCTTATGTGCCTTTCTTGGTAAATGCAACAATAACTAAGACCGTAAATTTTGATAAACGATTCGAGTCACTCGCTTATGAATCAAACATGTTTCGAATACGGTATGAGTTTGATGTCAACGTTGTACGCATACTCATACGCAACCTGTACTTATAAAACAACGTTGTAGTGAGTATGAATGAATCAGAGTACATAGTTAAATTTCAATATTGTTGACTCACTTATATTCATAATTTCATTAGTGCTTATGAGTAGCGAAAAAACCATTCATTACTGATCTCTGGTAAAGATTATGCTGTTACATATCATGGAAGCCATGAAAGTTTCACTTACACTACTAAATTTCATGAAACTTGTACAATAACTCCTTGGGGGATAACATCAAGAATGAATTTCAAAGAAAAATCGGGCAGCACTGCTTCTTGAAAAAGAGTGGAACTTAATTTTCAAAGTTCATTAGTACTACTACCAATACAACAACCCAACACATGTTCACAAAATACGTTGTTTCTAGCCAACGGCAGATGGCAAACCTATCACCTTCCATAGTAGACCCTTTACTATTTTACATTTGCTACTAAATTTTATGAAACCTATACAAGCACAATCCGACTATAACTTCAAGAACAAACAACAAAATAAGATCAGGCAGTACTTTTTGAAAAAGAATGGAAGAATGTATAAGGTTCATCAGTTCTACAGCCAATGCAACCATCCAACACATGTCCTTAAAGGATGTTCATGTGGATGTTGTGCCAACGGCAAATGGCAACCCTATCAGTCTAGAATCTATTATAGTAGACCAATCTCTTGCTTGACAGGAAAAACTTAATAAATTAAACTGAAACAAGGCAAACGAATAATAATCCTTAAAAGAAAAAAGGTGAATGAAAAAAAATTTATTTTTTCAATAAAATTTACTTTCCTTGGACGATGCTAATGTGAATGCATGTGAGTGCATACAATCCTTTGGTCAATACAATCCTTCAGTTAGGATTAGGATTCTCACGCCACTTAGTTGTGTGTATTAATTTTATTCATGAGTGGCAGGACCTACAGTTTAATGTAGACTTCCAACGACAGTTTTTTGAGAAACTTTTCATGGCAATTTTTATTTAGTTTTTGCCAGAAATCTGCTGAGAGGAAGTCGCTGAAGAAATATATTTTCATATTTCGTTTTGTTGCAGATGTCTGACCTGGGATTTGAACCGAGGTCTCACGCCTAATAAGCCAACTCACTACCTACTAGACTAAGGCGATTCTAAGCACTATACCCATAGACTCGGCGGCAAAAAAAATAACTGAATTAAACAATCTGGTGTACGAACTCCCAGAAGTCCGGAAACGCAATATATATACACCGTTCAAAGCAGAAAATCTCTGAGAAACTGACAACGAAGATGGTAAGCCTGTTTCAGCATCACACCCATAAACTAATTCCAAATATAGAGAAGAGTATCCTAAACCAGTAATGGAAAGGAAAGGTGGTTATAGAAGTTACTTACATACCATATATTGTATCGAGCACAAAATTTCAACAGGATGTCTTCAGTATTCAAATGAAAACCATACTGAAGATCATGTTGTATTGTAATGTCTGTAATTTGGTAAATATCGCGATCAAACAGATCCTGACGGCAGACAATGTAACGAAGAGGTGATTTTTGTTTCTGAAGGAACTGGAATGTATTTAAGAGGGTCAGCGAAATGCTGCAGATAGCAGAAGTATTCCCCACACAACACGTGTGATAAAGGGTGACTAGTAAAAACAGCCAGGAAGCTTACCACATCGCAAAGTAATAACGTATAAAAGTTTTACGAAATGAGGTGCTGGTTCTTTTTAATCGGAAGACGATATAACCATTGAGGATTGGGATTCCAAACTTATTGGATTTTTTTTCTGAAAAACCCTTCTGTTTAGCCATAAAATTGAAAGCCGTTCCAATTCAACATATTCATTAAATAATTAAATACAGTCAAGGAAAAAAGTATACACACAGCCGGCGATTTTTTCAAATTAAAAAAGTATTGTTACGAAAATGGAAACGGTGTAATATCATTTCACATTAAAACAATATGCAAAAGCCACAAAAACAAAGACTATGAGTAAGAAAGAGAAGGGGATAGATAACGAAACGCAACATAAGCGAACGCAACAACAAATAACGTGAACAAAATACGCACACAACCATGCAGTCGCGATAGAATTCTCGAGAAGGCGAAAACAAGAACCTTCTGCTTCAAGAACGTTCATCAGACTGATATTGTGGACATATAAAAAGGCAAGACAAAGCAGACAAGGAGTAGTAAGAATTCAGTCAGTCTTGTGTGAAGACGCGTTGGGTGCGAAGTAAACAGTCGTGGTTTGAAGATCCCTGTTACACAGATCTAACGTACAAGTGGTATTGCTTACGCAAAGGGTGTGAGCAGAGAAGAATAACGAACTAAACAAATTATTGTTGTTGTAACGTCAAGTTGTAAATAGTGGCACACAAAATTGTGTGAATAATAGAGTTTAATTGAAATCAAAAACAAATTTATTTTTATTTTGTTTGTAATCAACGAACTCATATTTTAAACGTTTTTAAAAAGGTTTTTTTCTTTGACTATAGATTCATTCCCTAAAATAATGCCTGTTTACCATATGTCTCGGTTGAACATACAACACAATATTTCACTCTATTGAACACACACAATATCTTTATTGATACCTAATCTAACATGTCGCGTAGTAAGGTTAACGTTCTAACTTTTTTGTTTATTGAAAAAACTAAATATTAATCAATAATTCCGGGGTATTGCCCCAATGTTTTCTTGTCTTTTATCAATTAGTTTCGATGTCAGACACTGTCTCGTCTGCCTTATGTGTAGATAATAACACGAGCCTATGACGGATTTGATAAAAGTTTGCAAAAATAAAAATATTTTTCCATTTCCTATTGTCATATAAGGAAGTATTCGGTGGTAATTTCCATAAAAAGAAATAAAATTTGATATTAGAAAATTCAATCATTTAATCCAAGGGTTAAGCAAAACACATCGATTAATTAAATTTTTCTTTCGTAATAAAATATTCCATTTCACATGGAATTGTTTTGTTTCCCTTATCTGGAATATTTTATTTGTAGTTTTTAATTGTTTATTTGTTTAATTATTTGTTTAATTTATTAATATTTACTTTAATTTCTGAGTTTTTATTGACTAATAAAACAAAAGAAATTGTAACATTTTAATACCATTGAAAATTATTATTTGTTTTATTATTTTGTGGGTTTTAAGTTTGGAACTAAATTAAAAATTCCCTGAAGAATTTTTCCATTGTTTGCAATAAAATTGTAATTAAATTTTATTTATTTTTAATTCCATTTTAGAAAATTAAATATTTGTCTTGATGTTTTACTATCGTAAAGGCGAGAAACTGAATTCAGTTCATTACATTTCAGTTATTACACAACTTGAAGTCGCCGTAGTCTAGTAGGTAGCAGAGATCAGCAATGAGCACTCAAAAAGATGAGTAGAATCGAATCATACTCATAATGTCTTTATTTTAATATCATGGAACCTCTACTCATATTCAAAGTTCGAAGTACTCATCATATTCATACTTAACGACACGTATGATGTTGTTGATTTCGTATCTCCATTACTCAACATATACACGAAGCACAAGATAAGTATGAATCGCGTACGAACACTACAATACTCAATAGAAGGTTGTGTGTTTGCTCTGCTTGCTGCTCTGTCTTTTTTGCTTAGGCAACTAAGGCTGTAAATTTTGATGAATGATTCGAGTCACTCGAATGAAGTGTTTTTCTAAAGTTATGAATCTAAATGAGTGGGAGGCTTATGAATCAAACATATTTCGAATGGTATGAGTTTGTTGTCAACGTTGTACGCATACCCCATTGCAACCTGTAGTTATAAATTAACATTGTAGTGAGTATGTATGAATCCAGAGTACATAGTTAATTTTCAATATTGTTAACTCACTTATATTCAAAATTTCATGAGTATTTATGAGTAAAGAAAAAACGATTCATTGCTGTTCTCTGCTTCATATTAAATAAACGCAAGTCAATATTAAAAATTTTCCGAGGAAATAACATTTATTTTTGAGTTACTAACCACTAAACGTAGCCGTAGTCTAGTGGGTAGTGTGTTGGCTTATTAGACAAAAAGACAGGGTTCGAGCCCCATTCCAGACATCAAAATAAAATATAAAAAGTATTTCTTCGGCGACTTCCTCTCAGCAGATTTCTGGCAAAAACTCTGAGAGTTTCTCAAAAATCTGTCGTTTGGAGTCGACTTTAAACTGTAGGTCCCACCACTCATGTATAAAATTAACACACACAACATAAGTGGTGTGAGAAACTAGGTCGTAATCCTGACTGAAGGGTTGTGATGCAATTGTGCAATTATGTATGTATGTATGAAAAAACCTCTCAGCAGTCTTCTAACAAAAACTCTGAGAGTAAAATAAAATTGCCATGAAAATCTGTCATTCTGAGTCGCCTTTAAACTGTAGGTCACACCACTCATAGAAAGAAATTAACAAACTTAACATGAATAATGTGAGAAGCTAGGTTGTAATACTGACTAAAGTGTTTGACTAATTTGGTAAAACTCTCTCAGTTTATAAGATGAAGAGCCGATGAAAATCAAGTGAACGACAAATTTTTCGCCGATAAACCAAATAAATTCCTACAGAGATATGGAATTATGAGGGTAGGTGACAAAAGGTCAAAGAACATAAGGGAAAAAGAAGACTTTGATTGAAAAGTTTTACCTAAACAAGGTGAATACATTTGACAGCATAATAAAAAATACGAAAAACTTAGTTAAAGACTGATATCATCACTCTCTATATACGATGACTTATTGAATGTAAATGAAATTAAATTTACATTAATTATTAGCATTAGAAGCAGCATGCCAAACCTGAAAGCCTTGATACTAGAATTGTGTTAATTTTAAACAATATTTGTTGATAGATACTCTCACTATATAGTTTATAAGTAAGAAAATATTAAAAATAAAATATAATTTTTATTTATTTTTTATATAATTTTTGTGGTTTTAAATAAAAACTATAAACAATCTCTCCTACACTTTCTCACTCTACTAAAACACATTCCACGATGATTCATTCATGCAAAGAAGCTTGAATAAAATATTAAAATAGAAACGAAACGAATCGAATATGAATATGAATTTAATACTCGTATGTACAGTGAGCGTCAAAAGAAACTGTACATTAATAAAGTATACACACATACATAACACAACCATGCATGGGCTCCAGGTGTTTTCGAAGGCTTTTTGCGCGCTGAACACGAATCTGGTTTCAAAAACTTTCCAACATGTCAGGTGTTCGAGAAAAAGGGTGTTGAAGCCCCTAAAAATAGCGTTTTTGGCCATTTTTGAAACATTGTAGAGCTAAACACTGGCATGCTAGAACCATCACTATTGTCGGAAATTGACAATTGATCTTTGCCCTTTAAAATGAGCCCAAAGCCAAATTGTTTGCATGCACCTTTAAAGTAGGGGGTGGGTTTATGTCAAGGGGTGCAAGAGAAAAAGAAACACATTACGGAGGTCCTTAAAATTAATCAGATTTACTTGAAAATTGTCACTCAGGGGTTTTTGGGGTCGCTGATTACAGATATTTATTCAGATTTAAAAAATTCATAATGGCGGGTCCAATATGGCGGTCGAGGTTTACAAAAATTAATCAAATTTACTTGAAAATTGTTACTCAGTGGTTTTTGGGGTCGCTGATCCGCTGGTGGATCCAATATGGCGGTCAAGTAAATCTGATTAATTTTTATAAACCTCGACAGCCATATTGGATCCGCCATTTTGAATTTTTTAAGTCTGAATGAAGAGCGTGTTCAGCGCGCAAAATGCCTTCGGAAACACCTGGAGCCATCTTATTTGCTCAAAAAAAATCTAAATTTGCATTACAACCCTTTATTCAGGATTACGACCTAGTTTCTCACACCACTTATGTTGTGTGCGTTAATTTTTATACATGAGTGGTGGGGCCTACAGTTTCAATTCGACTCCGACGACAGATTTTTTGAGAAACTTTTCATAGCAATTTTATTTACTCTCAGAGCTTTTGCCAGAAATCTGCTGAGAGGAAGTCGGCGAAGTAATATTTTTCATATTTCGTTCAGTTGGAGATGCCTGACCTCATGTCTAATAAGCCAACACACTACCGACTAGACCACGGCGACTTCATTATATACATTAATAAATTAATCGTTATATTTATTTTAAAATTGTTTTATAACGAGTTGTTTTTAAAATTGAAACAAAAAAATTACAAAAAAATCGAAATATTGTCAAATTTTTTTAGGGCACTCTCCTCCTTAAGTGATAAAAGTTGAGTTTGATGATTATTAGAATTTTAATGCTTAGTGTACAGTTTCTTGTGATGCTCACTGTGTATCTGAATATTTTTATTGTACAATAATAAGCGTTTTTTTAATCGTATTTTTTTATTAGACAGCATTTTAAGAATAAATGTCTTAAATGACACGTAAATATTGAAATTCAATAAAAAAATTTACCGTAGAATTCACAACTGGTTTTGGAATTAACTTTTTTCTGTATGCGTTCTATTCACATTTCATTGAAGTTTTTTTTTTTTTTTTTTTGAAGATAAATCATGTGAACTTAATACGGAAGAATTTAGAAAATCTTTAAAAGAATGAATCGTATCGAATTTAACAATTAAAGCGTTTAATTTGTTGTTGATAAAGGTTTTTGAATTCTTTTTTGTTTATTTTTTTTCAATTATTGACACTTTATTAATGTCCGTCTTTTTTATTTCTTTTTTATTTTATTGATAGGAATGCAACAATATAATCAATAATCCGGTTTTAAAGCCAGGGCTGCTGTAAAAATAATGACCAAAACCAAGGATTTTATTTCCGGTTATAAAGAGGCAAAATCGAATTTATTGTAAGAAAATAAACAATTTTATTAACATTAATTTAATGTTCTTTAAAAATTTCCATTAAAAAATAATACGCAAACTGCTCTCTCACTCGTATTTTAATTGGAATTTAACTCCAAGTGAATATCAGGAAATTCAATTACAGATGAGAAGTAAAGAACTTATTTACTTACTTAATTGGTCATTACATTACAACCCTTCAGTTAGTATTACGACCTAGTTTCTCCCACCACCCATCATGTTGTGTGTGTTAATTTTCTACATGAGTCGCGGGACCTACAGTTTACAGGCGACTCGGAATGACAGATTTTTTGAGAAACTTTTCATGGTAACTTTATTTTACTTTCAGAGTTTTTGCAGGAAATCTGCTGAGAGCAAGTCGCCGAAGAAATACTTTTTCATTTTTCGTTTTGTTGAAGATGTCAGGCCTGGGGTTTGAGCCGTACCCTCAAGTCTAATAGCGCACTACTTACTAGACTACATCAACTACTAGACTTCGCAAAAAGTCGACTTGAAACGACAGATTTTTTGCGAAACTTTTCATAACAATTTTATTTACTTTCAGAGTTTTTGTTTGGTTGGGAAGTCAAGAACGCCCTGACAAAAGTCAAGCGCTGACATCAGATGGTCTCTAACCTTCCTCAACTGCAACCGGCAACTCTGGCAAAAGTCATTCTCCAAGTCTATAGGCCTACCTTCCGATCGTATTTTAATTGGAATTGAACTCCTACAGAACATAAGGAATTTCAATCAAAGATGACTGATATGAGAAGCCAAGAACTTAATTACTTACTTAATGGGTCAATACAACTCTTCAATCAGTATTACGACCTAGTTTCTCCCACCACCCATCGTGTTGTGTGAGTTAATTTTATTTATCGGTAGAGGAATCTACAGTTTAAAGTCGGCTCGAAACGATAGAATTCTGACAGAATTCATGCCAATTTTATTTAATCTCATAGTATTTATTTGGTTTGAGAGTCAAGAACACATTGATAAACGCCGGGCACTGACACCAAATTGTTTCTTCCCCTCCTCAAACCTGCAGTTCTGGCTACAGTCATTCTCCAAGTCTATCGCCATACCTTACAATAGGGCAGTAGTCTATGAGAACTACAATAATGCAATGAATGCCTATGTAATTGAAGTCGCCGTGGTCTAGTAGGTAGTGTGTTGGCTTATTAGACGAAAAGCCACGGTTCGAGCCCCAGGCCAGACATCAAAATAAAATACAAAAAGATTTCTTTGGCGACTTCCTCTCAGCAGATTTCTGGCAACTCTGAGAGTAAATAAAATTGCCATGAAAAGTTTCTCAAAATCTGTCGTTCGGAGTCGAACTGTAGGTCCCGCCACTCATGTATAAAATCACACACACAACATACGTGGTGTGAGAAACTAGGTCGTAATCATGACTGAAGGTTTGTAATGACCAATTATGTATGCATGTGTATGTATGCCTATGTAATTAAAGAAAGAAGACAATCAGTCCTCCTCTTATCCATAACAGTTCAACAAAGTCTAGCAATATTGCACGTACCTTAATGCTGTCAAAAAAATTGCACCGCAGTAAAACGACTGGGGAACACCTAGTTTAACTAGAACATTTGGAAGACCGTTCTCTATAACATGTGAAATAGTGAGCTCTATACGTATACGTATACGTATAGTGAGCTCTATACGAACCCTAGCCCGTTCATCAGCAATGTAGTTTCCTATGCGGACTGCCATCGAGGCGTCGTTCGTTAAGGACTTGACCACAGCAAAGTCTGACAATAAAGCCATGTACCTCCATGCTGCCAAAGTAGTTGAGCTTCGCTGTAAATCTATTGAAGTATGTCCTGTTTTACCGAGACAATTAGAACACCTGTTCTACTACAACATATTAGAAATTGTGAAGTCTGTACCAAACCTAGCCTGTAATAGTGTAACTTCCGACGAAAAAGGGTCATACAGGTGCATTCTTGATCACAACAAAGTCTAGCAATATTTCCCGCACCATTCATGCTACAAAAGAAATTGTGCATCGCTGTAAAACAACCACAGTATGCCCAGTTTACCGAGACAATCAGAACACCTGTTCTGCTGTAGCATATTATAAATTGTGAACTTTGTGCCAGCCCTAGCCTAAAACAATGTAAATTCCAACGAGAACGACCATAGAAGTGCATTCTTGATCACAGCAAGGTCTGAGAATATTACACGTGCCTTCACACGGTTAAAGAAATTGAGTTTCACTGTAAAACGATTGAAGTCTGTCCAGCTTTACCAAGACAATCGGAAAACCTGTGCTCTGTTGTGTCATGTTGGAAATTATGAACTCTACTTCAGACCTGGGCAGTTCATCTGCAAAACAATTGTCGGCGATAATGCCCAGCGTGGTGGTGTTCCTTAAGAGCTTGACTTTCCGAGTAAAGTAATAGATTTTCAGTGAGTGAATCCTACCAACCAAAATGCATTGTGCCACTGTCAATTATCTTATCGAGGAAATTAGAATCGGCCTGGGTGTCTCAATGTCTTTCCAGAATTGCAGAAATTGTGTCGGTTTGGATAGCCTCATCGCTGACTTAATTAGTACTGACGGGTTCTAACAAACATGCATACATACATACATAATTGTTCATCACACCCTTCAGTCAGGATTACGACCTAGTTTCTCACACCACTTATGTTCTGCGTGTTAATCGTATACATGAGTGACGGGACCTACAGTTTAAAGTCAACTCTGATCGATAAATTTTTCAGAAACTTTTCATGGCAATTTTATTTTACTCGCAGAGTTTTTGCCAGAAATCTGCTGAAGAAGATATTTTTTTATATATTTTTGTTTTGATGTCTGACCTAGGGTTTGAATCGTGGCGCCTTACGTCTAATGAGCTAACACACTACCAACTAGACTAGTTCGGCTAAATCGTGTTCTAAACTTTATGTAAATCAAGTAATTGCGGGCTGCCCGCTACCCATACATACATACATACATAATTGTTCATCACAACCCTTAAGTCAGGATTACAACCTAGCTGCTCACGCCACTCATGTTGTGTGCGTTAATTTTATATGTGAGTGGCGGGACCTACAGTTTAACGTCGACTCCGAACGACAGATTTTTGAGAAACTTTTTCATGGCAGGTTTATTTACTCTCAGAGTTTATGGCAGAAATCTGCTAAGAGGAAGTCGCCGTTGAAATATTTTTTTCATATTTCGTTCAGTTGGAGATGCCTGACCTGGGGTTTGAACCGAGGCATCACGTCTAATAAGCCAACACACTACCTAGTAGACTACAGCGGATTCAATAAAGCCCGCTAGCCACGCTAGATTTTTAACACGTTCACCCCGGCGCGTACCACCGATGGTACGCAATTGATTATGCTATTAGACGATACGTAATACCAAATATTTAGATCTTTAACACTTTTTACCCGAGAGTCACGTCTCGCTAGAGCGAAAAGTATTATGCGCAGCCGCCCGACGATGACAAGCATGAATTAAAGCATTGGCGTGCAAGTGTTAACATGTTAGGCCAACCTGACAACGCAGTTTCGAGTCCTATAGAAGGCAAAAAATTATCTTCGTCTTCTTCAAATAATCATTTGAGGAAACCATAACATCTCGAATAAAAAGAATCTAGGACCCTGATCCTGACTAAAGGGTTGCTATCGCCCATAATGTAAGTATACGTGAACGTAACTCAATCACCATGAGGTTTAGTTCTTTCGCAGCCAGTGTAAACAGCTGCCAAAAAAATATATTGAGGTCTACCCCCCCTCCCTCCCCCACCGAAACAATACATTCATCATTAATTAACAATAAAATGACATCAAAAACTCCAAACATGAATTGAATTTTTTTTAGACACCAAATCGGAATACGAATGTAACACACAGAAAAGGAAAAAAAAACAATGTTTTATTGGCTCCAATGCTCATCATCAAATATGTATGAATGACTTCATTTACTTATACATGATGGTACAACACTGGATGGTCACCCTTAAAAATACAAAAAAATGTTACAAAAGAAATACAAGCAACAAAAAAAAACTACACAAACAAACAAAATGTAGTGCCTTCCATAAACATACAGGCCAGTCCATCGGTGTTATGGTCACGGAAAGAATTTCATTGAATAACGAAACCGAATAGAAATTTTCGTTGTTGTTTTTGTAAATATTTCTTTAACAAGTGTGACTGGCATTTATTTATTGATGTTTTTTAATGTGTGGCAATAGCAACAACAATAATCGACAACAACATAATCGAATAGCCAAAGAAGACATTCCTGCTTAAATTTGGAGATCGTTAATGGTGTTGAGTCATTCGAAACAATTTTCATTCAATAAAAAAAAAACGCAATTCCATACAAAGACAATGAATACAGAGACAATAGGGCCAGGCCAGGCCATATGATAATTAAAATGGTTATGCCTACTTATTTATGTACATATATATGTATGTACATACACATGTATGTAAATTATTGTAAATATTTCAGATTTATTTTTAGAAGAAGGGCTAAACCAAAAAGAAGAAGAAAATTTGATTTCCTTTCTATAATTTTGTCACTTATAACTGGTAAGATCTGGAATCGGTTGGAATAGCTCAGTCTATAAGACTACCAGACCACTGCAGTGTCTTTCAGGCGGAGGTGGTGGCCATACAGGCTGCGGCGAGTATTATTGGGGATGGAAGGGTCTCCAAGCGGAGCGTCACCATACTTTCTGATAGCCAGGCGGCTATCAAGGCTTTGAGTTCTAATGTGATGAACTTCAAGACGGTGTACGGCTGTCGCAGATATCTCGACGAGATAGCGGAACGATATGAAATCCATATCGTATGGGTACCGGGGCACAGTGGTATTCCGGGTAACTGTAGAGCTGATGAACTTGTCAGGCGGAGCACGACCATCGAACTCTCCGCTGAGTTCTCGAATCTGGGCATACCTATGAGGGCATGCAGGCTCATAATTGATAATGCGATCGTCGATTCCGTAAACGACAGGAGGGCGGCCTCGGACACGGGTAGAACGGCTCGTAAAATCTGGCCAAGGCTGGATGAGGGGCGCACAATGACTCTACTTAAACTCCAAAGAGGCACGCTCAGTGTAGTTGTCGGTGTCATTACGGGGCATTGCATTATGGGTACGCATGCAAGGCGCATTGGTCTTGGACACCTTGCTAACGACTTCTGCAGAAGCTACAGAGATGAGGAAGAAGAGGAGGCTGTCCCTCATCTGCAGGGTATATGCCCGGCTCTATGCCAAAGGAGAAGGAAGTACTTGGGTACTTACTACATGGATGATCTGGAGGAACTGTCAGGGATTGACATTGGCAGCCTAAATAGCTTCATCAGGAGCTCCGAATGGTTTCGAGACTAGGGGATAACGGATGACTGTGGTAGCACAATGGGCCCAATGCGGCCTAAATGAAAAATTCTTGGATGGGCAGCCACCTCCACCTAGCTACTTACCAACTGGTAAGATAGGTTAACTGAAATTGGTAGCCTCCTTACTTTGGTCATTACAACCCTTTAGTCCGGATTGCAACCAAGTTTCTCACACCACTTATGTTGTGTGTGTTAATTTTATCCACAAGTGGCGGGACCAACAGTTTAAAGTCGCCTCCGAACCACAGATTTTTTGGGAAACTTTTCATGGCAATTTTATTTAGTCGCAGAGTTTTTTTTGCCAAAAAGACTGCTGAGAGGAAGTTGCCAATAATAATAAAATATTTTCGTATTTCGTTGTTTACAAGATGTCTGAGCTAAGGTTTGAACCACGGACTCGCGTCTAATAAGCCAACACGTTACCTACTAGTTTAGTAGGTAACAGTAACGACTTCAAGCTTCCATACTTTTTGTATTAAATGTCACGTTGTGCTGCTCATTTTCTGTTGTATGCCGCCAATAATCGTTGACTAACATTAGTTTATCGGGCATTTTGCCTACTTTATGAAGGTTTAGGTTTCACCCCAAGTACTTCCAAATTGTGAAATACCACTAGGTTTGCGAAATATTTGGGAGAGAGGGAGAGAGAATGGAAAAGAGAGGTGGCGTTTTAATATATAACATTTTGCCACTTTTTTGGAACCATCTGAGATTTCGTAATAAGAAAACGGATCCAATTTCACATTTTAGGCCTTTACGGAATTTAAATTTACATCACTAATACTATGTTCAGACATGCACTTATGTATATTGAGTAAATTGCAATAAACGGCATTATTGATCTCAATATTTCATATAAAATATCAATTAATTATTGCTCAATAAATTCATAAATTGTTATAATATTGATTACTGTCATAAGTACGTTCAGTGAGCATATTACAATTTTCCGAACACTTTCTATTGATATTTGACAACTCAAATGTCAACAACGACAAAAAAAAAAAAAAAAAAAACGAACAACGAACAAAACAAAAACAATGTTGTTGAAACAATCAGCTGTTTTGTTTACAAGCTGTCAAATGAATATTCAATGAGTAGCTGAACTGCGTATATTGTTATGGCTGTAATCAATAAACCGAATATTGACTCAATAAAAGCGCATGTCTGAACATAGTATAAGAAGTTATTTGCCACGAAAAGTTTTTCAAAAGTCTATTGTTCGGAGTCGGAGCTTTAAACTGTAGTTTCCGCCTCTCTTGTATAAAATTAACACACACAACATTATTGGTGTGAGAAACTAGATCGTTATTCTGGCTAAAGGGTTGTAATTATAAACGTATGTGTGTATGTCACAAAGAAAGTTCTGCTTAGGTCAAAACAAAGGAGAATCTGAAGATGTCATGAACCATGGACCTACATAGAGCCAAATATGGTGGGTAAATTTCTCGTACGTTTTGAAGCAGTTACTTGTCCGCCACGATCATACGATTTTACCCCACCCAGACTATTTTTTGTGGTGATATATGATGCCCCTCATGAATTTCAATTCCAGGCCTGAAAGTAAGCATTACAACTGCCACTAGTGAGACATGTTGACCAAAATGCTATCGAAATTTTGCAAACATTGAGGCTGACAGATTGACAATAATGGTGTACCGACAGGCAACATTTTCTTAAAATGATATACATACTCGTATGTGTTACAACCCTTCAGACCTAGTGCTGTGTGTATTAATTTTATACATGAGTAACGGCACCGACAGTTTAAAGTCGACTCCGAACGACAGATTTTTAAGAAACTTTTCATAGCAAATTTATTTACTTTCAGAGTTTTTGCTAGAAATTTACAGAGAGGAAGTCGCCAAATTAATATTTTTTAAATTTTCGTTTTGATGTGTGACCTGGGGTATGAACCGTGTCCTTTTCTCCAGAGGTGGTTGTACGTAACCTCTTTATGCTGTTAGTTATTGATGCTCTCAGGGGATAAGAGATCTTACTGGATAGGTCATTTAGAAAATAATAAAAGCCTCTACAATTCTAAAACCATTATAAACATATTGTCATTTTCTTCCGTGTATATGAATAGAGAATAGACAAAGTCACAAAGGAATGTATGTAGGTCCCACCACTTATGAACAAAATTAACACGCATCTAGGTTGTGGTCATGACTAAAGGATTGTAATAACTAATTAATTAAGTAATCTTTAAAAAGCAAATTAAAACACATTCATTTATCGCCGTAAATAAATATTTCATTGACTTTTGTACAATTTCTAAACATTATAAAAATCACCCTTTCCATATAAACTTATTGTAAAATAATGATTTTTTTTTAATTACTAGTTAAACTTCCTTTAGTACAAATAAGGTCTAGGCATTCAGTTGATGTTTGTAAAAAACTTGTAATTTGAAATACTTCCTTAACAGGTTGTGGTGATTACTAAACGTTGCTCACTGTATACAAATACACTAAAGCAGTAGCAATAAAAAAACAAAAATAAACAAGTTTTTTTTTTAGATTTCGTTTTACAGAAAACAATACAAAAACAATTTAAAAACTAAAAACATAAAATTAAATTTTTTTTCAAAACATTCTTCTAACGAGAGACAAATTAAATTTATAAATTTGGCAACATTAAAGCCGTATTAAAACTATTAATTAAAAATGGATTTTGTTTAAACAAAAAAAAAACAAAAACAAAAATATGAAATAGAAAATGTAAACGGGGAATAAAAAAAAAATCATAAAAGATTTCAATCACGTTTTAATTTTTGATTTAAAAGTCACGTTTCATAAACTAATTTTGTTGGTTTGAACTTAAATTTTTGTGGCTGGCAATTGTGTTTCTTTTTGGCTAGTTTTTGTAATTTTTTTTTAATGGAAAATTTCACAAAAAAAAAATATCCACAATAATAAATCATATCTTGGGTTTAATAATCTTGGCTGGATGTGATTATGATTAAAAAAATTCATTTCATTTCGTTTTTTTTGGCAAATGCAAAAAACTTAATAATAGAATAATTATGGTTATTTTGTTGCCATTGCAAAACTATTTTTGTCGGTTAACAACACTTTATTAAGCAATTTTTTTTCTATTATTTTTGAGATTAACTTGGCTGATTAGCAAAACATAATTTGTATCAGATGGCAACACTCACACCCACTCCACAACAAGCACTTGACTTGTAATTTTGTTTGATAATTGATTATGTTTTTTCTTATCGAGTTATCGATCTTTATTTACACCATTATTTTCATGTATTTTTTTTTCTTTTATTCATGAGTAAAAAAAATCTAAAACCGTTGTTACATATTCTCCAAGTATTTTTATTTTTTTTTTTATTTATAAATATTACTATGTATTGTATAATATTTAAACAAATATTGTTTTTATTAAATACTTAGAGAGTAACTACCACACGATTTATTAGCAAAAAACTAAATATCTGTCATTGAAGTTGAAACTTTGGAACCCCTCTTCTTTTGATATCAAAAAAACAAAAACAAAAACAAAAACAAAAACAAATAAAATTAAATGAAAATATTATACTCGGTACTAAAGTACATGGAACAACAACAACAATAACAATAAACTGAGCATAACAGCGTATAGAATTCTATACAACAAGCCTCCCTTTTCACTGCACAATAACAATAAATGTCTTGTATTACTCTCATTTATTGTTTATTATTGTTGTTTTTTTTCTGTTCTCCACTAAATATATTCTACATACACAAGCAAACAAACATATGTATGCTTTTTTATTATACTCTCACTTGTTTAACGGTGACTGTGGCAATGGTAGACTCTACACTAGCAACAACAACAACAGCAGTAAAAAAACCGTATTAACATCTACTCTATAATTTAAGATACACACACACGCACCCATACATGCAGTATAAATTCACAATAATTTTATTCATGTGATACTCTTTTTTAAAACATTTACTCACTCATTTACCGTATTTATATCTCTTTATAGTGCAAGTGTTTATAAAAAAAAAAACCCGAAACAACTTTTAATCACAACAACAAAATGTTAATTTTATACTGAACGCATGCATTTATCACAGAGTAGAAATACTAAAAAAAACAACAACAACAAAAGAAATGCTCACTGGTCAGTTAAAACAAAAGAGAAATAAGATAAAAGGAAAAAACGTCAGCAGCAGCAGCAGCATTATTTAAGTTAACAACAACAACCACCCTTTTGTAGAAGTTGTTTGCAATGAAATATTTTTGTGGTGGTGTTAGTCGTAGGAGAACACCCTACATTTAAGACTTTTATTATTGTGTTCCAAGGAAGAACAGTTAGTATGTGGCTTAAGTTCATTTATTCAGAGAGTAAAAAAAAACATGTAAATTATTTGGATTCTAAATGGATTATTAAGCTTCTATTGCACTAGCAAACTTCGCCTGCAAGCACAACCTGATGGCAAACCATCCATCTCCTGTAATTAAGGCAAACTACGTACAGTGAGCTTCAAAAAACTCTACATTAAAAAAAGTATACATTAATATTATATTTATAGTAAAATTGTTTCATTGTTAGTTTTAAAAATTGAAACAAAAAAAATTACAAAAAAAATTCGAAATATTGTTCAATTTTTTTTAGCGCACTCTCCTTAAGTGGTAAAAGTTGAGTTCGGTGATTGTTAGAATTTTATCCATAGTGTGCAGTTTCTTTTAACGCTCACTGTATTTGCAAACCGTTGTCTAGCAGTCGACGTAGTCTAGTAAGTAGTGTGTTGGCTTATTAGACTTGAGGCCACGATTCAAAACTCAGCTCAGACATCTTCAACAAAAACGAAATATGAAAAAAATATTTCTTCAGCGACTTCCTCTCACCTGATTTCTGGCAAAAACTCTGCGAGTAAATAAAAATTGTCATGTAAAGTTTCTCAAAAAATCTGTCATTCAGAGTCGACTTTAAACTGTAGGTCCCACCACTCCTGACTAAAATTAGCACACACTACATAAGTGTTGTGAGAAACTTGACTGTAATCCTGACTCTAAGGTTGTAATGAACAATTATGTATGTATGTCATGCATTCAAAGAGAGCAAGAAACACGTAAATTGTTTGGATTCTAAAACGAATATTACACGATCGATGGTCGCCTGCAAACACTACCTGATGGTAAGCCTTCCATCTCTAGTAATAGTGTTTGCAAACACGAATTGACCTCATGAATACTAAAAATTTTCAAAATTTGTGAGGATAGTGAAATCGCAGAACATACTCTCTCTTATCAAGTAGCGTTTGCAAGCGAAATTCCATCGTGTTATAGGCGTTTAATAAATTGGAAAGTCGTTGAATTATAATGAAGACTAGCGCGGCGAGTATTCAAAATTCTAGGAAGACTATTAAAGCCTACTTTACACGGTCCCACAAGTAATATGATCTGTCAAAATGTTGTGTAGAAGAATACGAATGTGATCGTCTAAACGTACTATGTAATGAAACCATCACACACTGAGAGAAAATACGGATGAAAAGTTTGACAGTCGTATGGCTCTCTTCATTTTTTGAAATGATTCAAAAAACAAGCAAGTCGCATTAGATCAGGGATGTATTTTTATGTAAACACATAGAAAAAAAGTGTAACAGCTGTTTTCATTTTACTTTGTTATTGTCTTATACCGATCATGTAAACGCAAAAAATATAAATCATACGACTTTTATTCTCTTTTTTGTCATACGGATGGAATTTCATTTTACTTTTTCATTAGACTTTACGTACGTAAAATATTACAGTGTGAAGTGGGCTTAAATAAATTAATAATTGCTGTTGTCTTGTGGGTAGTGTACTGGCACGACAGAAGCCGGTGTTTCGAAGCCCAGTTCAGACATCTCGAATAAAACAAAGTCCTAAAATAAAATACTTCTTCGGCGAGCAGTCTTCTGGCAAAAACTCGGAGAGTAAATAAAACTACCATGAAAAGTTTGTCAAAAAAAATCTGTCTTTCGAAATCGACATTAAATTGCAGGTCCCGCTACTCAAGAATTAAATTAACACACCACATACTTGAGTAGTGTGAGAAGCTAAGGTTGTAATCCTGATTAAATGGATTGTAATGGCCAAACTTGTAGTATCCACAATAAAAATTCGTTCAATATCAACTCAGTTTACATCGCTTACATAAACTGTTAAAACTAAATATTTGCAAATGGAAATGACAACAACAACAACAACTAAATTTAAATTGTTTTTGTAAAACAATGTTTTCGTAACATTCATTTAAACAAGTTGGCAATCTTTTGCATCTTCTACACAATAATTATAGGCCCTACGCAGCCAAGCAACTGACTGCCTCAAAGCAACGTCATACGTAAGCTTTTACTGTCGACAGTTGCAGTAAATGACGTTGAATTGTGTGCAATGGATGTCGCAGACATCCATCCCCAGCAAAGTAGCATCCATTGTAAGTTATTAAACGTACATGCATACGTACATGCATACATGCATTCATACATACATACAGATGTACGGTATATTAAATTACTTTATGGTGCAATAAAACTTGATGCACCCAACAACAATTACAAGCAAGGGGAATAGAATGGAAGGAGGCATACAGGGTGGTAAAAACAATTGCCTTTAGATTGTAAAGGGTGTTTTTTTATCGAGGTATAGAACTTTAAGTTGGCATTACTTTTCAAGATGGCGACCGATTTAACAGCTGTCAAGTGATTTATTCTCAGTTTGGTTTGGCAATTCATCATGAATAGACTCACGCCTGAACAACGCTTGCAAATAGTGCAAATTTATTTCGAAAATAATGGTTCTGTGCGGAAAACGTATCGCGCACTACGTCCATTTTATCGTCAACAAAATCGTCCATCAGAGCAGTTAATTCGATTAACCATGGAACGTTTTCGCACCACGTTTACTCTTATTGATAACTCGCATCCCCAGAGACGCTGTACGGTGCGTACCGAAGAAACTATTGCTGCTGTAGAGCGTAGCATTGAGGAAGACCCGAATGAGTCCATCCGCCATCGAGCACAGGAATTGGATCTGTGTCCATCCACTTTATGGAAGATTTTGCGGAAGGATATTGGTTTGCGTGCTTACAAAATCCAACTCGTGCAAGAATTGAAGCCAAACGATCATCAAGTAAGGCGTAGATTCGTCGAATGGGCCCAAAACGAGATTACCGTTGTTCCCGATTTTCATAAGCGAATTTTGTTTAGCGATGAAGCGGACTTCTGGTTGAATGGCTACGTCAACAAACAAAACTGCCGCATTTGGAGTGAAGGTAATCCTCAAGTGTATGTGGAAACACCGTTACATCCAGAAAAAACTGACTGTTTGGTGCGCTTTATGGGCTGGTGGATCCATTGGTCCGTACTTTTTCAAAAACGATTTCATTCCTGAATTGAATAACCATGATGTCCAGGAGATGTGGTTTCAACAAGACGGCCCAACATGTCACACAGCTCGTGCCACAATAGATTTATTGAAAGACACGTTTGGTGACCGCCTAATTTCACGTTTTGTACCTGTGAATTGGCCTCCAAGATCTTGTGATTTAACACCGCTAGACTACTTTCTGTGGGGCTATGTGGTAAAGCCACAAACGCTTAACCATTTGGAAGACAACATTCGCCGTATTATTGCCGATATACGGCCACAAATGTTGGAAAAAGTCATCGAAAATTGGACGTCCAGATTGGACTACATCCGCGCCAGCCGTGGCGGTCATATGCCAGAAATCATATTTAAAATGTAATGCCACAAGATTATCTTTCGGATAAATAAAATTCATGTCAATCGAATAATCCGTCGTTGTTTTATTGCAACTTAAAGTTCTATACATCTATAAAAAAAACACCCTTTATATGAAAAGCATGACAAACTTTTTAAATAAAAAAAAATTGTGGTTATATGAGCTATTTTCACTATTTTTAGTGTTTTTTTTATTGTTTTATTATTGTTTTCTTTTTTTTAATTAAAAATAAACATTTTTATAATAGGCCAAGTGGTCTGAATAGTGGTTCTATAAATACAAGGAGTATGCATTACATTTTAAAAATATTCCAATATTTCCATACATCCCCTGCACATAGTATATTTCTCTGCCTTTTGACTTTCAAAAGGACAACACATGGTAATGGTAAATCGCATGTCTTTATAATTTATATCCCCATTTCGTTAGTGTTACCAACTTAAAATGACGTCATTCAACGTCTGGTTGTCTGTTGGAAATATTATTTATTTTCTACCTTAGTTTTGTTTATTTTTCTTGTCTATGTTTTTATGATTCTTTCCTATTTTATCTATGTATGTGTGAATGTGTGAATGAATAACTGTATTTTAGATTAGCATTTCTCTTCATGTAATTGATATATTGACAGTGAAACTCATGCATGACGCCACATAATGGATGGAAACAGAACCCTCTTCCTAAACAAACTTTTAGAACAAGTCCAATGGTTTTACATGATGTATACAGTTGGCAGGGAAGTATCCGAAGTGACAAATGTCAAAAGTATGTATAAGGTAAACTTATTCTGGCATAAAATTGAAAGCGTTTTGTATCCCAACCAGATCAGACAGAAACTAAAAAGCAAACTTTCGTAGTGTTACGCCTAATAAAGGGTCCGCCAAATAACTTTTTTTTTTTAAATGCTTTAAAAAAAAACTACTGAATATTTTCTCAAATTTCTTTTTTTTTATTTGAAAGTAAAATCCTTCCGGTTAATAATGAAAAATAATTTCAAACAAATGGCTGCCTCGGCTGGCCATGCAGTACCCTACACCAGAAGATGCCGATTTTGGCAAAAAAAAATCATCCTTTCAGATGAAGCTCATTTTGATCTTGGCGGGTATGTAAACAAGCAAAATTGTCGCATTTTGGGGCACAGAATACCCGCACGCATACATTGAAAAGCCGACGCACCCAAAACGAGTCACTGTTCGGTGCGGATTTTGGTCCAGAGACATAATTGGGCCATTTTTTCTTCGAAAATGAGGAAGTAGTGGCCGTTACAGTCAATGGCGATCGTTATCGGGCTATGTTGAACGAATTTTTGTTCACAAAAATTGAAGAGGAGCATATTGGCAACATTTGGTTTCAACAGGACGGCGCTACGTGCCACACAGCCGAAGCTATACTCGATGTTTTGCGCCCTGTTTTTGAAGATCGCATTATCAGCCGCAGAGCTGATGTTGTTTGGCCACCTTGGAGCTGCGATTTGACACCGTTGGACTATTATATGTAGGGTGCCGTCAAAGATAAGTGTTACGCCGACAAGCCAGAGACAATTGACGCTTTAAAGGACAATATTCGTGAAGCCATTGGTGAAATACAGCTGCACACAATCGATCCAATGTGCTTAAAAATTGGACCGATCGTGTAGGCTACTGCATGGCCAGCCGAGGCAGCCATTTGAATGAAATTATTTTCCATTATTAACCGGAAGGATTGTACTTTCAAATAAAAAAAGAAATTTGAGAAAATATTCAGTAGTTTTTTTTTAAGCATTTTCAAAAAAATAAAAAGTTATTTGGCGGACCCTTTACTTCGCTTACCATCCCCAACTGAAGAGACCACCAACAAAAATACTACTACACACAGCAGCAGAGAGGCTTAAATGTAAACAAACATCAAACAATCATCTTAATGTGTGTAAAATTAAAGTGTTGTGTCGTCTATGAGTTTAAAACTGTTCTGTTGCTGTAATAACAACACAAATACTACAGAATCACAATAATCATTACGACAAACAAATTCACAACAGAAAGCTTTTCTCTCGCTCTCTCTCTCTCTAGGGAAAAATAAACCACAAAAGGGAACAAAAATTAATGCGTATTTATTTTATTAATTTGAGAATCTCACCACTTACGCATACATGCATACGTATGCCTTTATTTAATTGTATTTGTTTTTGTTATTTACAAAACATGTTATTTTTTATTAAAATGTTATAACAACAGCAAAAACTAATACAATAAATTCATTGCATGATCAAAAAAAAATATTCTTAATAAACAATAGAATGAAAACAAAAAAACGAATTTTTTAACACAATTTCCCAACGTTATGTGATCATGTTTGGGTGGGGGGTACGAGTACAAGTGATCGATATTTTGTACGGAACAAAGCGCATCTGTTGTTGTAATGCTTAAATAGCAACAGCTAGAGAAATAACAATACATAACAACAAGTGCAACAACAAAACAATAATAATGGATGCCCTAAGAGCAGTCATTAGCATCTGTGAAATATTTTAAATTTGTTAAGACACGTTTCTTTCACAATTTGCTTAGCAAATGTAAAATTTTTGAATGATTTTTCACAGATTTTCAAATTATTTCAGGCGAATTATTTATTGTACAAATATATGTATCGGTTTGAGTGTGTGTAAATGTGACAAGTGAGTAAATGTTGAATATTTCTTGGCTTACATGAGCAGTGCATGTGATAAAAGTGCACTTTTATTACCTATAAATCAGTATTATTGGTAATAAAAATGGTAAAATTTTATAAATACACCGAAAAAAATTGTTCTTATGGCAATAGTGAAAGGCGAAACGTAATTAAAAATTTAATTTAAACAAAAATTAAGATTTGAAGTGCTTAACTTTACATTCAATCTTCCTTGTTAACCCTTTCATGCCCGAATTTTTTGGGCCAGAGCTAAAATTTTTTAAGGACATGTGTTTGTTAGTCATGGCCTAAATATGACATACATACATAATTGGTCATTACAACCCTTCAGTCAGAATTACGACCTAGTTTCTCACACCACTTATGATGTGTGTGTTAATTTTATACATGAGTGGCGGGACCTACAGTTTAAAGTCGACTCCGAACGACAAATTTTTGAGAAACTTTTCATAGCAATTTTATTTACTCTCAGAGTTTTTGTCAGAAATCTGCTGAGAGGAAGTCCCCGAAGAAAAACTTTTTGTATTTTATTTGATGTCTGGCCTGGGGCTCGAACCCTGGCTTTTCGTTTAATAAGCCAACACACTACCTACTAGACCACGGCGACTAAATATGAAGTGATATTAAATTCAGAGTCCAACGTATTCTGGTTTTACACGTTTTTAACCAAGCTTGTTTGCAAAAAAAAAAATTTTAAAAACATTAAAAATTACAGAATTTATGAACAAAAATGTACAATGTTGCCTATAGGCAACATCGGGCATGAAAGGGTTAAGATTCTTCACCTCCTTTTCAAATAATCCATACAAAAAACCACCTGACACCCCTAGAGAAAGACACTTTAACAAGAAATTTCATAAAAAGGTTACCCAGCTCAACTTTTTGAACTAAAATAGGACTCAATAAATCAGATTCCTTAGGACTTCACTCAATATAGCAACCTATTCCACTTTTACAAAGAGCACTGTATCTAAGCAATAACACAGTGAGCGTCAAAAGAAACTATACACTAAGGATAAAATTCTAACAATCATCAAAGTCAACTTTTGTCACTTCAGGAGAGTGCCCGAAAAAATTTGACAATATTTCGAATTTTTTTTTTTGTTTCTAAAACTAAAAACTGCCAATGAAACAATTTTAAAATAAAAATAACGGTAATTTATTAATGTATATTATTTTTTTATGTATTTTATTTTTTGTAGAGTTTCTTTTGATGCTCACTGTATAGCTGACAACCATTGACGTGTTACAGCAGACCAAAACAAGCGACAGTCAATGTATTAAAGAAAGATGGAAAGACGTTGCCTATAACTACTGACTGAATCATGAAAATATCAATTTTTTAAGCGAATGAAGGCTGTTTATTAAGAGCGGAATATCAGCGACGACGTTAAGCAATATAAGTCGTTACTACGTTCAGTTTATTTGGCACAAACTGCAGCCATAGATCATTACTTTAGAATGTTTCAGTTACTTTGCATCAGTTACCTCCTTAATACGAAACCATATCGTCACTACAAGGCACCCGGCTTGGGAAAGAGAAAGGGAATTGTGTTCCACAAGGCTTTACACTTCCCCAAGAACTTCAGATCATAAATTCAGTTTGTCATGTCAAATATAAATTCACTACAAGTGTCTCATTGAAACTTACGTTCCTGCTAAACAAAATCACGGGCAATGTAGGCATCTTTGCATACTTCCTTGGTGTGAATTTTTCACGAACAAAATTATTCGTTTTGGAAGGCAACAGATGGTATTCATTTGGTTACAGTTTTGAACCATAAGGTGGATGCTTCTTAGCCTTTTGAAGAAAATCTTGGAGCTTCAGATTAAGCACTATCATTGACTAAACATGCATAACATAATTGGTCATCACAATTCTTTTGTCTGGATTAGGACCTAGCTTCTCACGCCATTATGTCGTGTGGGTTAATTTTTATACATGAGGTTTTGACGAAGTTGCAAAGAAATATTTTTTCATATGTCGTTTTGTTGGAAATATCTGCCCTGGGGTTTAAACTGTGGCCTCACGTCTAATAAGCCGAATATAGCCAGGCATTTTAACGATTACGAACAGTTTTCTCCTTATAATCAAATTTGATTGAATTTGTGAGATTGTTTCCTTCATTCCTTCCGTATTAGACTGCCAATCAATCAAAGATTCAATCAATCTCAGAACAACTCAAACACAACCGATTATTCGTAATGATTTCATCCCTCACTTGCATACTTAGGCTGCCTTCCAAAATTTTAGTTGCTTTGTGTTTGAACAAAGTATAGTGTTTCATAAAGCCGCTGTACAAAATATATACAATGTATTCTATTTTAAAACGTCTTCAATGTGTATTTTTAAAAGCAATCAGGCATCGGATTTATAGTTGATGCATTGTTCGGTTACTTTGCATATCTACATTGTTTATATACCGTAGTAGAACTGCATACAAACTTTGTATTGATACATTTTGAAAGGCAGACTTATTGAGTTCCGATCAAGCAGCTGAGTTTAAATGGAAATTTGTGTTAAAATATATACTTTTTGTACCGTAATTACTTCAATTGGTTCAAAACAGAGTCTCGTTTCAACTCTTTTTAGTAGAAAAAATGCTAAAATGGCTTTCAAACTTGATGATTTCCATAAATTCATTGACGTGGACATTTTCGACATTAAAATTTTGAAAATCTCATGAATGAAAACGAAATTGTGTGAGTTTTTCCGGTAATCAGACGCCTAGTCTTCGATTTCGTCTTTATAGAAGAGAAAAACCCTAAAATAAGGCGTCTTTGTTAGAGGCACTGTACCTAATTTGACTGCCACAAATGATTCAAAACCCTTGCTATAGTGTACTAAAGTCATCTTCTTGAAAAACAATGAGTTTCTCTTTACTAAACTCCTCGAAACGTTTGCAGAATTGCTGCCAACAACATGAAAACAATAAAAATTGCCACGAAAATGATAAATGTTGCAAACATTAGCACAAGATCAATATGGCTACACTGGCTATGCTAATACAATTTACATACAGTGGGCATCAAAAGAAAGTGTACATTAACGAAAAATATACATTAATAAATTACCGTTATTTTTATTTTCAAAATTGTTTCGTTGCCAGTTTTTAAAATTGAAACAAAAAAAATTACAAAAAATTTCAAAATATTGTCAAATTTTTTAGGGCACACTCCTCCTTAAGTGGTAAAAGTTGAGTTTAGTGATTGTTAGAATTTTATCCTTAGTGTAGTTAGTTTCTTTTGACAATCACTGTATATGTACATACGTATGTATGTAAACAAATGGCATTTTAAACATTTTCCAATAAATTCTAGAACAAAAAAGATTTCAATTAAATTTCCATTGCATAGTTGCTTGTTGCCAAATGATATTTTGGTCCACCAGGGAATGCATGCATGTGTATTTGTATGCTTTGAAAGTTTTTAAATTTAGATATGACCCTAGGGAAGGGCATTCCACTCATTCCAATCGGATTATTGGCGTGAAGTTCTATGCAAATACCAACTAAAAGACACACACAATTTATGTGCAATTCAAAAGGGCAGACATGTGTGATACAGAAGCAGAGTAGAAAGGAAAAAAGAAAACGAAAATCAATGAGTAATAAACCGGCAAAACGATGTTGATAATAATGACGACAACGACAACATCGTAGGGGAGGGTAAACAATAACAACAATAAATTACAACAAATTAAGGGTGTGTTTTTCTCCAATACTTTTTCGTTTTTGGCTTAATATGGCCGACCAATACATAAAATATTATTGCCAGCCAAAGCTCGAGAAATGCAATGAAACAAACAAAATAACAAAGAACGCATTAAAACAAAAACAAAACAAATTTCAAAAAGAACACAAAAAAAAAGAGTTTTTCAATTGCAAAACTTTTTCTTTAATTCCAGCCTTAAATCCAACAATAATTTCGTTTTATTTTTTGTTGTTTTTGTTTTCTGTATTCAAATAAAAAGTCCTTGAGAATATTGATTTATAACATGGCACACTTCATTTTCTTTTCTTTTTTAATTTTTTTTTCTTGCTCTTCTTCATAAATTTCTTGCCCAAAGGATGCTGCAGATTGATTTTCAGTCCAGAACTTTAAAATTTGTTGAAGCAGGCTGCACAAACACTTGGGTATTTTTCAATATTTTTATTACATTTCCTGGAGGTTTTTATATTTCTTTTTTATAGATTTTTACACTTTAAAATAACGTTTTTTAATTACTTTTTCTTTCTGCATTTAATTTTTAATTAGAAACAGCAGCAGCAGAAGCACAAGCACACCAATTAGTTTAAGGAAGTGACTGACAATTTTGCTTAATTTGAGAAATACAACTGCAACACGAAATGAAATGCTTTTAATTTTGGGTGCGTGCCACTTTGGCAATAAATTTCTTTTTTCGTTCTTTAATCTCTCTCTCTCTCTCTTCCTATGAAATATTCTCTCTTTTCTCATATAGAAAAAGTAAATAATAATAAACTTTTAGTATCTGCCTGTATGCATGTGTACATGTAAAATCATAAAACAATAACATCTTACGTAGGAGTGTATGTGTGTAAAAACAAAAAACCTGTTTATTTATGCCACCCTTACTTGCTTCTTCTATCTTGTTTGTTTTGACTCCCCACTTACAAGTACAACACAGGGTAGAACATAATTGCGCATGTTTGAGCATAACAGCAGTGAGAGAGAAACTTTATAGAGTGTGCCTGTATGCGTGCGTGTGTGTTTACATTTTGTTTTTACTCTCGTAAGCTAGCTATAAAAGTTCTTGTGTTCGTTGTGTTCAGCTTAACAAGGGTTGTTTTTTTATTTGTTTTCTTTTCAGCTACAAGAAATAACAATTGTTATGCGTTGCCAACTATTTTTGTTGATTTTTTGTTGATTTTTTGTTGATTACTGACAATAGTTTTGTTATTGTTTTAAATTGTAATGGAACTAAAAAAATAAACGGTGGCTGATAAGGACGTAACAGACGTTATATTTTAATATACAGTGAGATTCAAAAAAAATCTGTACACTAAGGATAAAATTCTAACAATTATCAAACTCAACTTTTACCACTCAAGGAGAGTGCCCGAAAAAATTTGATATTTTGAAATTTTTTTCAATTTTAAAAATGAAACAATGAAACAATTTTAAAATAAAAATACACAGACTTCAGGACATATGGATATCGTAGGAAATTGTATTGCTAACGAACAGCCCAAGATTGGTGCAAAGCGCAAACTCTTCGATGTATTATAGACCATAGGTGTTCCGATTGTCCCAATTAAACTAGTTATTCTCTAATCGGTTTTACACAGAAACTCTGCTGAACTCAATATAAATATGTAGAAAAGAAGAGGATTGATTGGCTTTCCTATGTCATTCCTTTAATTCTTTTAAGATTATGTCATTTGTTGCTAAGTAATCCGAAGAAAAATTTTTAATTGAAAAAAAATCTAAAAGGTATACCGATATCATATTCAAACTTTTTAAAGACAAACAAACCTTTCCCATTGTTTTCGAATTTATAAAATTAAGAGATTCAATGTCCTGCTTGTAATCTATTCAGGAAGCCTCCTGATCTCTGCTTCCCCTTGAGAAAAAGTGGAACTCCAACGAGAAAGAGTTTTTCATCACAACATCCAATACGTGTCCACAAACGACTTTGTTTCTCGGCTACTACGGGGTCGGCTGTTATAATAGGACCTGGTAAATTAAATCAATCTTATAAGCTTCATAATGCAGCGGAAACAAAGTTAAAAATAAGAACACAAGAGAGATGATGATGCACATCTTGAAGTCGTTGTAGTCTAATAGGTATTGTGTTGGCTTATTAGATGTGAGGCCACGGTTCAAATCCCAGGTCAGACATCTGGAACATAACGGAATATGATCAAAAATATTTCTTCGGCGACTTCCTCTCAGCAGACTACTGGCGAAAACTCTGAGAGTAAATAAAAAATTGCAATGAAAAGCTTCTCAAAAATCTGGCGTTCAGAGTCGACTGTAAACTGTAGGTCCCGCCACTTGTGGATAAAAATTAACACACACAACATAAGTGGTGTGAGAAGTTAGGTCGTAATCGTGACTGAAGGGTTGTAATGACCAAATTATGTATGTATGTATATGTATAATTTCCTCCTTGTAATCTATCCAGGGAGCCTCCTGATATCTGCTTCCCCTTGAGAAAAAGTGGGACTCCAACGACTTATCTAATCATCATCAACTAATCATCATAACATCTAATACGTGTTCACAGATGATTTTCTTTCTCGGCAATGGTAGGGCCTGCTATCACATTACAGGCTCTTAAAATAGACCAATCAGCTGCTTAGATGAATAAACTTCATAATGTAAGTGAAACAAAGTCAGAAAATAAGAACAGGGGAGAGAGATGATTTCAGAAGGTCTTATGTTTCTCAAAGGAGTACGTATAATCCTCTTGCAACTAATCTCTTCATAAGCCCCCCAAACCATCCAAAGAATATATCATCAACAACGAACATAATAGGAGAGTCAAGCAATGATATCGGGGATATCTGTTGGAAATGAGTAGAATTCAATGTTAAAAAATCACACCCTATAATAATGACCCTATTTGTTTACACCGAATGCGTTGGTTCTAGGTAACAACAGAAGCCTAGTACCAATAATTGCTTTTCTTGTTAAGATTTGCTACAAATGGGCAAAGAAATCAATCAATAATTGAACTTAATTGTTTCAACAACATTTGGCTTTAAACAATAGACTACGAAAGTTGTTAAAAAACCAGCCAATATTCAACTTCAACTCTTTCAACCTGCCAAATGTGGCAACATAAATCTGACAGAAACAAGAAAAAAAATCTACAAAAATTAAAAGAAAGTATTTCTACAAAGAGCCTATCACATCAACCAATAATTGAAGGCAACAACAACAACAACAAAAGAAAATTATTATTTTCTATCAGTTTATCGATGGTATTTAACCCTTTCGGTACGGGAGACGATTAGTTAGTTTACAAATACTATAAGAGGTTAGTTTAGCATAGATATGCTTATTAAACATATGCATAGCTTTTTTGGTAGTGCCCCTACCCTAGGAAGGAATTTAGGGTACGGGATATATGTGTCCCATCAGGAGTTTGGCATGGGACATATAAGTCCCATTAGGCCGCCTAAACCTATAAAAACGCATATAGTAAATCAATATCTGTTTTTATAAGATTTATGAAATTTTATTTATTCTTTCAAAATTCGTTTTGTACATTAAAAAAAAAAAAAAATGAAAGGTAAATATTTAAAATTATTTGGGAAACGGCGCAAAACAATCCTTGCACAATGGAAGTTGACATTCTTGATATAAAGTTTTAGTCGGTTTTTCAATTTTATTTTTTTGGCAACCTGCACATCGACGTCTTCTTGTAGGTCATTCAATTGGTAAGTGAGTAGCAGATTGAGCATAAATTTTCTTATTTTTGGAATGGTAACCACCTAACGGCCGCAGGTTTCTGTCCTTCTGCAATGAGACCTTCTGCTAGCAGTACTAAAAAGCCAAGAAATGATTCCTCTTCTTACGATGTAAATTCATATAAATGATCCACGAATTTACAACTGACATCATCAATAGTCTATAAAAAACTTTCTTCCACCATTTCTGTGATTTACGGTCCAGTTCGTACATTCCGCATAACTGATCAGCTCCGGTCTACGCCTCCCATTATATTCCTGTAAAATTTAATCATTTCCGGACACTGCACAACTTGAATTTCACCATTATGTTGCTTTTTGTTTATTGATACCATTGTAGCACCATGACAATTGCTAATAGCTGCTACGCTACTTCCTTCGTATTGTGCCATTTTGTATACATAATTCCAGAACTAGACGATTTGAAAATAGCTTCACCTTTCGGTAATTTTTGACAGTTTGGCAAGTTCTTTCTATGTATTAGACACTACCGTACCTAATGCCGGAAAATTCAAAGTTTGAAGTAGATAACGATCAAAAACGATCAAAGCAAACCGTAACGTCGTCTGGGTGCTTTATGGTCTTGGCAAGACTATTTACTACACGTTCTCCAAGAAGGACCGCCAATGGTAGGTCCTTCTTCTCTACCGCAGTAGATGTTAAAATCATATACGTACCCCCACTGAGAGAATCGCATCTCATCCACATTTTTATTCCACGCTTCGTGGGTTTCGGCACAGCAAACACTTGATACCACTGCAGTCTTCTTATGACTAAACAGCCTGTGTTATGGAAATACGCAATTTTTCTGTGTTATGAAAATATGTAACTGTACTTTAGCCTCTAAATAACGAAATGGGACAACTTTGAATCATTTTACAGTAACAATTTAAAAATAGGACACATATGTCCCAATAGATGCGAAAGGGTTAAGGAGCATAAATCGGAAAAAAACAAATCAAAGATAACATTTATTATGTCCCTATTGAAAGAAGAAAACATTACCGGACAGACACTGGCACTGCTTCACTGCAATAGAAAGTATTTCGATGGCTTCTCTTACTTCTTCTTCATCTTCTTGTGCAACTGTTGCTACAAATCAAATGACCAAAAAAGGCGTCAAAAGAAAGTAAAAATGGTGATGGATGGGCAACGCAAGCAAAAAAAAACAACAACAAACCAAAAACCAATTGAAATTAGTCTCTAAATGACAAACAACAACAACAACAACAACAACAGCAACACAATATTAACAATGGGAGGGGTATGACAGTTAGATGCGAGTGGCGATCAAAAAAGATAGGAAAGAAATTCCCGTTTGTTTGAGGTCTGTCTTGACAACAATAAATAATTCCTTTTGCGGATTGATGATGCTACTGCCATTATGTAGTACGTACATACGTACATACGAGTACATATAAAGGGTGTTTTTTATAGAGGTATAGAACTTTAAGTTGCAATAAAACAACGATGGATTTTTCGATTGACATGAATTTTATTTATCCGAAAGATAATCTTGTGGCATTACATTTTAAATATGATTTCTGGCATATGACCGCCACGGCTGGCGCGGATGTAGTCCAATCTGGACGTCCAATTTTCGATGACTTTTTCCAACATTTGTGGCCGTATATCGGCAATAATACGGCGAATGTTGTCTTCCAAATGGTCAAGCGTTTGTGGCTTTACCGCATAGACCAATGACTTTACATAGCCCCACAGAATGTAGTCTAGCGGTGTTAAATCACAAGATCTTGGAGGCCAATTCACAGGTCCAAAACGTGAAATTAGGCGGTCACCAAACGTGTCTTTCAATAAATCTATTGTGGCACGAGCTGTGTGACATGTTGCGCCGTCTTGTTGAAACCACATCTCCTGGACATCATATGGTTATTCAATTCAGGAATGAAAAAGTTAGTAATCATGGCTCTATACCGATCACCATTGACTGTAACGTTCTGGCCACCATCGTTTTTGAAAAAGTACGTACCAATGATTCCACCAGCCCATAAAGCGCACCAAACAGTCAGTTTTTCTGGATGTAATGGTGTTTCCACATACACTTGAGGATTACCTTCACTCCAAATGCGGCAGTTTTGTTTGTTGACGTAGCCATTCAACCAGAAGTGCGCTTCATCGCTAAACAAAATTCGCTTATGAAAATCGGGAACAACGGTGAACTCGTTTTGGGCCCATTCGACGAATCTACGCCTTACTTGATGATCGTTTGGCTTCAAATCTTGCACGAGTTGGATTTTGTAAGCACGCAAACCAAGATCCTTCCGCAAAATCTTCCATAAAGTGGATGGACACAGATCCAATTCCTGTGCTCGATGGCGGATGGACTCATTCGGGTCTTCCTCAATGCTACGCTCTACAGCAGCAATAGCTTCTTCTGTACGCACCGTACAGCGTCTCTGGGGATGCGAGTTATCAATAAGAGTAAACGTGGTGCGAAAACGTTCCATGGTTAATCGAATTAACTGCTCTGATGGACGATTTTGTCGACGATAAAATGGACGTAGTGCGCGATACGTTTTCCGCACAGAACCATTATTTTCGAAATAAAATTGCACTATTTGCAAGCGTTGTTCAGGCGTGAGTCTATTCATGATGAATTGCCAAACCAAACTGAGAATAAATCACTTGACAGCTGTTAAATCGGTCGCCATTTTGAAAAGTAATGCCAACTTAAAGTTCTATACCTCTGTAAAAAACACCCTTTACATACAAACAGAGAGATGTATGCGGCTACTGTGCTTGTTGCAGGTAAAACAAATTTCTATTTTCAAATTGCGTAATTGCAACAAATGCTGCCTGCCTGCCTGCCTAGCTGCTTGCCTGCCTGCCTGCCTGGCTATTTATGTTAGACGAAGTTGTGCTTTGAATTTTTCATGTTTTTTTATGGTTTTTACTTCGTACATAATAGATTTTCCTTTTGTTATGCTGTTGTTGTTATTGTTGTTGTTGTTATTAAATAATCACATTGTCTGCATTTGCAACATGCGGCAACAACGATAACAACAACGCATACTGACATACTGGATAAGGTACGTTACAAGATTTCTTGTCAACATCAAAAGGCTTCAAGAAAAAAAAAAAAAACAACAACAACAACAACAAATTCCTGAACAAATGTGTGGATTGCAAGCAACAAACGGTAAATTCCTTATGGAATAGGGTTTCCAGACAAAGACGACTTAAAATTTTGTTCGGATATTGGAGACCTAAAGCTAGGGCACGATCGTGATCGTGTTTTTGCCGCAATGTCTGAGCTCGTTATTCCTGCGAAGCTGATAAGGCCATGCAGAATGACGTTGACCAATTCCTGCAGCTCCGTCAAGGTAGGAATGGAGCTCCCCGATCCTTTTGATACCGTGCAAGGTTTCAAACAAGGCGATCCCCTTATCATGCGACCTCTTCAACTTCGTCATGGAGAGTGTTCTGCGAAAGGCGGGAATGCATCGCAATGGCACTATTTTTCAAAAAAGTGTCCAGTTGCTCGCATACGCTGACGACATTGACATCATAGGGCGTACCAAGCGAGATGTTACTGTGCTGCCTTTAGTGCTATTGAACGCGAGTCTACTAAGATGGGTTTGGCAGTAAGTGAGGGCAAAACAAAGTATATGTTATCGACGAGTCGAGACGTGCGGCGTATTGATTCTCAGATTACGGCCGAAATTATACTTTTGATACAGTCGAGGAATTTATTTATCTTGGCCCCGCCGTTACCACCAAAAATGATGTCAGTCTGGAGATCTTGCCAACAGGTGCTACTGTGGTCTCAATAGGCAATTGAGTAGCAGAGACCTCTCTCGTACGACAAAACTAATACTCAATAAAAGACGCTCATCCTACCCGTGCTTCTTTATGGCGTAGAGGCATGGACCCTGTGAAGCATTGATGCAGCCGTCTTGAGAGTATTCGAGAGAAAAGTCCTACGTAAGATCTTCGGTCCAGTACGTGTTGGCGATGATTTCCGCATTCGATCCAATAGTGAGCATACATAGACGTTGTTCAGCGTATTAATATCCAGCGGCTGCGCTGGTTCGGCCATGTCGTTCGAATGGAGGAGGATGCGCCGGCGAGACGGGTATTTGATGCGGAGATCTGCGGAAGTCGACGAAGAGGACGACCTTGTAGCCGCTGGAAGGACCAAGTCGAGAAAGCCCTGTCATCGATTGGTGTGACCAACTGGCGTAGGCGCACAAGAAGCAGAAGCGCCTGGAAGGATGTGTTGCGGCAGGCCTAAATCCGTTAATCGGGTTATGGCCAATTAAGTAAGTCAGTAAGTAAGGCGAGGGCCAACAAATATCCTCGACAACAAAATCAAAATCCTCGATTTCTTCTTCTTTTCTTAGAACAAACTTCACTCACAATGTCACACAATATGAAGGCAAACAATTGAGGTAATAAAGAGCCGAGTTTGACTTCAGCTTTAGGCTAGGTTGGATAGGGTGATTGGCTCTTTTCCAACACATCATTGAAACACATATGCCCCTTTTCTAATTCGGTAACTGAAAAGTCTTTCTCTGGGCGCTTCAGTGTCTCACTCGTCATTTTGCAGAAACTGCAGGGCCGACGAGCTCGCCAATGCCGGTGCACTCCTTCCGGAATCCTCTTCAATCGACTTGGATAAGACACTTACCTCGGTCAAGTTGGCCATTGCTCGGAAATTCTTCGTGACACCAACCTATCCTGGGTCAATGAGGAGTCCTGCTCCACCGCTAGACTCACTTGGCCCTTGATGTATATAAGGCGCACCAACCAGTTACTCGGACTTGGTCTTAACATCATCTCAATCACTGTGGCCATGCTTAATGGCCACACTGTGTTATGGGTAGATATGCGGAAAGAATGCGGCTCCCATTTAACGACTTCTGCCGTTGGTGCAGATCCGCTGAGGAAGAGGAGACTGTTATCCGCTTTCTTTGTCAGTGCCTATTTCTTGCGAGGTGCAGATATAGGTTATTTGGCTCTTCAATTATTGTCAGCTTTGGCCAGTTCCTTATCAACACAATTACCGACGTTATTCCTATGTCCTGGGTACTATCTTATATGAACTACCTTTAAATGACCCGGAATTTCCCTAAGCAGACTTCTGCATTTATAAAAGACGAAAGACTTCAATGGAGCCTTGGCATGGGACCCAATTGCAGAGTAACTGTCCGAGAAAATCGGGGAAAATTCTACAATCTAAAACGCAATACCCAGCTTTCAGTATGGCCGTGACCTTTGTAGTCAGTCAGACTATGCGGAAACGCAAAGGTCAGAGTCCAAGTATGTATATATAGAATAGCCTACTTCGTCCAGTACTTTAAATCCGTCGGAATGGACTCTGAATTGAAAACAAAACTAAGGGGACCATAAAGACAACTCGAATATCCACAGCTTCCGAAAACTGCAAGGAATCCATAGTCTAAGTTGGACCCCAGAAACTGCGTTTGGTTTTACTGTCACTAGCCTAGTCTTCTGCTTCAGTAGAAGATCCGAAACCGGCTTATTGAGCATACCAAGTAAAGCTTGAATTGGAGCGGAGCATAGTGGAGTTCAGAACAGCTCCGCATAGTTTCTAACGGCTTACAACGACACCAGTCGCGGTTAGGTTAGGTTAGGTTAGGTTGGAGTGGTAGCTTTGATACCAACAGCTCACTTGCGCACGCATTGCGGCCCATTGTGACACCACATGTGAACGCAGTCCCTGTACTGACTAAGTTCCACCAAACTAGGGAAGAAGAAGTTGGTCAGCGCAAGGACTGCCCATTAAAAGCACGACTACCCTACGCTGGAAAATTAGCCCGAAAGTTTGATAAACGAAGCTTTATCCTTGACATCAATGGACGATAGCTCCGTCAAGCTGACAATAATTGCAGAGCGAAGTAACCTATATCTGCACCCCGCAAGAGATGGGCACTGACAAAGAAATTGGATAGGTTAGAGGACGTGGACGTGTACTTGTCAATTAAGACAAGTACAGCACCCGGAGGTCGAATTGACCCATTGTACAACAAGAAAGTGGATAACAGTATCCTCTTCCTTAGCGGATCTGCTTCCACGGCAGAAGTCGTTAAATGGGAGCCTTATTCTTTCCGCGTGTCTACCCATAACACAATGACCTGTAAGCATGGCCACAGTGATTGAGATGATGTTAAGACCAAGTCCGAGTAACTGGTTGGTGCGCCTTATATACATCAAGGGCCAAGTAAATCTAGCGGTGGAGCAGGACTCCTCATTGATCCAGGAAAGGTTGGTGTCGCGAAGAATTTCCGCGCAATGGCCAACTCGACCGAGGTAAGTGGCTTACCCAAGTCGATTGAAGAGAATTCCGGAAGGAGTGCACCGGCATTGGTGAGCTCGTCAGCCCTGCAGTTTCCCAAAATGACGAGTGAGACACTGAAGCGCCTAGAAAAAGCTTGAGATAGCGGCGCATTCCTAACGATTCTGGAGTTATTCAAAACGCTCGACAGAGATCTTATGGCGGCCTGACTATCAGAGAAAATCGAGTGGCGGATGAAAGAAGCACCCTTAATGAGGAACCATTGAGCGGCCCGGTAGATTGGCCATTACTTTCGCCTGAAACACGCTACAATAATCCGGCATTACCAATCGCGGTAAAAGAAAGTATTTTCCGCAACGGCCATATAATAAAACTGAGGCAGGGGGGGGGGTGTTCGGATACCAAATCTTACCCACGGCTAGTGATCCCATTGTGAAGAACTGGGAGTCCTATTTCCTCGTACACAGCAAACCCTTGCGAGTTTTCTTCACTTTTCTACCGCATATGCTGCTAGTCTTTAAGATGTTGTTGCCATGTTTAGACAATTATTGTGTGTTGTTGTTGTTGTATATTGTTTGTCTTGTGGGCACAATAAATCAACATTACGAATAGACTGGACACACACACACAAATCATTGTCTCAGTATAAATCATAATTAGAAAACGAAATACTGATTCAACGGAGATAAACTATTACACTCTAGAGGAGTTAGGCCGCCATGCTGCACATGAGCACATCACATATGCATACACACTTATGCACACTCATGTGTGTGTGAATAAAGGGTGCTAGAAGTGGAGGAATTATTCAAGCGAACTACCGAACGAGCAAACGAAATGCAAACTGTAACTGGTAACTGGAGATTTTATGTCGATTAACTCGTCGTTATATTAATTCAATTTAAAGGCACACCTCCCCTATAAACACCCTTTATTTGGAACAGCTTTCAGCGGCTATTTATACAGACCAGAGAAGGAAGAAAAAAAAGTTGAAAAAAATTTTTCAAAAAATTTATTGCATCTGTACGAGATGCGAATGCATATCACAGCCAACAACAACAACAACAGCAACAAAGAAAGAAAGAAAAACGTAACAGCAGCAACAAAAATATTTTCATGTTTAGGAAGCTGTTGACTATATTATGAGCATTAATGTTGGCAAAGAAAAAAAACGCAAAAACTGTTACTAGCCAGACATAAGGTCTCATTGACCAAATGTTTTAGCCATAACTGCGTGGCTGCTGTCTACTGTCACACAGGTGACGTTATTTTGAATTGGCAAAAATGGAGAAAAAAAACTTTTTGAAATGCACACAGATTTTTTTAAAAAAAAAAATGAAAAAATGTTGAAAATATTACAGCACATTTTTGTATACATACGAGTATATACACGTACAGATAGAAGATAAAAGCAAAGAAAATAAAGTATAATGAATGTGCATTTTAACATATTTTGGAATATTTTTCAAAAATATTTCATGACGCGGGGGGAAAGATACAAGGGAAGGGTACAGAAACCAAGAGCGTAACAATGCGTTGTTCTCATCGTGCATTTTTGTTGTTTGACCACTTTTTTATTTATTTTTCTGGTGTTAAAAACAGACGTCGGCACCAATGTCCCTCAGGGGAAGAACATCTTCGGCTTTTTACACACATAGGACGAACATCAAGAATGTTCGTTAAAAAGAGCGTAAAAATCTTGTCAGCTTTTAAAGAAGAAGGTTCATGTCGCTTTTTTCAGAATTCAATGATACATCCAAAGAAATATCACAGTAGTATTCACTAATATCAATGAGAAATGATTTCGATTTTTGGAAGAATACTTGCCAAGTTAAATACGGTAGTGTCTTAGTGCAGTACAATTTTTCTATATTTTCCGATCATATATACATATCATTGGGTTAATAAGTAGACTTGACATTATTACTAACAATTTTCCTCTAGATTAACACATGCCTATGGTTATGGATTAATGAGTGAGAGAGAGAAAATAAGTTGAGAGAATTTATTTATTTACAGCCATATAAAAGTGTTAGTAATATACTCTATTTTTATTTTCATTTCATCAACATACATATGTAAAAGCTGTCTATCTTTGGCTTAATAATTTTGGATAAATAAAAATAAAATAAAAAATCCATTTGATTATTAAAAAGAACATAAAGCTATCCATCTTTGGCCTAAAAATTAGACCATGTTTTTTAGATAAATAAAAATGAAAAGAATAAAAAACCATTTTTTATTAAAAAAAAAACGAGCATTCCAAAGCATTTAAAAAAAATATACTATGGGACAAAATAAAAAATAAAATACGTCCAGCTAATGACATAGAACATTTTTAACACAAAATATTCTTCGAGTGTTATTCTGAAATAAAATGATAAAGCATCCGCAGCACATGTATTCTTGCCGCAGTCTGATCGACAACTAAATCAAAAAACACAAGAATACATACACATGTACAAGGCGAATTCATAGTAGGTGACCTTATCTCTACAACAAGTACAACAATGCAAAAACAACAGGCACATGGCATATTCATAAGAGGTAACCGCAAGAATACAACAAGTACAACAATGCAAAAACAACAGGCATTTTGTTTTTGTTAAAGAGTACACGGCCTGTCAAAAACAGCTTCATAACTGACTGACGAATAACAATAGAAAGAGAAATGTTAAAAAAATTTATAAAAATGGTTACAAAACACTGAAAAAACAACAAAATTTTGACATTCTAAGGCTCGTCAGCTGTTGAATTACTCCTACCTGATATAAATATGCCATGAACAGGCATTTTGTTTTTGTAAAATCTCTTTCGATTGTCAGAAACAGCTGACTGAAGAATGACAATGGGAAGCAAAATGTAAATTTTTTTTATAAAAATGATTAAAGAATGACGATGGGAAGAAAAATGTTAAAAGAAAAAGAAGAAAAATATACAAACTTCTGACACAATAACAAAAAACGAAATTGATTATCAAAACAAAATACACAAAAAACATAAAAATTTTGACAAACGAAATGATATCAGCTGTTTAGATACTCCCACCTATTATATGAATTCGCCTTGCACATGTACATACGTACGATGAGAGCAACACATTGTTACGCTCTTTGTTTGTGTTCACTTTCCTTCTGTCTTCCTCCCTCTCATCAAGAAATGATTTTTAAATATATTTTGGTGAGAGCGGGCCATAAGAAATTTTACTTCTACATGATGCGTATTCTTTATATCCATATTCTTTGATAAAAGTTAGGATAAGATTTTATTTTTTGCAAATTGTATATCAAGAGATTTGATACCCACAGGGCTTTTGATGTAACCGATAAATGACTTAATGACCTCACAAGTTCTAAATAGTTAACAATTTCACGCCGGCGCTTTAATTCATGCTTTTCGCCTACTGGCGACTGCGCTTAATGTTTGTCGTCCTATCTCAGGTATTTTTTTCGGCAGTCGAAGTGTTACAAATCTAAATATTTGGTATTACGTATCGCCTAATAGCATGATCAATTGCGTACCATTGGTGGTACATAGCCATCCGATGAGACAGTCTAGTGCGGGCCACCGGGGGTACGCACCGCCGGATAAGGCAGTCTAGTGCGGGCCACCGGCGGTACGCACCTCCGGATAAGGCAGTCTAGTGCGGGCCACCAGTGGTACGCGCCGGCGTGAACGTGTTAACCAATTCAGATATTCACATGTTACTTCGAAAAGAAGTTACAAGAAGCATTGCCTTTAATGAGGCTAAACTCCAGCTGATAGGTTCATAAAATGTTTGAAACATCAGTATCAAGAATAATTACGCCAAGAGAAGAGTTCTTTTTTTTTAATTTTTTACATAACAATCCACCAAGATATTCCCACAGCTCTGATTAAGAGGAAACTGTAGAACACTAGCAGATTTCTGACGAAATCTCTGATTTCTGATAAAATTGCCACGTAATGTTTCTCAAAAATCTGTCGTTCGGAGTTTACAAATTACGCACATGAGTGGCGTGGGATGCTAAATCGTAATTCTGACTGAAGCGTTGTAATGACCTATTATGTATGCATGCATGTACAGAACAATTTGTTTTTTAGTGCTCAACATTAGCTGAGCGCGAAATGGAAGCCATAACACTCTCAGCGAAGAACTATGCCAACCGTTAGTAAAGCATTGTGAAGAGAAACAGATCTGAACGGCCAGAAGCATAACACAGCCCATGTGAGAAAGGATGAGTAATGAAAGAGCAGTCTATGGGAGACAGCTATGGTTTACTGTAGATATAAAAATATTGTAGATATCACAGGACAACCCTAATTGGCTGTTTATTTTTATAAACGAAATTAAAGATCCCTGGGAGAACAGCTAAAATATTTGGGCATCATGCGGAATATTGAAGTTACTTCAGAGATAAAAGAGGCTACATGGAGCATATCTAATACTATACAAGACGTTAATTCTCCCCATGCTTCTTTATGGCGCAGGGGCATGGACCCTGTTAAGCACTAATGCAGCCTCCTTATGAGTATTCGAGAGAAAAGTCCTACGTAAGATCTTCGGTCCAGTGCAAGTTGGCGATGATATCCGCATCCGATCCAACAGTGAGCTGTATGAGCTCCTCAACGACATGGACGTTGAGCAGCGTATTAACATCCAGCGGCTGCTCTGACGTGGCCATGTTGTTTGAATGGAGGAGAATGCTCCGGCGAGACGGGTATTTGATGCGGGGATTTGCGAATAAGGTCATCGTGCGTTGGAAGCACCAAATTGAGGAAGCTCTGTTATCGATTGGTGTGACCAAGGCGCTCAAGAAGCAGATGCGTCTGGAAGGATGTGTTAAGGCAGGCCGAAATCCGTTAATCAGGTTGTTAATGGCCAAATAAGTAATTAAGTAAGTAAGTTATGTAGTCTCAGCCCTAAAATAACTTATTGCATATGCATTCGAATAGTCTGGCGTGCAATGATGCTGTAGTATCGTATTAAAATAACGATTATCCCCGGCTGTCGTGGAAATTCTTATGCTTCACTGCTTAAAGCGGCGTTCTGTTTACAGAAAGAAAATAATTTAAGGTAGGAAGTCTTATTGTCAGTCTTTTGATTTCTGGATAGAAACGGGGACAGAGCCAGCATATCTCAGGCAAGCGACCACATAGCCGCTCAATTCATTTTCGTTAGGAGATACAGGCTGATCTTTCTCTAGTTACGCGATGACTTACAAGAGTGATATATGAATGGACCAAAAATTCTCCACCAAGTGGAAGCAGAAATTGTGTGACGCCTACAGAACGCAAGTCAATAACCTTCAGTAAATACGCTACATTCTTCCAGGAGTTACACTACGCCGCACTGGTAACGGTAATTATTCTATTCACAAATAGACATACAGCTTTAAGAATATACTCGCGATCACCTAATTTGAAAATCGAACCTAAGACATTTAGGTCCAGAGTATGACCGAAATATTACAACGTGTTCAACAACCAGTTCACTGACAATCAGATTATTCTCACATGACTGCAAGGATAATTAAGTGCACATGGGAAATGAGTTCCCAAAAGGGAGTCTAAATTCTGCCAGGACATGAAAAGTACACAGGGGAAAAGAGTCTGCAAAAGGCAGTCTAAATTCTGCCAGGACATGAAATGTGCACAGAGGAAATGAGTCCCCAAAAGGGAGTGAAAATTAACCCTTACTAGGCAAAATTCAATATCTTGAATACGATAACTCTGAGACGCTTATTGAAGAATATTTACAGTTTTTGCGTGTTTGAGCTCGTTACTCGCTAACATTCTATAGAGTACATGGGTTGAGCGACGTCGGCAAAGTCTAGTAGGTAGTATGTTGGCTGGTTAGACGTGAGGCACCCCGATCAGACAATCTCCAGTAAAACAAAATACAAAAAAGTATTTCTTCGGCGACTTCCTCTCAGTAGATTTCTGGCAAAAACTCTGAGAGCAAAATAAAATTGCCATTAAAAGTTTCTCAAAAAATCTGTCCTTCAGAGTCGACTTTAAATTGTAGATCCCGCGATTCATGTATAAAATTAAAACACACAACATAAGTGGTATGAGAAGCTAAGTCGTAATCCTGACTGAATGATTGCAATGTAATTCGAGTCACTCGAATCATTTCTAAGTATTATGAGTATTTTTCTAAAGTTATGAATCTAAATGAGTAGGAGGCTTTTGAATCAAACATATTTCGAATGGTATGAGTTTGATGTCAACGTTGTACTCATACTCATTGCAACCTGTACTTATAAATCAACGTTGTAGCGAGTACGAATGAATCAGAGTACATAGTTAAAATCCAATACTGTTGATTCACTTCTATTAAAAATTTCTTGAAAAAACGATTCATTGCTGATCTCTGATGCATATACGCTGTGTAAATGTAACCTGCTGGCACTCCCATTAAGGTAGCTGGTCCTGCCATGGTTGCAGTGCACAAAGCCGTCTGGAACATTGTATTACATTTCAAGAGCAACTCAATTAACGTGGAATGAGATACGGTAGTTGGTACCTAGTGAAGTAATAAGTTTGCCGGGGCCTTATATTTTACGTAGAACCATGAGTTATGATATCAATACGTTAGAAACTTTAGGCAGGGCTGGTGCACTACTTCCAGAATCCTCTTCAATCGACTTGGTAATGCCACTTACCTCGGTCAAGCTGGCCAACGCACGGAATCCTGGGCCAATGAGGAGTCCTGCTCCTCAGCTAGACTCACGTGGCCCGATGGATAGAAGGCGCACCAACCAGTTACTTGGACTTGGTCGTAACGTCATCTCGATCACAGTGGCCAAGCTTACAGGTCATTGTGTAATGGGAAGACAAGCGGAAACGACTTCTGCCTTGGGCGATGATCCGCTGAGGAAGAGGAAATTGTTATCGACTTTCTTTGTCAATGCCCAACGCTTGCGAAGCTGCAGATATACGTTATTTGTCTCTTCAATCCTTGTCAGCTTGACGGAGCTTTTATCCATTGATGTCAAGAATATAGCTTCGTTTATCAAACTTTCGGGCTGATTTTCCAACGTGTGGCATTAGTGCTTTAAATGTGCAGACCTTGCGCTGAACAACTTCTTTTTCTTTCCCGGCTTAGAGGAACTTGGTCAGTACAGAGACTGCATTCACCTGTGGCCTCACAACGGGCAGCTATGCGTGCTCAAGTGAGCTTTTGGTATCAAAGCTACCACTCCAACCTATCTATAGGGTTTTTTTTTATAGAGGTATAGAACTTTAAGTTGGCATTACTTTTCAAGATGGCGACCGATTTAACAGCTGTCAAGTGATTTATTCTCAGTTTGGTTTGGCAATTCATCATGAATAGACTCACGTCGGAACAACGCTTGCAAATAGTGCAATTTTATTTCGAAAATAATGGTTCTGTGCGGAAAACGTATCGCGCACTACAAAACTGCCGCATTTGGAGTGAAGGTAATCCTCAAGTGTATGTGGAAACACCGTTACATCCAGAAAAACTGACTGTTTGGTGCGCTTTATGGGCTGGCGGAATCATTGGTCCGTACTTTTTCAAAAACGATGGTGGCCAGAACGTTACAGTCAATGGTGATCGGTGGTATAGAGCCTGTTGAAAGAGGAATTTTCCTCGCTAGTGATTTCCACAGGATTTTGAATAAAGAAAACTCAATTCCACACAAATTAATTTTATGTTTTATTGGCTTTCTTATATTAAAATTCCTATAAACAATTCAATTTTGTTAGTAATATTCTTAATTACAGTTAGATAATTTTCACTTACTTTTTGGTATAGAAACCACTAGAAATTAATTACTTAAAATATAATCCAGAAGATTTACCGTCTGAAGACCACCACGCCAGGTCAAGCAGTAATGAAATGATTTTATTAAAAAATATGGCGCATTAGAAATGGCGTGAGTGGCGTTACTCCGAAAATCTTCATGGTTATAAATTCTATTACAAAATATTTTAGTTAATTAAATTTAAGCGTTTTTGCCAGTGGCGGCAACATTCCCCCCCGCAGTATGGCAAGAAGGTTCTTCGCCGGCATACTCTTTATGGGAAGCCACATCCAAAACCGCAAGCTTGACTACAGGCCTTTCCAAAATTCCATTTGATGTTAATACTTTGGCACTTCTGACTTGCCCATCTTTTGCCATCCTCGTTTCAAGTACCTTTCCTTTTGGCCAACTATTTCTAGGAAGAGAAGGATCAACTATTATAACCAAGTCCCCCTGACATATTACCTTTTGTTTTTCATGCCACTTAGACCTACACGTTAATGAAGGCAAATATTCTGCAATCCATTTTTTCCAAAAAATGTTTGCATATTGTTGAGAAATAAGCCAATTCTTTTTCAAGATTATACCAGTATCATTACAAGTGGAGATAGGCTTTAGTCCGCTGGAGCTACCAACAAGAAAGTGATTAGGAGTTATTGCTTCACTTGCTTCGTCGTCTACAGGAACATAAGCAAGGGGCCGTGAATTAATAATATTTTCAACTTCAATCATTATGCTTACAAGCAACTCATCACTAGGTGCTGCCGATACCATTATTTTGTATAAAACGTTTTTTACGGAGCGTACCAATCGTTCCCAGGCACCACCCATGTGGGGAGATGCTGGTGGATTAAAATTCCATTTCGTTGTTGTCGTTGTGAATGTTTTAATAAATTCATTTCTGTCTACATCTGCAAGTGCCTCTCGTAGCTCTCGTTCTGCACCTACAAAATTAGTGCCATTATCGCTGAAAATTTCACGGGGAATTCCTCTGCGAGCCATAAAATTTCGGATGGCCAAGATGCACGAGTCGGTTGTAAGTGAGTGTACAATTTCTAAGTGCACTGCTCTTACTGTCATACAGGTAAATAGACAACCATATCGTTTTTCTCTGTGTCGACCTACTGTAACCATTATAGGACCAAAAAAGTCTATACCTGTGTAGGTAAAAGGAGCGGAATATAATGCTAATCGAGCTCGAGGCAATTTTGCCATTTGAGGAACTTGAGGGACCGCCTTTTTTACTTTACACCACTGACAATTTCGGATTACTGTTTTGTATACAGATCGCAGTTTTGATACTGAAAACTTTTGACGAATTTCATTAACAGCTGTTTCGTGGTTCATATGATAGTACTTAGAATGATAATGCCGTATAATTAATGTTGTAATGTGACTGGATCTTGGTAGAATAATTGGTGTTTTTTGTTCTTGAGAAATATCTGCTTCATCGATTCTACCATCCACTCTTAGAACCCCAAATTTATCAATAAAGGGAGATTTTGTATAGAGTTCACTTGATTTTGGAATTTGCTTTTTAAAATTTATTAAAGCGATTTCTGACGCATAGTGTTCCATTTGAACTTGCCGGAATAAAAAATTTTCTGCTTTTAATAACTCTTCAAGAGTTAACTCGCCTTTGACTATTTGTTTTGTTCTACACTTTTCAATAAAGCGCAAGACATAAGCGGTTGCCCGAAGAATTCGATTCCATTTTGAGAATCGTTTTTCGTTTACTAAATTTTCTTTAATTGTTATTTGAAACAATTCATGTATCCTCTCTTCAGTAGTATCTTCTTTGAAGACTTGTGTATTTTGCCAATCCTCTTGAGGGCGATATAAAAATTCTGGACCTTGAAACCATCTACTGGTTGTAACAATTTTGGGCTTTCTAGCCCATTTTGTGGCCTCATCAGCTACATTGTGTTTTGTTGGAATCCATCTCCAATCTTTAATAGAACTCAATTCTAAAATTTCTGTGATGCGGAAAGCTACAAATTGACTATATTTTCTATGGTCTGAGTTAATCCAACTTAAGACCGTTTTTGAGTCAGACCAGTAAAATTTTTTCAAAATTGCGATTTTGTGATTGTCGCAGATAAATTTAGCGAAACGAGCACCAATTAAAGCTGCCATTAGTTCGAGACGAGGAATTGAGGTTATTTTCAAAGGAGCCACTCTGGTTTTAGATCCAATTAAAGAGCAAAATATTGTATTATTTTTTATCAAGCGGAAATAACAGACAGCAGCATATCCTTCTTTGCTGGCATCTACAAAAGTATGAAGTTGCACTTCAACATCATCGTAGCTAGTAAAATTTTGCAAGTAGCAGCGTGGAATTTTAATTCGTTGTATATTTGGCAAAATCTCTAACCACTGAATCCATTTATGCATTAGCTCTTCGGAAATACTTTCGTCCCAATTTATTTTGGACCTCCATACTTCTTGTAATAAAATTTTTACGTACATGATAACATTTCCAATGAAACCAAGAGGATCATAAATCGACATTACTACACGTAACATTTCACGTTTGGTTGGTATTCTTTTATAAGAAAGGATGTGACTATCTATTAGCCATGGTGCGATTTTAAATGTTATAACATCCGGTTGATGCTCCCAAAATACACCAAGTACCTTCTCTACTGGCTTATTCTCATTTAAATTTAGGCATTTTATATTATTGCCGGAACAATCTGAAATTTTAGTTATTACCTCTTCACTATTTGAAATCCAATTCCTAATGTTGAATCCACCTTGTTGATGTATAAATTTAACGTCTGATATTAGCTTTACAGCTTCTTGTGGAGTGTCAACAGATTGCAGAAAGTCGTCAACATAATGATTTTCCTTTATTGATTTTGCAGCAACAGGAAATTCGTCCTTGAAATTGTTGGCGTTTAAATTTTTTATGTATTGCGAAATGCTGGGGGCACACGAAGCACCAAAAATCATAACATCCATTACATAGACTTCAGGTTCAAGATTTTGCTTACAATCTCGCCACAAGAAACGTTGAACATCTCGGTCTTCTTGTCTTATAAAAATTTGGTGGAACATTTCTTCAATATCTCCACAAACAGCAATAGCTTTCAATCGGAATGAAAATAAGACTGCAGGTAAAGACGCTAATAAATCCGGACCTTTATATAAAAATGAATTAAGCGAGACTCCATTTGTCTTTGCAGCAGCATCCCAAACTACACGGGATTTACCAGGTTTGTTTTTGTTAAAAACTGCAAAAATGGGAAGATACCAAACTTTTCCATTATTGGTGTTAATTTCTTCAGGATTTAATTTTCTTATGTATCCTTTAGCCATGTACTTGTCGACAGTATTTCTAAAAACCTTTAAAAGCTCTGAATTTTGCTTCAATTTCCTCTCCAGGCAAAGTAAACGCTTAAGTGCCATTTCATAGCTGTTTGGTAAATTCAACATGTCAAATTTCCATAATAAAGGAACCTCGTAGTGCTTATCTTTTCTTTGCGTTGTATATTGTCGAAGAAGACCTAAAGCACGTTCATCGTCTTTTCCTACTAGCGGATCTTTACTACAAATTCCCGTGTTATCGAGTGAATAAAAACTCTTTACCAATTCTTCTAAGCTGTCATCTTTGCTGGAACATTCACAAATGTGGTAATTAAAACCCTTACTTTCTTCCGTATATTTCGAAACAGCACCATATATCATCCACCCAATATTCGTGCAGACAGCAACTGGATCATGGGGACCACCTCGCCGTATTTTGCTTGGAACTCCTAAGTTAAAATGATTAAGACCAATAAGTATTGTTGGAACTGCATTCGAGTAACTTTCAATTGGTAAATTTTTTAAATGTTGATTGCTTCGTGCAAGATTTTCATAATCTAAGGATTGAGATGGTAAACTTAATTCTTTCACTGAACGTACATTTATCGGCATCTTTTTGTTGTTCAAACCTGAAATGTTAATAGTTAATTTTTGAGAATCATCTTCACATCTTTCTATACCTCCAGTCCATTTTAAGCATAGAGGGTTAGTTGTTCCAGTAATTTCTAATTTTTTCATTAATTTATTATCAATCAAACTAATAGAGGATCCTTCATCAATAAACGCGTAAGTTTTTATTTTCTTATTTTTGCCGTGCACTGTTATAGGGATTATTTTAAATAACACTTTCATCGCTTCACTGCTATGATTATTAACAACTTCGCTGTTGTCTCTGTTACTTACATTTTGGTCGATTATGTTATTATCGTTTGGCTCCTCATGAGAATATCGATGTAAAGAAGAATGATGATAATATTTACACCCCTCCACTCCGCATTGTTTCTCTTTCTTGCATTTACCGTAATGTTTACACAAACAAATTCTACACAATTTATTTTTTCTTACGATATTCCATTTGTCCTCACGACTAAGAGAAAGAAATTTTTGACAATTTGAAATTGTTCTGCAGTTGTTATTGTTACACACAAAGCATTTACGATCTTCATTATGTGTATGAATGTAAGCTTTTTATTACTGCTGTTATTAACAGTCTGCATTTTCTTCTTTCCATCACAAGTGTTCTCGACTGGTATACAAGAAGCAGAGAGACCAATGTTAAAAATCCAATTAGAAAATTCGTACATGTTAGGATCTTTATTTTGATTTAGCAGCTGAAGTTTGAATGTACCCCATTGAAGTTGATAAGACGGTGGTAATTTTTGTATTAGTTCTTGAAGAAGAGAAGAGTTATTTAATTCATTTCTTAAGTTGGAAGCTTCAATAGTTGCGATTAAACCTTTTACATTAATTGCAAACGATGTAAATGAAGGTAAGTTATTTTCATCTATAGTGGGTGTTGATTTTATTCGGTTTTTAATTGAGTTTATAATTTTTTCAGGCTGCCCGTAAAGTAGTTTTAATAATGACATTACCCAATTTACATTCGAGGGATGAACTAATAAATGCTGAATCTTTTGCAACGCATCTCCTCTAAGAGATTTTTGTAATCGGATGAAGTTTTCTGCATCAGTGTATCCACAAATTTTAGTGGACCAATCAAATGTGGATGAAAATAAAGGCCACTCTTCTGGTTGACCTGAAAAGGCAGGTAGCTCTCTCGGCAGAGAATTTCGTGCCTGCAATTGCTCCTGATTTAAACGAGGTATATAATTTGTCATTGCGTCGTTTAAATGGTGAGAAGGCGGATTAAAATTTCTAGATGTAGAAGCGTGTGGCTGATGAAATATATTTTGATTAGCATTTCTATTGAAAGCGTTTTGAAAAGAATTGCATGCAGCACCAGAATTAAGTGGTGGGTTACTGAATGTGGACACTGTAGGTTCCAAGGCAATCGATTGGGAATGTGGCTGCAGTCGACGTTGTAAGCCATTTATAATGGCAGGACCAGAAGCTTGTTGTGGTACTCCGGGTGCTGAAGACGACATTTTAGCAGCATGTGTATTATCCGATTGATTGTTCAAACAATTATTTCCCTGCAATGTTTTAATAATTCCACTTGAATTACTTACATGGTTTTTATTACCTATGTGAGATGGCATATCTAAATAAATATTTTCATCAGGCAGGACAGCTTCCTGCTCGGTTGCTTTATTGTTATTTAAATTTTCAGGTGCGCTTCTGACATCAGTCTGGACCGGCGCTTCGGTACAAGATGCATTTGGAAGTGCCGTTAACCAATTTTGAATACTAAGTGAACGATTAGACGATGTTTCACTGTGCCGTTCTTTCTCATGCTGGTCTATAATTTGATACTTTTTGGAAATAAATTCCATGGAAACAGCGCGTTCTTCTTCTAAACGCTGCAATTTTAATCGAATTGATCTTTCTTCAAATTTTTTTGATGATCTAGTAGAAGCACTTTTAATAGATTCTGGCGAAAGCGTTTTGCAGCTCGAACATTTGTAGGTTAGGTTCGATATTTGTTCAGAAGTGGCATTTGCACACGAGGTGTGATAACTTTTTTGGCATTCTATGCAAGATATCATATTTTCGTCAGGGGACTTTAAACATTTCGGACAGATCGGACTATTTTGTTGACCTTCTACTTCCATTGTACTTACTGTGAGTTTGGCAAATCAGGGCGCTATAGGTGTTCCTTCAATGTACACGGACTTCGTATGATTGGATTTTATCAAAAAGAATTTTAAAAATGTTGAAAGAGGAATTTTCCTCGCTAGTGATTTCCACAGGATTTTGAATAAAGAAAACTCAATTCCACACAAATTAATTTTATGTTTTATTGGCTTTCTTATATTAAAATTCCTATAAACAATTCAATTTTGTTAGTAATATTCTTAATTACAGTTAGATAATTTTCACTTACTTTTTGGTATAGAAACCACTAGAAATTAATTACTTAAAATATAATCCAGAAGATTTACCGTCTGAAGACCACCACGCCAGGTCAAGCAGTAATGAAATGATTTTATTAAAAAATATGGCGCATTAGAAATGGCGTGAGTGGCGTTACTCCGAAAATCTTCATGGTTATAAATTCTATTACAAAATATTTTAGTTAATTAAATTTAAGCGTTTTTGCCAGTGGCGGCAACAGAGCCATTATTACAAACTTTTTCATTCCTGAATTGAATAACCATGATGTCCAGGAGATGTGGTTTCAACAAGACGGCGCAACATGTCACAAAGCTCGTGCCACAATAGATTTATTGAAAGACACGTTTGGTGACCGCCTAATTTCACGTTTTGGACCTGTGAATTGGCCTCCAAGATCTTGTGATTTAACACCGGTAGACTACTTTCTGTGGGGCTATGTAAAGTCATTGGTCTATGCGGTAAAGCCACAAACGCTTGACCATTTGGAAGACAACATTCGCCGTATTATTGCCGATATACGGCCACAAATGTTGGAAAGAGTCATCGAAGATTGGACGTCCAGATTGGACTACATCCGCGCCAGCCGTGGCGGTCATATGCCAGAAATCGTATTTAAAATGTAATGCCACAAGATTATCTTTCGGATAAATAAAATTCATGTCAATCGAATAATCCATCGTTGCTTTATTGCAACTTAAAGTTGCTGCTTACTATACCTCTATAAAAAAACACCCTTTACCTACCTAAGAAACTTTAGGAAATTTTTTAATAATTTCAATACTTCACACAAATCTAACAAGAAAGTAGTAACCCTTTGGTTATAAATTTTTAATTTTTTTAATCCCCATAAATATTCGTGTATACCCTCCCTCCCCCTTAAACAAACAAATACTAAATAAATACGAGTGTGTATTGCAAATAAATAACAATTTATTATTCATACTTATTTATTATGTCAATAATTATTTATTCAATTACGTATCAGAGAGAGAGAGAGGGATGTAATAACCATCCATTTAAATCCATTTAAGATTTCTTATGTCGGCTGGAGTGCCAAAGCACTGTCCGTATACAGAAAAAGAAAAATTGCTGCCGGCATTAATTTATGAAAATATTTTTTTTTCTTTTTCTTTTTTAAAACTGTTAAGTCAGACCGTGACATTAGACGATTTAGAAAATTATTATTTATGCTGGATAGTTTCGGTTTTTAGCCTGAAAACTCAAAATAGAAATGAACCTCGAATATTGAAGGTAAAGTGAGTGTAGTAATGGATCGATTGGATGATGATCGTACGTACGTACGTACGTACATAAGTAAGCGAATTTCATACACCTTCTTTCTCTACCTTCACTTTTTTATATTTCTTGAATTTGTTTTTTTTTTCTTGATTTCAATTGCCAATAATCAAGGAAAGCAATTCGTTTATGAGAGAGAAAGACGCACTGCTGCTGTTGCTGCAATAATATTTACAACAACTACCGTCTCTACTGACAATCGTCGTAATTTGAAAATTGTAGAGGTGGTGGTGGTGGATCGTTAGAAAATAATAACAACAACAACTACAGCAGCAATATTTGAACATTTGAAAAAACCATGAAAAAAACACGACTTTTTTTTTCTTAACGACAAGCAATATAAACAACAATTGCTGTAACCAACAACACCAACAACAACAAATCTAAGTAATATTATAAAATTTTTATAAAAGCTAATAATTCATTTCTTCAATCATTCATTCATTCATTTATTCATTCCTTCATTCATTTGTTCAATCATTTGATTTCATGCCACCAACGTTGTCTCCCCCAAAAAAAAGGGGAGATTTATTCACAAGCCGTCTACTGTCGACTGTATGATCAATTAAGTAAAAGTCAATTACGATAACAATTCCAACAACAACAATAATAATACACCAATAACAACAACACCACCGCCATTAGGATAATAATAAAAAATGTATACAATAACATAACACACACACACACACACACCATAAAATTCATAACAAGAGTGAGAGAGCAGCAAACGCCCACCCAATAAACAGAAATTGCCGACAGCCTTAAAATAAAGGAATGCGAAAAATTTCCAACGTACTTACACGACTACAAAGTTGCTCTATAATTTGGAAAGTAAAGGCTTCTGAGAGTAAAGAAAAAATTGCCATGAAAAAGTTTCTCAAAAAAATCTGTCGTTCGGAGTCGACTTTAAACTGGGACCTACAGTGCATGCAGCCACTTATGCATTAAATTAACACACACAACATAAGTGGTGTGAGAAGCTAAGTCGTAATTCTGTCTGAAGTGTTGTAATGATTAATTATTTATGTATTACTCCTCTGGTGTTTAGCTATTTAGAATGTTACGGACGTAAATGGATTCTTTATGCTTTCTTACACTCTGCCTGCTGGCTCATAAGCCCTAATTACAGGTTATTCCACCGCTATTTCTTAAAATAGTATTTATAAGTCTCTGGCGTTAGCTTGAGAATAGTGAAAGGACTTTATAAGGACGAAAGCAGAAAAAGAAAAGAAAAACTAGGGAGGAATTGAGGAATTACAATACAATGGACACAATGATAATACAACAAGAGCTTCTATCCATAGCTTATAATAAAGCCATTTAGACGACCAATGCCCACGGCAATCAGTGAGAAACTCCTGCAGCAGTCATTGATTGCATGGCCAAGACCTATCTGTTTCGCTTGAAAACCCAACATACAAAATCCAGTCATGACTCCGACATCTGAGCCAAACGTACTCCTTTGGAGTTTAAATAGACTTTCCGTATGCCCTTTATCTGGTCTTTGCTGCACTATCTTGCCCGCATCCGAATCTGCATTGTCCATTCTAAATTTGTGGATTCTAGAATACCAATGAGCTCCCAAAAAATAAGTCCCGAAAGTTAGAGGGTTATAGTATACCTGGCCGATTCATCATTATGAATTCACCGTGGTCTAGTAAGTACTGTGTTGGCTTATTAGACGTGAGGCCTTGGTTCAAACCCCAGGTCAGGCATCTCCAACTAAACGAAATATTTCTTCGGCGACTTTCTTTCAGCAGATTTCTGGCAAAAACTCTGAGAGTGAATAAAATTGCCGTGAAAAGTTTCTCAAAAATCTGTCTGTACACACAACATAAGTGGTGCGAGAAACTAGGTCGTAATCCTGACTAAAGGCTTGTAATGACCAATTGTGTATGTATGTTTCAACCGATCTGTAGTTTCCTCGAATACCAGTATGTGCCGGAAGCTATATCATGTAAAAATTGTAGCACTCCACCATTTTCCCCAGAAGAAGAAGTTCTACATCAATATACCTAGACTGATTCATGATTCTCTAGAAACTGATATTCGATGCGTGACATTCTACAATCGCCCACAAACGATAAATAATACTGACTACTAAGCGCTTACAGTAAAGGTTTAACGGGAACAGGGATAAAATTCTCCATATTTCTCCAATACGCTTTGGAGAGATATTATAGGAAAAAATAAACTTTGAGGAGAGTACGACAGATCGTATGGTCGCAGTACTAGGCACCTCTGTACGAGGTGAGCTTAAGGCGATCGTCAATTATAACCAACTTAACCCAACTTACCCTTCAGCTCTGGAACGCATTGTGTTCTGGGGGTTTCAAACTCGCATAACATCGATTGGCAACGTAATCTGAGATCGTTTAGATTCAAATAATCGAAGATGTAGTGGAAGTAAAGCTACTCTTAGAGAAGAACTATGGAGTCCAAAGAATTAGTATCAGCGGTTAACAAAGCAGTGTAAATAAAATCCACCAAAGATAAGTAAGGGAAGGGCAGTGAGGAAGCTCGACAGCCCCCAAAGTTATGTACTATGAGAGTTCTCTGGAGTGTTATGTTGAAGACGGAAGTGATTTCTGTCTACAAGAATCTGATACATATTGGAGGCATTGGAATGAGCGCACTATTTTATTTTATTTTTTATTTATTTTGAATTTATAATAATCTACATAGCACAACAAGATACTAAATCTTATAAGTGACAGTGCTATGTTTACAATCAATAAGGTATAAAAAATTAACATTAATTAAATATAAAAAATTTAGAGAAAGTTAATTTATGTATATAAATATTGAATTAAATTAATAAGGTAAAGTATAAAAATAATAATAATAATAATAATAATAATAATAAAAATAATAAGAATAATAATAATAATTATAATAAAAATAACAATAATAAGAATAATAATAATAATTATAATAATAATAATAATAATAATAATAACAATAATAATGATGACCTAAAAAAATAAAATCACAAAATTTACAAATATGAGATTAAAATTTTAATTATGAAAATAATTTAAATAACTCCTTTTTGAACGCGTTTGCATTGCCCAGATTTTGGATGTTATTTGGTAAGGAATTCCAAAGACTAATGGTGTGTATAAAGAACTGTCGCTGAGACAGAAGAGTCCTGAATCGTTGCTGAATAATCCCTACACCCCGGTGGGATCTGGCAAACTTAATTTTACAATATAAATACTTCGGCTGTTTCGTGTAAATTATTTTATGAAGTAGAAGGAGGCATCTAATTTTCAGGAGATTATCAAATTTGATACCAAGAATCAGGTAAGCTAAATGAGAAATGTGATCCCGACGCCCCTTAAGGAAAACATACCTGGCTATGTTATTGTACGCCAGGTTAAGTTTCTGGTTGTCATCATAACTGCAATTTGCGTATATCTCACATCCATATAAAAGTACCGGAATCAAGTACGTTTTAGCAAGTTGCATGCGAATGTCAAAAGAAGTTGAATCTATGACAGCCCACAAATTTCGAAGCATGCCATAAATTCTGCCAACAATGACACTTATATGGGTAGACCACGATAATTTGTCATTAAAGACAATACCCAGATTAGTAGCCGACCTGACAAATTCAATTTTATTTCCCCTGATACTCAATTCAGGTATGACAAATGATCCGTTTGTTCTCGAAAGTGTAATACATTTAGACTTAGAAGGATTGATACATAGTCCATTGGCCGAGGCCCATCCGTCAATCCTTGCTAAGTCACGATTAATGTAGTCCAAACAAGAATAAATATTCTCCCTTGGAGTATATGTGTAAAGCTGCACATCGTCAGCATACATGTGAACATTACAGTTAACCAAAACATCAGGTAGATCATTTATATACATGCAAAACAGCAAAGGTCCAAGTATAGACCCCTGGGGAACACCTCTACTAATAGTAAGTGGATCCGAAACTTTGCCATTGAAATGAACCTTCTGAAATCTGTTCGTCAAATAAGAATAAATTAGATTACAGGCAGTTCCGGAGAAATAAAATAGTTTTCGGAGCTTTTTCAATAGAACCGCATGATCGACTGTATCAAAAGCCTTAGAGTAATCAAGCAGAACCAAGAACGCCACACTATTCCCATCAAGTTCCGACCTAAGTTCCTCAACTACCTTTACCAGAGCGGTAGTACAACTCCTACCTTTCATGAAGCCCGATTGATTAACCGTTAAGAAATTGTGGCCCCTCAGATATTCATCGATTTGTCTGGCCATGATGTTCTCCAATACCTTGGATAAAAAAGGAAGGATTGCAATTGGACTTTCAGGAAAAGAAGATTTAGTCAGAACTGTATTGAACAAGTAAGTATAGTAAGGCAAAAGTTTAGGAGTCAGAGCCTTCAAGAATAAAGGATGCAAATCATCAGAACCAACTGCATTCGATTTTACCGCTGAAATACATTCCAAAACCTCAAACTGATTTACGCAACGAAAGCTAAAGGAATACTGTGGTGGAACACAACAGAGGTCATCATACAAGTCACCGTTAGACCTTGGGACCCTAGAATTTACGAACTGGTCATTAAGCTTGTCCACATCCACATCAATATCGGCCTTTGGACATTTTCGTCCTATTCCTATTTCACGAATTACATTCCATTTAGACTTGTTGTCCATAGCATTGGAAAACTTTCCGCCATAATACAATCTTTTAGCAGTTCTTATGCTCCTGGTAACTTCCATCCGTGTGAATCTATGTAAAGCTTTCAAATCATCCGTCCTAAACCTCTTCCATCTCCTGTAAGCACTATCCCTCCTCTCAATGAGAGCTTTTATTTCCGCATTAAACCAGGGCTGTTGTTTAGGTTTGATGTGCTTGGTTTTGACAGGAACGCACCTGTCATAGAGCAAACGCACTCTGTCCTGAATAAACGATAATTGGTCATTCGCATTACCCAGTGTGTATACCTGGTCCCAAGATACGCTATCCAGTTCAATATTCAGAGATGCATAATCAATGTTACCAAAATCACGATACGTAATATATTTGTCCACGGGACGAGTTACGGACAAATTATAATTAAGGAAGAGAAGGTCATGGTTGGAGAAGCAGGAAGCAGACACTAACATACGAGTCAATTTCGGGTGACTTACCCAAGACATTAGAACCACTTTACATTTATGTACGTAATGTTGCGGGTCCTAGAATGATAGATTCGCCATCTGTAATTGCCTGCATTGGGTTGAGTCTTCCCCAAAAGGTGACCCGATCCTATCCTACTATCTTCTCTGGAAATTTAGGGAGCTCTTGCGTGAATTATTTAAAGGGATGATAAAGCGCCTTTTTAAGCCTAGAAAGGATGACGAGGAAAAGTTCTTCGTTTACTGTCTAAAACGCTTAAATTCATTGTGTCACCTTAACCACTACACTCTTGTCTTGTTACTACCACAGAGATGAACCAAATTTGCTCATTTCCACATTGCTAAACTCCATATAAAGTGCGAAAAACCACAGCCATGCACCCACCAATATATGGTACGTCGTAGGAAATGTGTATTGTAATGGCGATAAAGAAAGAAAAATGATGACGATACCAGCAGCCAAACAAACATTCATTGCGAACGAACATTGTGGAAAAGATTAAACACCATCACCTGCAAAAATGGCAGCAGCAGCCAGCAGCCTCTAATAAAATTACTTTATTTTTCACCACAGCATTATTACTTACATACATGCGATTCATTCAATCACCCAGCCACCAAGTTATACCATTTTGATCTGAAATCAAGCATCTCTTATCAGAGAAAAATTCAATTTTTTTTCTTGTTTGTTTGTCTCTTTTTTATTAACTGACACGGGTGACTGACACCCCCAACCAAATACAGACGTTTTACTTAAAATGGCTTGAAATTGAGGAGAAATACTTGTGAAGCAAAAGCAAAATGCAAAAGAAAAATGAAAAACGAAAAGAAAACAAAAGGAAAAGAGAAAAACAGAAATGAATTGTTGTCAATACCACTTTCATTGCCTTTTGGGTTTTTGAGACAAAAAAAAAAAGCGAGACAAATCTGATCATATGTATATCCATATATCGTACACCGATATGTGCAAAACATATCATGGATACCCCTTCCCCCTACTCTGCTCCTCTCATACTATAAAGAAGTTAAGGAAAAAACTACAAAAAACTTTATTTAAAATATTTTTGTTTGTTTTTGTTTTTGTTTTTTGTGTTGCAAACTTTTGATTTCGTTTTAATTAATAGTTCACCAAAGCATTTATAATAAGAAAGACTCCTTTTTTTCTTCTTCCAGTAAGTGTGAGAGACAGTAACAGGGTGTACAGATAAAAAATGTTATTTTTAATCTTTTAAAGAAAATTGTTTACATCGGCTACATGAGAGTACATGACTTAATGAGACGTAAGTGATTTGCAATATATCAGGAAATTACGTGTTTAATATGGAGATTACATACATACCAGACGTCAGCAATAAGTGTTCAAAACGATGATTAGATTCGAATCATACTTATGTGTGTGTTGGCTTATTAGACGAAAAGCCAGGGCTCGAGCCCCAGGCCAGACATCAAAATAAAACACAAAAAGTATTTCTTCGGCGACTTCCTCTCAGCAGATTTCTGGCAAAAACTCTGAGAGTAAATAAAAATTGCCATTATAAGTTCTGTCGTTCGGAGTAGACTTTAAAACTGTAGGTCCCGCCACTCATGTATAAAATAAACACACACAACATAAGTGGTCTGAGAAACTAGGTAGTAATCCTGACTGAAGGGTTGTAATGACCAATTATGTATGTATGTACTTATACGCATTCATACTTATTTTAATGTCATACTCATACTACTCATACTCAAAGTTTGAAATACTCATGGTACTCATACTTAACAATACGAATGATGTTATTGATTTCGACTCTCCATGACTCATCGCCTGCACGAATCACAAAATAAGTATGTTGACTCACTTATACTCACTCAAAATTTTATGAGTACTTATGAGTAGCGAAAAAGCGATTCATTGCTGATCTCTGATACATACATAATTGCTCATTACAACCCTTTAGACAGGATTACGACCTTCTCACACCACTTATGCTGTTTGTAAAGTTTCTGATCGGGCCGCGTCACCCGTATTTTACGCTTATTTGACTACTTACGAAGGATATTCGTATGTGTTTAAAAAAATATTTCGCTGAGGAAGTAACAAAACTGTTGAATATTTATTAATATAAACTTAAATTTAAACCCAGCAGAATACGCTTCGTACAGCGGTACGCGTGGCCTAAAGCAGATTTTACTGTAAACGCGCAAAGCAGTCAACGAGTTAAAGTCGACTCCGAACGACAGATTTTTTGAGAAATTTTTCATGACAATTTTATTTACTCGCAGAGCCTGTTTGCCCGCCGAAGAAAGTCGCCGAAGAAATATTTTTTCATATTTCGTCTTGTTGGAGATGTCTGAGCTGGGGTTTGAACTCTGGCCTCACGTATAGTAAGTCAACACATTACCTACTATACTACAACGACTTTGCTTTCGGCAAATTTGAGCGGAATTCGACTGTTAGTTACCTTACTTCTGATTTAAATTCTTTATTCCACCCCTGACGTTTTATTCGTTTTTAGTCATTTATTAACGTAAATGCTTTTCCACACTCTGCCTGTCGATTTAAAACTTATGGAGAGCCCATAACATTACAGATGATTTCATGACAATATTTTGGAGGTTATTTACGAAAATAGGATTTGCAGATCTCTGGAATTAGCAGGAGAATAGTAAAAGGAATATTACTCTCCCTCACAATAGATTAAAACATACCGTCGTATGTTTCGCTCAAGAACAATTGAAATAATGAGAGTGATTTAGTTAAGACAACAATTCCTTCTGGAAGCCATAGAAGGTAGAAATAGCAACTCTAGTTTTGAAAATCCAAGTATTTTAGGTCTGAATTTTTGATCATAGTTGTTTCGAAATTAGAAAAGAATTGAGGGGCATCAATCCACATCCAAAGCCACCTGAAACCCCTATTATATCAGGCATACCCACTTCTTTAAAAAGTGTAAATCTTAATAAGTAAAGTTTCGCACCTTTATACCTAATACAACAACCCAAAATATTTTCACAAAAACTAAGACGTTCATCTTAGGATGTAGGATTGGTAGACCAATCACTTGTTTAGGATGAAAACTTAAAAATGAAACATGGCTACCTAAAAAACCGAAACCATATGTGTCTCGTGATATGTCAGGGAGGATCCTGATATTCTGATTGTCTTCGAATCATGGGTACACAGTGAAGACTCAGAATCACCATAACCGGAAAAAGGAACAATAAGTCGCGGTCTTGGCCGTAAGATTGCCATGATGTAGTACATCCAAACATTAACGTTAACAGAGCCTCACCGATCTCGCAAACAGTCCGCGCATTAAAGAACAAAAGTCGGTAAATGGTGGATATTTCTTATCTTCACTAACTTCGCCAAATGATTTTACACTCTAGGTTAGAGGACGTGTACTTGTCAATTAAGACAAGTACAGTACCCGGAGGTCGAATTGACCCATTGTACAATAAAACTCTAAATACTCAGACAATTTAAAACGAATTTCATTACAAAAGAGTTCGAAGTGAAATAATCGGCCACATTAAAGCTTGATGCCGAAGCTCAACAAGCCGAGGTGTATATAACCGCAATTGTTATTCAACATCGTCTTAAGTTGGGTTATGTAAAAAGCAAAACACATCTTATGGACATCTTATAAGGTATGCATGGTCGCTTTGTCCACTCTTCCATAATTTCTCCACTCTATGAAATATATCGATTGAATGGAACTTTGAAGGTAGTAAAAGGTGAGAACGATCTTCATCATTACCTTCACAAACTCAAAGTTTAGGGAGGTTGAAAATTCAGATACTTGCAAGTAAATTTTCCTTAATACATTAAACTTCTAACGCTCTGCGGTTTCATGCTCTGAACTCGTATAAAACTTCCTGAATATATTTCAAGTATTTAACTACGAAACCAAATCAACAGTGCGAAGAATTTTTTCAATGATCACAGAGGAAAGGAAATATTTTATGATCGCCTATGCTTTCAGTTTTCGTCTTCAGGTTCTTTTTCTGAGTTACGAATTTCTCTCCAAAAGTTCCCCTGTTCGTTTTAAATCTTAGCAATGAAGCAATTTTGCATTTAAAACAGACAAAAATCATGCAAATGATCTATGCGATCATGCATCATGAATGAGTAGGAGCAGCAGTAGACTATGGCTGTACAACAACAACTACAAGACAACAATAAAACACAAACGAACAAACGAAAGAGCAAACGAACCAGCAGCGACATAACGATCGACGACCATTCAAAGATTACATTCCTTTCGTTTTCGTCGATGATGATGATGATGGTAAGAGTAGTAGTAGTAGTAGTAGTAGCAGTAGTAGCGGTTGTGGTTGTGTTTGTGCTGGTGTTGGTGGTGAATTAAACTTTTTGGTTTGGCTGGTGGATAATTTCAAAGTGATTTTATTTTTTTGTTTACTCGTTCGTTTAGGTTGGGATTTTCTTAAACTGACTGCTGCTAGTTTGGTTCACATTGTTATTGTTATTGTTGTTGTGGATATATTGTGGTTACCTAGTATGTTATCCTGCCTTTGTAAATTGGAATTGTTTCGCTTTTATTTTCTTCTGTTTTGGTTTTTTTTTTTTTGCTTTTATTTTCATCTGCTTTAAGCCACGATGTCGTTGTCTTTTTTAGAAATGGAAAGTTTCTGTTTGAAGTGAGTCCAGACACAAGGCATTGATCTTATAAAGACAATCGTACTCGGTTGCTGTTTTCTTTTGTCTGCTTCTTGTTGCTCCTTACTTTTCTGGATATAGAAAGCTAAAGAAGAAGAGAAGTGCTTCTCTTTTTTGGGTTTTTTTTTGGTTTTAAATTCAATTTTGTTGTAATTTTTCTTGGTTACCGTTAACAACAGTTACGAAAACATTGCAACAACTTATCTGCCACCGTTTGTTTACCTGCAACATTTTTATGTTTAAAGAGTCATAGTTACAGGCCCAGTTACAGCAACAGCAACAACAACAACAACAACTACACAAAGCCATTGATTCGGAGCCATTGAATCTGCGAGTAGAGTCTCAACCACATGGCAATTGAATGTTTAATTTCTATTCAATTGAAATCACAAACAGATCAAGATTGTGTTCGGTAACCTTGAATAAATAGAGTACAACTCTGTTGATAACGGCAGATACAGTGTTACGAAACAAAACAAAAAATGTGTCGTTAAAAATTTTTAGATTTCATATGCAAAAAAGACTTTTAAAATGTTTTGGAGGCTTGAGTTGCCACAAAAAACTCATGCCTTACTTTGGAAATTTTCAAGTCAAATAAAAAAGGTCTGGGTGCCTTGGTAGTCTAGTGGGTAGTGTGCTATACTATTAGCGTGAGGGTCGTGGTTTCGATTCCCACCAGAGACTCTGGTCTGTGACACTACACCGAGCAAATAGTCAAGTTACTTCGCTCGTATATAATTAGGATATAATTTGTAATTGTATTGTAATTAATAAATAAATAAATAAATAAAAAAGGTCACCACTATGTTTGATTCCATAATGATAGGAGTTTAAGAAGTGTAGACTTATCTATCCCGAAGTCACGCAAACACTATGCAACCATATTTATTTCAAATTCCCTACAGGTTTGAAACTTACTTACATAATTGGCAATTAATAACCCGATTAACGAATTTCGGCCTAACGCAACACATCTTTCCAGGCGCCTTTGCTTCTTGTGCGCCTACGCCAGTTGGTCACACCAATCGATGACTGGGCTTCCTCGATTTGGTCCTTCCAACGCAAACAAGGTCGTCCTTTTCTCCGACTTCCGCAGATCCCCACATCAAATACCCGTCACGCCGGAGCATTCTCCTCAATTCGAACGACATGGCCGACCCCATACACGTTTGAAAACCCTTCCAAATAATCATATTAAAGAAGTCGCCGTAGTCTAGTAGGTAGTGTGTTGGCTTATTAGAGCCAGGGTTCGAGCCCTAGGTCAGACATCAAGACAAAATACAAAAAGTATTTCAAGTACACGTTCTCTAACCTAACCTAACTTAATCATATTAAAAACGCCACGTCTAACGTTTGCTAAACATACGTACATACATACATAATTGGTCATTGCAACCCTTCAGTCAGGATTACAACCTAGCTTCTCACGCCACGCCGTATGTCAAGTGATTTAATTTTACTACGAGAGGCGGAACCTACAGTTTAAAATCGATTCCGAACGACAGATTTTTGCGAAAATGTTCATGACAATTTATTTACTCTCGGGGTCTTTGCCAGAAATCTGCTGAGAGGAAGTCGCCTAAGAAATATTTGTTTATATTTCGTTTTGATGTCTGACCGGGCCTTACGTCTAATAAGCCAACATACTACCTACTAGACCTCGGGACCGAATCTTCCCTTTCTTTATTTGGTTTGAACCATGGCCCTACATCTAATAAGCCAACACTCTACCCACTAGCCTATGGCCTTTCCTAAAACTTTCCCAAAATTCTGAATCGAGGAAAGTTCTTCTGGTTAATTCGCGATAATAATTCACAAATAAAATGTAAGTCAGTAAAGCTACAGCTCTTGTGATATGATGAAATGTTGTCGATCCATTATACCTTGCTTGAGTTGAGTGTATTACTCTAGGATAGTTTGCTAAGCAAATAGAAAGAAAATAATTCCCGTTGATCTAATCAGAGTCTTGACTTAATTCTGATAGCAAACTCCCCGTTAACTATTGGAATGGAGACGATATTTAATCAAAGGGGATGGTATTACACAGCTGTCACTAGTCTTTATGTGCCTTACAAGGAACGATATCTATCTTGACAACTGTAGTTCCAAAAATTCGTTTTCTAATGCAGTATTGCGCGCGACCCCTGTAAGAGCTACTTAGTGGCGCTGCTGTATATATATTGATTAAGAGATAAACGTCAGATTTTTATGGTTTTACAATATTAATCATGGAGTAAAGTAAAGTTCTATCATACATGCATACATAATTTGTCATTACAACACTTCAGGCAGGATCACATCACCCATATGCTGTGTGTATAAATTTTATACACGAGTGGCGGGACCTACAGTTTAAGGTCGATTCCGAATGAGAAAGAAACCTTTTCATGGCAATTTTATTTACTATCGGAGTTTTTGCCAGAAATCTGCTGAGAGGAAGTCGCCGTTTTGTTGGAGATATCTGCCTTGTGGTTTAAACCGCGGCCTCACGTCTAGTAGGCCAACACACTACCTACTAGACTATGGCGACTTCGTTCTGTCATACAATTAAAATCCTTACGCTAGAAGCAGGATCTAGAATGGCAGGGTTACCCAGAAACAATGCGGTATTGTTTGTCTTCTGTTGTCGTTGATACTAGGCATCAATAATACGAAGAGGACAGGGGAAGGTGAACGGCGAGACTTATCCCGGATATTGGGCTATGGACTGGACGGAAAATCGGAGAGGTGAACTACTACACTAAACAGATGCTATCGGAGCATGGGTATTTTAGAAAGTACCTGCATAGAATGAGCAAGAGCCCCTTCCCTTATTGCATTTACGAAGGGGAGGAAGTAATTGATGCGGCAGAGCACGCTATTTTCGAGTGTGCACGCTCTGAACTGACGTCAATAGTTGGAACGATCACGGCCGCTAACAGTCCTAAGACTGAAGAAGAGAGATCTCGAGGCTGCAGAACATGTAGACCGTAGGCCGGCATAGATGATACTTGCACACGTGTCAAACAAAATCCGACACAGGGACTGGACGAAAGGAATAGTGGAGACACTTAGAAGTATCCTCAACTTTCGACATGCAATCCGAACGTGGATATGAACACGCAGGGGCCAAAGGGCCAAAACGGCTCCACTCCGAAGTAATACCACCGTAGTTCCGGAGTGGGCACGAGTCCTCGGAGACGAGAGGGAGAGATTTAGTGGGTGAGGGCCCCACACACGGAGAATGTGACGACTTCCTCTATGGTGCGGTTAAGTACATTTACCCCTCCTCGGCGAGAAAAAAAATCAAGCATCAATGATAATAAAAGTTCCATTTAGCTTAAACGGTTTCGGACCTAACGTAACCGATACTCGTAACTTCTGGAAAACTTTAAAATTTGCTTTATTTTCACTTTACAGCGTCGCATAGTGTGATCCATATCCCAGTGTTGCCATACAATATTCAGATTTTTAAAGAAAATCCATTGGAAATGCAATTGAATTTCTTTTACATCACTTTGACCATATCCCTTCCAAATAATTGACCTTGAATTGCTACGTAAGTAGTGACTGTATTAAACTTTGTTTGTAGAGTGAATTGAGCTGAATTTTCTGAGTCAGATTTAGAATTTATTTTCTATAATTTTTACACAATTATTGTGTAACGTAATTAACTATTTCAATACGTAATTAATTTAACCCTTCTTGTAATTTTACTCTCATAAGCTGATTTCTTGATTTTAATATGAATTAAAAATCTTTCGTTACACTGTGTGCTAATCTATTAAGACTATCAAAGTGAGTCGCCTCTAAATTTTTTTTAAAATAAATTCAATTAAAATCTAAATGCAACAATGTGAGTTGCAGAAGAAATAAGAAAAATAAATTTCAAATCAAAATTGAAATTGTTTTGTAAAACAATCCAAATGACAGAAAAGAGAGAAACCTTAATCAGCCACTAAAAATCTTCAAAAACATAACACAACACAACACAAACCGGCAAGTATTTTAAAAATTTCGTTTTTAACAAATGTCATGTCACTTCATCGGCAAAAACTAAAGAAAAAATTAAAAAAAAAAAGAAACAAAAAACCAAACGAAAAGTGTTGAGTTGAGAGCATTATTTCGATATTTAACACAAATAAACACTTAAAAATTATTTGTAATGAAACCAAAGACAAGATGAGCCGTTAATGGCGACCATGGAATGTGCTACGCATAACACCTGTACCATATAAGGACAATTAAAGCAGAGAACATAGTTGCAAATTGAATAGGAACACAAGATTATATTATCCAAGTTCCGATTGACATTAAAAACTGAGTTTATTTAAAAAGAGATCTGAAAGTTGTAGTAAAAAATCGAATATTTTATCACGAAATTTTAGACGACAGAAGACCGCAAAATGAGTTGGAAAGACCCAGGTATTCGAAGCTGACAATAGAAAGTAAGAAATAGACCAGATTGTAGTGGAATAATTAATCAAACTAAATGCGATTTCGGAAGTCGCAGTAGTCTAGTAGGTAGAATACGGTTCAAACCCCAACTAAACGAAATATGAAAAAATATTCCCTCGACGACTTCCTCAGCAGATTTATGGCAAAAACTCTGAGAATAAATAAAATTGCCATGAAAATTTTCTCAAAAATTTGTCGTTCGGAGTCGACTCTAAACTGTAGGTCCCTCCACTTATGGATAACATTAACACATTAACACAACATTAACACAACATTAACATACGTGGTGTGAGAAGCTAGGTCGTAATTCTGACTGGAGGGTTATATGTAATAACCAATTATGTATGCATGTTATGTAAATGTGATATCTAGTGCTCGCCATTGATAGTAATAAACTGGCCAACATCGTTCTCAAAAAAGTATACACCTATGCCAACGAAAGCCACACCCAACTGTAACTTTTTCGAGATACATTGGACACTCTTGGATCTCATGTACATAGATGGATATCGTCCTAAATTCGACAAGTTTGTTAGTACACATAGAAATTTCCTGCAGAAATGGGGCTAATCGTTGAAGATGATTTTATGTGTGTGAAGATAGATTTTAAAATCGATCTCCCCAGACGCAAACCAAGTCAGTTAACAGAGCTCTGTTATGTTACTAACATAACTCTGTGAAACACTTAATTTAGAGCTGGGGAAGGAAAACAGGAAAAATTAATTAAATTCCTGGGTAAAATAAGAAAAAAAATAGAAAAGTTGATAAAATAAGTCCTATAGTTAATCACTGTCGCATAATATTGCCAAATAAGAACTACAATAAACAGATAATCATATATTTCCGAAAGCTATTGTAATCCGATAAAATAAAAATCGATATTGTGGGAAAACAGGACAACATCAATCAATCGTCAGAATCCTTAACAGAGCTAGTTTTCATAGATTTTGAAATTTTCCGAGATTTCAGATTTTAAAATCCACTAAGTGTCCTTTTAACTCCTTAACTGACTTGGTTTGCGTCTGGGGATATAGATTTTAAAGTCTAGTTTCACTGCTTCACGTCTCCACACTATTTAATAAATAAAACCCCAGGTCTGATATCAAAAAAATATTTCTTCGGCGACTTCCTCTCTGTAGTGTTCGTATGCGAATCATACTTATTTTGTGATTCGTGTATACAATGAGTAGGGGAGAGTCGAAATCAATAACATCATGCGTACAGTTAACTATGAGTACCATGAGTATTTCAAACTTTGAATATGCGTAGTATAAGTATGACATTAATATAAGTAGGAATGCGTATAAGTATCTGAAATTATAAGTATGATTCGAATCTACTCATCGTTTGGAATACTCATTGCTAACCTCTGGTATGTATGTAATCCGAGAAGGAAAACTTGAAACACAAATGAAAGGAAAAGGTCTCTGCAAAAGAAAAAAACCAAATTTAAATTTACTCCTAATGGTCAGTGGATCCATAAATCAAAGAGATATAGTGATCGCTTCTGAAGTCGCCGTGGTCTAGTAGGTAGTGTGTTGGCTTATTAGACGAAAAGCCAGGGTTCGAGCCCCAGGCCAGACATCAAGACAAAATAAAAATAAAATATTTCTTAGGCGTCTTCCTCTCAGCAGATTTCTGGCAAAAACTCTGAGAGTAAATAAAATTGCCATGTCAAAGTTTCTCAAAAAATCTGTCGTTCGGAGTCGACGTTAAACTGTAGGTCCCGCCTTTCATGTATAAAATTAACGCACACAACATGACTGGTGTGAGAAGCTAGGCCGTAATCCTGACTGAAGGGTTGTAATGGCCAATTATGTATGTATGTGTATAGTGATCGCTTTAGAGGGATTAAACCATTTCTATGCAATCATAGCTATGTAAGCTATGTACTCTCAGCCACAAAAGAATACATACGGTTAACAAATTTCAGATATTTTCCGATTTCGTTGAAAATCTTTATAATTGTCTGACATCTTTCTTCGATTTTAAGACGGTCATTTGCATTGGTTTAGAAATTTGTGAAATTTGTAAATCGGATGCATACTTTTGTGGGTCTGTGCAGGGCCACAATTCAGTTCAATTTCAGAAATTTTTTAACCAATGCAAAGGACCGTCTTAAAATCGAGGAAACTATAAAGACTTTCAACGAAAACGGATTGGTTAAAAAATTTCTGAAATTTGTTAACCGTATGTATATTTTAGTAACTGTGTGTATGTTGTGAGTGGTGTAGGGTATGAAAATTGTTAAGCAATTACAAACTGCTTTGAAATTTTCAAAATTATTATTTACGTGCCCCATCTTAACGCACCTGCATGTTATGATGCATACAACATTTTTGTTGCCATTATATGTACATAAGTATGTTGCAAAAGTAAAACGACCTTTTCAAAAATCCATACGCATAGCATACCTAGCAAACGTAAAAACACACACATACCGTTATTAGCCGGTATTTATGGTAACGGTGCTAGTGTTATAACATAGTGCTGGTAAGGCTGCTCCCACTATATGTCTTCGGTGGTGTTATAGAATTTCAAAATCCTCAGCCAAAAAAAAAAAATAAAAAAAATTCCAAAGTGTACAATTTTACAAAATACGATGCAGACTTATGTGTATGTATGTACATATGTATGTATACATACATATTTTATATAGATTTGCGTAGATTAAGAAAATAATTTAGACATTTTACCGGTCAGTTGTCGAATGGCAGATTAGAGCAGCAAAGCTGGCAATGCAACAGTGCAACGATTCGTTACAGTTGTAAAGCTTTTTTCATATGCTCGGGGATTTATATTTATTGGCAAAATGTCAAGCATAATCACAAGTTTCAAAATGGATTTGAAATTTTTATTGAATAAAATATCAAAAAAAAAAATAAATAAGACTTTAAAAAACATAAATTGAACACACACAGCACTTACCAATAGGCAGGCAGTCGGGCCAGCATGAATGCATGCATGCAAGTATGTATACGGTATGCATGAATGCATTAAATAAGTTTGCAAACTCTTTGCAATCAATGAATGAATGAACGAACAGCAATTGCAATAGCAATAGCAACAGCAACAGCAACAATTTAAGGTGGTTTTATATTACAAGTCCCATACCGAAGAAAAACTAAAACATTGTCGGGTTTATAATCAAAAGTGTGGGAACGCGACTTGCATAGACACTTGGGTACCAACGCCGCCACCACCACCACCATCAGCACCGTCATTACCACTACACCATCAGGCCAAAAAAAAATTTAAACATGCGGAGCAAAAATGTTAAGAAAGAAGAAGAAAAAAATCACATCAAATGAAATGATTTCAACGCTTACGAGTTCAGTCTCTCTTCTCCTACGAGAAAATATCTCAGCAACAGGTTATCACAGAAAATGAACCAAAGCTCTAAACAACACAACATGCCTCTAAAAGGAATAAATAGATTATCTTTCGAGTGTCTATAATAACGAAATTGTGACCGACTAGGAATATTTCATTTCATTTTTTCTCACATACTTTTTAAGCAATCGATCTTCTGGATACTTAACCAGTAATTTTTAAAAATATTTTTAAAAGTGGTGCTAAACCTAGGGTATAAGAAACCTTTATATTCTACACTACTTCCCATGTGGGAATATATCCGCCCAATCGAATCTTAAAGTATGATATTCAAAATCTAACCAAATGCTAGAAGTACTTACAGATTAACTATGAAACACAAGAATACCAAAGAAACTGAAACCAATACACCCTCAAAATCTATTTTGCATGTCGGTAATTATCATAAGTTCAGAGAGTGACATCTCTTGAGAAATATCAGAATACATCTGGATACTCTCAGGAATGGTTTCTTTATGTGATACTAGCTGTCCCCTGCGCGTGTTGCTGCGCCACCAACTAAAATAAACTTGAAGGAAAGACATTACACAAATGTCCAATTAATTTTGAATCATTTTATTGATTTTGTTTCCCGTTGTCCTGATGATTCAGATGAACGGGCCTGAGTAGTACGCATTCGATCAGTTTCCAAACTCACTTCTCGTTGTTCAAGTGGCTCAAGCTAACGGGTCCCAGCGGCATATACTCGAAGATTTTCCAGTCTCAATGCTCGTCTTATTCTGAGGCTCGTAATGCTCTTTTTCGTCCGTGCTTGAGGTGTAGGTCGACCAATTGCTTGTCATTCATTTTGAATAATTTTCAGTGACGCCATCCATCGGAAATTAATCGTACCAACCTCCGTCGACTCATGCGCAACAATTTTGTTAAAGAATGCACAGTTTACGATTTAATTCATTTTAAGTAATTTTCAGTGGCGCCACCTGCTGGAAATTAGTCATACCAACTTAGAAACCTTCGTCGGTTCAGGCGCAACAACTTTGCTAAAGATCATAACATGTTCAAATGCACAGTTTACGATTTAATTCATTTTAAGTAATTTTCAGTGGCGCCACCTGTCGGACATTAGTCATACCAACTTAAAAACCTTCCCCGACTCATGCGCAACAACTTTGCTAAAGATCATAACATGCTGAAATACATAGTTTACGATTCTATAAGGTACATACAAACAAACATTCATTTTTATATATATAGAATATGGGATGTGACACGCCCACAATAGCCAATCCGCCCACTTTGTTCATATATACGTCAAAGTCGTTTGTACAAAATTTGAGGACTCTAGCTGTTGCAGTTTATAAGATATGCGACATTAAATACTTATTGGGTATGTGGGCGTGGCACCTGGCCTACTTGAAATTTTAAAATAAAAAGTAGCCTATAGTTCCTTCCAGACATACAGGAAGGTACTGTTAAAATTTCAAGAAAATCGGTCCAGCCGTTTAGCCGTCTATAGACTTTAAACAAACAAACAAACCCACAAACAAATAAACACACATTCATTTTTATATGTAAGAAGATTTAAATCGCATGGCCATTCACCGCATAATGGTGATTTTCGACATTGGTAGACATGACTGTCCTTTTGGTAGGCAAGTCGAGAGGCTTGGTAATCATGGAAATGATGTCTGCAGAAACTGTGGGTCTGAGGAGACGGAAGAGACTATCTTTCACCTCATGTGTCAGTGCATTACATACACAACATAATTGGTCATTATAACCCTTCAGTCAGGATTACGACCTAGCTTCTCACACCACTTATGTTGTGTGTGTTAATTTTATACATGAGTGGCGGGACCTACAGTTTAAAGTCGACTCCGAACGATAGATTTTTGAGAAACTTTTCATGGCAATTTTATTTACTCTCAGAGTTTTTGCCAGAAATCTGCTGAGAGGATGTCGCCAAAGAAATACTTTTTGTATTTGTCTTGATGTCTGGCCTGGGACTCGAACCCTGGCTTTACGTCTAATAAGCCTACACACTACCTACTAGACTACGGCGACTTCAGTGTCAGTGCATTGCTCTTATTATAAAAAGACGGAGGTTTTTCACCTCTCATTTTCTGACATCCATGATCGAGTTTTATGTATAATATAAGGACTCGTGCAATAACCCGATTTATTATGGACTTTACAGTGGTGGCCTTATAATTAGAAACGACTTAGCAACATGTATGTTTGTTAATTTGTTTTACAGTTTTCACTGTGTACCTGGGATCAAAGGCTTTGTTTGGAGGACGCCTTACATACGTTTTTCCATCAGATTGGGACAAATTAAACTTAGATTCGTCACTCCAGAGAACTCTGTTCAAGAAACATCGTTTCTAATTATAAGGCCACCACTGTAAGGTTCCTTTAAGGATTGAAAATTGATTGTGGTATCACAATGGACCGGAATAAGTATGACCGCTTCCCATAAGTGGGGGTTCCGACATCTTATCTAATCTAACCTACTCCAAGTCAATGATGAACTGGCATGTCTACTTTTATCTTCATTCCTACTTATCGTAATTCTTCGTGTGCTAGTATCGTTGAGTTTGGAAAAAGAAAAGATGTCCAGTTAAGAGCACATGAATATGTAAACGATCTGGTCTATTCTGATGGGCTATTAGTATTGGTTAGAAAGAATTAGCCTGCAGACTGTAGAATAAATATTACAAAACCGAAAGCTATGAGAAAATATGGACTTTAAATGCTACTTGAATAGCAGTATAGGCCTTAACTGTGGCCTATAGATGGAAAACCAAGTCAACATTTTACAGGCTTTGTAACAAGTGTAAATCAAACGTAGAATTATTGTGAAATCAACGACCAAAACGATGTACATACGGACTTCAAAAGCCTTAAAAGTCTACACAAAACTTTTGAATGCAATTTACAAGTTTCTAAAACTGCAGAACGATCTAGTCTTCTTAGACAGCGATTTATAGCTATGGATAGACATAATTGGATATGCGATGCTTTGTTTCCAGTGGAGTTCAATACCTACTTATTACTGGTACACAGTACCTCTTAGAAACGGTTTGGAGACTCGTATATATTTAATAATATTGTGAATTTTATTTATAAGCTGAGAAATTCTTCTACTTCCCTCCACAAAAATCTAGAAAGAACAACATAGCACCAGAGACGCTTAGCGATAGTCTTAGGGTAATAATGGAAGAATAATCGATTGAATAACAGCTAACACTCTATTTATCATTCCCAGACTATGAAAAGTCCATTGTTATCTTATAAAATGCGGCTGCCTAGATGGTACTAGGATGCATAGATGTTTTAGAGAAAATAACGCCTTTACGCTGATGCTAACTGAAGTGTCATACATTACTACCAGATTGGTAATATGATTGCTCGAAAAAAACGGCTTCTAGATAGAATTGCTTGTGTTATCACTTAAAATAGCAAATAACAATAGCAAACACCATTATAGCAAAAGTGGATCAGCATCTGCGGTGCTTTAATGATTGCCGGGATAAATTAGATGGAAATTCGGCAACGTAAAGGTTGATTTGGTAGCTAATAAGGTTAGTCTGCAAATATGCGGTGGGCCATCTATCGGTTTAATTTTGAACCACTGGTTATTTCGAATCTGGCAATACTGATGTCATTCTATTCTGTCACAAAATTCCGTATACATATTATCTTCACTAAACGTAATCAATCGATTTACGCGTGAGCAACGTTGGAATTTATTTACAAAACGAAGACAATTGATCGGAAATTTATTTGCAAAAAAAAATCATTTTTTCGGATGAAGCTAATTGTCATCTTGGTGGATATGTTAATAAGCAAAATTGCCGTATTTGGGGCTCAGAAAGCCCACACGAGGTCTTACAGAAACCAATGCATCCATTACGACGAGTAGCTGTTTGGTGCGGCTTGTGGAGCGGAGGCATCATTGGCCCATATTATTATATACAGTCACACAGATAATTATACGTACCCCACTAAAAATCATTTTTTTTTAAATGATAATATATGGACAAGTCAACTGATTTTTGCGCCAAATATTTTGTTTTCCGTCACAGCCGAACAAATTATATTTATTCTCATCACTAAATATTACATTCGCCCAAAAATCAGTTGACTTGTCCATATATTATTGGGCGAATTCCAATCGTGGCTTTTTTTTCTCGGCACTCGGCTGCGGAAACCGTTCGTTCTCAAAACACTTCGCACTGTTTCGGAATGCACAATAACACTGTGATCACTTTCCGAGGTATTTCGTATTTCTACGGCTGTAGTCCTAGGATTTTTATCCACAATACCTTTTATATACCGGGCTACCCTTGGAGAAATTTTATACGAAATATACGTCGTACGTATAATTTTCTGTGGTGCCATTTTGGTTTTAAGCAAACTGGAGTCACAAATTCATAGATTTTGGGAATCTTTTTTCTTTATTTAAGTAAATGTGTCGTTACAGACGCTAATGTAAAGAAATTTTAGGTTTAGTACGTATAATTATCTGTGTGACTGTATGTATACATTATAAACAATTATGGTCAAAGGAGACATTGATCGCACTATGATAACCGATTTTTTTTGTACCTGCTCCTTGTGGTATTGATGTGAGCGATGTTTAGTTTCAACAGTATGGTGCACCTTGCCACACAACTCATGCCACAAACGATTTATTGCGTCAAATGTTTGATGCTCGTTTGATTAGCCGAAATGGTGATGTCAATTGGTCGTTAAAAAGCTGCGATTTGACACCGTTGAACTATTTTCTATGGGGCGCTGTTAAAAAATGATTACAACAATGGGATCTTAAAGGACCCATACTTAATCTAACATAACCTATAAATGCTTATGATCTATCATGTAAAGCAAATAAAGAAAGGGAAGATTCTGGCACTAAGTTATAATAATTTTACTTCAATGTAAAAAAGCCAAGACAAAAAGTACAAGTACGTGTTTAGTTGGTTCCATTATTTAACGAAATCAACCCCAACCAATAAAAAAAATGTAGAAAAAATAGAAAAAATATCTGCAAAATTCAACACATAATAATGGCAAACAAATCAGTATATTTGGTTAAAAAGAAAAAAATAAACTGAGAAACTGGCAAAGAAAAGAAAAAAAAAACCAAGTAAAAGACTCACATAAAATTATAAATAAATAAACCAGATCGAAAGACTTTAAAAGGCTTTAAAAGAAAAACTAAAAAAAAAAAATTAAAAAAAGAAAAAAACTTTAAACAAAATGTTAAGTAAACGTTGTATTAAATAAATATTAGATTTGGTATGAATATATTTATTTATTATTATGGCCATTGTATATACTGTATACATACATACGTATTGTTTGGTGATAATTACATTTGATTTATGCGCATTTTAACCATTTTTTCTTTCTTAACCAGCCAGAGAGAGACACAAAATTACAATACTTAACGAACAAAGTTACGAAAAATAAAAAATAAAAAGTTAAATCAACATTTTGTTCGCCTATCTCTAAATGGCTAACCCCAAGTGGCTGTCTGTCTGTCTATCTGGCCGTGTAATAGTTTATAGCTAAATGGCTATTACGTACGTTTGGCTAAAATATAGAAATAATAATTTTTAGGATCAAATTGCTGTCTGTGCTTGGCTGTACGTCCGTCCCCCCTCCATTGGCATCAACTGTTAAGTGAATGTGACATTATGTCAAACGAAAATGAAACGAAACGAAACAAAATGAATAGAAATTGTATACATTTTCATGCTGCATGATTTAATATGTATCTTTTATGACGTTTTTTTGGTTTTTTTGCTAACAAAGTCTGGTCTCATATTGCCTTCTGGCTATTTATCTCACATAATCATTGTAACATTTAGACAAACATTGACTTGGAAGCGCGCAGATACCAAACGAACAAACGAACCAGCTCTCGTATAATATATCCTGTGGTTAACAAGTGTTATTTTTTTCCCATAACTATTCATTAATATTCTCAATTAACAATTTCTACTGCAAATTATCCATTTATGTATTATGCATGCATGTTGTTGTCTTGTCTGTTTTATAACTGCCATTAAAAATGCATCATAAAACCATCACCATCACCATCACCATCACTATCATCATCATCATCAAGCAGTTGCATTGATTTTAAGCAGTGATTTAATATCGCGTATGTTACACCAATGATTATAGATTTTCACCTGACAATTTTCGAAAAATTCAATTGAATTGAAATACCAACCATATGGTTTCATCCTACTACTTACAATTTGCCACGCCCACAAATTTCACTTTCTTTCAAATCTGTATAAAAAATTACAGAAGTCCACTCAGCTAAATGAGAGTAGTCTCTCAGCACAGAAGTTTTTTCTCAGCACATAGCGCCACGCTATGAAAATTAATGAAAGCAAAAAATACCCGTTAGAATGACTCGCCTTTGTACAGGGCAGGGAAAAAGTACTCAAACTCTGCTACATAACATAATTCCTCATTACAGCCCTTCAGCCAGGATTACGACCTAGCTTCTCACACCATTTACCTTGTGTGTGTTAGTTTTATATATGAGTGGCGGGACCTAAGTTTAATGTTGACTTCGAACAACAGATTCTTGAGAAACTTTTTCATGGCAAGTTTATTTACTTGCAGAGATTTTGCCAGAAATCTACTGAGAGGAAGTCGCCGAAGAAATATTTTTTTTTCATATTTCGTTTTGATGTCTGACCTGGGATACGAACCCGGGCTTTATGTCTAATAAGCCAACACACTACTACTGCGACGCATTCATACTTATTTTAATATCATGGAACCTCTACTCATAATCAAAGTTTGAAGTACTTATCATATTCATACTTAACAACACGTATTATGTTGTTCATTTCGACTCTCCAGAACTCAACATATACGCGAAACCCAAAATAAGTGTGAATCGCGTACGAACACTAAAATACTTATTAGAAGGTTGTGTGTTTGCTCTGCTTGCTGCTCTGTCGTTTTTTGCTTATGTGTCGTTCTCCTTTTTTAGCAAATGCAACAATAACTAAGACTGTATAAATTTCGATGAATGATTCGAGTCTCTGGAATAACTTTAAAAGTATTTTTCTAAGGTTATGAATCTGTATGAGTAGGCTTATGAATCAAACATATAAACGTTGTACGCATACCCCATTGCAAACTGTACTTATAAATCAACGTTGTAGTGAGGTATAAATGAATCAGAGTACATACTTAAATTTCAATATTGTTGACTCACTTATATTCAAAATTTCATGAGTGCTTACGAGTAGCGAAAAAACGATTCAGTGCTGATCTCTGATCTATATACACTACGCTCTCTGATACATTCTCATTTACTAGTTCTAGATTGCACTGCCTGAGTAATGATCATCGCTTAAGTGCTGGCTGAATGTAAAAAATGAATGTGCCTATGACAAATACCTTGAAGGATCAATTTGCTTGTCTAAGACCCATCGAAGACCCAGAAGTCGCCGTAGTCTAGTAGGTAGTGTGTTGGCTTATTAGAGGAAAAGCCAGGGTTCGAGCCCTAGGCCAGACATCAAAATAAAATACAAAAAGTATTTCTTCGGCGACTTCCTCTCAGCAGATTTCTGGCAAAAACTCTGAGAGTAAATAAAATTGCCATGAAAAGTTCCTCAAAAATCTGTCGTTAGGAGTGGACTTTAAACTGTAGTTCCCACAACTCATGTATAAAATTAACACACACAACATAAGTGGTGTGAGAAGCTAGGTCGTAATCCTGACTGAAGGGTTGTAATGATCGAAATTACGTACGTACTCATAATTTCTGATACTTATACGCATTCGTACTTATTTTAATATCATGGAACTTCCTCTACTCATATTCAAAGTTTAAGTACTCATCGTATTCATACTTAACATGACACGGATGATGTTGTTGATCCCGACTCTCCATAACTCAACATTTACAAGAGTCACAAAATAAGTATGATTCGCATACGAACACTAAAATACTCACTAGAAGGTTGAGTGTTTGCTCTACTTGCTCCTCTGTCTTCTTTCTTTTTTTTTGTAAATGCAACAACAACTAAGACTGTAAATTTTAATGAATGATTCAAGTCACTCGAATAAGTATTTTCTTAAAGTCATGAATCTCAATGAGTAGGAGGCTTATGAATCAAACATATTTCGAATGGTATGAGTTTAATGTCAACGTTGTACGCATACTCATTGCAACCCGTACTTATAAATCAACGTTGTAGTGAGTACGAATGAATCAGAGTACATAGTTAAATGTAAATATTGTTGACTCACTTATATTGAAAATTTCATGAGTGTTTATGTGTAGCGAAAAAACGATTTATTGCTGATCTCTGATCCATACGCACTACGCTCTCTGATATATTCTGCTTTCTTAGTTCTAGATTGCACTGCCTGCACTGAGTAATGATCATCGCTTGTGTTGATTGAATGTAAAAAATGAATGTGCCTATGACAAATACCTTGAAGGATAAATTTTCTTATCTAAGGCCCAGAAGTCGCCGTAGTCTAGTAGGTAGTGTGTTGGCTTATTAGAGGAAAAGCCAGGGTTCGAGCCCCAGGCCAGACATCAAATTAAAATACAAAAAGTATTTCTTCGGCGACTTCCTCTCAGCAAATTTCTGGCAAAAACTCTGAGAGTAAATAAAATTGCCATGAAAAGTTTCTCAAAAATCTGTCGTTAGGAGTCGACTTTAAACTGTAGGTCCCACCACTCATGTATAAAATTAACACACACAACATAAGTGGTGTGAGAAGCTAGGTCGTAATCCTGACTGAAGGGTTGTAATGACCAATTATGTATGTATGTATGTATGGAAGACCCAGCTAAGCCTACAACTATAACTGAATTGTGGTTCTTCCAAAAGACACAGCTAAGCCTGTTTGTGACACAATTTAAGTTTTGAAATATTTATTTTCGAATTAAAAAATTCTTTAATGTGCCGCAACAATTAAAATTTGTTGACAGAAAACATTCCACAACTCACTTCACTGTTGAGAAAAAAAATTTTTTTTTATTTTTCGATATAAAACCGCAATTCAGTTTTATGAACCACTGTTGAAATATTTAAAGTTGAAATATTCTAACAGTAATTAAGCTGTTAATGGCCAAACAGGCAATTATTTGCATTGTAAAAAGTTTTCGGACCAGATTTGTTCTTGCTTTTTTTGCGCGATATGAGGGTGCAATTAAGACAGGCTGGCAAAATTTTTCCCATAAAACAAATGCCAATCGTTTGGTTGGTTGGTTGGTTAGACTTCCATGTGAGCTGTCATTAAAAATTGTTTCTTTTGATATCTTTTTCCTCATTTTCATTTTCATTACATTTTTCTCTCTCTAAATGGCCACAACAAATACCTCCGCCAGAGAAATACAAAAGACCATAATATTAGCAACAAAGGCTCAGATAAATTAATTAAATAACAATTTATTATAAAAAAATAAAATGCCACGAAATTAAGACAGAAAAAAACCTTAACAAACTGGTCGAGTGCATTGAATTCTTTTTTTTCCTTTTCTTTCGTTTTGCAAATCGGAAAAAAAACATGCTCATGTTGGGAATTCTCACCTGCATGGAAAGACACAATAGCAACGGCAACGGCAGCAGCAGCAGTAGGCATTAGCAGCAACAACATTTCAAAATTGTTTAACATTATTTTCCTCGCTTAAAATGTCTGTTTCTATGTGAATGTTGTTATTGTTGTTATTATTGTTTTTTTTGTATTTTTCAAAAGATTTAATAGCTGGCATGTAATCGTAAAAGGCATTATTATTGTTGTTGTTATGGAGTGGAAATAATAGAAACTGACACGAGTTCCATTATAATTGTGCTCTCCTATTCATATATACTGGTTGACCATAAATCTTATTTTTATAATTTGCATTTGTCCCAAAGCCTGTTAAAATGCATACACACACATATGTACATACATACGATGTATTGTATTAAAAAGAAATATTTAAAATGGCTTAAACAAAGCTCTCCCCAGCATTCATAGCTGCAGTAGAGTTGAAGGTTTACTTTGTTTATCGATAACAATGCATATACATAAGGGCACGTATAGTTTTTAAAATACAATCCAATATACTGTATATTAAAGGTGTTAACGGTACTCTTTTAACAGTAACAACCGATTAACCTTAACTATAACAATCGATTAAGAAATAATTTGTCCCATCAAAGATGTTGTGATTGAGTGGTAAACGGGCTCGACTTCAAACCAAAGCATTTCAACTTCGAATGGGGTTACGAAGTCTAATTGCCCCTGTACATAAACCAAAAATCACTGGACAGAATCAGACAACGTACAGTGGTGGCTTTATAATTAGAAACGACGTTCCTGGAACAGAGTTCTCTGGAGTGACGAATCTAAGTTTAATTTGTCCCAATCTGATGGAAAAACGTATGTAAGACGTCCTCCAAACAAAGCCTTTGATCCCAGGTACACAGTGAAAATTGTAAAACAAATTAACGAACATACATGTTGCTAAGTCGTTTCTAATTATAGGGCCACCACTGTACATCTCCGGAATTTCAGGCAAGAAAAAAATATGCTCCAAACGACGATGCATGAGTTAGGCAATGTCACATAATACGCCTTTCCCTTCTATAACCTGCTACAACAGACCACTCACCTGCTTAGCTAAAGAATTTAAAGAACAGCTACTAGGTTTGCCCTGGCTTTCGGACGACGAGGTCCGCTGCAACCAATTGGATATGTTAAGAACTGTTTTCTAGCAGCCATATTGAGTTCAATTTAAAACAGCTAACTTGCCTGCACAACAGTCGCCGTGGTCTAGTAGGCAGTGTGTTGGCTTATTAAACGTGAGGCCTCGGTTCAAATCCCATGTCAGGCATCTCCAACTAACGAAATATAAAAAAATATTTCTTCAGGGACTTCCTCTCAGCAAATTTCTGGCAAAAACTCTGAGAGTAAATAAAATTGCCATGAAAAATTTCTCAAAAATCTGTCGTTCAGAGTGGACTTTAAACTGTAGGTCCCGCCACTCATGTATAAAAATTAACGCACACAACATAAGTGGTGTGAGAAGCTAGGACGTAATCCTAACTGAAGGGTTGTAATGACCAATTATGTATGTATGTATGTAATGTCACTTAAGTAAGAAAGTTTCGTAAGAGGTATTAAACCATTCCAGAAGACCTAGAGCACAACATAAACGAAATACAATCTGAATGCTCCTGAGTGGCAAAATATCAAGCCGTTTTTATTAAAAAATTTCTGAACAAGTTGGCTCTTTCTTATGCCGTAGTGGTTTGAGTGGTACAAAGCATTATATTTAGATGGCAACCCTATCATTCGAGAAACTGCTACAGTACACTAGTTGCTTCGCTGACTGAACAAACTTGATAAATTAATGTGTGATACAATGAAAAACAAATTATCAGAAGATGGTGGAGATACTTTGTGATATGCTCGAGAAAGAAACGTATTTAGTAGGTTTGATGATAGGTTTCGTTAAAGCCAGGGGCCTGTAATTAAAATGGAGTCATTTATGCCTTATCGGCGTACGTCTAAGACATCAGTTAACTCTTAGTGAGACTCAACAAGCTAATGGATTGTCCCAGAGTGTCCGAGAAATTATTACTATTGTGCCATTATTCCATTGCGTCCTCTAAGATATTTTAGTCCACTCAGCTACTCGGTTTTTAATTCCGCGAAAGATCCTAAACTCGCTAAGTTGACCTCATGTTATTCTCTACTCAAAAAATGCGAACCTTGTCAGATCCCGCCTTATTACACTTCAGAGTTTGTGTCCTCTGGACGTCACACTATTATTGCGCTGTACTGACCGTATTACGATTATTTATACTGAAAAGTAGTATAGTTTCTGATTGGTATAGACAATCAATCCAGTCCTAATGCAACATTAGGGCAGCTGTCTGCCTTGGGGCAGCTATGCCAGGTTTCTGTTTGAACAGAATTCTGGTCCTGATGGTAATCCTTGTAATATGCGAATGGCCAAGAAGTTAATTTATTAAAGGTCTGAAGTAGCATTAAACAATGACTGTTGAGATCAAGTTAAAAATTGTATTGGCCAGTAGACGTTTATGTGGCCTGCGAAAACTACTGTGACCAGAACAATTAAGCCCGTCCAATAGTCAACATTGAGCCTGATGTCTAAGGTCAATGGACGCAGATATTTTTCGAAAATTAAAATTCAATATTTGTGCAGGCAAGTTACATACATACGCACATAATTGGTCATTACAATCCTTTAGTCCGGATTACGACCTAGCTTTTCACACACTCATGTTGTGTGTGTTAATTTTATACATGAGTGGCAGGATCTACAGTTTAAAGCCGACCCCGAACGACAGATTTTTGAGAAACTTTTCATGGCAATTTTTATTTACTCTCAGAGTTTTTGCCAGAAATCTGCTGAGGGGAAGTCGCCGAAGAAATATTTTTTTCATATTTTCGTTTTTGATGTCTGTCCTGGGGTAACATCAGCATATAATCCAAAGAGCCTACAAAATGGGGCCTACGCTACCCCTAAAAGGTAAAAAACGCAAGTTTAGCGTAGAGCTGGCGGAATAAAAAGAAAAAAGGCTTGGAGTGGAAAGTGTTAAAAGACATCGTGTGATTTAGAGCACTGAACACAATTCTTTTATATAAAGGGTTATCCATTTCGTGGTTTCAAAAGTATGGGACTAAGTTGTGAAACCAATTTTTTTCTTTTCAGTTGAGAGTCTGACATTGACGAAAATGGATCGCTTAACTATCACACAAGGCATAAAAATTGAAAAATTGAAATGCTTGAACAACAGGCGGTGGACGGCAATTTTTCGAACAAAATTTTCTTCAGCGATGAAGCACATTTCACACTCGCTGGGTAGGTTAATAAACAAAATTGTCGTATTTGGGGTTCTGAGAATCCTCAAGTAATTGAAGAGAGGCCATTACATCCAGAAAAAGTCACTGTTTGGTGCGCTCTTTGGTCCGAAGGTGTGATTGGACCGGACCTTACTTTTTCGAAAACGACGATGGAACGACTGTCACAGTCAATTCGGAGCGTTACGGTCATATCATAATCGACTTTTTTTTGCCTGCTATTGCAGAATACGACTTGGAGAATATGAGGTTTCAACAAGACGATGCCACATGCCACACAACTCGAGCGAATATGGCTTTATTGCAAGAGACATTTCCTGGCCGCGTAATTTCTCGCCGTGGCGATATCAACTGGCCACCAAGATCATGCGAATTGACACCATTAGACTTTTTTTTTGTGGGGCTACGTGAAAAACCGTGTTTATGCAGATAAACCTTCAACTCTTGAGCACTTAAAACCCAGGCATTCGTCAAGTTATGGCTGAGGTACCGCCCAATATGTGGCAAAAATTGGTCGAAAATTACCTCAAAAGAATCAATGCTTGCAACACTTCGCGTGGAGGTCATTTAAATGATGTCGAGTTTCACACATAATGTCAACGTTCAAACTTTACAATAAAAAAGAAATATCATGAATGAAAATATTTTATATGTGTTTTATTTGTGTTTACTTTTGAAACCACGAAATGGATAACCCTATACAAATGGAAGAAAATTTTATTATACAGTCCTAATATCTTAGAATATAATGAAGATTTCTTAGAATTCTATACTTGTATTGATAAAAATGTAAATTGCAACATATCCGGAACTAATACACACCTTAACTTCAAAAAAAAAACCAAGTTTCTCTAATTAGGGAAATCGATAGCTTAGTAACAGCCTATATAGCCTAACACATGACTAAAATGAAAATTATTTCTTATGAGAGGGTCATTATTAAATGAAGAAACCCATAATAAAGTTTAAGAAACATTAAAGCCCACACTAAATTCTTAAGCATTTATGTATATGTATTGTTTATGCCGTATCATTGAAACAAAATTAATGTGATTTCTTTTTATGGATTCACATAAAAAATAAATCCTAATTTCCCATCAAACTACGATAACATTTAAAGGGCAGTTACATTCCCTGCCCCTTTTATTACCACGAGGCAAGTCCGAATGCATGCATGAGTAATGCAACGTATAGTAATTGTATGAAAATTTATTGTATGTGCTAAGGCCGAGAGATCATCATTAGCCATTGATCATGATGATTTTAATGATTAGGTGAGTTGGGGGGGGGGGAGGAGGAGCCAAGCCATAAATAAACGATAATAGTTTATGAGAAAATTAATTAAAATTTAGATAAAAACGATACGAATGCGATTATCTATGAAACATTAACACATAAATACTTGTGCATGCATATACAGCTGCGTTCAAAATAATAGGAGTGCTACCATGTAATATTTTCAAAGTTAAAATTTGTTATTCTACCAATTTGCAAAACATGTTATATTTTAATGGTAGTTACAACGATATGTAAGAAATAAAATACAAAAAAGAATCTCGTAATAACTTTAATATTTACGATGAAATTGATTCATTTCTGTGTTTGCCCCTGAATTCAGTTGATCAAAAAAATAGGAGTGTGAGTGTTCTTTTAAAAATAAAAATATAACAGCACATAATTTAAAGAAAAAAGTGAAAAATAAGTACGGAAAAATGTAGTTAAAACTTTTTCTACAGTGATTTACATAAATTTTTGTAATAGTGGGACTAGAAAAGCACTGTACTGAAGAAAAGAGAAAGCTAATTAAAAATTTTCGAAATAAAGGCAAAACTTACAAAGAAACTAAGAAAATCTTAAGTTACTCCGATCAAATGATCACAAATACATTAAAATAAAAAAAAGGCCGAAACGCGTGGGCGCAAGGCCAAAACGTCTACTGTCGACGACCGCCGAATTGTGCGATACAGCAAAATAAATCCTTTAACGTCTTCAAATAAAATTCAAAAGGATCTGAATCTTGCCGTAAGTGTCCCTACTATTCGTAGGCGTCTGATGGACAACAATTTATTCGCAAGTAGTTCACAAAAGGTGCCATTGTTGACATACAAAACAGGCAGCAGCACGCTTAAAGTTTGCCCAAGAACATATCAAATATCCGAAAGAAAAATGGAGAAACATACTGTGGACTGACGAAGGCATTTGAAGACATGGTGGCATTTGGTCTAGACAGCATGTTAGACGTCCGTCCAACACCAAATATAAAGCTCAGTATACACGAAAGACAGTTAAACATGGTGGCGCAAAACTAATGATATGGGGAAGCTTTTCATATAATGGTTTAGGCCCAATACATCGAATTAGAGACATAATGGATAGGAACGTCTATGTCGACATATCCTCTAAAATGGATATTCCAACAAGACAATGACCCGAAACACACCAGTAAATTAGCAAATGAGTGGTTTCGGGTTAATGGGGATAAGGTTATGGCGTGGCCAGCTCAGTCTCCTGACCTTAATCCCATAGAACATCTATGAGGGATGTTAAAAAATATTTTGCCGAGCGAAAACCTTCAAATGCAGCTAAGTTATGGTCTGTAGTGCAAGATGGGTGGAATAAAGTTCCACTAAAACGATGCCAGGATTTAGTTTACTCCATGCCTCGTAGATGTAATAAAAAGTAAAGGCTATTCTATCAAATACTGATAGTATTTAAAGTTTCTGATTATAGTCATAAGCATTTTTAACTTTTTTAATAGTAAATCTTTATGAAATACTCCTATTATTTTGAACAGCACTTTTTAAGATATTTTTTTTAAACTTCCTGTTACTTACTTGTTGAAAGCTTTATTTAATTAATGAATAACTTAAATAATTTAGTATTGAATCAACATTACATTACACCAAAAAATTGAATTAAACCATGTTTTTTATTTGTTAAAATTTAAGCTTTTGTTTTTCAATGGGCTCACTCCTATTTTTATGAACACAACTGTATGTATGTACATATGTGCCATAAAAGGTATGTGTTATGTGCAGATGAAAAGAGTTAAAGTGGCATTCAATGTAATTTTTTCTATTCAGGAAATTTTTTCTTGTTTCGTTTCTTTTCATTGCAACACTTAAGGTTGATTCGTATAATAATATAAAGGGAATTTGTCTAAAAGCAATACCTTTAATACTACACCCACCTCCTTACCTTCCCCTTTTCATTTTATAAAAAAGAGTTTTCTTTTTGTTTTCTTAAAGCATTGCATGTGCTAAACTAATTTGTGTCGAAAAACTTTAACGAAAGGCGAATAAACTTTTATGTCGACTACTACCAACATCATCATCATCATCATCATCATCACTGTGATCATCATGATTGCCATGAAAATAATGAAATAAAATATGAACCCATAAACGTGACCATAGTCAAGATTGTTGCCATAGCATTACTCTACTCATATGCCTGTATTTGGTGTAACCATCCCTGGTATGGCCGCATATTTCTATGCCCAAAAAGATGAAATGAAATGAAACCAACAAATAACAAAAAAAAAGAATTTAAAATAAAAAAAATTCCGAAAATATATTCAAAAAAAGCAGAAGATGACGAAGAAGAAGAAGTAGGAAAACAACCCACAAAATTAAATGAAGCTGAAAGACAAAAAAAAAGAAAAAACCATCAATATTGGAAATAACACACCTTGCAACATAAGGCCAAACCTATACACAAGTCAGGAATAGTTGGAATGCATGTTGCATACCCCAAAATTAAACCAATTTACAATGAAATAAACAAAAACAAAAAAAGGAAAATAAAATCAAATCAACTAAATAAAGCATCAAAAAATTAAAAAAAACCAACAATAACAAGAGGAATAAACAAGAGGAATAAAAAATATATAAAATATAACAGCAATAAACACAAGCATTACTACAGAGCGAAAGCACCTACCTCCTTTACCTACCAACGTTGCTTTTCCATCATCGGCTTTAAACCACTTTAAGGCACCTTAGATACTGGCGGGTAAATCAATGAAGCATTTTGTTAAAGAAAAGAAACAAAATTTGTTTGAGACCACCGAATATAGAAATTCGGTTGTACTTGAATATTTTATACATAAAATAAGGCAAATCATGTTATAAATATTTTAAAAAGAAATGTTTTTTGAAGTTCCTTCTACCTTCCAAGCAAAAAATCTGGCAATCTGTGGTTAAAATTTAAAAGACGATAATAAGTGTAGAGGAAGGTTGATAACAAATCGAAAAAGAGACCTCATGCATGAATTCAATTCTACCAAAAACTCAGATTCGTAAACAACGGCGAGGTGTAGTACAGATATGTGTCTACAAACTCTGGTAATCCATGCGCAACTGCGCAATAATATAAAATGTCTGGTCCTCTGGAGGAAGTCGCCGTGGACTAGTAGATAGTGTGTTGGCTTATTAGACGAAAAGCCAGGTTTCGAGGCCCAGGCCAGACATCAAAAAAGTATTTCTTCGGCAACTTCCTCTCAGCAGATTTCTGGCAAAATCTCTGAGCGAAAATAAAATTGCCATGAAAAGTTTCTTAAAAAATCTGTCGTTCGGACTCGACTTTAAACTGTAGATCCCGCCACTCATGTATAAAAATTAACGCACACAACATAAGTGGTATAAGAAACTAGGTCCATAATCCTGACTGAAGGGCTGTAATGACCAATAATGTATGTATGTATGTTAACAGGTATCAAGATAAGAAGGTTGTCTATAAACCCTAGCAACCCATGTTCAACTTCTCAAGAATAAAAAAAAATATTTATTCAGCTGGTTTTCGAATTTTAAAATTCAATCTCCCATGAAATTATTTATTCAAGAAATCCTCTAACCTTCCACAGAAGTTTCTAGAAAACTACAGATGGCAACCCTATCATTCTAGAGACTGAGACCAATCCTTTATTCAAGAAACCCTCAAATCTTTCACAGAAAATTAACATCAAAAGTGACGATATAGATGGGCCAAGCCGACAAAGCCACATCTTTTGAAAATGTGTAGAAATCACTGAGAAAAATTTCCTAAACATTACAGCCAATACAAGAGCCTGCTGTTTTCAGAGAGGGTGTTGATTCTGTAAAACTACAGAGGGCAACCCTATCATTCTAGAGCATGCTACAGCAGACCAATCTTCAGTTTACCTTAAAACATTTACTGAAGAAAACTAAGAAAATCAAAGAAATATACAAGAAGATGAGCAAGTTGCGCTGCGATAGCTCTACGTTCCTAAAAGCAACGTAAAAAAAATATTTCTTGTCTATATTAATAACCTTCTCTCCTTAACTTTGGGTCCTAAATATTCTTTTAAAGATGGCAACCATAATTGTTAGGTAAATACATTTATTGCAATTGTAATTATTGTGCGTCAAGAAAATAATTTCAGACTACATAAAAGTCTGCACTGATGTTAGTATACGGTGTTAACATATTAACTTAAATTATTTAAATTATAAGTAAGTTTATTGCAATAAAGAACTGGTTCACTTACCTTTAAAAATTAAACGTATTTTTTAAAATGGTGAATATTGAATGCATGTAGATAATAACAGAACTCTATAGATTGTAGTACAACTTTTTGAAGAGTATCACTGCTTACCTAGAAAAGAAAAATTACGGATTAGAAAGCTGTCAATAAATGATAAACGAAATATTTGTGTTATTAATTATTCAATTAAAGAAACACCGCCTATTCTTTCATTAATAGAAAATTTAGATGCAATTTCAGTTAACTTTTCTAAAACTGCAAGCGAGTTTTTATTTTAGCCTTCCAAAGCCGCAAAGCATTTTCCCATCTTCTTATTATTACTTCACTTTGTTTTAATGTCAATAATCAAGTTCCTTTTCAGCTAAGCAGTTATTTTGTATACTGTAGCAGGTTCTAGAATGATAGGGTTACCATGGAAAAACCATAAGAAAATATATTATGCGTAGTGCTGACATTCACTAAGAGATGACTCTGATTCTCCGTTCTATATGTTCTTTTCTATGTGTTTTCCTCTCTGGAAGACAGTGCACCACCTCCATGGTCTAATGCGAACACTTTTGTTGTTAGAAAATTCGGCCCAAACCAAAATTGATTGTTTCCAACTCTTTGAAAATAAAAACAAAAACAAGGGGTAATTTTGACAAGTCAAACGTACATACATAATTGTTGCTTACAACCATTCAGTCAGGGTTACGACCTAACTACTCACACCACTTACGTTGTGCGTGTTAAAAGTCGACTCCGAACGACAGATTTTGTGAGAAACTTTTCGTGGTTATTTTATTTACTCTCCGACTTTTTGCCAGAAATCTGCTACGGGGCAGTCGCCGAAGAAATATTTTTCATATTTCGTTGTGTTGGAAATGTCTGATAGCTTCTCCCATCACTTATGTTGTACATGTTAATTTTATACATGAGTGGCGGGACCTACAGTTTAAAAAAGATTCCGAATGACAAATTTTTTCAGAAACTTTTCTTGACAATTTTATTTCTCAACTAGCAGACTGTAGTTTGTCAATTTTTTATAAAAATCAATTTAGAATTGTAAAAAGTATTTTTAAATGTGATTTTCAATTGTTTTGTATTGAAATTCAAAACTTCACAACGTTCTCGTGAAAAGTTAAAAAAAAAACAACATAATAAATACCATAATACTATTACAAAAAAAATATTTTTTTCTCGTTATCAGTGATTTAACAGGCATCGTTTGGAAGGTATTTCTACAAAAAATGTGGCCTATTGTACAAATTTTTCTTTAAATTTAAAAAAAAATATTATTAGGTCATTTTTGCATTAAAAATAACAATAAATAAAAAACCGGTTTCGAAACCGGTTTCTTAAAAAATGCAATTTTTCAAATTATTCGGAAACCGGTTTAACAAACAACCCAGTTGTTTTAATACTCTAAGTCCTAAATATAAATGCACTCAATTTGCCCGTTTTTTTGTTCCTTTCCCCCTTTGTGGACCCCTTTTGGTCCAACTTTATAAACGGAACATCTCCAATAGCTATTTGGGAAACTTAACCAAGCTAAATCGTTAAAAATTACCTATAAAACAGATAAAATACAGCATTTATGCATAAAAGTACTAATTTTTGCCCATTTTGTCTCCCTTTGTCCCATTTTTTCTCCCCTTTTGGTCAAAATTTTGAAAAGATTTATAGCCTATAACCTGCACCGACAAAAGTTCGATCTATATCCCAAATTTCAAGAAAATCGGTCCAGGCTTTCAGGCGTGATTGGCTAACAAACAAACAAAAAAACAGACTTACAGAAAGATATATATTAGGATATTAGGATTTATATCTCAGAATTTTTGCCAGTAATCTACGGCGGCGAGGCAGTCGCCGAAGAAATATTTTTCATACTTCGTTGTGTTGATGTCTGACCTAGGGTTTGAACCTTGGCCTCACGTCTAATAAGCCAACACAATATCTGCGAGACTACGGCGGCGTCAAATAAAATTTTATGCACAAATAATGAATTCCCCTTGCTACAACTCCAACTATATATAACCTAATAATTGACCAACCGAATCTAAAACTTCGGTTTTTGGGTTAAAAACAAAAAAATGCAAAGAAGAAAAAACTTAACAAAGTTTCAGAAAAAATCACACGAAATAAGTAAAATTTATTGGAACTTTTTAATGGAAGAAAAAACACAAACACAAACTATTTTGGCATGACTAGAAATTGCCACACAAACTTGCAACAATAATGCAACAAAACAAAACAAAACAAAACAGCATGTCTGCAACAAGCAACACATGGACGAAAGAAGGACAGACGACATTGTTGTGGTCACAAGAAGTAAAAAAGGAAAATAGAAAAACAACAACAGTTGAAAACAATAATAGAAGTAGGCATGCGACAAATGAGAGAGAAAGTAAAGTAAAGTAAATGAAGGAACTTGTAAGTGCAATTCCTGAAAACAAAAGGCTTTTTTTTATTTTCTTGTGGCATAATCTCAATAGAGAAACAGATTTTGTAAATATTTTCGTTTAAAAATAGCTTCTGTCAAACGTTTGAACTCTAAACACGCCCGATGCCATATTACATGAAAACGTGCGACACTTGTTTGTCGTCGTCCAGCGCACAACTATCCAAGCCACCATCCAGCCATCTTAGACAACCAACAACAAAAGCCAACCATTGGAAAGAGAAATGTAATGGCTTTGGCTATGGCTTCAGAGCGCCATTTATTAAAAGAGGAAAAAAAGCAACAACAACAAAAATGCACAAAAATTAATAGAAAAGGTTCAACGGTGCAGTCTGATCATCTATGCAAATTATGACTTGTGCAAGAAGAAGAAAAAAACCAAAATAATAATGGGGACTGTTTTAGATAAAAATCGAAATCGTTCAATAATTTCTTTATTTTTGCAAGGTGCAATATATTTTTCAATTTTCTTTATTATTTGGCTCATATTTTATTTATTTTTTTTTCTTGCATCGTTTTTTTAATTTGAAGCTCAAGTTGGAAAGTAAAAGTTGAAACAAATTGAATCATAGCAATGAAATCTTTGTACCATCGATTAGTTATGAGAAGTCATTGAAACTGAACTTAATATTTCTAAACCCTACACAAAAAAAGTGATATTAAAGTAATGAAACTTAATTTTTATAGAGTAAAGAGTATACGAAATTTTCGTTCTTTTTATTGTCTTCAGAATTTTTGAAAACATTAGGTTGCACGATGCTCTTTAAAAGATAGTCTATTGGAAGATCTTATTGAATTTTCTATCGCTTAATTAATTATTGAATTGTCTGTCACTTAAGAGGTGGCTTTAAAGTTTTAGTCATCAACGAAAACCTGCAAGACATCGACCAATAAAATGCAAATCATCGACCAAAACCTGCAAATCATCGATCAATAAAATGCAAGTCATCGACGAAAAAATGCATTTCATTGACCAAAAAAAAATGCAAGTTATCCACCAAAAATTGTAAGTCATCGACCAAAAAATGCAAGTCTTCGACGAAGAAATGCAAATCATCGACAAAAAAAATGCAAGTTATCGACCAAAAATGCAAGTTATCAACCAAAAACTGCAGACCATCAACCAAAAAATGTAAATCATCAACCACAAAAAATTCAAGTCATCCACCCAAAAACTGCAAGTCATCCATCAAAGATGCAAATCACCCACCCAAAAAATGCAAGTCATCGACCAAAAAATGCAAGTAAACGAACAAAAATGCAAGTAATCGACCAAAAAATGCTAGTAAGCGACCAAAACAATGCAAGTCATCGACCAATAAAATGCAAGCCATCGACCAGAAAATGCAAATCATCAACCAAAAAAATGCAAATCATCCACCCAGAAACTATAAGTAATCAATCAAAAAATGCAAATCATTCATCCAAAAAATGCAAGTAATCGACCAAAAAAATACAAGTCATCGACCAAAAAAATACAAGTCATCGACCAAAAACTGCAAGTTTTCAACCAAAAAAATACAAGTTATCGACCAATAAAATGCAAGTCATCGAAATAGGTAACTCTAATTAGCTGACAGTATCCCAAAATATATTTGCAAACGAAAACTTGGTGTCCATTTTCATTAGAACCTGCTTAACTATATGTATGTAGAAGATACCGCATTAATTCTTGGTGAGCGTCTAGTGTTATACTTTTTGCAGTAACTATACCAACAAAATAAGTATCAGAGCTATAATCTAAGCATCCTAAAGCCATGCGCAAACTGCAAGAAGGGAAAACTTATTATTTCGCAGAAGATTTGATGGGTTATGCAAGATGGGACACTGAGTTCAATATCTCACACTGCGGAAAACAATGAATTATAATAGAAACCCTGATTAGAAATTAGAATAGCTGAGACGAACATAAAAATTTCTCAAGGCTATAATAAGGCTTTAGTAAGGCTGAGTAAAAAATGAGCGGCCTACCTAGAAATAATCTCATATAGTCGCCGCGGTCTTTTAGGCAGTGTGTTGTCTTATTAGACGTGAGGCCTCGATTCAAACCCCAGTTTAGGCATCTCCAACTAAACGAAATATGATAGAATATTTTTTCGGCGACTTCCTCTCAGCAGATTTCTGGGAAAAACTTTGAAAGTAAATAAAATTGCCATGAAAGGTTTCTCAAAAAGTCGGAGTCGGCTTTAAACTGTAGGTCCCACTACTCATGTATAAAAATTAACGCACACAACATAAGTGGTGTGAGAAACTAGGTCGTAATCCTCACTGAAGGGTTGTAATGACCAATTATGTATGTTATGTATGTATGTATGTATAATATCAATATGGGTCTTTTGAGAAGGGTGAGTAGAATTTTCGCGACCAGGAAGCCTTGCCTTAAAATAATCTCATATAAGAGTTGCGACATATCGAACAACATCAGATAAAGTGTCCTAATCCTGTAGATTTGCCTAGGAATGATTTGATTATTCATTCAATTCTGAATAAATCATTTAACTACGTATTCCAAAGAGAATCTATTCCAAACTCCAGGCACTTTACTTCATAAATATGGTTGAGTGTTCTCTGAGGAAAACTTTCTCACGACGAAATATTTCTAGTGGCGTGCTAAACTACTGCGAAGCATGGTTATGAAGTCAAATACTTGCTGTAGAGTATTAAATGATTGGATTTGATTAAATATAATTTCTTTTGCTCACTTGCTTTCGAAAAAATAAGAAAAACAATAACAACAACAGCAACAATAACAAAAAAGAAATGAGATGAAATTAAATTGAATTATTTGTAACTATTTTTTAACCGAAAAATGAAAAAAACTGCAAAACTACACAGAAAAGTAGTAAAAAATTGTGCAATAAAGAAATGAAATGAAACGAAATGAATTGAGATTCATGTTTAATGCAGTTGTTCACATCAATCCATGCCCCATGCCATCCATCAAAGCAAATATTATTTAATGTTCAACACAGTAAAACAAAAATATGGTAGAAGATAACAAACATTCGACGATCATGTTAAATGTTTTGGCTGCGTAAGTCATTAAAACCAATACCAAAACAAAACCAAGCCAAAACAAAGAAAAAAAACACAGTAGAAAATACTCACGCAGATTTACTGACTGACTGACTGACAGACAGTAAAATAAACACCCTTCCGCATAAATCAACACATTCATCTTTAGACAACCCCACAGACAACAAGCACTGGTCCACAAAACATGGGTTATGAAATATTTTAACAAAAAAAAAAAAAAAGAAAAACAATAATAATAATAATGTTGTGGGTATCATGTTTTATTCGTGTTGTTGTTATTTGAGGCTGTTGCTGGTTTGAGGTGATTAACTACTGCAACATATTGTGTGAATTAATTGCCACACGCTATAATCAGCACCGGCTATAACATTCAGTCAATTTTATGAACAACTACCACAGAACAACAGGGTGTTTCAATAAATAGTGTTTTTTTCTCCCCATATCCATAAATGTTTTCAAACTTATGCTTTAAACAGACTCGCAATAGCTGACTTCCCATTAGGAAAATATTTGGGCAATTCACACGACTTTGTATCGTGTATGTTGTATTGAATACATTTGTTTGTTTATGAACGCTCAGTGCTATGCTGTATTGTGTATCTCGTGGCATTTAAACAATTTGATAGCCCGAAACCAACACAACTTTTTAAAAACATATGAAAACATATACACATTTCTTTCATTCACACAATTTGATAGCACGAATACAATACAATACCAATATAACTTTTAAAAAGATATGGAAAAAATGTGTATAAGTGTATCGGATTTTTATATGAAAAATATCAACAAAAATCATACACTGTTGTATGTTCTTCTAACAATACAATGAATACAACGATACAACGGCTTGTGTGAATTGACCAATTGTATTGCATACAAGGGATTTTCCAACAGGGACTTCCGAAAGTTGATAACGGACATCTTGTTAAAGCTACATCTGTCAAACTGGTTGTCATTTATTCAGTATGAGCCTAATACAACTGACCCTAATTTTCATTGAAAAATCATCTTTAGGTGTGAGATTAATTACTGGATGAATGGGTATGTAAACAAACAAAATTGTCGAATTGGGACCAAACCCATCCAAGTGAGATTCAAAAGCATACAACATCATTACAACCCTTCAGTCAGGATTATAGACCAAGTTCCTCACATCCCTTATATTAGGTTAGGTTAGAGGACGTGTACTTGTCAATTAAGACAAGTACAGTACCCGGACCCATTGTACAACGTCCTAGTTTCTCACACCACTTATGTTGTGTGTGTTAATTTTTTACATGAGTGGCGGGACCTACAGTTTAAAGTCGACTCCGAACGACAGATTTTTTGAGAAGCTTTTCATGGCAATTTTATTTGTCTCTCAGAGTTTTTGCCAGAAATCTGCTGAGAGGAAGTCGCTGAAGAAATATTTTTTCGTATTTTGTTTTGATGTCTAACCTGGGGCTCGAACCCTGGCTTTACGTCTAACAAGACAACACACTGCCTACTAGACTACGGCGACTTCATCACTTATGTTGGGTGTGTTAATTTTATACATGAGTGGCGGAACCCAGAGTTTAAAGTCGACTCCGAATGACAGATTTTTGAGAAACTTTTTCATGGCAACTTTATTTTACTCTCAGAGTTTTTGTCAGAAATCTGTTGAGGGGAAGTCGCCGAAGAAATATTTTTTTCATATTTTTGTTTACTTGTCTGACTTGAGTTTGGTCTAATAAACCAACACACTATCTACTAGACTACGACGTCTACAATCTGAAATTGATCGCAATTTTCATTGAAAAATCAGCTGTGAGATCAATTACTGGGGGGATGGGTACGTGAAAAAACAAAATTGTTGAATTTAGGATGATATCCATCCACATTAGATCCAAGAGCACGCAATACATTCTGAAAAAGTCACTGTTTGGGGTAGATTTTAGGGTGCCGTCCTTCTCATCGGTCCATATTGCTTTGAGAACGACATTGGCCAAATCATTATTGTCAATGACAAGCAATATATGTAGGTCGATGATTACCAATTTCTTTGGGCTGAATTGAATAATCTGGACACCGAAACATATGGTTTCAATAAAACAACGATACGTGCCAGATTGGATATTCTGCACGAGCGATTTGAGAGCATCGTCATCTCACAGGGAAGTGATGTGAACTGACTACCTAGATCATTCAATTTTATTCCGTTCGACGTTTTCTTGTGGAATTTTCTTAAGTCGCAAGTGTATGCGAATAAATCACAAACCACAGTAGCCCTTAAAGCCTACATAAGCCAAGCCATTGGTCATATTCAGCCAGATGTATCGAAAATTAGACATTTTAGAGGCTCTCTATCCAGAGAAGTCATGGCGGACATTTTACCAATGTTATGCCACACACAGAAGTCGTCGTAGTCTAATAGGTAGTGTATTGGCTTTTATTAGATGTGAGACCACGGTTCAACCCCCAAGTCAGATATCAAAACGAAAGTATAAAAAAATATTTCATCGGCGACTTCCCCTCAAGAGATTTCTGGCAAAAACTTTGAGAGTAAATACAATTACCATGAAAAGTTTCTCAAAAATCTGTTGTTCGAAATCGACTTTAAATTGTAAAACCTGCCACTCACATATATAATTAGCACACACAACATAATTGGTGTTGAGAAGCTAGGTTGTAATCCTGACTAAAGAGTTGTAATGACCAATTATGTTTGTATTGGGCTGGCGTTCTTATCGGTCCATATTTCTTAGAGAACGACATTGGCCAGGCCATTATTGTCAATGACGAGCAATATAGGTTGATGATTACCAATTTCATTGGCCTGAATGGGATGATCTGGGCACCGACAACAACTGGTTTCAACGCTACGTGCCACACTGCTCATGCTACATAGGATATTCTGCGACAGCGACATTGGCCAGGCCATTATTGTCAATGACGAGCAATATAGGTCGATGATTACCAATTTCTTTGGCCTGAATTGGGTGATCTGGGCACCGACAACAACTGGTTTCAACAGAAAAACGCTACGTGCCACACTGCTCAGGCTACATAGGATATTCTGCGCCAGCGTTGCGAGGGCATCGTCATCTCACATGGAAGTGATGTGAATGGGGTATCGAAATCGTACGACTTGCCCTCGTTAGACTTCTTCTTGGGCACTTTTCGGAAGTAACAGGCGTACGTGAATAAACCACAAGCCACAGTGATCCTTAAATCTTGCCATCGGTCAAAGTCAGTCAGATTTATGCGTCAGATTCATGGTAAATTTAATATTTCTGACAGGCTCCATCCAGAGAAGCGATGTTATGCTATCTGTGCCTTGTGGCATGACTTCAATATCATCTTTGAAACGAATAAAAAATTTCATTTGAAAAATTCCACAGATTGTCAGAAAATAATATTGAAATAACACCTCTTTTAATGACAAACTGTTTCCTATTATGTAGCATATGCTTATTACCACACAAATTGTTATGAACAGACAAACAAATCTCCATACAACTCCATGTACTTGTTCCAACACCTTTTTTCTTTCCATTAAGAGTCTAAGCTAAGCACTCGGTTGTTAACCACTTATAAACAGTGTGACTCTTAACCACCACCTCTTTGGGTTTTATTTTCGTATCTTTTTTTTCTTATTTTCTTATTTTCTCACATGAATTATAATGGAAAAATAATAAGTAGCGGCTTAAATGAGTTTATTTATGTTGTTTTCAAATGTTCGCATGACTTTAAGCCAACTACCATAAATACGAGGAGTTGTAACGGCAGCTTCCATTGGCGACAAATAGCAATGGCCTCATCCACTGTGTCAGCGCCTAAGTTTATTAATTAATACACTGGGGGGGAACTACATAACTAATGGTAATATTTGTATACATTTTCTACAGTTTTTTTTTGTTTTTGTTTTTGTAAAGCTATGACATAATTTTAATTAACACTTTAACTAACTCTCTGCACATTTTATTGTTTACAATTGTTTACAATTTTATTTATTAATTTATTTACTTATTAATGGACACTGTTTTGTTTTGTTTTACATATTTTTCCAGGCGAGGTGAATAAAATAGAAAAAAATAAAAATCCCACCAACTTTCTTTACACGTATATTACACGTTTTAAAACGTATTGTTATTGTTTTTATGAGGTCAACTAATTGGAGAGATAACAAGAAGATGATGGTTAGGCCATTAGTTAAGCCCAATTTGATTTGAAAAAACAAAATAAACAATTTGAAAGACTTGGTAGAAGCGAAAGGTTAACTGTGGGGCAAATAATTGAAATTTCTCACGGCCATTAAAAGGCTACGGATTACTTGTTTTTAATACAATCACCACCACTCGGGGGTTAGGTCTACTTATGCAGTGCATTTTGTTGGTACTGAGAAATAGAATGCAGGGGGATACAGACTTTAGATTTAAATCTGGTCTGCGATTATAATAGACATTAAAGAGATAGGCAGGAAAAGTGTTTCATTTATTAGAGGTTTTCTTCGGAAAAATGCAATGACTTAACGAAAATAACTCGATATTTAAGCTAAAAGTCTTCACTAAATAACAATAAAATCGACCTATTCCTGAAGGCCATATATTTTTTATCGAAGACCAACGCTCAGTGAGTATTCCCTACTCTTGCAGTGCATTGTGTTGGTATATCAAAAAGTAGGTTACAGGAGAAGGAAGGCATGCTTATATTTGGTTTTGTGTTACGATTCGAAAGCTAGCATGTACTTCAGTTGGAATCAAAGTCATGAAAAAGATTATGAACTGCCAGATATATATCTTTGTGATAGCAGACGAAATTTAAAAATTAAGAGCCATTCTTTAAACAATCCATATATTCTCAAACCATTTTAGAGGAAATTAAGTTTTAACAAACAAACAATAAAAAAGGCTCACAAATTACATCGGGCTAATGATATTTACCGGATATTAGTATCTGAAATTGCTCATTATTTAGATGGATGCCGGAAGAATACAGCCTAAGTTTATAATCCTTTCAATAATTTTTTTTCACCTTAGTACCTAAGTCATCTGATGACAGCGCAGTATCACAACACCTGACCAGGACTACTAAAATCAGAAGTATTTTTTTTAATAGTTTCTGGACTCTATCAGTATCCTGAACTCTCTCTCTCTCTCTAACAATAGAAACCCACGTGTATAATGCATGTGTTCAACTGTCTTGCCGTTTAAATCGGTGACTACAAAAATTAGACGCCAATTTCAAACCTTTACCAATAAATACTTTCGTAATATTTGGAGAATATTGTAGTCTCTAACGATTACAAAACATGAATGGAACACCAAGATGCCTTTAATTACCAAATACGGCGTTAAGAGCAGACATAGTTCGATCACACCCTAAGAAAATTCTACAGCAAAAACACTTGAGGCACCTAGTCTCTGACTGCCAAAAACTACATGAAAGCGGGCAATTAAGACCAACATTTTTAATGAATGTTAGCAAATATGGACAACAATGGAGATTCTATGTGAACAGTTAACGGCTAATAAATCACTAACATTATAAGGCCATCAAAACTGCTCTACCTTATCCCTCTCCCCCCCCCACTTATTTACATTTACAGCTGCTGCTAGAGTCATCATGTTCATGTTCTGACTTTATTCGAATTCCACCTCATCGAATATGGATTCAAGAGTTTAATTCCAGCCGGCCGACTGATTCGAAATCTTTCTCGTTACTGGTGATATTTTTTTGTTTACGTTTGTTTTCCGAAGAAAAACGTTTATTGAGCCGACTAGATGTAGTCGCCGTAGTCTAGTAGGTAGTGTGTTGGCTTATTAGACGTAAAGCTAGTGTTCGAGCTCCAGGCCAGATATCAAAACAAAATACAAAAAGTATTTCTGCGGTGACTTCCTCTCAGCAGATTTCCGGCAAAAACTCTGAGAGTGAATAAATTGCCATGAAGTTTCGCAAAAATCTGTCGTTCGGAGTCGACTTTAAACTGTAGGTCCCGCCACTGATGCATAAAATTAACACACACAACATAAGTGGCGTAAAAAGCTAGGTCGTAATCCTGACTGAAGGGTTGTAATAAACAATTATATATGTATGTATGTAACTGACAAAAAGACAATTGGCTGATCGACTACTACTCTCCATCGAATACAGATTCAGAGGTTTTATTCTAGCCGGCCAACTGATTCTAATTAATTGTTATTATTGGTGATACTTTTGAATGGGGTTTTTTGAAAAAGAAAAAAGTTTATCAAGCCAAGCAAATTAACAAAAGAAAAGCTATGCAGATAAGACAGCATTGTAGTTCGTTTAAGTTTCTTTTTGATGATTGCTAATGCCTTCAATAATGTTCCAACATGATGTCACTTGTTATACAGAGTTTACGAAACTACTCGTGAAAATCCCTGGATCCTTAATATCATTTCTCAAAATGGTTTAGGCTGCCATTAAACATAAATACAAACATATTTTTTTCTACCTTCAAAGTTAAAAAAGAAAGCTAGAACCGGGATTAGTTGTAACACTGCCTTAGCCTCGGTAATATTTCAGAATTTCAACCCAAATGAATTTCGCCAATTAAGTAGTATACTTCATGAAAGCTTTCATCTTTTATAAAAAACTTAAAGAGTTGGTCTCAATTATCATGAACTTTTTTTTGTATTGTTATTAAATTAATTTTAATTTAAATTAATTTTAATTTTTAATTTATTTTTTTTTTTAGAGAGAGTACAGCGTCTTAAAGATAACAACAATTCCCACGTTCAAAACCAAAAATTTAAAATCTGCTTCAATTAAAAATAAAATAAATAAAAGAAGTAATTCGTAAAAATTTCTAAAATTGTAATGTGCATGTCGAAAGTATTCAACAAATGTGACTGACATTCACTTTTAATTCAAAATAAACAAAAAAAAAATAAATTAAAAAAAATAGAAAACAGAAAAATTTGCGTTTTAAAAAAGACTTTCGCAGTATTTTTGTTTTTTTATTATTATTTCTTTCCAGTTGAAAGTACCAATAAAGTAATTATCATTTATAGTAGTAAAGTGATGGTATAAATTTCATTCACTTCGAGATGGTAAATTAAAATATTCATAATACCCTATAGACCACTATAACCCTTACTCACACAGTGCATTACATAGAGGTGATTTATCAGAGGTGGAGAAACGTAAGCGAGAGTAGTATAAAGGAAGACAGAAAAATCCTTCAGGCAAAAAAGCGGATTAGGAACAAATTTTTCTTGTAATGTCCTACGCTATCTCACGTTTTATAAACTGTATTGGTTTGTACTCTTTGAGCAAAATGATTAATACATTAATAAAAAAAAGTTGTATTATCGATAGGACTGTGCATTAATCCACACATATGTTCCATTCTAAAAGAGGTCGAAAAGCATTTACGACTTCGACCTACATGGTAGGTAGGTAGAGGTGGCTGCCCATCCAAGAAAAATTGGAACAGTCTCCTCTTCTTCCTCATCTCTGCAGCTTCTGCAGAAGTCGTTAGCAAGGTGTCCAAGTCCAATGCGCCTCGCATGCGTACCCATAATGCAATGCCCCGTAATGACACCGACAACTACACTGAGCACGCCTCTTTGGAGTTTAAGTAGACTCATAGACCCTCATCCAGCCTTGGCCAGATTTTACGAGCCGTTCTACCCGTGTCCGAGGCCGCCCACCTATCGTTGACAGAATCGATGATCGCATTATCAATTATGAGCTTGCAGGCCCTCATTTTTTTTTTTTTTTTTTTTTTTTTTTTTTTTTTTTTTTTCGCCGAGGAGGGGCAAATGTACCTAACCGCACCATAGAGGAAGTCGTCACATCCTCCGTGTGTGGGGCCCTCACCCACTAAATCCCCCCCTCGTCTCCTGTGGACTTGTTTGTACCCACTCCGGAACTACGGTGGTATTACTTCGGAGTGGAGTCCTTTTGGCCCTTTGGCCCCTTCATGTTCATATCCGCGTCCGGATTGCGAATCGAAAGTTGAGGAGTCATCTAAGCGCCTCCACTATTCCTTTCGTCTAGATCATCGTCTCGGTTACGCCCGGCACGTGTAACAGTATCACCTATGCCGACATGCTTACTCGTTCTGCAGCTTCAAGATCTATCTTCTTCCGTCTCAGAATGCGCTCTATGTAATTCACTACGGAGGTCCAATTTTCACTACTCGCAGTCATAACGCCGACAATATTAGCGGCTGTGATCGTTCCGACTATTGACGTCAGTACAGAGCGATAGCTCTGCCAGCGTGCACACTCGAAAACAGTGTGCTCTGCGTCATCAATTACCTCCCCTTCCTCGTACAGGCAGTAAGGGGAGGCGGCCTTGCCCATTCTGTGAAGATATTTTCTAAAATATCCGTGACCCGATAGCATCTGTGTAACGTAGTAGTTTATCTCTCCAGATTTCCGACCGATCCATGGCCTTATGTCCGGGATAAGTCTCGCGGTCCATCTTGATCTATCCTCCGCGTCTCAATTTTCGTTGTGCCTCTTCCGTGTTCCTGGCCGTGATAACAGCTGCGATATCGTCTGCGTATCCAACCAAGAAAGTTCCGTCCGGCATATCCTCCCTCAGAATTCCATCATAGCTAACGTTCCACAGGTCAGGGCCGAGGATAGATCCTTGTGCCGCTCCAGATGTTATTTGTTTCACTCTTGATCCCGAGCTTGTGTTATACACAAGCTGCCTGTTACTCAAATAACTACTTATCATGGCCAGAGTGTAATGTGGCACACAGAAATTGTTCTCCAAAGCATCCAGTACATCGCTCCATCTAAGGCTGTTAAACGCGTTTTTGACGTCCAAGGTGGCAAGCAGTACCACAGGCCTCGTAAAGTGACTCCCACGCTGTGTGACCATAGCTGCTTCAGTCACCTCTCTCAAAGCGCCAATTGTTGACCGACCGGGTCGAAAACCATATTGTCGGGCAGACAGTCCTCCTCTATTCTCAATAGCAGCGGTAAGCCGTGGCTTCAAAAGCCTCTCGAGCAGCTTTCCTGACGTATCCAGCATGCACAGTGGCCTGTACGCGGATGGGTGCTCCGGGTCGCCCTTTCCCTTGCTTATTAAGACCAGTCGTTGTTTCTTCCATATTTCGGGGAAAATACATTCTCTTAGGCACGCGTTGTACATTCCCAGTAAGAGTTGCGGTCTTTGATCGGCAATTTCCCGCACTACCTCAGGCGGGATGCCATCGGGCCCCGGTGCTTTGCCGGGTTTTAGTCCGGCTGCAGCTATTTTCAGCTCCTCTTCGGTAAATGGTAAGAATTCTATACCGAGTGTATTCTGCCGTTGTTCGATCCTCGATTCATGAGTAGGGAATAGTGTATCCACTATATTTCTCATAACTCGTTCGTCCATAATTCCCACTGGTTTCCTCCTGTTCAGTTTGTCCATTACAATTTTGTATCCTAATCCGTAAGGGTTTAGGTTTATGTCATCGCGTAGTTCCTGGAACGCCTGTTTTTTCTTGCGCGATATCGCCTCCTTCAGAGATTTCTTTGCCTCTTTGTATAATCGCATTTCGTCAACGGCCGGTCCGTTGGGTCTAGCTCTAGTGTACCTCCGTCGTAGTCGTAGACACTCTCGCCTGAGTGCTGCAATATTTTCGTCCCACCAGTACACAGCCTTCCTCCTGCTATTCGGGGGTCTCAACAAGGGCATTGCCTTCCTACACCCGCGTCCTATTATCCTCATAGTTTGTTCTACTCTCGTCCTCGCGTCGTCCGAGAGCTCAATGCTGCCACACAATCTGTCAACCTCCAAGATCAGCCGATTTTTATCCAATTTTCGTGCATCCCATCCTCTACTGTTCGGAGTGTAATTGTTCTCCTCTCCTCTATTTCTCGAAGCAAAGGTGTACGATATGTACTGATGATCACTACCCGTATATATTTCCAATACCTTCCAGTCCCTGACTCTGTGACATATGCTCTCCGAGACCATAGTTATATCAGGGATAGTTCCCTCGCATCCCGGTCGTCTAAAGGTAGATACGTTCCCCAAATTCGCGAAGATCAGGCCGGTTCGAGCTGCCATCTCCACAATTCGTCTGCCTCTTGGGTTGGTATTCTGCATTCCCCACTCTACAGCTCTGGAGTTAAAGTCGCCTGCCACTATGAGGTTGCCGCCAATCTGCGTTATTGTATCCTCGATTCTGGCCAATTTCTCCTCAAAGGTTCCCACGTCATCATTGGGAGTCAGATAACAACTCATTAGAGTAATATCGTCAAACTGTATCCAGGTGAAACAATCCCCCCTACCAGATCTTCTCGGTCGGGGGCCCTGGTTATCCGTTATCCATATAGCCGCTGTAGATGTTTCATCACCCAGCCAGAATCCGCTATTTTTAGCTGCATACTGTTCGCTTATGACAGCTACGTCAACTTCCTGCTCCCTGACTATCTGCGATAGCAAAGAAAAAGCCACCCTCCCTCTATGCATATTTAGCTGCAATATCTTCATGCTGCCTTCCGTAAGGTCTTCTCACAACACCGCGATCCCGGGAGGTGATTCAGAGATCTTCCCGACTCGGCAGAGCAAATACAACATTTCATTTCGTTTCGGCATTCTTTTCTCTTATGCCCCTTTTCTCCACATTTCATACATAGGTCTGACCTGTCCGGTCCACCACACTCCCACCGTCTGTGACCTATTCCGAAGCATCGAAAACAGCGTGTCGGTTCTTCCCTGATAGTTATTCTACAGCTTGTCCAGCCTATTTTGATCCTCTGTAGTTTCAGAAGCGCATTCGCACAACCTGCAGAGGTTGTTACGAAGGCTCTTTTCTGCTCACGGCTGTTCGCCCCGGTTATACGGACGGATATATCCGGATTCATTTCGCCCGCTTCTCTTTGTACCGCTGCCAAAACTTCCTCAGTGGTTGTGAGGGCATCCAGGTCCCGAATTTCTAAAGTGACCGTAGGCACAAGGTCCTTTACGGTTGCCTCTTGATTTAGGACGCTCTTTAGGTTCTCCCTGAACTCGTCTCTTTTGCCCTCATAGGTATGCCCAGATTCGAGAACTCAGCGGTGAGTTCGATGGTCGCGACTTATGTATGTACAGTGGTGGCCTTATAATTAGAAACGACTTAGCAACATGTATGTTCGTTAATTTGTTTTACAGTTTTCACTGTGTACCTGGGATCAAAGGCTTTGTTTGGGGGACGTCTTACATACGTTTTTCCATCAGATTGGGACAAATTAAATTTAGATTCGTCACTCCAGAGAACTCTGTTCCAGAAACATCGTTTCTAATTATAAGGCCACCACTGTATGTACATATGTGTGTAACTTGGAAGAAGGAGCTTGTAATTGTCAGGAATAACAGGAAGCTCTTAATGGAAGACCCGATAGTAACAAGCTTAGATTAAGTGAAATATTTCTTAACGGTTAATATAAAAAAACCCCAAGTAGCATGAATAGCTATTTCGATATTTTGGTAACAGCTAAGATCGCTATACCAAGACTTTCTGAACATCTGACAAATTGCTACTATTGGCAGAATCTTAATAGCACGCTTACAAGCAAAACACATTAAGGCGTAGTAGTATCATCATATGAGTGCCTTGAACAACTATTACTTTTTAAATTGTGTTTATTGTTGTTAATTTATGTTTTAACATGTTTTTTTTTTTTTGGTTTTTTTCTAACCAAACAGATTAAAAGATATTAAAAATTTTGCAACCATCTTACCTAATATTTTTTTGGCTTTTTGTTGTTAATTTTTTTGCAAATCACCTTTTGCCAATTATGAAGAATGTAAATTAACTTTTACAATGTGTTTAAGGAAAAAATAGAAACAAAAACATAACCAAACGTAAACGTAAACACCTCATACAACATTGTATTAAAACGAATTAATAAAATGTATTGTATAGGGTCCGCCATCCAACGTTTTTTTTTTCAACTAGTGCTTATTTCGTGAATTGGTAACACTTGCTAGCTCATGTCTGATTTGACAGATAATTAGTTTTATCCGTCCGCTGAACGAATATGGTCGTGTATACGCTTGAACAACGCTGGGGAAATATTGCGACATTACTTTGAAAATCATGGTAATGTTGCAGAATGTATGCGGAAATTGAATACGGATTTTGGAAGAAGAGAAGCACCGTCAGCTCCGTAATGTTCGCTATCTTGTGAAAAAAGTGAAAGAAACTGGCATCCTCCTCGATAAACCAAAGCGTGAAAAGCCAAAAACAGTGCGTATACCCGAGAATATTGCTGCTGTGGCAGAAAGTGTGCGTGAAGCGCCATCAACATCAATTCACCGTCGTTCTCAACAATTGAACATTTCGGAAACATCATTGAGACGAATTTTGCATAAAGACCTTGGTATGACGCCATACAAATTCCAATTGGTTCAGGAGCCAGGAAGCCAATTAACCATCCAATGCGTTTTCGCTTCGCTAAGTGGGCCTGGGATCGACTTACAGAAGATGCCGATTTTGGCAAAAAAAAAATCATCTTTTCAGATGAAGCTCATTTTGATCTTGGCGGATATGTAAACAAGCAAAATTGTCGCATTTGGGGCACAGAAAACCCGCCGCACGCATACATTGAAAAGCCGATGCACCCAAAACGAGTCACTGTTTGGTGCGGATTTTGGTCCAGAGGCATAATTGGGCCATTTTTCTTCGAAAATGAGCAAGGAGTGGCGCCGTTACAATCAATGGCGATCGTTATCGGGCCATGTTGAACGAATTTTTGTTCACAAAAATTGAAGAGGAGGATATTGGCAACATTTGGTTTCAACAGGACGGCGCTACGTGCCACACAGCCGAAGCTACACTCGATGTTTTACGCCCTGTTTTTGAAAAACGCATTATCAGCCGCAGAGCTGATGTCGTTTGGCCACCTCGGAGCTGGGATTTGACATCGTTGGACTATTATTTGTGGGGTGCCGAAAAGCCAGAGGCAATTGACGCTTTTAAGGACAATATTCGTGAGGCCATTGGTGAAATACAGCTGCACACAATCGATAATGTGCTTAAAAATTGGACCGATTGTGTAGGCTACTGCATGGCCAGCCGAGGCAGCCATTTCAATGAAATTATTTTCCATTATTAACCGGAAGGATTGTACTTTAAAATAAAAAAAAGAAATTTAAGAAAGTATTCAGTAGTTTTTCTTTTAAAGCATTTTCAAAAAAAAGTTACATATTTGGCGGACCCTTTATATGTTGTTGCGTATGTATCTCTTTTGCAATGCATATGTATAAGATTTCAATCATTATATTTTAATCAACATCTTCATTATTATTATTACGATGATATCAGCATATCGTCATCAGTGTTGTTAGCATCTCGAATTTTATTATCGCATTGACACCTGTTAGTTAGCATATCAACATTAGCTTTCGTTATAGAGAAAGCCATAAAGTACATGGAAATTTTGTTTGTTTCTTCTTGTTTTTATTATTTTTAATTTTATTTTAGTAATCAACCCAAATCAAAATCTCAAAGCCGTTAAAAAAGATCTAAAAGTCAAAGGAAACGTATAATAAGAGTCAAAGTGAAACCAAAATAAAACACAATTCTTTTTAATTTAAAAAACAATCACAACAAAACAAAAGCGTAATAATAGTTAAATTTTATATTTTCAAGATGATAAATTAGAAATGGAAAGGAAAGTAATTGATGACAAACTCTAGTTGTAAAGACTGGGTCAAGGGAAAAGTGAAAGAAAGAAAACAACTCTGGTGTATCCCAACTGAAGAAGAAGATGCGCAAAAGATCGAAGCATTAGACTCACTATCAACTCACTGTCATTAATAAATTATGGGACACACTTTTCTAGCAGACAACAGTTCAAGTCGCCTCGGTTCAATCCCCAGGTCAAATATCAAAACAAAAATACAAAAAAAGTATTTCTTCGGCGACTTCCTCTCAGCAGATCTCTAGTTAAAACTCTGACAGTAATTAAGATTGCCATGGAAAGTTTCTCAAAAAAAAATCTGTCCTTCAGAATCGACTTTAAACTGTAGGCCCCACAACTCATGTATTAAATTAACACACACAACATCAGTGGTGTGAGAAGTTAGGTTGTAATCCTGACTAAAGGGTGTATGTAATAGTTCAAATCTTAATATGACAGGGTACAGCCCGTCTTCCCCCGTTTTCTTCCTTCAATAATGATTTTTCTGTGCAGCTCCATAATAATCTCTTCCAGATAAGCAATCGAATTCTTATTAAGATTTTCACGAATGGATTCTAAAACGGAGTTGGCTGTTGGGAAGGGTTTCTACATCGAAAGAAGGGTTCCTACAAGAAGATTAGCTTCATACCAGAGATCAGCAATGAGTACTCAAAAAAAGAAGTAGAATCGAATCATACTCATAATTTCTGATACTTATACGCATTCATACTTATTTTAATATCATGGAACCTCCTCAACTTATATTCAAAGTTTGAAGTACTCATCATGTTCATACTTCACAACACGTATGATATTGTTGACCCCGTCTCTCCATGACTCAACATTTACAAGAATCACAAAATAAGTATGATTCGGGTACGAACGCTAAGTACTCATTAAAAGGTTGTGTGTTTGCTCTGCTTGCTGTTCTGGCTTTTTAGCTTATGTGTCTTTTTTTCTTTTTTGTAAATGCAACACACATGAATCTAAATGAGTAGGCTTATGAATCAAACATATTTCGAATGGTATGAGTTTGATGTCAACGTTGTACGCATAATCATTGCAATCTGTACTTATAAATCAACGTAGTGTAGTAAGTATGAATGAATCAGAGTACAAATTAAATTCCAATATTGTTGACTCCCTTATATTCAAAATTTCATGAGTGTTTATGAGTAGCATAAAAACGATATACTACTTCAAGCCAAACATTCTGCAACCTTAAGGCCAGTCAATTAACTACACGATCCTTTATTAATAACAAATAAACTTCCAGTGTTCAAAAAACCACTGTGCTTAGCATTAGACTTTAAAATACAATTCGCAGTGAGCAACTGACAGCTTACGACTCAACTCTGAGTGGTAACATCGTTCGTTTGTCCTATTTATACAGTCTTATTTCACGTCTGGCAACTTCAAGATCATTCTATTCGGAGATATTCTTTTATTCTTGTTTTTGGTTTAATTCTGCTTTAATATTGCCGAGTATAAGACGAATATATTTCATTGCTACACTGTTCTAAAAGCCTTAAAGTGTGTCATATTCATAGTATTCATATTCCTAAAAATATGGCAGACATTTTTTAACGTCTTGAACCTTGAGAACCTTGAATGTGGTCTTTACAGTATTCATATGTCGCAGATTTTTTAACCCTTTGCAATCGGCTGTCCCCTCTAAGGGGACAACGTAAGTCTAGCATATCACTCGGTAGTCCCCTCCGAGGGGACATGATAGTTCGTTAGCGATTACGGACAATGAAATTATTCCACAGCAATTTTTTAAGAAACACGTGTTCTCCTGTAGTTGTCTGTTAAAATGGCACAAAAAATTTGTGATAAGATTAACAAGATGCATGATAAATAAATCGTCCGTTCTACACGTCGAAAAAGAACGTGCGAAGTGCGTTCACGACGGACTGTACACTTCTCTGACCAGTTGAGCAAATTGTAGATATAGTGGATTAGGCGTCCAAAGCTACAAGGGTGTGGCGCAATGAAGTGGGAAACTTGATACGATAATAAAGAAATGCGATAACCGAGAGAAGAAATATACAAGATCTCAATTCGTACTAAAGCGTCGAATAGAAAAAATTTTGGATATTTCTTTGTAAATATGTGTTCTTCAATGTCCACAAATTCATATAAAACAAAAATTATCACAATTCCTTACTTGGTTCTAAAATTATCCTGTATAATATCACGTTTCAAGGATGTACGTTTTCGTTAAAAAGTAGCGTCGAGTTGCTGGTAGGTAAAGTCCGAAACGGTGCCGAGTGTAAAGGGTTAATATGCGAAGCATGGTTATGTTACTTTTGCTTGTTTGAGCGAGCACTCGAGGAATGAGGGAATTTTAGGAAGACTAGTCGAAGCCCGCAGGCACTAACCAACCATTTGCAGACATGAAATGCAGGCTAGATGTCACAAAAAACCCCTGTTCTGACAAAATACACCAAATTTGGTATCTCTATGATCACAAGCGAACACTTATTTTGACCAGAAATCGCAAGTGTAGTCTGCGCTTGGTGTTGGAGGCGTTTGACCCTATCACCCCTTTTCTCTGTCATTGCCCTGCATTGTCTGCTGTCAACAAAGAAAGATTCGTGCTTCAGTACTTATACTATGTTCAGACATGCATTAATATTGAGTAAATCGCAATAAACGTCATTATTGATTTCAATATTTCACATAAAATGTCAGTTAATTTTGCTCAAAAAACCATAAATTGTTATAATATTGATTATTGTCATAAGTACGTTCAGTGAGCATATTACAATTTTCCGAACACTTTCTATTGATATTTGACAACTCAAATATCAACGATCAAAAAAAAACATTGTTGATAACCAGCTGTCAAATGAATATTGAATGAAAAATAAGCAGCTGAACTGCGTATATTATGTCTCAACACCTAAAATATTGTAATCAATAAACCGAATATTGACTCAATAAAAGTGCATGCCTGAATATAGTATTACTTAATGGATCTATGAATGTAGACAGGCTTTAAAGGTTCATGAGAATGCTTTAAGCGTGAGGATTAGATAAGCTAAATATGATTCCTGTTACAGGGTAGCCGTAGTCTAGTAGGTAGTGTGTTGGCTTATTAGATGTGAGGCCACGGATCAAACACCAACAAAACAAAATTTTAATATTTCTTCGGCGACTTTTTCTAAGCAGATTTCCATCTAGAAGTTGCCATAGTCTAGTAAATAGTATGTTGGCATATTAGACGTGAGGCCACGGCTCAAACGCCAGGACAGACATCTTAAACAAAATGAAATACGAAAAAATATTTCTGCGGTGACTTCCTCTCAGCAGATTTCTGACAAAAACTGTAAGAATAAATAAAATTGCCATTTAAAGTTTCCCAAAAATCTATCGCTCGGAGTCGACTTTGAACTGTAGCTGCCGCCACTCATGTATAAATTTAACACACACAACATAAGCGGTCGTAATCCTAACGGAAGGGTTGTAATGTATTATTTTCCTTTCTAAACTCCTATTTCTTCTAACACAGTGGCATGATTTAACAACGTCATCTTATTAATGGCCGGCCTGTGAAAATATTTTCCTTTGTTTTTTATGACACTTTTTAATTGAACATAAAATAATGCCGAAGCCTAAACGAAAAGTACCTTGCCTTGTTGTTGACACAAATACTTTAGCAGCACCTGACCAGTATTATTATAAATTTGAATCATAAAAGCGTTACGAGCGTTCAAAATTAATGATTACTTTCCATTGTAGTCAAGAATTATGCAGCACTAATAAACAAACGAAGAGAATAATTCCGAATAACCTAAATACCTGGAAGGCATGGAAGACATGGAAGACATATAAACAAGCATACAAACTAGCAGAGAAGTTACACCAGTAGAGATTGCAAGTAAGCATACCAGTATGCAACAGCAACAACAATATTGGCTATGGACGAATGAATGGTTGTGGATGGATGGCTGAACGGATGGTTGGATGGATGGTCAAATGAATGGCATGAAATGGAGGAGAGTCGAAATTGTGTTAAAATGTTTGACACGCAAACACTGTTATGGCACCGATAATAATAATAATAATAAAGAAATACAACAACAATAACAACAACAAAAATACTCAAAAACAATAGCAAACAATACGATGCGATACGATACAATACGATACGACATTATATGATACGTTCGTCTAGTTATACTTAAAGATTTGCTTGCTTGGTTATTTAAAAATGGCATAGCAAGGCATAGCATTGCAATGATGATGATGATCATCATTATCATCTTTATTTATAATAATTACCATAGTAATGATAATAATGTGGATATAAAACTTCGTTTATAAAAATTAAAAGAAGTGAAGTTGAAGTTGAAGTTAAAAATAATAATCTAAACGAAGCATAACGTTTATCATTATCATGTACTTGTATAGCCTTTGGTTAAGTGAGGTTGAAGTGAGATGATGTGATACAAAGTGATAGTGTTGTATAGTTTATTTTACAAATACAACAAAAAAAAATAATAATCATTTTATTTTCGTTTTTTTTGTTGTTGCTTTTTCGCAAATGTTGTTAATTCAGCATTGGCAATGAAATTGCATTTCTTTGCCGTTGATATACTATTTTTTTAATTTGTTTTTTTTTTTACAGCAACAACGGCATACAAAAGCACACAAAAATAAACAGAAGTTTAAAATGATGGTTTCTTCTTACGAAAATATAAAAAACTCACAACCCATACTCCAACCGCCCACTACGTAGTACTGAACAGGTGTACATTACATTAATAACATATGAATCGAATCCATTAAGTCAGCGTTAGGTAGGTACGTAAGTAGAACATACATACATACATTGATGAGGGTCCCACATTATAATATCACAATTAAACTTTCTTACATAACATAACATAATTGGTCATTGCAACCCTTCAGTCAGGATTACGACCTAGCTTCTCACACCACTTATATTGTGTGTGTTAATTTTATATATGAGTGGTAGGATCTACGGTTTAAAGTCGACTCCCAACGACAGATTTTTGAGAAACTTTTCATGGCAATTTTATTACTTTCAGAGTCTTTGTCTGAAATCCGCTGAGAGGAAATCGCCGCAGAAATATTCGAATTTTGTTTTGTTGGAGCCATGATTACTAACTTTTTCATTCCTGAGTTGAATAACCATGATGTCCAGGAGATGTGGTTTCAACAAGACGGCGCAACATGTCACACAGCTCGTGCCACAATAGATTTATTGAAAGACACGTTTGGTGACCGCATAATTTCACGTTTTGGACCTGTGAATTGGCCTCCAAGAACTTGTGATTTAACACCGCTAGACTACTTTCTGTGGGGCTATGTAAAGTCATTTGTCTATGCGATAAAGCCACAAACGCTTGACCATTTGGAAGACAACATTCGCCGTATTATTGCCGATATACGGCCACAAATGTTGGAAAAAGTCATCGAAAATTGGACGTCCAGATTGGACTACATCCGCGCCAGCCGTGGCGGTCATATGCCAGAAATCATATTTAAAATGTAATGCCACATGATTATCTTTCGGATAAATAAAATTCATGTCAATCGAATAATCCATCGTTGTTTTATTGCAACTTAAAGTTCCATACCTCTATAAAAAACACCCTTTACATACATACGTAATTGGTTATTATAACCCTTCAGTCAGGATTACGACTTGGCTTCTCACACCACTTATGTTGGGACCTACAGTTTAAAGTCGACTCTGAAGGACAGATTTTTTTGAGAAACTTTTCATGGCAATTTTATTTTACTCTCAGAGTTTTTGCCAGAAATCTGCTGAGCGGAAGTCGCCGAAGAAATATTTTTCACATTTTTGTTTTTATGGCTGATCTGGGGTTTGAACCGTGGCCTCTCGTCTAATAAGTCAACACACTACCTACTAGACTATGGCGAATACATTTCTTACAATCATTATAGAAATGCTGATGTTTTTAACGTCCATGCTTAACAGTTCAGCGAGTTCAATTGCATGGGTGAAGCCCATATGTTGCGTTCTAATTGCGACAATGTGGGACATATATACAATAAATACAAAATTGCTTCCTCCCCTTTCCCGTATCTGCAATGTACTATATGCAGAAATCATTGGGAAGAGAAGTTTAGAAAAGCATAATGGGCGAAAGAAAGGATAGAGAGCGGCGAACACTTTTCTCAAGCTAAATAGAATTGAGACGATCTTTTGTTAGGTAATTACAATGAGATCTAGTAAATGGCCTTCTTATTGATCACGGATAAAACACTTCTTGCAGATAAGAATTGCCTCAAGACAATTATGCAGATTTTGTGATGAGGAGACTAAATCACCACAACACATCATTAGAATCTATACGGCGTTTCTGTATGTCAGTACAAGACACCGGTGTGCTTACCAAGTCTTAGGCAGGGAGTTATCCTTACTGATATCGAATATTATTCTGACGATTGTTAGACCAACAGGATTTAAGGAGATTATTTAGGGATACCTTGCATAGATTGAGAGTAATAATGGGTGATTTTTTAACCATTATCTTTTTGGCAACACTGGTTTAAACAGCTCACGTACGTTTCGTGTTTTGTTTCACTGTCAAACATCTTCAGTTTGGTCTATAATTTAACCATGAATCGTTTTACAAACGAACAACGCTTGAAAATCAAATTTTATTGTCAAAATGCGTGCTCTGTTAATAAAGTTCATCGCGTGCTTCTTCCATTTTATGGTCAGTTTAATCGACCCACTGAAGCGGCTATTCGGGCTATTGTGACTAAATTTCGCAACAAATTTACATTGTTGGACATTAAACCACCAACATGCTTACGTAGAGTGCGAACTGAAGAAAATATCGCAGCTGTATCGGTGTCAGTATTAATGATGACCATCAATTATCGATTCGTCGCCGTTCGCATCAATTGGGCCTCTGTTACTCAACAACGCGGAAAATTTTGCGGAAGGATTTAGGTGTGAAGCCTTTCAAAATACATGCTGGTGCAAGAATTGAAGCCGAACGACCTACCGCAACGCAGAATTTTTGGTGAATAGGCTCTTGGAAAGTTGGCCGAAGATTCACTTCTTTATCGAAAATTTGTGTTCAGCGACGAAGCTCATTTTTGGCTCAATGGACACGTAAATAAGCAGAATTGCCGATTTTGGAGTGAAGATCAGCCCGAAGCATTGCAAAAGCTACCAATGCATCCAGAAAAAGTCACAGTTTGGTGCCGTTTATGGGCTGGTGGCATCATTGGACCGTACTTCTTCAAAGATGCTGCGAATCGTAACGTAACTATGAATGGTGAGCGCTACCGTGAGATGATATCCAACTTTTTTTTGCCCAAAATGCAACAGCTTGACTTGCATGACATGTGGCTTCAACAAGACGGTGCCACATGCCACACAGCACGCGTAACAATGGACTTATTGAGAGGCGAGTTCGGTGAACATTTTATTTCACGTTCGGAACCGGTCAATTGGCCGCCTAGATCGTGCCATTTAACGCCTTTAGACTATTTTTTGTGGGGCTATGTTAAAGCTCATGTCTATACAGACAAGCCCGCTTCAATTGACGCATTGAAAGATAACATTGAAGCATTTATTCGTGAGATACCGGCCGAAATGTTGGAAAGAGTATGTCAAAATTGGACTAAGCGGATGGACCATTTGAGGCGCAGTCGCGGTCAACATTTGCATGAAATAATCTTCAAACATTAAATTATATGGACCGTAATATCGATTCAAATGAAGATTTCATGCATTTTTCTGAATTTTGTGTTTTTTTTTTGAAAAATTTTCCTATAGCTCTTAAAAAATCACCCATTATAAGAGATTTAGATATAGTAAACTTTTGGGAGAGCAGGTGAATCTATTTTTTTGAACATCACTGAACATACAGACTGAACTTGCTAAAAGGCAGTCCGAAAGTCATTATTCTGGACTGTATTATTTCAAGAGCAGTTAAGTTAAAGTCTTAATTATTTTCAAAAAAATTTAATAAAAATTTAAATAGAATTTCATATGCTGAACATGTACCTTTAAGGCTCTGCATTACTCATATAATAATAATTAATGTGGTTGTTAAACATTTATAGCAATTGTTATAAAAACAAAACAAACACAAACAAAAAATAAAAAAAATATTAAATTAAATACATATTTTTAAATAATCGTTAATATTAACCAACTGACTGACTTACTAGAGACTGACTAAAAGTGTGTATATAAATATGTCTAAACGGCTGCTGCTGCATTCATACGATATATTGTTTGTCTAACAATGAAAAACACAATTTTTTTTTCTTTAATATTCATTGTATTCGAATGCATTTTTTTGTTGGTTTGTTGGTATCTGTGGAATTCAAAAGCCATAAAATGTTAACAAACAAAACTCTTTTTAATATTTATAAAAAATAAAGTTGAATTTTTCTTTACTATACTGACCTAAATTTTGGCATTGAGTGAAATGGCCCGACTGATGGACACAAACAACAACGTAAAGATAAAGAAAATTAAAAATGCTAAAAAACAAAAAATTAAGCCAAATATAATCGGCTATAATGCTGCTCTAATAAAATTGATCAAAAATTGTTTTTTCATTTTGGCCCTATTCCCGTAGAGAGTTAAGGCTTTTAATAATAAAACATAATAATCTTTAACAATAAAACATTTAATAAATTATGTCTGAACCTTAATTGCTTAGGTTTTTATTATCATTTCTAATGATTTTTATTTTTTTCAATGATTAGTTTTTTTATGAAATGATTATGAGCATTTATGATACGTTAATTCCCTTCAAACTGATTGTATTACTCACGCATTTGTTCATGAAAATCATGATGAAACGTTTAGAAATTGTTTAGAAATCAAATTTTTATTGTATTTCAACTAAAGACCCTCCTTCTCTCTTAGACCCCCCTAATCATCTATTCACTTACATTTGCTAAAAACAAATTGGCATTTTGGCAATTGATTATATGTATTTGCGTGTTAATCGTAGAAAAAAAAAACTAAAAACTAAAAACAAACGATTAAAATATACAATCAAAGTACAAAGTAATGCTGAATAATTATAAAAATTGCACAGTGGTCATAAAAAAGCAAAGAACGGCAAAGAAAATAGAAATATTGGCTGCCTTCCAAAATGTATCAATACAAAGTTTGTATGCAGTTCTACAACTGTATACAAACTATGTAGATATGCAAAGTAACCAAACAATGCATCAACTATAAATCCGATGCCTGACTGCTTTTTGACTGCGTTAAAAATACACATTGACGACGTTTTCAAATAGAATATGTTGTAGATATTTTGGACAGCGGCATTATGAAACACGATACTTTGTTCAAACACAAAGCAACTAACATTTTGGAAGGCAGCGATTATATACCAATGTAATAAAGGAAATACAAAAGTTTAGTTTGATAGGCAAAAGGGAAAAGAGCAACAAGGAAAACTGGGTGTCTCGTTGGCACGTTTGCCTTAAGACAAATTGAATTTCCGAGCGAGTTTTCGTTCTTTTCTTTCGAATAGGATTGATTCTCTATGGCACACTATTGCTGTCCCCATTCCATAAATCTATGCGTCACTTTTATGAAAACAGATTCAGATTTCCAGTGTTGTGGAGTAAGACGGTGAAATTTCGTTTGTGGTTATTGATCTGCGTTATTTAGGTCACACAATTGCTGTTCTCACTTCATGGAACATTTTAGATTCACTTCACTGTCACTTTTATGAGCCCTTGCATAGACATTTTGAAGGCGAGCCCCCTACGTCCGCAGTCGGAAAGAACAACTTAATGAAAGTGAGGACCAACCTATTTCCAGTATTGTTGAGTAAAAGTATGTGGATCTTTGCTCGTAGTTATTGATCTGTGTGCTCCAGGCAATAAAATTTTATTGGATTTTATGCAACTGTTATGAATGAAGTTGCCGTAGTCTAGTAAGTAGTGTGTTGGCTTATTAGACGTAAAGCGAGGGTTCGAGCCCTAGGCCAGACATCAAAACAAAATACAAAAAGTATTTCTTCGGCGACTTCCTCTCAGCAGATTTCTGGCAAAAACTCTGAGAGTAAATAAAAATTGCCATGAAAAGTTTCTCAAAAATCCGTCGTTCGGAGTTGACTTTAAACTGTAGGTCCCGCCACTCACGTATAAAATTAACACACACAACATAAGTGGTGTGAGAAGCTAGACCGTAATTCTGACGGAAGGGTTGTAATGACCAATTATGTTATGTATGTATGTATGTAAACAAAATATCGCCCTGGAAAGAAAAAACTTCACTCGTTTATATCGTTTTCGCTTTTAGCTTTTAGTGAACCAAAAAAAAAACAGTTAACCAACCGCTTAATAAGCACGAATAAAATTAAAGAAAATCATTAAAAAGCCGCATAAGTTGTTATCGCACATGTAGACATACATACATACATAATCCTTATTGGAGGTACAATTTAATGGCCTTGTGGGAGAAAATCTATGATTTCTTTTTATAACAATGAAACATAACATTTTACACATTTTTAATGGGAAACCCACCCATTATTTTCCCCCTAAAAAGAAAAAAAAACAGAAAAAAAATTGGAATTGAAAATGGAAATGGAAATGGTAATGGTAATGGAAAAAGAAAATACCTACCTTTCAAAAATAATTATTTTTCATGTAACATAAGTCATATATTACTATTCAGATACGTATGACTTTATCGGTGTATACTGTTTGTTATTTTACTTTATTATTATTTTTGAATTATTTTTTCGTTTTTCTTTTTTTTGTTTTATGGTATGAAACTTTAATGTTGTTCGAAGAAAAAAAAAAACAACGAAAAGAAAATTCGATTGTCTTTCAATTGAAATTGATATTTTTCTTGCTTGTTTGTAAGCGCTTTGAAACCCACCCAGTCCATTGCCAGACATTCGTTAATACACACACGGTGGTAAAAACAACATCAAACATAATTATCGCATTTGTATTCCAAACGTCAGATAATATACTCGTACCACAATTGAAAAAGCAAAGAAAAAAAAACAACAAAAAAAAACCAATATTATGGACATTGTTTTGAAAATCAGAAAATTCAACTTTTTAGTGTCAAATTAAAACATAAAGCAACTCATATCTCATACACATAGTAATTGAATAATAAAATAAAAATAAAATTATAAGAATTATTGATTTATGGGCCATTGAATTCAAAATTGAAAATTATTAAGCCCAGGAATGTTGGCTAAACTTTAAATTTTTTATTCTTTTCTTTCGTTCTTTTTTTATGTTCTGGGTCGATACAGTGTGTAATAAAAATGGCACCAATGAATAGTTTTACTTAAGACCAGTGTACAGCTGAACTGCCAACTCACATGCACACAGTGCAGTAAGAGTAAAAGGAGTAAATTACATACACACATACACACATAATTGATGATTACAACCCTTCAGACATGATTACGACTTAGCTTCTCACACTACTTATATTGTGTGTGTTAATTTAATACATGCGTAGCTCAACAATAGATAGGCGGCTTCGGACAAAGTTGAAACGGCACAGAAAATCTGTCCAAATCTGTATGGAGGACCCACAACATGTCTGCATGAATTCCAAAGAAATGCTTCAATGTTGTCTTCCAATGCGTCAATTGAAGCGGGTTTGTCTGTATAGACATGAGCTTTAACATAGCCCCACAAAAAATAGTCTAAAGGCGTTAAATCGCACGATCTAGACGGCCAATTGACCGGTCCCGAACGTGAAATAAAATCTTCACCGAAGTCGCCTCTCAATAAGACCATTGTTACGCGTGCTGTGTGGCATGTGGCACCGTCTTGTTGAAACCACATGTCATGCAAGTCACGCTCTTGCATTTTGGGCAGAAAAAAGTTGGATATCATTGAAGCATGTATTCGTGAGATACCGGCCGAAATGTTGGAAAGAGTATGCCCAAATTGGACTAAGCGGATGGACCATTTTAGGCGCAGTCGCGGTCAACATTTGCATGAAATAATCCTCAAACATTAAATTATATGGACCGTACTATCGATTCAAATAAAGATTTCATGCATTTTTCTGAATTTTATGGGGTTTTTTTTTTTAAGTTTTCCTATAGCTCTTAAAAAATCACCCGTTATGATTGTCGGGGTTATTACGGGGCATAGTATTATTAGCACTCATAAGATGTGCTTTGGTTTTGGATACCTTACTAATGATTTCTGTAGAAGCCTCAGAGATGAGGAAAAATGTATATCCTACTGGATATACATATGCCCGGCACTATGTTGGAGGAGAAAAAGGCATCTTTGTGGCTACTATATAAAGAATCTTGAAAAACTGTTTAAAGTCGACTCCGAACGACAAATTTTAAGAAACTCTTCATGGCAATTTTGTATTTACTCTCAGAGTTTTTGGCAGAAATCTCTTGAGGGGAAGTCGCCGAAGAAATATTTCTTCATACTTTCGTTTTAATGTCTGACCTGGTTTTGGAAACGTAGCCTTAGGTTAGGTTAGGTTAGGTTAGAGGACGTGTACTTGTCAATTAAGACAAGTACAGTACCCGGAGGTCGAATTGACCCATTGTAGAACGTCCTAGTTTCTCACACCACTTATGTTGTGTGTGTTAATTTTATACATGAATGGTGGGACCTACAGTTTAAAGTCGACTCCAAACGACAGACTTTTAAGAAACTTTTCATGGCAATTTTGTATTTACTCTTAGAGTTTTTGCTAAAAATCTGCTGAGAGGAAGTCGCCGAGAAATATTTTTATATTTTCGTTTTGATATCTGACCTAAGGTTTGAACCGTGGCCTTACGTCTAATGAGTCAACACGCCACCTACTAGACTACGGCAACAAAATTGAAAATGAATGTAATGATAATCTCTGCCAAAGGTATCATAATTTAGGTTAGATTGGCGGACCCATCTAGAAAGAAGAAGGTCCATTTTAGGCCCATTGTGATACCATTATCGATTCTAATCGGTGTTCAACCATTCTCTAGAGAAAACCATTCCGAGACCAAAATAAATCTTGCTATTGCAACAATCTTTATGTTAAAGAGCTCGGTTAAAAACCTCCGTCGTCTCTTTATGACAAGAATAGGGCACTGACACATGAGGTAAAACACAGCCTCTTCCTTCTTCTCAGAACCATAGCTCCTGCGCAGAATTCATTTGCCAAAATGTCAAGTCTTTCGGCACATCTATCAAAAAACAACAGTGATCCGTAAGAAACGCTGCTGCGCGATAGATGGCCATGCGATTTAAGGACAGAAGGGAGTCTGTCCTCTTCTTGTCGATACGTGTATCCTAAACTAAAAAGACCTTAATAAGGAAGCCAATTGAATCGAGAGAATACAAAGTATTTGCAAATGAATAGCGATTGGAATACAGAAAAGGTTCTTAAATACACATACATACATACATACATACATAATTGGTCATTATAACCCTTCAGTCAGGATTACAACCTAGTTTCTCACGCCACTCATGTTGTGTGTTAATTTTATACATGAGTGGTGGGACCTACAGTCTAAAGTCGACTCCGAACGACAGATTTTTGAGAAACTTTTCATTGCAATTTTATTTACTCTCAGAGTTTTCGCTAGAAATCTGCTGAGAGGAAGTCGCCGAAGGATTATTTTTTGTATTTTGTTTTGAAGTCTGGCCTGGGGCTGGAACCCTGGCTTTAAGTTTAAAAAGCCAACACACTACCTACTAGACTACGGCGACTGCAACATACATAAATAAAACTTCTCGAACGGATGGTACTGGGTCTGATTTAAGAACAGAAGTGAATCAGTCCGTACATCTTGGCTATATGTGTGTTAAGCTAATAGACCAACATAAATGAAGACGCCAATTGAATCCAAAGAACACAAAGTATGTGTAAATAGAGACAAAGAAGGTTCTTAAATATCTCAACATAAATAAATCTTCTCGAACGGATGGTACTGGTTGTAAAGCAGTATTCTTGGTTATCCGCCCGTTTATTAGCTTATCAGTTCAGTGCTTCATACCGTGCCATTAAGCTAACACAGGAATGTAATGAATTGTAATGTCAATTGTTAAATGCAATTCGTTGTCAAACTGAAAAGGAACTTGGAAAATTATTGGAGACCAAGCTCTGCTGTTGCCTAGAAACAGTGCCCTCTATTAAAATGTTTTGTGTTTTGTGCATAGTTATGAGTAGCAGCCTTTTTCTTAAATCCTACTTATGTGTTGAAGTTAGCTGCCTAGTTTCTTTTACTCAAGAAAATTCATACGGGGAAAGGTATTAAAACCTCTTTATAGAACCATAATGGAATATACTCTGCCACGTACACTACTATATCTGCACTGCTACACTATATTTCTTTTCGTCAAAGACTGCTTAGTGTATAAGGAAGCAAAACCTGGAAAAAAAACTACAAGAACTCTAGTATTTCAGTTGAATATTTGTTAAAGCGAATAGTAGGACTACAAAAGAGAAGAAATCAACAAAGTTTTTGATAAGGAAATGAAATCCAATATAAATGTGTATGTTTTAGGGCTATTATTACAACTTCCCGTTAAAGTTGGGTTTAGTTAAAGGTTACTTTAGCTAAAGTGAACTTTAAAAATCACCTTTAACGTCTTTTCGTTATTACAAACTACAGATAAAATAAAGTTAACTTTTTCAAAAATATGGCAATGCCGGAGCAATGTCGATAACACTGCTCAATTAAACAAGCAACGACGGGCTTCGTTTTTTGTTGTAAAGGGTGTTTTTTATAGAGGTATAGAACTTTAAGTTGGCATTACTTTTCAAGATGGCGACCGATTTAACAGCTGTCAAGTGATTTGTTCTCAGTTTGGTTTGGCAATTCATCATGAATAGACTCACGCCTGAACAACGCTTGCAAATAGTGCAATTTTATTTCGAAAATAATGGTTCTGTGCGGAAAACGTATCGCGCACTACGTCCATTTTATCGTCGACAAAATCGTCCATCAGAGCAATTAATTCGATTAACCATGGAACGTTTTCGCACCACGTTTACTCTTATTGATAACTCGCATCCCCAGAGACGCTGTACGGTGCGTACAGAAGAAGCTATTGCTGCTATAGAGCGTAGCATTGAAGAAGATCCGAATGAGTCCATTTGCCATCGAGCACAGGAATTGGATCTGTGTCCATCCACTTTATGGAAGATTTTGCGGAAGGATCTTGGTTTGCGTGCTTACAAAATCCAACTCGTGCAAGATTTGAAGCCAAACGATCATCAAGTAAGGCGTAGATTCGTCAAATGGGCGCAAAACGAGATTACCGTTGTTCCCGATTTTCATAAGCGAATTTTATTTGGCGATGAAGCGCACTTCTGGTTGAATGGCTACGTCAACAAACAAAACTGCCGCATTTGGAGTGAAGGTAATCCTCAAGTGTATGTGGAAACACCGTTACATCCAGAAAAACTGACTGTTTGGTGCGCTTTATGGGCTGGTGGAATCATTGGTCCGTACTTTTTCAAAAACGATGGTGGCATAGAGCCATGATTACAAACTTTTTCGTTCCTGAATTGAATAACCATGATGTCCAGGAGATGTGGTTTCAACAAGACGGCGCAACATGTCACACAGCTCGTGCCACAATAGATTTATTGAAAGACACGTTTGGTGACCGCCTAATTTCACGTTTTGGACCTGTGAATTGGCCTCCAAGATCTTGTGATTTAGGGCTATGTAAAGTCATTGGTCTATGCGGTAAAGCCACAAACGCTTGACCATTTGGAAGACAACATTCGCCGTATTATTGCCGATATACGGCCACAAATGTTGGAAAAAGTCATCGAAAATTGGACGTCCAGATTGGACTACATCCGCGCCAGCCGTGGCGGTCATATGGCAGAAATCATATTTAAAATGTAATGCCACAAGATTATCTTTCGGATAAATAAAATCCATGTCAATCGAATAATCCATCGTTGTTTTATTGCAACTTAAAGTTCTATACCTCTATAAAAAATACCCTTTATTTGCTCATTTTGTTTATATTTGAGGTTGCCACATTGAGAGCAATATATATGGCAAGTTCAAACATAAACTTAACTTTAAAAGTTACCGGTAGAATGATCATCCATTTAGCTTAACGCTCACTTCTAACTTATTGTCCACTTATAATAATGAAAAACAATTTATCTGCCCGTTAAAATCCTACCTTTAGTTAACGGCAAGTTGTAATAATGGCCCTTAGGGTGCCTTAAGTGTTTAATATTAACGAATAAAAAATTATTCAAGTTTTAATAAAAAAAAAATTCCATATAAACACGGAGGTAGGCATTCTTTTATGGATTCTTGACACTTGTCATAAATACATTATAATGTGTATTGGACACATTGATGGGATTTTAAATTGAATTGGCATGAATTGACTGGTATTGGATATACAATTTAAAATATGACATCACTGACAAACTGCTGCTGTTGTTAATATTTATTCAAATATTAAATGCAAACAACGTCTGGGCCAATGGGTTTGTTAATTAATTCCACAAAAAAAACCAACATGAGAAAACAAAATTAATCACAGCCACAAACAATAAGTGAATCATTTAAAAATAAAAGAAAAACAAATTAACAAATTATTATTAATGAAAAGCTGTCGTTAAATAACAAACTGTTTACAAATTCTAACAAGATTTTGTTAAAAAAAAAACAAAAAAAAACGAAAAAAAACTTCTTTAAAAATCATTTGTTTAACAAAAAAAAAAATATACAACTTTATCACCTACAAATGGCCGTCACTCATTTCCTAATTCATTATTTATTTTTTTGTTTTATAAAAAGAATTTAGAAAAAAAACTATTTTTTTATGATTGTTCAACACTGAATGAATACGAGGAGAGTAACCGCATAATTTTGTATTTTTTGCAATTGGAACCGGTTTCTTACTCAAATAACCATATGAAGAAACATTTTTTTAATGGAATAAAGCAATTTTAATTAAATACTTGCACTATATATTGCCGCGCTATACAGGGGTCGACGCTCGAACTGTGACCAATTAAAAATGATGCAGTTTGTTCAACTTCAGCAGCATGTCATAATTTTCAGATTTTAGATTATTCGATTAAGCTCAAATGACAGCTTTAAGACTGCTTGAAAAAGCTTTACATGCTACATAAATGTGGCCTTCAGAATGGACTAAATTGAAAGGTATATTAGTTTTAAGTCCGACTTATAAGAGGGTTATTGTTAAGAAGGCATACAAATGTGAGCTTTTTTCTGTAAAAAATCATTGGGTTTGTTGTTCAATCGTTAATTATCAAATCGGGTGCCCTGGTAGTCTAGTCGGTAGTGTGCTAGACTATTAGCGTGAGGGTCGTGAGTTCGATTCCCACCAGAGACTCTGGTCTGTGACACTACACCGAGCATGTGGTCAAGTTACTCAGCTCATATATAAATATAATTTGTAATTATGGGTGCGTTCGTAAATTCAGCAAATTTGTGCACTATTGCGGCAGTTATACCAAGTTTTTTCTCAAAATTAAAAGTAACAAATATTGAAAATTTAGACGGTGGACCTGACAGCTTTCTATTAAATTATAATAAAAAACAATAAGGGAAAAAATTAAAAGACTTCTGGTTATTAAAAATCAATTACAACTAAAACGGAGGCATATTCCTAAAATAAAAAGTTACTTTGAAGTAATAAACCGATATCAAGATGATGTATTCTACAGCCATCGGTTAAATTTTATTTATTTATCGGTTAAATTTTATTACTTTTCCATTTTTCTGCAAAAAAAAGCAAAATTTTCTTTTGTTTAATAGCTTTTATTTCACGAAACTAAAATGTTGTCGAAGAAATGGTTTACCGCGAACTATTGCAACTGAAATCAAACTGTTGCCACATTTGCAAAAATTTGCGACAGCATTGCCATTTGTCTGCAAAAAAAAAACGTTCGACGCAAGTCAGTGCTGCCAAATATTGCATTTTTGAACATTTGATTTATTATGCTGCAATGTTGCATAACTACTGCATTTACGAACGTACCCTATATTGTAATTAATAAATAAATAACTATCAAATCGTTACTACCAAATTCTTTACATGAAATCATATCGGGGAAAATTTTATTATCCGTCTTTAAGCCCTATTCAATAAGAAGTAGCAATTGTGGTAGTCACTAAACCATGACCTAGCTGTCACAAAACGTCTCTCATAGTAGTTCTCGTTCCCCTGGGTAAAAAACTAAGACAATCGATCAGGCACTAGTTTTCACAAAGCATTTCACAGTCTCTCATAGCCGTCCTCATCCGCACTGGTGAAAAACTAAGACAAACGGTTCACATGGATTCACTTAAATATCACTTTACACGAAAGGCGGAAGTCGCCGTAGTCTAGTATGTAGTGTGTTGGCTTATCAGACGTAAAGACAGGGTTCGAGCCCCAGGCCAGATATCAAGACAAAATACAAAAAGTATTTCATCGGCGACTTCCTCTCAACAGATTTCTGGTAAAAACTCTGAGAGTAAATAAAATTGCCGTGAAAAAAGTTTCTCAAAAAAATCTGTCGTTCGGAGTCGACTTTAAACTGTAGGTCCAACCACTCATGTATAAGATTAACACACACAACGTAAGTGGTGTGAGAAACTAGGACGTTGTACAATGGGTCAATTCGACCTCCGGGTACTGTACTTGTCTTAATTGACCAGTACATGTCCTCTAACCTAACCTAACGAAAGGCGAATCTTCCTCTATAGAGGAAGAGGTTTCTTATATGCAATCCCAGTGCTATACACCAGCGATTCACAAATCCAAGCCTCTTTTGCCTAATAACACAAACGCTCTCTTCGAACTTGCTCTTTGCTATTAGAATTATGTCATCCGCATAGCCTTGGCAGTCAGTACTCGCCTTAAACAATTTCGTTAAGAGTTTTTCATCGGCCAAACAACTAAAGTCTACATAAACTGCTCCTTATGGGCAAACTCTGATTGTGTAGACAATTATTATGTAGTCCCCTGCATTTAAAAGACTTCTGTCTTCCATAAGGATGTCATTTCTATAATACAGTGCCATTTCTTTGTGGCCCTGTTAAGAATTTTGTCAAATGCGTCTTTTCTATCTAGAAGAGCACTTACTGTCGCCTCCTCATTGTCTTACAACTTCTGAATATTACCCACTATAGCCACATGATCTCTTTCTGTCAATATGTGTGTACGCGTAGTACATGTTCGGATGCGAGGGCATATATCCGAGTATTTAGCTTCTTCAACATGAACGATGTCATGCTACATGGCGAGAAAACACTTTTGATGCACTGTGTCATACTTGATACTTCTCCAGTTTTTCCAACACCCATATGGCTTGAAGTCAAGAAGTTGCAAATTAGATCATCTAGGAAAGGGAAATAAGAATCCTAAACAATGTGGGAATTCAGGGCAATGATCAGGCATATGAGCCTGCAAGAAAGCAAGTTTTTATGCCTACGGCCAGACCCTTTTTTGGAGGAAAAAGAATTGTTTGAAAGATTAAGAAAAGCGGAGACTTTTCAAACTTCGTGGGATGTGTGTCCGCAATAGCATTTCCATTGTTTCTCGATGACAATCGATAAGTTTGGTTATATTCCCGGGTCCAACAAAACTCGGTTAGCTACACCTGAAGGCCTTTAGTATTGTTCCACTCAACTGAGTAACACTATTCTCGAGCTTATACTGATTAGGAAAAGTTTAATTTATATTCTTTACAATTGATTTCCTGAGAATTTCTGAATGATGCCATTGTAAACCCTCTATCGATAATTCTATTATCTCATAATATAATAATAGATTGTCATCCGATACCCTCTAGTGAAACTCATACATTGAACTTCCCTTTCTATTTTCCCGTATTCAAGTAGTTCCAACAGATTTTTTGGGCACTGTGGTACGTTTTTTACTTCCAAAACACTGAATTAGTGGTTCAATGAAACCAAAATACCACACAATTTGCCACTAAAACGGTTTTCGGAAAGTGACTCAAAACTAAAAAGTACTTTCACATTGTCGCATAACTGACGCAATAGTGATTTTAATACAAAATTTTATCTTTTTAGCGCTAGTTAGTTGGATCCTAACGTTTCTCTAAAACTTCTTACTGAAGTCATATGTATATTGGAAAATTATCTTTTTACTACACGAATTTTTTCTAACATATTTTGTAGACTTCTTTTAGTCATTTATTAAATCGGTGCACCCCTTTACAGGCAACAAGTTTTTTTTTCTGTTCCCAAAACTGCAGCTGTACACAGCGTTTCAAGCTTTCAATAGTATTACCACGCGTTTAATATTCATTCAATAGAAGGCAATGAAAACCAAATACGAAAGTGATTTAATAACTAAAATAAATAGTCATTAAATAAATGAAATAATCTTGTTGTAGTATTGTATGATAAAATGTTAATATGTTTAGTAAATATTATAATTAGTAGCTATAAAATGCTAACCTGTTTTCGACCATTGACTGTAATCTTGATGAAATAAAATACTCCAATCGAATTGTAGTTCTTTGTAGGATGCCATTGTGACGAAGTAAAGATTTGATTGACGTCTAATATAGACTATTTCTTTAGAAATACAGGCGTTTATAAATGAAAATTTAAACAAAAGTTTTAGGTACACTTAGATTCCACGCTGACCCGAACGAGTGCGGCAATTTACACCTTAAAATTTGCAATTGCGGCCGCTACCGGTTGAAAAGGTCCGAAAAGACGTCCAAAGAGAAAAAAATGTTTTCTTTTGTTTTGTTTTACAAACAAATTCAATAGGATTTTCATTTCACTTTTTTCACTACGTTTGTAAGAAAAATTGTTTTTCTTTTAAAACCACCAGTAATTGCAATACATTATGATCCTTGAACCAGCAATTCTCAAATTATTTTTCATCCTCTACTCTACACTACTCTCTACTCTCTTTTTTTTCTTCCTATTTGTTATCCGTTAGTGGATATTTTTTTTTTTTGCTTATAAAACAATTTTTTGTGATAGTGAAGGTGATCTTCGAATGCTGAGGACGATATTAATGACGTTGACGGGCTAGCAGTGTTGGGTCATTCGCATTTACAGAATTGCATTCGCTTAAAATCAATTGGCAGCAGTTAGTTGGTTGGTTGTTTGCTTGGATGTCTTGTAAAAACGTTGTTGTTGCACAAGTGAAATCTTCTGACATTACTATTGGTACACAAGCACACACACACGCACGTATGAGGGAAGATGTATGATTTTTTTTATTGTTATTGTAGTTGTACATACAATAATTTTTCAAATTGAATTTGTAAATGAAGCAATAATTGATTTACTATTTGGTTTGAACCGCTGCAATTTGCATGCACTCGTGTTGCTTAAATAATGACTCTTCTCCTCTCAAACACAGTTTTAATCACAAAACACAATTTTATTTTTGTACAAAAACAACAACAAACTCTTTACGAGACTAATTCAATGTGACACTAATTATTTATAAAAACAAAAGTAACGGTTAATTGCCTTATACTTTATTCCTTAAATTCTTCGTTTTTTTTATTATTTTCTCTTATTTATTTACGCCTGCGTATTTTTTATTATTGCATTAATTTCTTTTTTTTTAATATTTAAAAATATTTTTATTTTATTTTTATTCAAGCGCTTTTAATTGCTTATAAGTTTGTTTTAATTCAAGTTTAGAATCCAAACTGTTCTCTCTTTTGTCACGCTTTTGACAGTTGCTATCATATGTGTCTCGATGGAGATTTCGTTTATCCGCAGCTTATAAAAGATGTCAAAAAAGTATTCGCTATGCTTATTGTTTTTGTTTTTTTTTTAGTCTCTTTAACAATTTAAATAATGTAGCCCGGATTGCAGTTTATTTTTAAATCGAATATGGAAATTTCTACACATAAGTAAAGCTTTTTTCAATAATTTAAAAATGAAAATTATATTGTAGTAGAGTTTTAAGCTTTTTTTTGTTGTCAATTGCAACCAGATTTTGTATAAGATTTATTAAGAGCATGATAAATAAAAATTTTTAACAATTTTTATCCCTTATGAGTAAAAGTTTCTCTAAAATTTGTCGTTCGGAGTTGACTTTAAACTGTATGTCCCGCCACTCATGTATAAAATTAACACACATAACATGGGTAGTGTGAGAAGCTAGGTCGTAATCCTTTTTTAAATAATTTAAAAAAGAAAATTATATTGTAGTAGAGTTTTAAGCTTTTTTTGTTGTCAATTGCAACCAGATTTTGTATAAGATTTATTAAGAGCATGATAAATAAAAATTGTTAACAATTTTTATCCTTTATGAGTAAAAGTTTCTCAAAAATTTGTCGTTCGGAGTTGACTTTAAACTGTAGGTCCCGCCACTCATCTATAAAATTAACACACACAACATGGGTAGTGTGAGAAGCTAGGTCGTAATCCTGACTGAAGGGTTGTAAGGACTATTATGTAATTATGTATGTATGAGTAAAATTTGCTAAAAAAAAATACGAGACAGCTCGTTTTAAAATTTACACCTTCGGAAGATTGCCTTGACAAAGTTGCAAAGTTTCTTTTACACTTATCTTGCTGCCTTCACACTCTTAAAAGTATACTTGGACATAATCTTGGACAAACATAGAACAAAGTCAATATTGCGAAAACATTAAAATTGGGACTGTTAGTTTTTAAAACTTAGCAAAATAAACTTTAAAAGAGATTTTTTTGAAGCATAAATTACAATCATGCCAATTTCATGACAATGAAAGCGATAAAAAGTCACTCCTTAGGATTGTATCAGACTCAGGCACTGTTATAGAAAACTTGTCATAAAGGAAATCCCATTCTTATTGGACAATAAGAATATGAGCATGGTAACAAGTACTATTTGAGTTTGTGTTAACTTATCCTTTCATTTCTTTTAATACCCAAAATTCAACACCAATTCTTTCACACTACTCTCTCTCTCTCCCTCCTCTTATAACGTACTTCCTGACATTTCGACACAATGCACTACTTGAGTAGAAGGCATGCCCTGAGTGTTGATCTCAAGTGACGTAAAGACAATAAAAATATTCTAGTGGGATACATTCTGCTCTAGAGAAAATTTAAATTTAAATTTGGTTAATACTTACCGTTTGCCTAAGGATAGAATTTTTTCATTCTGCGTTAAAATAGATCTCTGGGCAGAAGTTGTCACGTGCGAAAACATTCTGTCGCTGCAAAATGTTTAGTAAGTCGCTAAATAATTGTTTTGTACTAAGTGATATGAATGTCGATATCATCTTTCCGATTATGGTACTTTGAGGTTAAGTTAAATGTATTTTTAACCTCCTGATATGACAGCTAATGAAAAGCGAAAAGTTTTCACGTAAAGATCTACAAATGAAATAAAGAAATACGATCAACAACATTACCAAGAATTTGTTGCACACTACGAATACTTACTCGTCTCCAAAAACCTATTATCGTATTTCAATTGAATGTCCTGCATAAGTAGCAGTCGTCCAATGGTTATTAGTCTCAGTTAAAAAAACACATATTGTTTTCACACAAGTGTAGATAAACATGAAGCCATGTTGCTAAATTGTGAAACTTTTCTTATTTATTGCAACAAGTTCAATTACACACAAAAATTAATATTCTAAAATTCATTTTCTTTTTTCTCTTTCAGTTACGCTACCGTTGAATATATTTTTATAAAACGCGAATGTTTTCCAACCTCTGACTGTTTATCAGTGATGCCAAGTTTCTATCTGGTGATACCAATTTTTTAAATACAATAGCAACACTGTATCAATGATTAAATAAATAAAACGTAATATGATTAAACAGAAATATAATTAAACATTTTATTAATTTTATTCCTATAGCAATTATTCAAATAGACTTAATGAGATTTTCTTTCTCTTTTATAGACAAAATATATACTTTAAAGTTCTCTGATAACAGTTATAAAAGAATCGACATTGTGCCTACTCTAATAAATCGGCAATAAGAAGAATGAAAAAAGAGTGCATTGAAATCAACATCAGAAAAAAGTCAAACCGACTTGTTCATCATTCATTTTGAAATTGTGTTTTTCCAACTTCACTGTGGCTTTTATTATTTGAAATAGCGTGCGGACATAAGAAACAAAATAACGCAAATTTTATTATAAAAAATTTAAATAAAAATTGTAAAATTAAGAAAAATTCAAAAAAAATATATAAAATCACACGCAATTTGACGACCGGCTCAAGATAATTTTGACGACAGCTACGATTGGCAGAAATAAAAAGGAGAACGACGACGAAAGTGTGTGAAAAAAAGTAGGAAAAAGAAAAATTATTTTAGTATTGCTATACAAATAACAGAAATTAAATTTTAACAGAAAGAAAAAAAGATCAAAGTTCGAAAGACCACAATAACTAATTGAAATTTTATTTTCTGTTGTCTTTTTTTCTATGCATTTTTCCATAAAATCTTTTCAAAGGTTTTGAAATAACCTGTGATTACCAGATAGAGTGTGAGTGCGAGTGAGCAAGTGGAATAAGAAGTAGTAACAGAGAAAGTACAGAGTACATTTCGACTTGAAATAAAAGCAAAACAAGGAGGAATATTATCATATACTTACAAAAATTCAATTTGTGTAGTCATCATTATATTTAACCGGCCTTTAGAGTCGCAATTCCATACACACAAAAAGCCACAAAAATAAAAACATAAACATGACTGCTGATACTGTGGACACAAATGCCGGCTCCGGCGAGGAGGCTGTACCAACATCCATGTTCATGGCCATTGTACAAGAGATATTCTATAGTCCCATGAATCTCGCCTTGGTGGCCATAATTGCATTTTTGGTTTACAAAATTATTAAGGATAGAATTGAAGTGCCCAGTGTCGGTTCACAAAAACCACCAGAACCGGAGTTGCCTAAATTACGTAGAGACTTTACAGTGGCTGAACTGCGTCAATTTGACGGCACTCAACCAGATGGCAGAGTTTTGGTGGCTGTTAACGGTAATGTTTTTGATGTGACCAGAGGAAAACGTTTCTATGGACCAGGTAAGCTTAATACCGTAAGAACATTTGTTATTGTTCTATATTTGATTGCGTTAAAATTGCAGTTAAGTTAAAAAAAATTTTACATACATATTCACATAGAAAATAGGAAAAATCATCGAATATATATATATTTACATTGAACATTGCTAACTAAATGTGGGTGTACAAACAGTGTAAACCAAAAAGAAAATTGTGGTTCTTAAATATTTTTCCAATGAAGAAATGCATACTTAGACCCCCTTTAGTGTAATAAATGCTAAACTGGTGCAAGTCGTTCGACAGTTTTTTAAATATTGATTAAACTGATTTTGTTCAGAATACATTACTAAAAATGTTAATTTTTCAATTTTCATTTTATATTTAAAAATGTCAGCATATTATTAAAATGTTGAAGATTTTAACAATATATTGTTATTCCTTTGCCTGGTTGATAGTATCGCATCTGCTATTCCGTTTCATACATTTAGAACAATTTTATTTGATACTTTTTATTTACCTTCGGCCAAACCATCTCTTCATGTTTAGAAACAGGAATCTTCCAAACTATTTACAATGATAATGTAAGTTTAGTATTGCTTTGGGTGATAGATTATGCTTAATGAGCATGTAAAAACAAAAGAATCAAATAAAAGTAGCCTGCTGATAGGAGCAGTATTTTTCTCTTACATACGGGGTGGAAAATTAAAGTCATACCCACCCATCCTTATTATAACATTATAGGCTAGAGGTTATAGGACATGTACTTGATTGAGAGCATGTACAGTACCCGCAGTTATATTATGATATTATAGCGCTTGAATTTTATTGCGGTTAAAATATACCGCAATATAACAGACTGGCACTTATCAAAATATATGAATTCAATTATTACCTCTTTGACCTTTAAATTAATGAGAAATTACAAAAAAAAATCATTTTTTAAATTAAATTTTATTTTTTGTGACGCTATTTTTCATATCATGTTCAACTAAAAAGTTCATACAATGTGATGTTCTCCACTGTATTTGACGTGTTTTTTCATTATTGCTTTATTTTTTAGTTGTTGTTTTTCTCTGTTTTCTTTTAGAAGAAGAAAAAAGTAGGAGTGTTTGCTTTCTTCTATGACCCCTTGCAAGAGCATACGATATGAGAACGGGTGTACGCAAAACAATAACAAGTCATTACTTGCATGAAATAAGAAAATAAAAAATAACACCCTGTTGCTTCGTGCTTCTAAACGGCGTTATTCTATTTATTCACTTTTTATCATCTGTTAATCAATGTGTGTGTATGGTTGATACAAAAATAGGAAAATGCAAAGAGCCTCTATGTGAGGGGTAGATTACTCTAAGGGGGTAATTATATTATCTTACTCTTGATAATGACAGATATTTAATGACCAACGTTAAATTGCTGAATAAAGAAATTAAACAATATGGCAAAAATATTATATTTTATTGCTATTTATGATCAAAAAATGTTGAGCTTGAAAATGTATTCCCTAAAATTATGTAGAATTATAAAATAAATTTATGTTGCTTTGATATAAGCAGTATATCTACTGTGGCTAGTCTAAACAGTGCGTATATGACGTTCGCAATTTACATTAAATAATTAACTCTTTCGATGATTGGCTTTCCATAAGGGATTTGTTGCAACTATGATACCAACAGCCACTTATGACAGCTTCAAGTGAAACTTTAAAAACATTAAAGTTATCTGCCAATAGTCAGAAAAACTAGAAATATTTCTCTTCGTATTGGTATTTGTTTTATCTATCAAAGAAATTTCCTTTAGGCATAATCGAGAACTTAGTCTTCGATTGAGATACAGATAACGAACCATATATCCCCCCATTGTCTTTGAATATCTTAAGTTCTTTTTTATTAATTGAATTAGATTTTAAAATAGACCACACAAAAGTATTTTTCTTGATTTTTAAAATATGCTAACATTTCCCTACAAATCTATTTACAAAAGAGATCAATGAAATCAAAGCAATTTAAATTCTTTATAGACTGTATATCGCTCTTATTTTATAGCGTCTATGTTACTTTCGTAATCGTTGATTTCTATTCCATTTTGTAGTTGGGGCCTAATCTAAAATGGTAATTGTATTCTGATATATGCAGTATATATGTGTCTATGGCATTGTATTTAAGCGATTAAACAGAGAATAGAAACAGAAAACCATAATAATTGAACAAAATTTGCAAAACAATTGCTGCCTGAATGCCGAAAACATAGTCATTCTCAGTCTATGGCAAAAACAGTCACATCCTAAAAAGCGTGTACTTATTTATTCCATTTTTTTTTATTTTCTTTCTTTCTTTACTTGAATACATTCTATAAAATATGCCATTTTTATGTTATGTTACGCACGAGAAGTTTTTGTGTAGTGTTTTAATTATTGCTAAAATTTTGCCTTTCGACGGACTGTATAACCAATTCCAGATATTTGATATCTCAAGTTCACCACACGTGCAATATCAAATGGGAAAAACTAAACGTTTAAACCAGTAGACACCTAATTTGTTTGCTTGTTTTGTAATGATACCCGCAATGGCATAAAACCATTGCACGTATTTCAAATTAATATTTTTCATCAAATTTTAACATTTAAAGGGGCGAATGGGCATAATAAAACAACAAATGTGTTTATTTCCACATTTTTACGCTGGCATTATTATAATGCATTCTTCTTAATGCTAGATTTGTTAATAAATGTCAATAAAAAAAAGCTCTTCTGAAATATATAATGACGCAGTCTTTTACGATTTCAAGAAATTGCGTTAGCCAAAGTTAATATAAATATCATGCAGCATAAGCAATAGATTTCCTAAGTTTTTGTTATTGTTATTATTGTTATTGTTAGTATAAATCCAAAACTGTATTATTAAATAGCGGAATCAATAATAAAATTCTGTTATCAATTCTGACCGCCTGCCCACTTCATTTCAATTAATACAATACCTTGTTGATTGTAAACGTTTGATAAACAATTATTTCTCAAAATATTGTGTCACATCATGTTGCTGTGAGAAAAAAAAAGACGAAAACATTTATAAAAACTCAGCATTTTTAACATATTGAATTATCAGTAAATTCAATACTTAATTTTGTTTTCATTTTAATTTTTTCTTTAAATTATGATGAGCAGGCAAATATGTTTTGGTTGTCTTTTTGGTTATCACACACTGCATTCATACATACATAATATATGCTTAAAAAAATTAAAATTTGTCATCCCAGTTTCTAAAAGAAACAGAAGATGTTTCTTTAAAACTAAAAATAAAAGTTGAAGGTGTTTAGATTATAAGAATTTAAGCATGTAAAGTCTTTTAATGAGTCTATTTTAATGAGCCTTTTGGCTCATTTAAACCCCTGCATTGAGCTAGTTCTATCACCATTAATGGTTGGCTAAAAGGTCCTAGCAATGTAACGAATGCTTTATTAAATATGATTTGATTGCACGTGAATGATGAACACCAGCAAAGGTCAAATACGCCATAGTTAGTTAGTACAGTCTTAAAGCCATTCTTGTCATTGAAAACTTGAGTGGCCCTAGAGGTGTAATAACCAATCATGAGCAATCATGGACTATTATTCCAATCCAATTATTTTAATAACTAAATATGACTCCACATGCTCTTAAAGGCTTACATGAATTCAACTGCCATATAATAACCACTGTTTCGACTTTTCAGAAGCTACTTTAGAAGGTCATCTACATGTTTCAAACATGATAACTTGTAATGAGATTGTGACACTTACGAGAACATCAACCAAAAAAAAAACATTAGTTAAGCTAGGACTGTTAGTCAGAGAGATTTGTTAAGATTCTGCTTTGTTACAGTCTAACTCTTAAAAGGCATCAGTCCCTAACCACAGAACTGTATGAAGCAAGCAATCTTTTTTGTGCATCAACAAAATTCGCAGTCAAATGATTACTTTTACCAAAGGCGACTTGCCTGAAGCTTCGGATGCTTCGTTCATAGTTAAAACTAAGCCAGTGATTACTATCTTTTGCCATTTGTAATTACTTTAGTTTTTTTTTTTGCTTTTTTGAGAAAATTATTTTCAAATTTTTAATTTCATTTTCAAATTATAGATTTTTCTTATTCACCATTAAACATAAATCTCAGTCTCTTTTATTTAAATTTTAAACATTTTTATCTTATTTTAACATACATTTCAGGTGGCCCATATGCTTCATTTGCCGGACGAGATGCTTCACGCAATTTAGCTACATTTAGTGTAGCCGCAAATGACAAAGATGAATATGACGATTTGAGCGATTTAAGCCCTATGGAAATGGATTCAGTACGTGAATGGGAAATGCAATTCAAAGGTGTGTCTCAAATACATTACATGCATATATATTATTATATTATAAATGAATAAATTGATTTACATTTAATTGGAATTGTCTTTATATAGAAAAATATGATCTAGTTGGCAAACTGTTGCGCAAAGGTGAGCAACCAACCAACTATGAAGATGAAGAAGACGATACCGATAAAGATACAAAAGCTAATGACACTCCCACCAATACAGCTACGACTACATCAAATGCTGCTGCCACTGGTGGCAATACTACTACAACATCTCCTGATAGTAAATCATCAACTTTGGCTAGTCATTCGACCGATTCGGAAGGCCTTAGAAAACGTGAAGTCACTTCAACTACAGAGGAAGTTAAATAAGTTCCCACATATATATATATATATCATACGTATAATATATATACATCTATATACAACAAAACAACAACAACAACAAAAAGAAGAAACCCAGGACATGCTGATAACTTCTAATTTCTTTAATTAAGCTTTCGTTTCAATTCTAGTTTGTTTTTCTCCTCCCCTAATCCACAACTCCCAAGCAATTTAACACCTAAATCTCCAGCCCATATATGAGTATACCTTAAAATACCAGTTGCATTCTAAATTATATTTCTATATTAATTAGATTTAAAAATGGTTGTTTGTTATGATTTTTCGCTTATTTCAATTTCGTGTTTAATTAGATTTAAATTTGTTTTATTTAAATTGCAATACTGTAGTTTAACAATTGGTAAAAGAAAACAAAAAAAATATTAAAAACGTAAACAAAAAAATACTTGTGGTTTCAAACAAAACAACAGCACTATATTATTCATTTTTTTAAATGTACTTTAATTAATAATGCATTTTAAGCATTTTATAGAAAATGCTTAAAAAATGTTTTTTTTTTAGTATTGCAACTCAACAATATTTAGTTTCATTAAGTTTTTTTTTAGAGCATTACTTTACCATAAATATACGACGATTAAGAATATACTGTATGAATTGTGGTGTTAGTTTTTAATATGATTTAGCAACAACAAAATTAACAGTAATCCAGCATTTATTAAATTATGTACGTAACACTTTATTTATATTCCATAGATTTCAGTTTCAATTTCGAAATTATTTTATTCGATTTGAGTTTAAATAGACGTATGCATAACTAACTTTTTATTTAGCATGAATAAGAAGACGACTGTAATATTTTCAATCAAAATTTTTGGCTGCATATAAACAGTTAACATTGCGTTTAGATAAAGTTTACTACCAATCCCCCCTTTGATTTTAATTAATTCGTTTACTTAAAAATATTTAATAACATAACATCACTTCAAAATAAATATAAATTTATATATACATACATAATATATACATATAGTATATAAAACTAAACGAAAAAAAAAATCTGCAAATATTTCTTTTTCTTTTAGACGATTTTTAAATTATTACAAGGTTTGCTGTGGAAAAAAAACATATGAAATTTCAAAGTTAATTTTTTAATATACAAATCGAAACACTTTTTGAAAGGAAAGGAAAGGAAAGGAAATTCAACATCAAGCTCAATACAACATAGATGTGCGCTAGTGGATGGATGTACAAGGTCTGAACGATAATTCGCAAAGTCCTGCGCAAGCACGATTACACAGGTTGATTTTCAGAATAATTATGAACCTTTTTCGACATTATCAACTTCCATATTGTACTTCCAGGGATCTACTGTTGCCGTGTTATTTAAACGAATTCTATGTTGGAGACAATTAAATTACGTATCAAATCAAACATTTAAGAAAATTATTCGTTCTACGACTTTTCCGGACAGTTCCTTGACTTCAAAGACTTTGTATCAACCAAAGTTTACTTGACTTAAAAGCCAAACTCAGTAATCACCCTCCAATGGATAACTTCAATTATTTCCATTACATTAAAGTCCTTTATATAACTACGACGATTTAACTAGCTAGTCAATTCAAATATTTCGATTAACTTTCTTGTCATAGCCTCGAATGTTTACAATGACTGATACTATCCACAATTTTACGAAGTGTGGATTCCATGGTACATTTTGATTTGTCCTGGAGTAAAATTAATTTTTATGTAAAAACGTACTTAAACTTGCTTCAATCCGATAGTGTATTCTTAGGACAGCGATAATCAAACCCTAACCGATTCATAAAACTTTTCACTACCTCATGCTCTATCTTTCGAACAAAGTGAGCATTTCATAATTAATTTGACCGAAAATGGAAATCTCGCATAGTGAATGCACTGGAGAATTATAATCTGAGCAAGATTATTAAACAGATTTCAGACCACATAGCTTTTGCAGTACTCAAGTAAACAATTTCCTTATCTTTGTGGGAAATTCTGTGCAATTTTCAGTTTCAATCTCGCAGTCATTTCAATGGAGACTAGCTCTAGCTAAATTAATCAGTCATATTAAGAACTTTTTTCCTGTCCGTTTTCAAATATAAAACCCAAGGTTGGGTTAGAGGACGTGTACTTGTCAATTAAGACAAGTACAGTACCCGCAGGTCGAATTGACCCATTCTACAACGTCCTAGTTTCTTACACCACTTATGTTGTGTGCGTTAATTTTATACATGAGTGGTGGGACCTACAGTTTAAAGTCGATTTTTGAGAAACTTTTCATGGCAATTTTATTTTATTCTCAGAGTTTTTGCCAGAAATCCGCTGAGAGGAAGTCGCCGAAGAAATACTTTTTGTATTTTGTCTTGATGTCTGGCCTGGGGCTTGAACCCTGGCTTTACGTCTAATAAGCCAACACACTACCTACTAGACTACGGTGACTTCTTCGTATATGAAACCCAATCTATTGTGAGTTTTCGACTGCTTACGACGGTCATTTACTGGATAGATAATTTAATTTCTAGTTGATGGCAATCGTACTCTGAATAATAATTTTTACCGACATAATACTTAAGAAATGAAACTTTTTTAAATTGATCCACTTCTATGTTATTGTTAGTGAAATAAAAAAATCAACCAACATTTTTAAGACACAAAATTCAATTTTTATTATTTTAATTAAAGTATAAAAAGAGTAATTAAGTAATATACGAAAAAGAATGTAACAAATCTATGAAATTTTCCGAAAGAAACTATTTCATCGTAAATGTCTTTTTGTTTTCACCAAATATTTCTTTGCAGCTCGGAAAATAATAGACCGTTTTCAAATACCCATAGGTTACAAGCATCCAATAAAGCACAATATCAATTAGTGGAGTAAATTGCGAACCACTGGGAAAATGGGTTGACTCAACATATATTTCGTCTCCGTCATCAGTGCATACTGGGGTGTTTAAATAGTATGACAATATATAAAAAAAATGATGCAGCATATTGTCAGTATTCGGTATCCCATGTCCTTCATATTCGCCTAGATCAAAGTTATGCCTGAGCACAAAAAATGCATCCTTAATCAGATCGCGTCTTAGGCTTTCTTCAAAATTTTTGAAACTACAACTTCCATAATATTTATTTGGAGGTAATTGGCTACGTAAACACCTCAGTCCTTCGGTTGCCATACCAAGGGCGTATGCCATGGGTGTTTTTTTATCCTCCAAATACCCTTTTATCAATGGCAATGCGAATTGTGCTTCCCCAACAGCAATAACGGCTGGATATTTTATTTCAGGATAAATGTCCGCTGTAGCATTCTTACAATCAGTGGGATATGAAATTATACAAGGCGGTGGGAATACCTGACCATCAAGTCTAGCTTTGGCCCAGAACCGTAAAATACCATATCTAGCATTACCACAATTGAATACCTGAGCGGTAGTTTTACTCTCTGGTTCATAAGGCATTCCAGGCCTAGAGCGACGAATTTCAAGAGTGTGGTCCATCATCATTTCATTAAGATGCCTCACACGAACCGGCTTTATTCTGAAACTTTTGACCGCTTTATAACGCGTATATTTATACATATCATCATCCATATTAACAATATTACCCTCCATTAATGTTTTAATTAATTTTTATTTCAAATGAAAATATGTCCGACGATCAGAATATCGATGGAAGGAATTGTTGATGGAAACTGGATTGCTCCAAAATAGGGTTGTCAAGTCTTTAACAGTTTGAAAATTAAATTAATTCCTTTTTTCCAATAATATCAATATTATTTGAAAATAAAATAAACAGAATTAATTGTTAAACCTTGACAAAATGTTAAAAAAATTGCAAAAGTTGTAGCAAGTCCTAGGATAAAGAAGCTGCCACCTATACAACACCTATGCTACCTCTTTTCCCATTAGGTGGCTGGACAGATCCGGCCTGAGGGAGATCCTTAAACGGATTGCATTAAAAGGGGATGAAGCCACTATGAACGATTTCTTTTTTGGATTTACAGCCGAACAAAATATATCCTTTCCGAAAAAAGGAATTTAGTTTTAGTAAAACTTCCTTACAGTCCAAATAAAATACCACTAACTGGGATTTTTTTCCAAATTGCTATGTATGAGTCAGATCATATGAATTCAAATGCGGTACGTATGGTACCCGGGCATATTGTTGATGATCGCAATATCTGAAGGACAGCAACACAGTATTTAATATTTTCGACAAATTTCACGGAAGCTAACTGATTATAATACTAAGTTTATTAAAAAATAAACATTTAAAAGAGTACTAAAAATTTTATGTGTTCTAATATTTTTTTCCCGACACTGTAGAAAATAACAGTACATAATTATGTAGAAACTTTACATTTTAATTTCTCGTGTTTAATTTTCGCATAGAGTTACTGATTTAAAAGTTCAGTTTTTACGTTACCCTATGGTTTTTACTGTTTTTTAATAATTTTTAATGTATTTTGTGATTTTTAATACGCCTGCAAATTAATTATAAAAATATCATTGAAAATATTTTAAAATCATTTGCAAAAAAGTGCTACCAAGTTCTAATATTCCTTCGTCTCGCTACATATGTTTGTCAAAATTTGACGTTTTGATTTTTGTGTTGGAGCAAGTTACATAAAAAGGTTTGTGAATATTTTTATAATTAATTTCGAAAATAAAGTAAATTTTTCTTGAAATTTGTGTGTAACACGTAAAGTATGTTACGTATTTTACAATAACTGTGCATTTAGTTTTCTTAACATGTTTTTCCATATACGTTGCAGGGAAGAATCATGCTGCGCTCTGCTGCTACGAGTCTCGTAAACAAAACCCCAAAGCTGTTGGCTACGGGTATGCCAACTAGCCTCACAAGCGGTTCATTTGCTCCAGCTCTTAATACATTGTTGTTGCGTCGTGAACAACAAACAATGCCTGTTGTTAATCCCAATGAACCTTTGCCCAAAAAAGGTTACAGCCCCTTTGGTACTAAACAATCGAGCATGGCTGAGTGGACACTGGCTCGTTTGGATGATTTATTGAATTGGGGTCGCAAGGGTTCTATATGGCCGTTGACTTTCGGTTTGGCTTGCTGTGCCGTCGAAATGATGCACATCGCTGCTCCTCGCTACGATATGGATCGCTACGGTGTTGTTTTCCGTGCTTCTCCGCGTCAAGCTGATGTTATTATTGTAGCCGGTACCTTGACAAACAAGATGGCTCCAGCTTTACGCAAAGTTTATGATCAAATGCCCGAACCTCGTTGGGTTATTTCTATGGGCAGTTGTGCCAATGGTGGTGGTTACTACCACTACTCATACTCAGTGGTTCGAGGATGTGACCGCATTATACCAGTCGATATATATGTTCCCGGTTGCCCTCCAACAGCTGAGGCTTTAATGTACGGCGTTCTTCAATTGCAAAAGAAGGTCAAACGCATGAGAACTTTGCAAATGTGGTATAGAAAGTAAATGTTTGCAAATAGAATAAAATGGGAATTTAATTCTAGTTTAAAAAAATCTACAAATATAGTATACATAGGATACTGAAGAGTTGAAACGACAAACACACCAACTGTGAAGTACTGTTTTTTTTTTGTGAAATGAGTAAATGAAACGATATAATAAAACCTCTATCTTAAATATAGTCAAAGTCGAATTGTTTGTTGAGTCTCAATTATATTTATTGGCTTAATGGTTTAAATTTTAAATCTGCTACCAAGGAAACATGATCTGAAGGAAACACAACAGAGGGTATGGCGACATGGGCTCTTAGTTCCTCATTGGTGGGTAAGGGTATAATTTGTTCAATGTCGAAACGATCAGATTGATAGAATATATAATCCAAACAGGCAGCAAAACCTTCAGTAAAATTTGTAAACTCAGGAGTACCACAAGCAGACTTCATGGCAAATGGTTGTTTTAAACACACATCTTTAACAGCCTCCTCGAGATCTGAAATATTAGAGCACATATTTAAAATCACACTGTGAAAAACGTTTTGAACACAACTTACTGCTACGCCAATCAATGAAATCTTTATCTACGAAGCCCTCTGTCATTAAGCGATATATGCCGCATTCGGGTACGCTATTAAAATCTCCACAAAATATTATAGATAATTGCTCGTTTTTTAGATTATACTTTTCTAAAGATTTCTTAAAAACATCTTCCAAAAACAACACAGCAAAACCCATTTGTAACAAACGTATATGGTCGGCATCAGGGTGAAAATAAAGATGTGTATTAGCTACTAACAAATAACGATCATTTTTCGTTTTCAATAAGTTCAATTGCAAAGTCGTTGCACGATCACATATGCGTTCAATTAATTTTTGATTGGTTTTTATTTTTTGCCACAATGCTTCAAAAACCTCTAAAGTTTTGATATTTTCGCCGATATTCAATGCATAGGTTTCCACGAGATCAAACCTATCAGAACGATAGAATGTAGCAATACCTTCGCCACATGTTCCTTTTTGAGCTATAATGCCTTTGAAACCATGTTGAACATCTTCGAGTACTGGCCGTAAATCATAGTCGAAGATTTTCATATCTACCTCTTGAAGGCATAAAATATCGCTATTGTAACCCAAGATTTCTTTGATAAACAATTGCTTGCGGTAGTCTATCTTCAGAGCATATGCCGGGCAGTATGGAAATAAATGAGTTCTTGTATAGTCACTGTCAGCATAAAGATCAGCTAGAATGTTGTAGGAAACTACACGAAGAGAATCACCCTCTAAACGTTTTTTTGTAAAGCAATGTCTAGTCTCAAATGGACAGGGACCAGGACCGGCTTGTATAGCATTTTTACAAACATGCTCAACGGGCGGGCCATAGACACCTTCTGCATTGCCCGGTGTTACAACAAGTTTCAAATAATGATCCACATCACTATTGGAGGTATTATAGAAAAAGCCACTGCCACAATGCTGCCACGAAGCTAACTGAATATTTTTAGATGCTGGCTAGGAAGAACAATAGGTTTATACGATTTTTAATTTTGAGAAAATAATACAAAGTTACCATTTTCGTTTTATACCATTCTGCCTTACAGTAACTTCTTTCGGCAAACTTCATCTCTATTTTGCTGGGATAAATTGTAAAGCCCGCCAATATAGACGTGGGTAACACCAAATTTATGACCCACGGTTGGTTGAGCACAAGCTCAAAAGTACGATCTAATACTTTTAAATGCAAATTCTCCATGGTTTCTTCAAGCAATTGGGAAAATGTTACGTCTTGCAATTTATTATTGCATCTCATTAGCTCTATATTTATCTAAAAATTAAAGAATATTATAAACTGCGTTACAAATGGATATCCCACTCACTTCGCCATTAGGTATCACTTCTGTGGTCGGTTCCTGCACTTGAGCGGGTGTTTTCTTTTTACCCTTCTTCAGTTTTTTATTCAATTCTTTCTCTATGTTTCCCCGAATTCGAGTTAAAGCAGTCTCAATTTTTTCGTCCACTTTACGACAGAAATTAAAATCCCGATTAATTTTTAATTCATCATTGGCATATCGAAAACTGATATGCAATTCCTGACTGTCCGGGTCGTTTCGCAAGTATACTTTGTCCATAGTGTAGTTGATGCGATGAGCATGTGCTGCCAAAAAACGCGGATGAACAATAAAATTTATTTTATTATTAAAAACTTTATGAATTCTTTTTATATTTGCCAAAATGTAATAATTGTACGTTCGTGGCAACATAACCCAATGAGACTCTGTTCAATTCAATCACATTGCAAAATGTTGTTGTTTTCGCTCTTAGTTCTCTTTTGGGGTTTTAATTCTTGGTATCAAAAAAGGTAAATAAAAAACAGCTGACTGAGATCGAAGGTTGCCAAGTTTATTTTTCATAAGTATGCAGGGTTTGAAAATATAAAATTTGTGGCACATAGAATTTGACATTTTGATGTTTGGAAATTAAATTTTTTAATGGTAAATATTCATTAACAATCTGAGCTGGATGATAGTATTTCTTATATTTCATATACGGCATATAAAGGGTTCGCATTTTTGAAGAACTCTTTATTAAGTAAATCATAAATTAAACTCCAAATGAATTATTTATTTAAGGTCCTGTCAGCCGGCAAAGCAGTTACAGTTCGATTATTATTCATAATGGACCAAGAAAAATATACCATGATTGGATGTATTTTAAACCATTCAACTTAGGTCGATTTCAAATAGCTTTTGTATTGAAAACAAGTCTTTAGCAACTTATGGTATTTTGATATCGAATGATGAATTTACTTACCTTTTATACTTTTTTAAATTCTCTTATTTGTAGTTATTAAAATATTGTAGAGTTGACAGTTAATAATGGTCAACTGTCAAATTAGTTGTCAGTTATTTATTCCGTTTTTATCAAATCACCATAGACGACCATAGTCAAAAGCCTGTGATCGCTTAATGGCGATTTTCATCGAAAAATCATCTCCAGCGATGAGGCCCATTTCTGGATGCATGAGCTCAAAGAGCGTTCAATGCGTCCGAGAAAGTCACTGTTTGGTGTGCACTTTGAGCTGACGTTAGCTAGGCCAGCGAACACATAGGTCAGCGAGTACCAACATTTTGGCCTCAATTGAATGATGTATGTGGACACTAACAGGATAGTGCTACGTACCACACGACTCATGCCACATTGAAACGAATTGAGGCTAGGTTACAACGTTGTGGTGATGTGATCGTTCGATTTGACTCCGTCAGACTATTTCTTGTGAGCTTTCTTAGGTGGCAGGTGTATTCAAATAATCAACAGACAACAGCGGTTCTCAAAGCTAACGTAACCCCTGCTATGGGTCAAATTCAAACTTATTTATGCACCTGTCATGGAAAATAGTAACGAACGAAACCACCCATTATGGCATCAATAGGACTTTCAAACGAATAAAAAATTTCGATCATGTTTTACGCATACCTTGATTTATTTAAATTTGAAGATAGGAATTGCTTAAAAATACCCTACAAAGGCGTAGTAAAATCCTTTAATTGTGTAGGAATCGTAGGTTTTTTTAACCAAGTTAAAGTAGTTTTGATCAGGCTAAATGCGACATGTTCCATATTCATAGTCATCAACGTGCAAAGTAAACAAGTTCAGCATTTTCACAATTGCAAAAACAAAGCACTCATTCATTTGGATGTCTACAATTACCACAAATCCATATTAAAAATAAGATTTGTTATCTCACCACAAAGACGTATTATACGTTAAAATTGTGATATACGCTTTCATTTTTGGAATTAAATGCAAACCATACATTTTATTAAACACTGTTTATGTTAAAATATCAAAACTACTCTGATTGAATGCAGTTCCCGGTAGGAACTACTGGTAAATAGAATTCGAAATGTAAATTTGCAACGAAATTGGCGATGATGTGTAAATTCACCTCTTCTGGGAGCAGATGACCAAGCAGAGTTTATTAGATATCAAGTTTAACGAAACCGGAATAAGTTGTTTTGATTTAAGACCGAGATACAACAGACTTTTGTTAAACGTTTTTACTCCAACATGAAAGCTGTAGGAATTAGTCTATATAATTTCATATATGTACATATGTATGTATGTACTTAATAGTTACTTTTCTTCTGCTTATGTACTCATCCTGTTACACTTTCAAGTGTAATTTTCATAGTATCAGCAAATGAAATGGATTTTGTTTTATAATCTTTTCATATTAATCATTCCACTACCTGTCAATATTAAATAAAATTATTGTGTGAGCAACACATGTTGTTGGTAAAATGTTGTAAATTGTTATAATTGATGTTTACGTTTAATAATAATTACAAATATATTATATGACGCCTGTTTTCTCTATTATTTTTTGTGTTTTTTTTTTGTTTTTTGTTTTTACTGCCCTTAACCATAAATCAAGAATAAAAAATGTTAACAAAGAAAACATGAGTTGTCTTTTTTGTGGTTGATTGGTTGGTTTGTTTTTTTTTATACAATTTCTTCGGTAGTTCATGCACTTTTGTTGTTGTTCTTGTTTTGTAATGTATTTTTTGCTTTTAATTGTTAGTTTTTTTTAATTTAATTTAATTTAATTAAAATCACAATTAAGGAAATAAAAACAGATACAGATAAATACACATGATTACATACAACATCATATTTTAAGTTTTGTTGTTACTTTTTTGTTTTGTTTCTTATTTTTTATGTCACAGTACAAAATGCTTTAACAACTAATCTCTTAATTATTTTATTTATTTTTGTTTTGTTTTTGTTTTTGTATTTAATTCCTTTACTATCAAATTATAGTATTTAAACATTATCATTAGAATTTTTCTTTAAATATATAATTTTCGGTTGTTTAGTTTGTGTTTTTTTTTATATGCTCTTTCTTGTTTTTGTTTATTTTTCTTTTTTTTAATTTAATAAATCGTTTATATTATTATTAAAATTATCATTATTAATAATTTGTATATTATATATAGAGATGTATGTATATATATACTTAATTTGGTAGAATTTTCATTAAATTTATCATTAACATTATTATTAAATGTATATATATATTATATATAAAATTACCGTCATCGTTTATCATTATCATTATTTTCAATGAATTCTCATTTAAATTACTATTGCAGCACATTATTTTTTTTTTATTATTATTATTTAAATATATATTCTTATAAATTTAAACCGTTTTAAGTTAATTTCTTTAATTTAATTTAATTAAATCAAAAATTATTTGTAATATTGATTTAAAACTTATTATTGATTTTTGGTAAGAATTTCTTAATTATTGTTTTGTTTTTTTTTTTCTTTTTCTAGTCATCTCTTAAAAAGTGGTTGTTCATCAATTATTTTGCTTTATTTTGTTTGTGGTTGTTCTTATTTTCAATTGTATTTTTTTTTCTTCTTTTTACCTTGTAAAATCTAAAAACTAATTAAATCGTTTATCAATTTTCCGTTATTTATAGGTATGTATATATTTTTTTGCTTTTTGTTTTTTTTTTTGTTTTGTTTTTGTTTCTTTTATGAATATATAGAATTATTTATACTAAAATAGAAAAAGTTGTTTTATAATTACATATTGAGTTTTAACTAGTCACCAGGATGCTCTGGACATGAGCGGTTTACCTCAAACCATCGATCAATACAGCTTTAATTGCATATACATAAATACATAAATAAAAAATTAATTATAGTAAAAGCAAATGTTTAACATTATAAACTTACCATTTATGATAAATACATAGACATGGCAAGCGTGCTATAATATCACCAGGATTTAAATCTTCTAAACAAATTACACATTCTCCCTTAGCATCTGATAAAACATCCTCTGTAACGCGAATATAAATTTAAATTATTTCTTATGATCAAAATACTATATATTTAACCTACCATTATATGAAAGTCTGGGTTTTGTCAGGCACATAACCAAATGGCATTCAATATCGTCGGGTAAAACAAATTTATTACATACAGGACATTTAATACCTGGAAAGAGTTCATATATTAGATTTGTTTATGTGCATAATTTTTAAATAAGTTATAAGAATATAAAAGAAATTTTTAAGGCCAACTGTTTATGAATATTTAATTGAAGGTACTCTAACTAATTCGACTATTGCCTATAGGGGTATTTATGGTTTCCATACTTTATAGTTATGATAAGGGCCGTTGAGAGGATGAAAGTACTTCTTAGTGACCGTAGAAAATTCAAATTCGTTGATTTGTTATAGCACTGCTTAATATTTATATGATACGTATTATTTCACTGGAATAACACAAGGTATTACAGATAGAGGTCACTTTTCATGTGAGTCTTTCCTCCTCATACATTTTTATCAACTTCGGGAATGGTACTCTTGGACGTGCACTTTAACTTAATGGCCTCATAACTAATCGTCTAACTTTATATTAATCTTGCATTAATCGTACATTAGTATGGAAGGTACTTGAACGTTTGATCCACTTTCTGATAATACTATTATTAATCGCTAGATTAGTTTGGTTCAGAGACAAACAAATATTTGATGTTGCCGCAAGCAGTACTAAAGTAAAATCAGTGGAATGTTGCCAATCGATATCCCCAATTTATGGATAGACGGATAACTAACCCGCTAGGCATTACAACAAATATGTCCAGATTCAAACTACTTAACCTATAAAAACAATGCCGAATTCTGTACACTATACTTATGATTTTTTATAAAGTCCAGCAGTAAAGCAGACCCGGTTTACAGTAGCATAAACTGTAGAATATTTTAAACCAGAACTATTCGATTATAGGCGATATATACAATTGCATACAATATATAAAAGTATTTTTTAAAACTCACCATTAAACGACCATATTTGTGATGGAAGTGATGTGGCTGTATACACTCGTCCGATACTATTAGCTGCACCATTGGAGGCTGATTGAGCCGCTAAAGCTATACTTTCCACAAAACTAGCGCCCGCCATAGATACACCCTGAAAGTAATCCTAATCATTAATAAAAACAATATTCATTCAATACTGATACTGAGCCATCACAATTGAGGATACAAAAGATTGGCAATATGACTTACACGTAGATTTTCTCCCAAGGTATGACGTTGCAAGTGATTGTTGTGACCTTGTTGTGACGACGACGACATTGTTGTTGTCGATGAACTGGCATAATTATTGCTATTAGCTGCTGTAGCATTACTGGCATGTGTGTGCTGTTGATTATGATCACCGGCTGATGTGCCGGTAGCTTGAGCGTGCATATCAGGCACAGAACTTAAACTACGGGCTCGCTGTCGGTCTACCGATGAGCTGGTCAATTCGGCACCAGTTGAGCTGCTCGAAAATGTCCGCGAACGAGGACTCTGGTGTCCGCTGGTGGCGGGTGTACTCGCTTTTGCGCCCATTCGTTGTGGGATATTCTTGTTTATGTGTGTAAGAGATCGGATGAGGATTAGGAGGTAAAGGATTAGGGTCAGGGAAGGGATTATCCTTTATTATTGTTGCAGCTTATCTTAAACCTACAGTTTCCTTTGTCTAGCAAAAGTGAATTGGTGTTTTAATTTTGCTCTTATTATTAATTTTGTTGTTGTTTTTGTTGTGGCTGTGGGTGTGACAATATGTTGTTATTATTTGAACAAGGATTAGAAACTTCAGAGTTTTTCACAATTATTCATATTCCATTTGTTTATTTTACTTGCTGTTATTGTTCTCAACTGTGTGATTAGATGTTACTGTTGTTGCTGTTGTTGTTTCCTTTTGTTGTCTACTCTATTTTATTTGTGGGTATTAATTTCTTTTTTTTTATATATATAAAACGTTTTTCCCCGCTATCTCTTCCTCTTACTTGGTCTTCTTAAACACTTTATTGTTGTTCGTTGTTTTTTTGTGATCTTAAGGATTAATTGCTAATTTTTTTCGTCTTTTTCCACTGACAAAATAAACAAACGTTCGTTTTTTATTATTATTATACCATGCACTTCTTTGCTTAACCGATAACTCCTTTCTCAATGTCCCATTATAGTTGAGGAAATTTAAAAAAAGAAATAAAATAGAAAAATTATACGACAGCGGCTAATAGGGACGTCGACTTTTCTTTAAGACGACGTTTGAGCAGTTATTGTCTGGCTGGCTGGATTTCTGATGATGATAGATGATTGAGAATTTGTTATTCGACTATTTTTTTTTTCTTCCTCTTCTGCTGTCTGTATGTGTAATGAGAACTTAAATTGGGGAAATATTTTTTATATATTTTTGTTTTATTTCAATTAATTGTTAAAATATCAAACTGCCAAAATGAAAACACTTGAATTTTTCTTGATTTTTTCAATAGAATTTTTTTAATTCTTGTTCTGCTTTTACGTTTTTATGCAATTTTATGTCCGTCTTATAAAATTTTTTTCCTTACTCGAGTTCTTTATTTGTTGTTGCTCTCTGCTCTCTAGTTGACATTTATCGCACATTTTGACAATTTTGCAATTTAGGGCAGAGTTAGGAAAACTACTAAAATAAAAAACAGGATAAACGGTTAATTTTTGAAGCGTTATATTTGAAATTAATTTCAAAATTTAATCACTGTTTTTAATTAGATTTAAATGCATTAATTACAACATTAGTTATTAAAAAAATGATATTGTTTGTAGACTTTATATTTTTATAATTACAACAGAGGGGTATGTTCACTGTTCGCTCTTTACAAGTGTTGTTATTCGAATAAAAATATATGGAAGTGTAAAGTTTCCGAATTAACTACCGGTATAAGTTTTAAAAAATATTATATTCTGTTGAAATACTTTTTTTGCTATTTTGTTGTGAAACATCCTCAAGAAAAATAATAAAGTTAATCAAATTACTTTTTTATGGTGCTATACAGGGCTCTAAAACCCTCATTATATAAGTTACTAAAGCCATCTATTAGAAAATAACTTATTTTTTACTACAAGTAGTAAAATAAACGCTAATAGACAACTTTTTTTGCAGGGCCACATGCATTCTATGTTTAAACCAAACTTATTTATACGTAGAGCTATATCGTTGAAAATGAGGAAAACTTTTCCGTACTTACTAGGTCAGTAATCTGTTATTCAATCAATATAATGTATGCAGTTTCAAGATAGGTGTCGATCGAAATTTTATTCCGTTTTTCTAGAATTATAAATAATGATGGAATTAATACACAGAATATTTGCTAATGCTTTATAATGTGCCACGCCCACTCGAAATAATCACCTTACAATAGGGCTAATTGCCTGTAATATATATGTAAGTAAACAGTCAACCTTTCATTTCATAATAAAAACAACAAAAAATTCAAAATACACATTTACATTTTGATATTTCAAACTTTTTTTTTATTTATTTCATCAAAACCAAATTTTATAAGAACCATTAAAACATATTTAATAACTACACACTCTCATTTCTGTTTTTGTTTTCTTTTAATACACATATAATCAAATAAGTATATGCATCTTAAAAAGAAGAAAGAGTTTTTATATTTCCATATAACTAAAGAATAAAATAGAGTTTTAATCAGTGTTTTAAATTATAGAAATCTAAAATTAACAATCTTGCTAATTTCATGTTTTCATATTTTTTCTTTCCATTTAATAGAGATAAGAAGATAAATAATTAAAGTTTTTTTTAATATAATATTAGAAATTTTGGAAAACATAATTCTTTATCTATTTTTGCTTGTGATATTTCATTGTTATATATTTATTTATGTATCTATATATACACATAAATATATATTTATATATACATATATGTATACATATATATAGATTATTTCTAAAATTAAATGTTTGTTGTATTATTTATATTGTTATATTGTTTTGATGTGTACTTTGTTAATATTATTAAATATTTATTTGTTATTTATTATAAAGCAAGAGAATTTATTAAAAATTTAAACTAAACTGAAACGATTTTTCATGACGTTTCTTCTCTTGTTGTTGCTGTTGTTTAAAACGATTTAACGCTATTTGTTAGCATTGCACTTTACAGTATTGTCCGCGACGTTCCAAGAACTCACGGTATTCTTTATAGTTCATCTGAATTTCCTGAGAACGGTAGCGTGTTAATTTAATAGATTTACGAGTCTCCGGCGTAATTAAGGCGCGATAACCACCTTTTCGTAATAACGAATCTATCGTTTGAATTTGATCCCATCCTTAGGATAAAAAGCCGACATTTATATTGATATTAGAAATTATTTATGGTATTGTTAATTTACTACATATTTACCTTGTTCGGTAGCTACTTGCGGTAAGTAAGTAGCAGTTCTTTTACAACCTCTCTCATTGATAAATTCAATGCGTATGCCGTGTACACCTAACGTCCAGTCTAAATGACCATTGGCCTCTTCGAAATTTTGCAAAATCGATACAGAAACTGTTAATTTTGGTAACTCGTCGCGCGATATAGGAGCAAATCGTGAATCTTTTAAAGCGCTAGTTAAGGCATATTCACGCAAACCTGAATGAAGATGCATTGCACTAAATGTACCAATACAACCACGTAGACGTTTGTCGCGACCCGTCTTCCAGGTAACAAACAAAGGGCTAATTTTAAAAATAGAGAAATGGAAAACTGAATATTTCTAGAAATCTATGTATTATATAATATAAGCAATATACTTACTAAGCATCATTGGTGAATGGTGGAGTACCTGGCCCTTCCATATTATTAAGCTCACAATCTAACACTTCAAAACAAAATAAGCACATATCCGGCACAGCGACATTATCCAAGGGCTTTAAGGCATAACCATTTGTTAGCCTAACCACTCCTTGGTGGTGATTGCTATAATCATTTTTACCATCACCATTAGCATAGACTTGACTGGACCCACTGCTGGAACCTCCCGAATTATAGGAATTATGATTGTGATAATGATTGGACATTATGTATTTACGATTTATCCGCTTTATTTTCACGTTTACAAAAATATAGTTTAAAAAATTTACTTTAAGATCTATATTATATTATTTATTTTATTTGCCTGCTAACTGTTGTTGTTTCGTAATTTGCTTAATGATACTGAAAATTAATTTATATTAATTTAGTCTATTACGCTAATTATTAAAGTAATGGCAGTGGGTAAATGATCTAATTAATGGTTAGGTTTATCTGTAAGTAAAAATTATAACAAGATTTAATATTTGGATAATAGAATGCAATTAAGTTTATAAAATATTATCAATAATATCAAATAGCATATATTTTGGTAGGTTAGCAATCATAATGTTTGTGGTCAATTTCAAATGGCAATGACAAACGAATAAAAATGCGTTCAAACAAGTTATATTCTGACTTTTTGGGCCTAAGTAGTTATCCCAAGAGCAATTTGTCTTAAGCTGAACGTTTGTGTACAGTTACTTCCTTTATGCGGCCTCCATACGTTGTGAATGCGGTCTCTACAAGTAGGGAGAGTGTTTGACCAACGGTTGCGCGTCCGTTGATCATAATGCTACAAGGAAACAACTAACTTGTGTATTAAACAATGTTGTACAACTAATCACAAAGTGAAGATGACGCAGTAGACGATGCAATTATTGACAGTAGAGGTTCCAAATAACATTTATTGCGGAATTAGAACAAAGCATTGCACATAACTTTTAAACCTTCGTTTTTGCAGTAAAAAAAAGCAGTCACCATGCTGCAAAAGAAGTTATAATTAAAGATCGTTCTTTGTTTCGAACACACTTATACAACGAAATATAGATTACAAAAGATAACTATTTAAACGGCAATAATTTTAACTAGGTTTTACCTTACGCTGTCAGTCGTATAATGCGAATTTTCTGTCAGATTTCTAAATTCGCAGATTAAATTGAAATACGGATAGAATAGCGTGTTTTAGTCTATATTCGTCCCTTAAAAAACTATATATACACTTACGCACATTTTTTGAGTTTCGAATACTATTTCAATATTATGAGGTAATAATATAATAATTTTAGAATATTTACAAATAGTGTGATGCCATTTCAACATGTCTGGCATCTCATGTAACACTACGAAAAGATTTCCTAATGACGTCTTTTCTTTCCCTTATTTCGTATACTGTTTAATTGATATTTACGAAATGTCAGTAAAAGATAGAAAAACAAATTGTTTAAAGAAAGAAGAGAAAATATATGCCAGTCACAAGGAATTAGAAAAAAGTTAACCCATTTGTTTTTCATTTTAGAAAATCCTTGACCCTCATCAAAGCATAATATTATAATTATTTTGCACTTTTATATATATATGTAAATGTTAATACCTTCATTTAAACTAATTTTAACTGCTGTTGCTTCTATAGATATTATTTTCTTCTCTTTGTTTCGTTTATTGACCTTTTTCTGCACCCCACTAGATGTTTTTTCTATGGTCAAACGCTGGACAGTTTTTTCCTTTGTTTAACTGTTTCTTTACGTATAAATTTTGGAAAAATTGGCATCATCCTCGTCCGGATCACCTCATACGATTTATAATTTAGAAATATATTGGACCAACTTTAACTTTTTCTTTAATATTAAGGAATTTTGGTTCTCACGAAAAACAACTACACTTGCTCAACCGTTCTTTGTTATAAGAGATGAACTAATAGAAATGATGACGGAGTTGCCAACGTCCGATTACTTGCTCGTACAAAGACACAAAAGGAAATGTCAAATAAATGATAGCATAAAAGAAATGTATGAATACTTTTGGTACAAAATTTATTTTAATTTAATAGTGCTGAGTTCTATACATTTCAATAAATATTTTTTTTTCCAAAAATAATTTCTTCGTTTTTTTAAACTTTATTGGCAAAAATTATTTAGACACAAAACCGATATAATTATAAATATTTGTCCGCATGTATATTGCTTAGTACATTTATTTTCAAAAGTTTTAAATTTCAATTGCGTAGCCCATATATTTTTGAAAAATCAAATAAAATATAAAATATACCCTACTTGTAGCTGACTATATATATATATATACATATACATATATTTGAAATATAATTATTTAAAAATTTAACAAATTCTATCAGGTTGAAAACCATATTGGAAAACTATATATTTTAAGTGTTACTTAACACCATCAACAGTTTGGCAAATGTACTTATTTTTTCTTAATTTATAGAACATTTAAAAGAACATTAATCAAAAATTATAATTTATATATACTTATATGTATATATCAAAAACAATTTCTTCCAATTTAAGTGTTTTCTACGCAACTCTGCTAAAATTTGCTAGAATTACTTTTACGACTGACATCTTAACACGCGTGCTCTCTTTTTAACACATCTCTTTTTAACTTTCTTCTTCATTTCAAAAGCCTAGAAAACAACTCTGTTTTTTCAAGAACTTGTCATTCGATTTTGTGCTCTCGTTTGCTTCGGCCGTGGCGTTGTTAATATATATTTTATTTTCAAAGAAAATTTGAAAATAAAAAAACATCAATGTATTAATAGCACGCATTAAAATTACATTAAAATATTAAAACCAGTTAATATCATTTGCCACTTTTACTGTACGTATAAATCATTTATAATATAACAAAAAAGTTCATTAGCCCGGCCAAAGCAAAAAAAGTGAACGAAAAAATTGCTGTTACAAAGTGTGTGTGGGGAGCAAAAAGTGTGAAAAAACGGAAAAGTGAAAAATCGATCGAATAGGCCAACAAAGCTTGTGACCGACCAAGAAAACGACAATCTAACCAAAAAAGTTAGTTGTAAGGAGGAGAGGTAATACAATTGATTTAAGAAGTTAATGATAAATGCTAAATGAATTTATAAAAACAAAATTTTGCAAAAGTGTTGCTATAAGATATAAACGCCCTACAATGCAACAGCAGGGAAAAGCAATTTGAAATAACGACAAAGAAGAGAGAGTAAGAGAGAGATTGAGAAATAAAAACGCACATTTTGCATTAAAATTCAATTGTTTACAAAAATAAAAACGTTAGCATATATTAGGTTATATTGTTTTTATTACTATTTAATAGGCGCCAACTATCATCACCTTTTACGCGACCGTCCGTCATCAAATTCTTCGATTCATAGTATTTATATACCATACAACAACAAAAAGATCAAAACAAAAATATAAAGAAAAAGTTACAAAAAAAAACAAATAAAAATCATTTCTATACCACAAAACAAAAGAAGAGAGGAGAGAGAGAATTTTTTGTTTGTTTACATAGAAAAATAAGTGCAGTGCCTGCTAGTTTTGTTTAATTGCATACACAACAACAAATCAATCTATAATGTTTATAACGAACGGTAAGTTTATTTATAAATTTTGTGATATTTTCCTTATTGTTTATAAAAATTTGAAAAAAACGTAATGGATATTTATAGTTTATATATTGCATGCTAACACATTCACCACGAAATCCCAATTCATTTGTTTTAAATTTCTTGTAAAAAAATTGCACAACCTGTTGAGATTGCCATCGGTTTATATAACAAATAAGCAACAATGTTTACCGGATGAGGATAATTTGCAAATAATGTTCCTGGTTCTTGATAAAGCGTGTTGCTGATTCTAAAGATCGGATATAGGAGGAAACATTCTTGCATTCAAAGCGATTATTGACATTCAAATGGACAATTGAATTGTTAAATAAGGATAATGATCGTATTCCTAATTGCTCGCGATATACCTATATTGTTAAGGGAAAAAGTTTTTCCCAGAATTTATTTTTTAAATACGCCGTAGAACATATTGCAGTCCCTAAAGCATTTAATTTCTGGCATGCAGAAGCTATATGAGCATTTTATCTCTTAACATTAAAGGAATATAGGTATTTGCCCCAGTCAATTTATTATTTAAGTTATAAAACTATTGAAGAACTAACAAAATATATAATTTGTTTCGAATTTATCAATTTTTCGATACAGTTTGATTGATCGTAATATCAAATTGCTTAAAGGAAGGCATTTTTAAACTCCTTACTGAAGATCAAGCGTTTGCTAAGAAAAACAGTCTAGTACAAGCTTAGGATATAAACATAGGAATAATATCTACCTATTTTATAAATATGTCTACAAATACATATGAATTTATTGTTGAAAATCCATTTTCTTTTATAAACAATATTATAAACCTTATATTTTACGCTTAAAAATTTTCATGACGCACCTGATAATGTTATATTATGGCTTTTTTGCGAATTTCAGATAAACTTATCTCATAAAATTTGCTGCGCTACATGAAATGACTCATAGACTCTATGAAAATTTATTGTTCCCTTAATATACGTTTTATATACGTACATAGATAATACCTATTATCAGTCATATAAAATTTCAATATTCAAGTCAAGCCTATTGACGACTGTTACGGGTATAATAACCCTTATATTTCTTCACAGATTTGTCTTATCTCTAATAGGTACACAATAGCACACGCCAAAACTTTTTTTTAATAAATATTGGCTTTAGAAAAACCAATAAGATATAAACCAACGATTTTTACTAGTTATTGTTGCCATGGCTGGGAACGTTTATTGTTTAGAATACCAAAATAAAAATTTCATTTTTGAAGCCTTTCATTGAAATTTTGAATAGCAGTTCTACATGTAAAAATAACATGTGGTAGGATTCATTAAAAAACTTTATGGTTAAAATGGTTCTTAATTAACGTTTCTCTTAATTTTTTGTTGAATTTTATAAACTTAATATTGTTTACTTAGTTATTTATCACTTTGTACTTTGATGAAAGAGGGCTTTACATAACAATTGTTTGGCCGTTTTTAATGGTATATGTACGTTAACGTTTTTTATACTGTTAATAGCTCGGCAGTTAAAAAAATGTACTCATTGATTACTAATTGTTTATATAGTAAACAATGAGCATAACGTTTCTCTCAACAAGGCCGCTCTTAATAGTAGTATATCTTTTCTGCGTTCATTGCAATAAATTCCATATCTACGTTTGTACGTAGAACACATGTATTTATTTAGAGCCTTATCTATTTATTATTGCGGTTAATTGAACACATAGAAAATAAAAATTTTGACTGTGAATAAACCGTTTAAAAACTCGTATTTTCCAATTTATGATAAAAATTTCATACCGAATGACTTTTTTCTTACTACAGCCAACGGTTAAGGAATGGCTATTACTCACAACGAAATGAAAGGACTGAAAGAAAGAATAAAAAGTGTCTATAGGCATTCGATTTAATTATACTCTAGTCTAGAATAGGGAGCATCAACTGGTACACATTTTTGCTGAAATAAGAACATTTGTCGAATTAATTGTTTAATTCACCAATTCATACTTTTATTTAAACTTTAAATAATATACAATTCTAATGACTGACACGCGTATTACATAATACATGTTTTTTTTTATTAACATTTTACCAACATGTGTTTCAAGTAGTTTTGCGTGAAATTCTAAATTATTAGAAGACTTTTTTGTTTATACTATGTTACAAACAAATTTTTTTTAGTAATATCTAATCTACATGAAATTTATAGCATACGTCCCGTGTTAGCTATTCTTTCTTGGCACGCACTTTGATTATATATGTAGTAGTTTTGCGTAAATGTATGCTAATATAATCAAATGGCTATTTCCCAAAGATATCACATTATAAAGGTCTTCCTACAACATTCCCTATCAAAAAGCCATTTCTTATTAAGGAAAATCTTCTATGATTATAAACTCTTATTTAAAATCCAACTAAAATTCTCTACTGTTCTTAAAAATCAAAATAAAATCCTTAATTTTATAAAAATCATTTCATGCACTCTGGTGGCATATTTAAATTATACTTTACAATTCTTATCACAAGTTAATAAAACCTTTTATTTACATGCAATCATTATTGCGCAGTCATTTGTATACAAATGTCGATGAAACATTATATGCCTATTCATATCTACATACACACATACATACATGAGACGCACCAACGACAAGTGTAATCAACATTTGTGGTGATTCATTAAAGTTCTATGTCAAAGACTTAATTTTTTCCAATGATATATGTGTGTGTATGTATGTATGTCGTCTAGTAAGTTAACATAGAACGACCAGAGACTGCTAGTCACACTTCTACATCCCATACAAAACTGATAACAAGCCTAGTACAACTAAAATAAAAAAAAATTATGACTGTATGTAGTACGTACATACGGGTAGAATGTTAAAACTTTTAATGCAAAATAAATATGTATGTGTACATATGTATACAAATTAGTTTTCCCTTCTCATTGTCATTGTTAGCAGATATAAGTTAATTAAATTTGGCACATTTTTATAAATTATATTACATACAGCAATAACAAAGAGTCAATTCTAAATGAGTACAATAATTAGTATATTTATTATATTTATTTATATGTATGTAGTATAAATTATTAAAACACATTTTTCAAAATCAATAGAGTTTTGTACTTTTATTCGTTGTTTATATTTGAGCCTTTACAAGTTTTTCTCGTCCAATCGTATAAATTGAAAGAAGAATGAAATATGTATGTTTAGACACACTATGGACTTAAGAGTTTATTCCGCCTTGAGGCAAAAGGTTTCTTACAGATCCAACTTTTTAAAAGCTTAACAATCAATCAATATCGGGAGTATAATTTTTCTTGCCTGAAAATCCTCACAGGCTAATCAAGGAGCATTACCAGGTCTATGCTTGTAAAACGATTGAAAAACACTTTAAAAACATAGGCCTTAAAATGAAAGAATTAACAAGAATCATTGAACCTTACGTATACTAGTTGCTGTCTGAAGTCACAAAAAATAAATGACTGAACATAAAATTAAAATTCGTTTACTTTGTTTTAGGCAAACATATATGGAAATACAATTTTTGGATTTGGTTTTTTAGTGTACATTTTTTAGTATAAAAAATATTCGAAACATGTAGCAATGCTCAGGTATGGTTTGCTTGCCATTGCACCTTTAAGCGACAAACAAACGAAAAAATAACTTGAAAATCATTGAATTTTACTAAGAAAATTCGTGTTGTATGAGAAACGTATTCAATCGAAAAATTATCGTCAGCAAAGAAGCTCATTTGTGGCTCAATGGGTATGTCAACAAACAGAGTTGCGGTATTTATGTTACATATAAAGTAGACAGAGACAGTTCAAGAAGTGACAATATACCCTGAAAGATACACGTTTGGTGGGTTTTATGGATTGGCGCCATAATTGGATCATAAGTCTTAAAGAATAATGAAAACCGCAAAATGACAGGCATTTAAATAATGACCCTTATTGACCAAAATGGAAAAATTGGCCTAGGTTGGCATGTGGTTTTAAGAAGACATTGTTCCGTATTCTACGACGTGCGATACCATTAGACTTTTGCCAGTTGAGTGGTGAGCAATAAATCTCACATTTTGTTTGACAAGATCATGCAATTTGTGTAGTTTCTAATGGCTCTGTCAGATTTAGGTTTGTTACATAAGGTAGACACTATAGTTCGGAAATGGAAGATAAGTCTAATATGAGATTTCCGAAGGAAATTCTTTCCCTAATAAATTGAGTAGGTGACAACTTCGTTCTTAACTGTCTTTTAGACAAAACCAGTAGACTTTATGCTACAATTGCGACCCTGGAAGACAACAATTGACGTTAGAGGGATACAGGAAAATATGCTGGAAAAGTTTTGCCATCTAGGACCTAGCTGCAGTTAATATTCACATAAAATAATACTAATAAAAAAGAAAATAGAAGGCATTTATTTATAGCCTCGAAAAATATATCAAAACGGAACCAAACAAAATTTTAAATAACTACACATTTATATATATTTATTTTATACCTACCTTTACCTATCCTGGGTCATTGAGGAGTCCTGCTCCACCGCTAGACTCACCTGGCCCATCATCTTTTAAAATTTTTCCGATTAATTTTAAACTTTTTGTCCTATAAGTCGATAACATTTAATTATTGAAACTGTATGGTCGAACCAGCACTATTAATAAACAAATTTCAAAATGTCAACTCAGTTGCAATATCTTCAATTGACTACATGTATACAATTCCAATATTGTATTGAATATTTATTAAAAACGCATTTTTTTTTGATAACTCTGTTCTGTTTAATCTTACTATACCTGTTCGACATTTTCAATATAAACAAACTATTTTTATTCCATTGTTTTATTGATATTGTTCTTACAGTATTTTTAATGTACACCCGAGAATAATATATAATTTATAATGATGTACTATTTATTTCATTCTAATTGATATAAACATTTACATACATACAATGAGGAGGTGCAATAACATGGGGATTTTCTCGGAAATTATTGTAGCTTTTGTATTTAAATTTAATTGCAATGCACAACAATACTACAGTGTGTTTGCAAGTGTAGCGCGTAAAAAAAAAGACAACAATGAATAATTTTCTTTTTTTAAACTAAAAGTACAAACAATCATTCATTGTTAAAAAAAAAAATGAAAAAATACCCCGTATACATACATATGTACGGGTAAAATTATAAATGTCTGTGTATTTAATTTTTTAAACTTTGAACAATTATCGCTGAACTCAAACAACTTTTGTTTCTCTGAAATAAAATAAAAACGCTCTTCTAATAGCGAGCACAACGCGTACAATAAGTTCTCAAAGGTCAATATTATTAAGTACATTACTATATACGAGTATAAGTATCAATATTCACTGTCTCCAATTGTAATTAAAAAGAAAAACGCGTTACTCATACCTAATGTGCCTCTAAAATTATTACATTGACTGATCTAAAAATTAATTATTATACTATTTATAAGCAGCGTGCATTAAAAATTAATTTGTTAGTTAGGGTGGCGTCACTTTATAGTTTATTTAAAATATTCGTCCATATTTAATTATTATAAAAAAAGAGATAAAAAGATTGAACCAAAAGTAAAAAAAAAACATTTACTTTTACTACAAATGATTGTGCCCACCTGATGAATATTGTTTAAGTGTAGGTATTAAAAATGCCATATACATACATATGTTGTTTAAAAAAAAAATATAAATATTTATATTGGAAAAGTTCCCATAAAACAATTTCAAATAATTATACCTTTAAAATGTTGTACTACATAGTATGTAATATATTACACACAGAGATCTTTTGTGTTCTTGATGTTTTGGGTAAGAGAAATCGGAATATTTCCAAATATTTTAAAAATTAATTAATTTTCTTATTTTTTACGATACCTTCCTTAAAGAATAAGGGGTTTCAACCAAGTCTAAAATAAATATCGTTATTATTGGGTATTTCAGTTTAGTTGTCGTTGTCGTTGGGGACTCGCCCGAATTAGTACAATATGCCAAGAACTTGGGTATTACTTTTAATAGTCAACTCTCCTGGACTGACCATATTAATATGATTTGTGGGAAGACGTATGCTATGATTAGGAATCTTTGCAGGACTCAGTCCTTTACGCCTGTTAATATACGTATGGTCTTGGCGAAGACATACCTGATTCCAACCATATTATATGGATGTGAGCTTTTTGCGGGTTTGGACTCTGTCAGCAGGAATAAACTTAACGTGACTTATAATAACATTGCAAAATATATTTTTGGACGCACTAGATATAGTAGTATATCGTATTTTGCCTACAAAATCTACGACATGACACTGGAAAACCTGTTAAAATATCGTATGCTAATTTTTCTACACAAGATTGTTTATTCAGGGGAACCGAATTATCTATTTACTAGACTAAAATTTTCCAGAACTAACAGGGGCTATAGGATAAACGCCGTAAGGTTCCAGAAACAGGTGTCTGAAAGGCACTTTTATGTTAATGCAATTCGTTCATGAAACCAACTTCCGCCAGAAATTCAATTGAAAAGCAATGTAATGCAATTTAAAACTGCAATTTTAACACACTTTTCCTGTCTTTAAGATTTACCATTTAATTCAATCCAATTTAAGGCTAACTTAAATTTAATTAATATAATTTTGCTTTCTTTGTGAAATTTACATACAAATATATATAACTATTACTTTAATCATAACATTATATAAACAGTACTATTAAATAAGATTAAATGCTTGTTGTACTGAAGCTAATAAATAAATAAATAAACAAATAAATAAATAAATAAAAATAAATAAATAAAAGGATACTGCTATGCTTTTCAATTCAAGAAGACAATGAGTCTTTCTTATACAGATGAGTCCAGCAGGGCCTAGCCTAGTTATATAGCATGTGTTCTCGTGATGTCAATAAAATTGAGCCCGGAAAATAGCCAGTTTTACTGATGACCGCTAACATGTCGCACTGGGTCAGTTCATTAGCAACGTATTTTCTGATAACAAGCTTATGACCTGAACTCATATAAAACTTATATATGATCCATTGTTTTCCGGAAAACAGAGGGGCAAGAAAAATTCCATCTTAAACAAGCACTATACAGCTTTCAAAATAGCCCATAATTCCGCCAGGAATACACTGCAGAGGTTAGACAGCCTTTACATGAGTATAGTGTCTGAACCCCTAATATAAATACCACAGCCTGCTCTGTCTACCATTTTTACACATTCAATAATCGATCGAAAATGGAATACAACTATCACATGAGGCGGTGCCTTGAAGTCTATTGAGTATTGGGGCTTACAGATCGCGTGCACAACCGCACACTAATGACTATAAAATATTCAACTCTATTGATTTAATAACCACATAATGTTGATAAATTAAATGTATTTTTTCAACAAATTCATATATTTACGAAATATTTTTTTTTATTACAGAGAAAAGGTCCGTTTGAGTTCGATTGCTTAGATATTTCTTTTAACTTTTAACCTCCTACAGAAGTTTTTCTGTTGCAATGTAGAAAATTTTGATTTTAATGTTTAAACTAATTTTCGGTTAAAATATTGTACCAAATATGTAGTAAAGATCGTTTAGAATTTTCATTTTCATTAATTATTATACTCAGATTTTAAATTAAGTTGTCTTTACATATGTTTTCATATCTCGAATAGGAAATGAAATTCTAAAAATACAATATAATAATATTAATAATATTTTAATTTCCCTATAAGTAAACGTCTACTGACGATGATAAAAACTTTTCTTTTATTATTTTATTTAATACTTTGAATATAATTTAAGTACAAATTATTCATATGTGGGTTTGTGTTTAACGTCACAGTATATCGCTATCGTTTTTAAATTTATTAATTTATAAATGGAATATTTTTGTTGCTATTGTATGTACTAAAAGGCTCGTACAATAATAAATATATGTATGTACATACATATCTACAGATTTATATAAACACACATACATATGTATATGTGTATATAAAAAGAAATTATGACTGGGTGAGGAGTACTTGATTACTAATACTTAACGCATGCAAGTGTACGCATAAACAACCACTATGCCGGTATATTGTTGTGTTCTGATATACAATGTATGTATACACTTTTAGATGGATATGTTGCTGGGTTTTAAGATTTCTTATCATTAAATGGTTTCTGTTATTAATAAAAAAACCATATTTTCTTTCCAACATGCAGTTTTAATTAAACAAAAATGTAATAAAATATAATTTATTTGTTATGGGAATTGATAATAAATTGAATTTTTTTTCTTTTTGATTCAATATCATAATATTTCACCAAATGTTATACACAAAATAAAACGTAATACAATTTTTGGATCATAACATAGGGTTTTTTTTTACAATATCACCTCTAATACTCAATTATAGGTCTTATCAATTTCCATAGAATTTATTGTATTATTAACTCTCTATGAGATAAAAAAAACCTAATATTTGTTTACAGAGTAGATTTCCTGGCACATGATTATAATTTCAGATATTGTACAATAAAATAAGTTTTGTTTTCGTTTTTTTATAACGATTTTAAAAATATATTTCCCTGTTTGTCAACAACTAAACAAAATAATTTTACAGAGCGGCAGATAATCAAATAAATTTTAATAATTATAATCCAATAATATATATAATGTAATAATCTAATATTATAATATAATGACTAATTAAATATCTAAATATAGTTTTCAAAGTTTTAAAATTAATTAATTAAATTAACAATTTTTTGTTTCTTTTTATCACTTTGAATGTGAGCATGTATGTATGTACACCTAAGTGGGTCTGCAATTTGTGTATGATAACTAATATTCTTCAAATGTCCATCACGTTGACCTATACATGCGTTCAAGTTTCTTTTTTTAAATAACTGACGCTTTATGTAGTATATATGCAATTCTTTAGCTCCTTACATACTTACTTAATTGGCCATAACAACCCGATTAACAGATTTCGGCCTGCCGCAAGGCGCCTCTGCATCTTGCGTGCCTACGCCAGTTGGTTACACTAATCGATGACAGGGCTTCCTCGATTTGGTCCTTTCGCTGGATATTAATACGCTACACATCGTCTATGTCGTTGAGGAGCTCATACAGCTCACTGTTGGATCGGATGCGGAAATCATCGCCAACTCGTACTGGACCGAAGATCTTACGCAGTACTTTTCTCTCGAACACTCTTAAGGCTGCTGCATCAGTACTTAATAGGGCCCATGCCTCTGCGCCATAAAGAAGCACGGGTAGGATGAGCGTCTTGTAAAGTGTTAGTTTTGTCGTACGAGAGAGGTATCTGCTATTCAATTGCCTATTGAGACCATAGTAGCACCTGTTGGCAAGAGTGATCCTGCGCTTGATCTCCAGACTGACACCATTTTTGGTGGTAACGGCGGAGCCAAGATAAATAAATTCCTTGACTGCATCAAAAGTATAGTTATCGGCCGTAATCTGAGAACCAATACGCCGCGCGTCTCTACTTGTCGATAACATATACTTTGTTTTGCCCTCATTTACTGCCAAACCCATTTTAGTAGACTCCCGTTCAAAAGCACTAAAGGCAGCAGTAACATCTCGCTTGGTACGCCCTATGATGTCAATGTCGTCAGCGTACGCAAGCAACTGGACACTTTTTTGAAAAATAGTGCTATTGCGATGCACTCCCGCCTTTTGCAGAACACTCTCTATGACGAAGTAGAAGAGGTCGCATGATAAGGGGTCGCCTTGTCTGAAACCTTGCACGGTATCAAAAGGTTCGGAGAGGTGCATTCCTACCTTGACAGAGCTGCAGGATTTGCTCCACGTAATTCTGCATAGCCTTATCAGCTTCGCAGGTATACCGAGCTCAGACATTGCGGCAAAAACACACCTTATAGAACTCAAGCAAAAGTGTTTAATAGGGATTAAAACTGCCAATAATTGTTTCAAGAATTTTTTTCAGTATGTTAGATGTTTTTTATCAACAAAAATTGAATTGTCTAATTTGCGGACAAATTTGCATCAACTCAATCTTTTCGAACTTATGTATGAGCCAGCTATCCCCCTACCGCAGTTCGAAAGAGGACCCTCTGGACTACCATTTGCATATAGTCGTATAGGTGTACTAAGTCCAAAATGGCCGCTGATCTGCTAGAGAATTTTCAAGAAAAAATTGATATTTTCAAAGCCAATTTTCTCAATACAATATCACACATATAAGACTTTATTGCTGGTAATATTAAAAGGCCTTGGAACCTTCCTTGGATATGGTATGATACTCATAAACCTAGTATATACTCTAAAATTAGGTCCTAAAGGGGGCCAAATTTTATTCTGTTAATAGAAAATTTTGCTCTGGTAATTTATCCTCACACACATAAGAAGAATAACCATTGTTTTTATTAATTTTCTAGTAGGTAGCCTTCACCTTTTATTTCAAATATTACGCAAAGTTATTAACCGTTATATTATTATCGGAAACATAATATAATTATCTTCAAAACGAAAACATGTTATGGAATAAAACGTTATATATTTGAACTGAATGGTTTTAAAGTCTATCTATGCTAAATAGTGTATTTTATTATAAATAAGGGATTTTTCTCCACCAATTTTTATTTTTAATAATATTCAGTAATCTTTTCCTCGCACTTAAATACATATGTATTTACTTTAACGACTAATATCGTATCTATTTTGTAAATGAAAATGTTTTTAATATAAGAGCATTGCTAATATCTGATAATAGAAAGGTAAACAGCGACGATCCCACATAAAATTGCAAAAAAAATGTATATATTTGTATAAATATTTAAATTTTGTTTGAGACTATAAAGCTGTATCAGTTTATTGTAAGATGTGAAAAAAGTTAAATATAAAATTTACTATGTAAACAGAAAAAGCAAAGTATTTGAAAAAAATTCTATACTTTACAGTACAAAAAATTCTGAACCAAATGAAGGAAAATGATAAAAACAGTGAATATATTTAATTATCATTTTAAATTTACCTTTTTTTAAAAATAGTGAAAATCTACAGTATTCGACTGTTAAAATTACAATTCACAAGAATTAATATAAAAATACAATGTAACAGTAAGTAGCCAATCATGTGATTAAATTCGAACTGGAATATCCAGATATTAATCGAAGGAAAAAATCAATGTGTATTATACATATATACAGTAAACATATATATTGTAATAGTTATGTATTACAATTTCAACCATGTATTTAGGTTAAGTACATATTTTTTTAACTGCTTATCCTCTTGCACAAAAATTGGAAAGATTTAATCGTATATTGTTCGGTCTTGAAAAGATTAATTTCGATTTGTGTTTGATTTTATTGAATAAACACAATAGATCATGTTTTCCTAACGCAATTTACGAATGTTTAATTGCGTAATTTTGCCAAAATTAAACGACAATCTTATCTTTAAAATAAAAAAAATTTCTATTTTTTTAATTCATATTCCTCTTTTCTTTGCCAGTGACTGACTGTCAATTAGGGTTAATGTTATGCCTTAAATTTAAAAAAAAATAGTTTTTTCATTGTCATCAAATGTAAAACATTACGATGTTATCATAACAAATTGAGTACAAAATCTATGACAATAAATGAAAACATAACTTAAGAGAGTATGATAGATATATTCCAATCAGTATTTGTATGAAAATATAAAACACTTTATAATATTATGTATCATATAATAATAGCGCACATAGTTAGCATTATCTTATCTTCATTTCAATTAAAACAGATTTCTTATCAAATCTAATTGTCCCGTGGAGAAAAGAACACTGTGTGTACATATGCCAGTCGCAGTAAAAAATCGCCTACTCTTCTGCTAAACTGATATTTAACGTTCTTTTTTTGTCTTGGGTTATTTTAATTCACATTTAGTTGTATTATACAAATTACACAACAGACAGACAGACACACAGGCAGACATATAGACAACGAGACATTGTTGTGTTAACTACTTTATTATGTCATATACATACAATATAATACACTAATGCATTTAATTGTTTAAATACTGATGTTTTCTTTCTTATTTTTTTCTTTCTTTCTTTCTTTATATGTTATTACAGATAATTATAAAATAGATCTCTGAAATACTCCCATAATTGTTTATTTCAACTACTATATCGGCCGTAGTCTGTAGAAACATCGTCAGCTGTTAAACTTGGTAGAGGTTTGGTTTGAAGCAAAAGAAAGTATGAATATATGAATAGCAACAATTGCGAATAATTGCATTTAAACAAATTATTAAACAAGCTGTGAATAAGCAAATCTAAAGAAAACAATTATAAATTAAATAAGAAAAAAGTACAAACTTGTGCAAAAGCTGTGTTGAATATTAGTTTCTGGGAAAATCACCATACAACAAACAAAGCAACAAACCATAAGGAAAATCCATAAAACAATCAGTGTTAACAGTTAACAACAAAAAAGCAGTTAAACCTTAAACATCAATAAATTTTTAGTATCGTCATGAATTCAAGCACAAAACACTTACTCCACTGCACTCTACTGATAGTGGTTATAATAGGATTTGAAATTTTCTCCGGCGGTATAAAAATCAATGAAAATTCTTTTACGGTTTTGGATCCCTGGGCTGAATATGGCCAAATAGCTACTGTGTTATTATATCTACTACGCTTTCTAACGTTTCTTACACTGCCGCAAGTATTATTTAATTTCTGCGGCTTAGTTTTTTACAATGCTTTCCCGGAGAAAGTTGTTCTTAAAGGCAGTCCCTTGTTGGCACCGTTTATTTGCATACGTGTCGTTACAAGAGGAGATTTTGCAGAATTGGTGAAGACCAATGTATTGCGAAATATGAATACCTGTTTAGATACCGGTCTAGAGAATTTCCTTATTGAAGTTGTTACAGACAAGGCAGTAAACTTAGCACATCATCGTCGCATACGGGAAATTGTTGTGCCTAAAGAATACAAAACACGCACGGGTGCCCTATTTAAGTCACGTGCTTTACAGTATTGCCTAGAGGATAAAGTAAATATATTGAATGACAATGACTGGATTGTACATTTAGATGAAGAAACTTTACTAACGGAGAATTCTGTACGCGGTATTATAAACTTTGTTTTAGATGGCAAACATCCATTTGGACAAGGCTTGATAACGTATGCCAATGAAAATGTGGTCAATTGGCTTACGACATTAGCCGATAGTTTCCGCGTTTCTGATGATATGGGCAAATTGCGTTTACAATTTAAACTGTTCCACAAGCCTTTGTTCAGCTGGAAAGGAAGTTACGTTGTAACTCAGGTGAGTTTTATTATATTTTTCTTAAAATTATTTTTTTAATAATAATATTTCCTAACGATTTAAGAACCTACAGTCTTTGAGTTCGTTGTTGCCTAACTTGATTCAAAATTAAACGGGTGAGAGGGCCTTTATAACAAGAGATTATTTTAAAATAACATTGCAACTCGTTAGTATTAGTAAAAGGCTAATAAAAATAATTGATTATTTGTCGTAATAATAATAAAAAAATGTAAAATTTCTTGTCATCTTTTCAAACCGAAACAACTGAGAATATTTAAAAGTAATGCTAGCTTGTAGATTATTTCAATTTTAAAACTTTCCATCTTATTATGAAATATGAGAAGAAATTTTGGTCTCATTTAAGAAGTTAAATATTTATTTTACAATTTGCTGCAAAACACAGTGTTTTAATTTTAAGTATTTGAATTAAAAGAGTAATTTTAGATAAAGCCTAAAGAGGCTTTAGTTAAAACACCTTAGATTTATTCTCCTTCTATTTTTGCTAATTAAACATTTTGTTGGCTTTTATTACAGGTGGGAGCTGAACGTCAAGTATCCTTCGACAATGGCATTGATGGCTCTGTGGCCGAAGATTGTTTCTTTGCTATGCGGGCTTTTGCTCAAGGCTACAGCTTTAATTTCATTGAAGGCGAAATGTATGAAAAGTCTCCCTTCACCTTATTAGACTTCTTACAACAACGCAAACGTTGGCTGCAAGGCATACTCCTGGTCGTACACTCAAAAATGATTCCACTTAAACACAAACTTTTATTAGGAATCAGTGTTTATTCATGGGTGACTATGCCTCTTTCTACATCTAATATTGTGTTTGCTGGCCTTTATCCCATACCCTGTCCAAACATTGTCGATTTTGTTTGTGCTTTTATAGCGGCCGTCAATATTTATATGTACGTGTTTGGTGTTATCAAATCATTCTCGCTGTATCGCTTTGGTCTAGTGAAATTCTTGGCCTGCGTTTTGGGAGCTGTATGCACAATACCAGTGAATGTGGTTATAGAGAATGTTGCTGTTATCTGGGGTCTTGTGGGTAAAAAACACAAATTTTATGTTGTACAAAAAGATGTGCGAGCATTGGAAACTGTGTAGATTTAATTAACAAACGGATGCTAACAAAATTATATACAGAGACCGACATATGTATAAACACAGCCAAAATGTTGTTGCACAATGAAAAGCAAAGTTTGTAAAATGCTTTTCTTCCCCCCTTATTAAAGAAAAAATTGTTATTTTTTGTGATAAGATTAATATGTAAACAAACAAACAAAAGCTTGACTTTTGCTTAAGCAAAAATTAACACTCCCTTATATAATTTGAAGTTAGTTGTAAGCGATAAATAATAAAACGAAAAAAAATGTCTTTTTGTTTTTTAGAAGAAGAATAAAAAAACGAACCAAATAGTGAGGCAGTTTGGAAGATTTTCTTCTGCGCTCACAATAAACTTAAAACTCACTAAACAAAAACAAAATACGGTTCTCTAAACAATTTAACGATTAACAATTTATATTTTGTAATAAACAATGAAAAACAAACAATTGTAAAACATTGAGAAAATCGTTAAAGCGAGCCATCTTCACAAACCCATGCAAAATTCAATATTATTTACACATTCACGCACATAACAAAAAAAAAAAGAAAACAATATGAGAACGCAAAAACTTAATCACCAAAAAAAAAGAAACATTTTTTACACCTATTTTCTCGTCCTTTGGAAAAAGGATCACAATATTATAACCTAAAGTACTATGTATATGTTTTAGTTTTTTTTTTAATAATTATTATTATTTTCTTTTTAGTTTAAAACTTAAGCTTATATACAAATAATATTTATTATCCTCTTTATTATTTTTTTTTTGTTTGTTATATGTATATTTGTTTTGTGTATAAATATTTATATATAAATATAAAAACTAATGGTGGCATAAGGTTTCATTTTTGTTAAACCAGCACCTTGTATAAAAAACAGCACTCTTTCAATTAAATTTTTTGAAATTGTACCAATAATTTATCATCTCATGCATAGAAAAGTTATTTATCAGGAAAAAAGTTTTACAAAATAAATAGAAACAAAGCTAGCTACTTTCCTTTGTTACAAAATGATGAAGACGTTATATTTCCTCAAAATTATCCTTAACTTAAGAAACCAAAGGCATACACAATAACTTGGGGAGAAGCAAAAACATGTCAAAACATTTACGATGAGGGAAACTGTACAAAAAACTCATTTTTCAGCCATCTAACGAATTTAGGAAGTATTGGAATGTTTATATATACATTCTTTTCTTTTGAAAATAATTCTACAACATATTTTATCATAAAACAAATTGATTACGATCATCTCTCCTCCATTATATTTAGATTTAAAATTCTAAATATTGTTAACAAAAAATTATTTATACAACAAATATTTGTAAACAAAAACACACATACACACACAATAAATCAAAATTAATGCTAATATGTGTATTTAATGTATTATTTGTTAATACAAAAATAATAAAAAAAAACCCATGAAATATTAAATATATATACAAACATACAATTTCTTAAAAATTAAATAAAACCATAAAGTTTTCTCTAATATACAAACATGAATTAAAAACAAAAAACAATACATACCTACATAAAAACCAAGAAGAGTGCTTGAAAAAACAAGAATATGTAAGATAAAATTATGAAAACCATGTTTTCCTTCTTAATTTTGTTTTATTTTTTTATACATACATACATATAAATGTACTTATTTAAAAATTGAAAGAAATGAAAAATTACAAATTTGGACAAATGAGTATACATAATCACTAAACTAAACGTCACACAGAATGAAATAAAAAAATTATAAATTTTCCTGAAAACAAATTTATGTATGAAAAGAAAGAATATTCAATACAAATTTGACCTGTGGTCTTTTTAAACTTGGCGCCTTATCTATTTTTGTTTTGTATGATGAATACAACTACATTTTAGGTCTTTATGGTATAGACTTGTGCATACATCATACATACCTTGAGGTATGATGATATTTTTCTTGTTTATTTATTAATAGAGGTCAATGAATGCATATGAATTTTAATTAATTTAAATTCCACCATAAAAATAAAAAGTACACATGTACGTACATAATATTCTATGATTGAATATTATTTCAGACGTTCGTTTTTTGTTTTCATTTCAATTGACTACACTATTTACGGCAAATGTCTACAATTTGTAGGAATTCAAAAGGAAGAAATTCTTTGATATTGAAATAAATTTTTTGTGCAAAAAAATAATTGAAATTTTTTATATTCTTGTTCGAACAATGCAAAATGTAGCTTAATTACATTAATTTCTGTTTAATTAAATGTTATTAAAATAAATCAAAGACAATAATAATGATTGTAAGAAATATAATAGCAAGTATATATGACTAGGCAAAATGGACAACAGTGGACTATATTTCTTTCTTTGTTTTAAGATTTGTATTTTATTGCCCTGATAAATCATGTCTCAAATAAAATTTACAGAACTGTAATTCAGTTTATGACTTGATCAAAATTGAAAACAATTTTCCTATTATTACGGTAGTTCTTAAGAACTATTTGAGTAACTTAAAACATGCATAACTAAAATTTAAAGCAACATTCGCAATTACAGGAAAAGATTTTTTGCATACTGGTATTCAGTAAAACGATTATAAAATATGTAGATCTAATGAGAACAAAATTAAACACAACCAAACAAATATTTTCCAATGTATATGAACAAATTTTTATACTAAATACTTGAATACATCACCAAATATTTTTTTATTAGGTTTAGGCCCAACATTTCAAATTAAGAAAATTATATTTAAATTAATTTTTGAAGAAACTGAATTTAAATAGACGTTCGTTCATATTTTCTTTAAATGATTTCTATAAAAACGTTTTAATTTTATAATAAAAATGCAAATGTAAGTGACTTATTTGTTTTATTAATTAATTAATCTTCTAAGTTAAAATCATTTTAAAATGATTGCTTGCATTATATTTCTCATAGTCCTAAGAGGTTATTATGTATTTCAATTCGAAAGTAGAATTATTGCATTTCGAAATGTTTTCTGTCGAATCGAAATACATAATAACCCAACACCCCCTGTTTAAAAGATTATACAAAACTTTTTAAACATTTTTCTAATGAGATAACGAGTTAACATTTAAATATTTACTTTAAAATCTATGCCATTTAGTTGTTAAATTATATGAAAATGAAAGAGTATTTTAATTTGCTAAATTTATAAAATATATTTTTGAGTTATTAAATTTATAGTAATCAGCTGAAAATGTTCTTATTCGAAACGCCTTAAATAGTGTAGTTAATTTAACATACTTATATAACTGGTGCCTATCTTAATTCACTCTTTAATTTAAAGAGAAAGAAAATATAACGAAATCTATGTTTTAGTTCATTTATTTTTATCATTGCTGAATGAAATGTACACATATTTTTATTTTCGTTTGTTAAATAGAAAATAATTTAAAAATAAATCAAATCGAGAACAGTATTTGAAATGTAATTTCTCAAAACTTAAATAAGTAAAATAAAACAAAACAATAATTTTTGCTTAAAATATGATGAAGACATACATAGTTTTTTTTTTCAAAAAGAAAATATTTAATTGAAAAACCAAATATTATTGTTAATAAAGAATAAATAATGATTAAAATTTACATGCTTGAAAGCTAAATACAATAAATATATCATTTGTAATGTTACAAGAAATAAAAATAAAACAAAAAAATTACAAATAAAAAAATAAAAATGGAAATAATATAGAATTGAAGAAAGTATTAAACAAAAACCTTTAAATTGAATTCAAAATAAATAATAACGAAATTCAAATTATTAACGAGTATGATAAATACATATAAATTGCTTTGCTCTAAAACAATAAAATATTATGTAGGTAATCATTTGTAGATCTGTTTTTTTTAATATATAATAAAAACGCAGCTGCTGGACAGCTTCGTAGTATTATTATATATATTATATAAACAATATGTCCATTTTTGAATAATAAATTTCCAAGGTAAAGAACAACTTTAACTGGTATTAACAGCTTAAAGTGTATTACTACTACTACTTGCAACAAATAACAACACACTATTTTTTTCCGAGAACACAAAACAACAAAACGGCAACTGCAATATACATACATATGTATTTCCAATAAAGTCAATACAACAATACAAAAACAAAATTCAATTTGCTAATGGAAAATCAATAAAAGTTTTCAATTTGTATTTCAATGTATTTTTTATGTTCATAATTAATGTCTCAAAAATAAAGAATAGCACAAGATTTCTTAAAAATTAAATTCATAACAATTTTGAAATTAATTTAAATATAGAAGGCACATGAAAACAAATAACGGTAAGTAATGAAATTAAAGAAATTAGAAAAATTCAGTAGAAGTGAAAGGCGCCTGACTGTTTCAACTATACGTTGATGAATTGCTCTTTAAGTAAGAAACGAGCCATAGACACATGCAGACAGGTCTCAACACTAGGTAGTCGATGTAATTGTGCTGCACTGCAGTCTTTGGCTAAGTTCGCTCAGATATTCAATATAGTTTTTGAGTACAGAAACAAACCTTTTGTTTGATTGAATCGATCAGCTGCATCTTTATTATGTCTGGAAACTAGGAAATTTTAATTTTTCTAGTGAAAACCACAAATTCAAAAAAGTCTAAAGGACAGACGTTTGGAAGTGTGCACTCAATGAAAGGGGATATAAGGAAAGGCGAAGACTTTTCTCAAACAAAATTTGTTGGAAGCAGCCAAAACTTTTGATAGGAACTTAGAATAAAAAGAAGTTTTTGTGATGTTTCAAACTATCATGGGTTTAGTAACTGGTCTTTTGACGGAGCAGTGTAGACTCAAACTGCACAGAATAGGCATCGCCTCGAAACCAAGATGTAGGTTTTCTGATAACCTTTGTCGGGGCAATAGGCTTGGAAAGACATTATAAATATACTTTATATAGTTCGAGAGAGTACTATAGATCGTACAGTCGCAGTACCTCTTTACGAAAATGACAAATAGTCACTATACAACCCCATAAAACCTCTTAAACACAACGTTTATCACGGAAAACGTTCCCAGTTTAGTTTTTTTTCATACAACAATGAATGAATGAATCCAAAGAAAGAACCACTCTGAAAATCAAAGTACGTTTTAAGAATTGGTTCTGGTCAAAAATTGAAAAAATGACATCAGGCCACATTTGTTTAGCATATATATAAATCAGGGAAACTTGATACTATTATCCCCGATAAATGTGGATAATTATTTCTAGAATACGTTGTAGTTTTAAAAATAAATCTTTAGTAGATAACAACTCGATTACCTTCATTTATATAGTGGTTTTGAAGATGCTGCAGGCAAACATAGATTTTTTAATATTTTACTCTTTAAGGACTGAATCGGTATATCAAATTCACATAAAATACGTACAACATCAAACCCTGGATTTTGCCTAACAGGTCTGGCAACTACTGTGAGTTTTTGTTTATTTTATCATGTTTTCCTTTCACTTTTCGTTCGCAACAATAATAAGAGTAATTTTTTTATTTAGGAAATAACTTTGTAGAGGGAAGCAACTTCATTGCTAATAAATTGTTTACAAAAGAAGAAAGAAAGAAAAAATCAATTATAATCAGTAATAACTACACAAAGAAATAGGATTATCAGTAGAAATTAAAAATTATGTTATAAATGGCTAATTACGAATTGATAGATGAAACCAATGGAGTGCGGTGGGTTTTTGTTAATTTTTTTCTATATTGTGTGTATATTGTGGATTTAAAATTGAATTGCTTTTATATTGTAGTTACAAGCACATAGGATGGCGTATAGCGTTAATGGTAAGCTTATGCATGTGTTCCACAGCTTTAGTATACCGTATATGGCAGGAGGTCTATGGTCCTTATTATACAGTTTTATCGAAATATCCATATCTTAAGGAAAGTAAGTTTGTAACAATGAAAGTTCAATTGTTTATTTACAATAAATTTGATTTGTTTCGTAGATATACCTACGGAATGGGTAGATCGGGCCATACTTTATAGTTCCACATATCAAAACCAAACCCAAGAATCACATGACTTTCGTTTGGTTAAAAATTCTACATTCCGTGCAAAGTATTTGCATTTCGATCAGGAGGATAATTCTTCGTTGGAAAGTAACAACATCCTGGCACCTTCACCCAATGAAACCTTAATGGTGTGTTATTACACAATATCAAATGCGGTCTTAAAAAGTGAAGAATTGAATTTAACACAAGTTAATGGCACCCTTTGTACTCACATTAATGTGGGTATGGCATTTATACGCAATTCCTCAATCGTTGTAAATCAAGTTTTAAACGAAACCCTATTGCATGATATGCCTGTACTAAGGGCACAATTTTCTCACCTTAAGTTCCTGTTATGGATTGGTGGTGGTGGCTCAGCGAGTGAAGGTTTCCCTGATATGGTGAAAACTCATCAGAGTCGCAAAGTTTTTATACAATCTTTAAAAGAAGTATTACGCACCTATAAATTGGATGGTTGTGATTTGGATTGGGAATTTCCAAGTGCTTATAATCGTGAACGAATGCATTTTTCTCAATTACTGTATGAAATAAGACAGGAATATGTAAGAGAAAGGCGACCATATCTATTATCTGTAGCTGTGGCTGCACCAGAGGGTATAGCCCTATTCGCTTATGATGTAGGCGAAATTAATAAGTATGCAGATCATGTCAATTTAATGTCTTATGATTATCACTTCTATTCAAAAGCAACACCATTTACGGGTATGACTGTTAAAATCATTTAATTGTATTTGCTTTACCATTTGCATGTAATATTTTATTTCTAGGTATTAATGCACCTCTTTATGCACGTAGCAATGAACATTCTATACTCGCAACATTAAATATAAATTATTCGGTTAATTGGTGGCTTAAAAATGGTTTGGACCGTAAAAAACTAATTGTAGGTTTGCCTACGTATGGCCATACATTCACGTAAGTAAATATTCTGTATAAATAAGGTGTAGTAAAAAGGACTTATATTGCCGTCTTATGTCAAAGATGGATTGAGTAGTCAAAGATATCTATTGAACTAATGAAAGCTACCAATTTTATCAATCATTTAACTTAACAAACTTAATCATTTAAGCAGGGTTTCGATTGATTTAAAGTACAAAATTTAAACACCTAATTTCCATTGTAATAAGTAGGTTTTAATGGATACTACTTCCATTCCATATCATTTTCTTCTACGGTGAATAATTTGCCAACATTCCAAATGAACAAAATAGTTGATATTTAAACTGAGGACGATCCTTCCAAATATGCTAAATAAAACTTTTAATTTGATGAAAAAATAATGCATATATTTTTACTACACTTTATATTTGCAAAAGCAAAGCGATTAGAATAAATATTACTAAAAATCAACAAAATTCCAATTGGGTTGTTAAAACTGAATTGGTGAATGGTAACTCTAACTTAAAATTAACATTTTAGCCAATAAGAAACAATAACTCTATAAACAACTCTATTCGTTTTGAAATTAAAAATCAAAATTATCTATTCTTTTATGTCTTTCTACAGTTTAGTTAATCCTTTTAATACTGCCATAGGAGCACCAGCTTCTGGTTATGGTTATACAGGCCAACAAGGATTTATCTCTTCAAGCGAAGTATGTTGGTTTTTAACAAGAAATGTTTTGAGTTCCTTAGTGTTTGACAAGGATGCCTGTACCTGTTATGCCAGCAGTGGCACAGAGTGGATGTCTTTCGATCAATTCATGACCATATCTTGTAAGGCTAAATATATTAAAATGCACGAATTGGGTGGCGCCATGATGTTTTCATTAAACACCGACGATTATAAGGGTATATGTGACCCGGGCAGAAAATTTCCCTTAATCGGAGTTGTCTATAGAATATTGAAAAAAGTATAGTCAGTACGAGTTTTAAGAAACGCGCATCAGACCAAAGACGATATCAGGTTTTAATTAAAATATCTTTGTTCCGTATTGAATAAATTATTGTTTTTAAAATTGATGTTTATTAAAGAATTATTGTTTTAAATGTTTTTTTTAATTAATTAAAATTAAGTGAACTAAAAAAATATCTCAAATAAATTATTAGCGAAATTGTAGTAAAACGTATATACAAATTATTTAGTCCATGATACTTTGGGTATATCAAAGTGTTCGGTTAGTGAATCCAAGTGTTCATTGAATTTTTCTACTCTTTCCTTGTGTGTAGTGGATGCTTTTTCCATAATACGTTTGTTGCGCTTTAAATGGACATACCAAGTGTTGATATATTTGTATCATTTATACAATGTTGCGTAAAATATTACTTACCATCTTTTCCTGTTGTTGCTTAAAGGCCAATTCCGCTTTGGTCAGCTGGCGTTCAGGTTTGCCTTGACTGCTGCCACTACTACTCAACTGCATCGTTTGCTGAACAGCTTCTCTTTCTTTATTTTTATCCTTGTTTTTGCTTTTCTTCTTTTTCTTTTTAATGCCACCATCATTTTTAAGTTTTAACTTGCTTTTTGCAACACAAGCATAGTCATCAGACATTTTAATTTATTTTTTTACTTTTCGCAATAATTGTTGGTTAGTATTTTATTTGTTTACAAAATGAAACATTAAGTCAAAGTCATAGTAATTACGCCGTCATTGTTTGGAAATCGAAGGCGTTAGTAGGCTTAAAAATACATGTGAGTAAACGAATACTTTTTAAATATGTTAAATGGAACTTAATAATTATATAAATAATTTAATGAATACAAATCTTAACTGTAAAGTTTTGTAAAACATTTTTAACTATTTGTTTAAAATGAAATATAAACGAAATATTTGTTCTGAAAGTTAGTTCGCTATGAAAAATTATGTTATCAATTCACTTATAATAACAAATATTACAAATAGTACTAAATCTTACAACCATGTCTACTACTGTTTTTTGTGGTTTTTAACTAGTGTCATACTAAGTTAAAAAAGAATAAAAGAATTAATAATAAAATACAAAATTCTTAAAATTATTGAATATTTCAAAGAGTGTATAAAATCACAAATTCATAATGACATCGGCCACGGTAAGAAATGTAAGAAATACCCACTACCATTCTTTTATTTGCTCTGTGTGTTGGTTTGTTTGCATTATTAAATCTTGCTTTGGTGGCAGACTATTGGGTAAAATGAATCGTAAACGGTTTTGTATTGTGTTGTGTAAATCGTCCATGATAACACCTTCCTTTAAGAAATGGGTTGATTGTAGTTATCTTAAGTATTAAATGTAAACATTTTTTGTTTGTTTTTGCTTTCTCGACGTCTCAAGGTACCACTACTCGATGACGACACAATACCATTTGGTGAGGAAGATGAAATGCAAGATCCCAGTACTTTAAATAAAAAATATACGTAAGTAGCTGTATGTGAGTGTACCGCTGCCGCTGTTTGAATTAGAATTTTAATTGTTATTTACAGACATCCCTATGTCACATTCTTCCATTTATTCTTCCGTGGTGCTGCCATTATAATTTATATATTTTGTGGTTGGTTTATCGATTCATTTATAACCAGTTTTGTTTTTGTGGTTCTATTTCTATCTGCTGATTTTTGGACGGTAAAGAATATTAGCGGCCGACTGCTAGTGGGATTACGCTGGTGGAATTATGTGGATGATGAGGGTGTATCACATTGGGTGTTTGAGGCCAAAAAGGTAACGTATTGATTATAATATTTAAGGACTTTGTATGGTTAGCTAGCTGAAAGAATATGTTTTTTCCTATGACCTTAATACATAAAACAAAAACTTACATATTTTTGGTTTACGTGTTATTTACCCTTTAATCCATGCTGTATGTATTATCCTTAATGATGAGCCCATAACGAGCCAATTTGGTGGCGCTGTCCAAAGAAATCAATCTGGCAGTTAGTACGACCCTTTATGTGACATGACTGGCATTCTAATTACATATTGGCTGGAAGCAGTTTTCCAACTATATACTAAACAATAACACTATTGCCTTTGAAGTCCATTTCCAATACAGTAGTCGTTTGACAGCTAAACTACTGTAAAGTTAATTAACCGTCGCCCTTCCAACTGTCGGCTTTTATAATTTTTATTACATATTTGCCTTAGAATTTCTGTAGTAATCACTAAGACCGGTTGGATCACTTTTTTCAAGTTTTATAAGAAGAAAAGAAGGAAAAGTAATAGCAACAACAAATTAAAACAAACAATTTCTTCTAAATAGAAATATACTCAGCTTTTAAAAGGTTCATACAGCAACCTGTAATAGCTGTACGGTGTTCATTCATAATTTTTCTAGTCTTTAATTATACTCAGATCTTCATGCTCTATTCCGTTAGGTGAAAAAGTGTTTAGTTTCAGTTCATAAAGAATTGAGCAAGCTAGACTTTTAAGCCTATAACAAGAATTAATAATATTTTCTATTTGATTTTCAGGGAAAAATTAACAATTACGAAGCACGCATATTCTGGTTGGGCTTAATATTATGTCCAGTTTTTTGGTGTTTATTGTTTTTAGTGGCACTGTTTGGTTTTAAGCTCAAATGGTTGCTATTGGTAATGATTGCTTTAGCTTTAAATGGCGCAAATCTCTATGGCTATGTGAAATGTAATTTTGGAGCCAATAAAGATTTAAATTCAGCTGCCACGGATTTTGTTAAAACACAACTATTTAAAAATGCCATGGATATTATAACGAAACCAAGTGCTCAACCAACGACAGCACGACCTACTGGTGTAGTGTAGATTTTTTGCCTTCACAATGTAAGCATTCCTTTATAAGATTTTATCCTAAGATGCAATTAGTATTTTGTTTTAATTCACACACTCTGTTTATAAGATAATTTGTAGTCAAAATAATAAAACGTGAGAAAAAAAATTTAATTATTAATTATGTATATATAATATATACTCTTTGTTTTATTATTATTTTTAAATACCTAAGGGTTTTATTTAATAATTTTTTTTAATATTTATTTGCAATAGGAATAATAATAATAATGAATTATTTTTTTGTTTTAACTAAACTAGAAAAATACATAACATAACAATACAAATACATTATTTATGTATAATATTAAAAGGTGATACTTTTGTTTACTAATCATATGTAATTTTTTTTTTAATATTTTCAAAAATATTCGTTACATTCGTTTGCTTTTTCGAATATAATTATTAAAAAAATATACATTTGAAAGAAAATAAATTTCAAATTAAAATACGAAAATAAGAAAAGTAGCATAGAATAGAAAAATATCATCACATTACAAATTTAATTGATAGAGTTAATAATAAATTGCATCATGTTTTTAATTTGCCTAAAAGCTCTTGTATTTGAACTTTATAGGCTTCTTTGCACTCTTTTAAATCTAATTCCAACTCTTCGCAGCGTTCTACTTTTTCACCATACATTTGCAGCAGGGCATCGTAACGTGTTTGCAAATCATTGTAATTGATTTCCAACAACTCGTACATTTGTAATTTTTCTTTGAGCTGGTAATAGTGATGACATAAAACAGTTATTATTTTCCAATATAATAAAAAAAAGATTAGTAAAAACTTTACTTACATTTTCCATTTCCATAACAAGTTGTGACAATTCCTCCTGCAGCATATTTCGTTCGGCTTGTAGACGCGATAATTCCCATTGTGTTTGGGCCACTTCGCCATCTCTTTGCTTAAGCATTGATTGTAAATATTCAAAGTTTGATGTGTTTTGTGATAAGTAGTGTATACCAAAACCTTGTAAACCCGTTGGCCTTCCAGAATTTGAAATGCAATCTATGTCATCCTATAAAAAAATTTAGATTTATTTAAAACTCAAAGGTGTTCAAGTAAGAGTTTCTTTTGTTAGAAATCAAGTAGAAAAGATTCACTAGGAATGAGTTCAAAAATTTACGCAAGAATCTCATTAAAATAACGTACAAATGAAAGGGAATTTATAAAAATAAGTTTCTGCCTATTTCTTGAACGTTATAATCACGAAGGGCCGATAGATATATGTTCCGGTCGTTGAAACCGAAAACACTGCAAATATTGGGCCTGTTTATAGCACATGACAGTAGTCAAATATCATTTACTCTTCGTAAATCCTATTAAAGAAACTCGAACTTAAAAGGTTCAGTGCGCGCCATACAACTTACTTGATGCCAATCTATACTGCCGCCCATGCCATCTTCTAAGGAATTAACTCCAGCACTTACGGCTGGCGAGTGTGGTCTTTGTGTACTTTCTGTTGGCGTATGCTGTAAGTCTCCCAACGAATGAGATGATTGTTCTCTTTGTAGAGTTTCCTCAGCTGCCATGGTTTTACATTCGGCTTCTTTTAATTTCTGTTTTAACATTTGCTGCGCGTCCTCTAATGTCTTGATTTTAACCTGGCTTAGTTCCAACTCTTGATTTATTTCAGAAATTTGACTGTAAAGATATTTTTTTTAATTATTATTTCATTTAAAAAGAAAATCTGTTTTTAGTCCGTCCTACCTATTGTACTCAGTTTCTTTTTGTTTTAATTCCAGTTGTAAAGAAATTTTTGTTTTTTCTTCTTCCATTATAGCATGGTTAAGTTTCTCTTCTAATTCTTGGCATTTTGATTTCAGCAATTCTATTTTTGAATTTGATGTCTCTTCAATGTTCTCCAAGGTCTTTAGGCGTGTTTGAGCAGCATCTAATTTCTCTAAAAGTAATTTTTCTTCCTTGTTCCAACTGGTGGTACGTTGATTTAAGGTTTGTTGTAAAGACTCCAGATGACGCATTAAAGGTATTGTAGTTTGGCTTATTTCCTGTGTGGAAGATTCTGCCCTTAACTCGGCTGCCTCGAGGCGTGCCATAAGTTGGCGATTTTCTTCACGTAATTGTTGGTCCCTTTTCATGGCTTGCTGTTCAGATGATTTGATTTTTTCTCTCAGCTCCTGTAATTGTTTCTGTAATTCTTGATTTTCGGCTTTAACCAATGCTTTCTCCTTTTCAGCGGCTTGTACATTTTCAGCTGTTCGTGATAGATCGGAATGTTGTTTGGAGCGTTGTTGTAGTTCACTTTTTACGGCATCGAAACTTTTCTGTAGTGTTATAAGTTTTTGTTGTGTATCATCTAATTTACTTCGGAGTTGGGAATTTTCTGTGGTTAGTTTTTGGTTTTCCGATGTCATTTTATGGACGGCTTCTATTTGGGTTCTCTCGACATCTTCCTTAGCCGACAAAGTCTTTTTTAGGCGTTCAACTTCCTCGTGTGTTAGCGACAAGTGGTCTTTAAGCGATTTTAATTGGGTGTCAGAAGCTTTCTCTTTAGTTCTCAGTTTCTTGATTATATTGGATTGTTGTAGGATTTCCTTCGACAATTTATCACCTTCCTGACGCAGTTCATCAATCATATTTTGACTCTCTGTCAAAGCATCAGTTAAATCGTTTTTAGGTATTTTAGTTTCTAATTCTTTAACTTTCGTTCGCAATGAATCGCGTTCTCGTATGCAATTCTGAAATTTCTTCTCTAAAGACGATACACGTTTTGTGTATTCTTCAGACGATTGCAAATTGCTGCTATTGACTAGGGCTTGTAGGTGACTATTACGTTCTTCTAGCTCGGAATTTTGCCTTTCCGACTGTAACAAACGCAATTCCCTAGCCTCCACTATACTGTTTAATTCTGAAATACGTTTTAGCAACTTTTCAATTTCATCTTCCGATTGTGAATCCATTGAGAGTATGGAAATTTCTGAGGGCTCCCGACAATGGCCTTTACGACTTTGTATCGCTGAACTGCTGATAGCAAGTGGCTGTGCAGTGACATGAACATTTTCAACTTTTTTATCATTTTTCAAAGGACTTGTACGTGTAGTAGTACTAGCCGTACTTGAGTTATCACCATTTGGATTTGATATTATTTCAATGTCTGATGAGGTGGCCGTTTCCATTTCGTCATTTGAGTTGGGTGGCGAAGTATCACTTTTACTACTACTCGATATTTTCTTAATAAGTTGAGGATTAAATCCTCCCGCTGCTGGTGATTGTAGCTGCACATCTTCGAAACTTTGTGTTGAATCTGAATCAATTGTTTGTAATTCATATGGCACAATTTCCATGGATTGCAAAAGTTTATTACTAGTCGTACTACCCTCCATAGATGTCAGAGTTTTTTGTGTAGCATCTGAAAATGGAATAAAAAGAATTTTCGTTATAAATACTCGGTGGTCGATGTGATCCATTGCAAATTCGTCTTAAAAAGAGAGCATAACAAGGGAGAAACAGGGAAGGAAAGGAAAGAGACGACCCAAAACACACAAGAGAACGCATATACATTCTTGATGTTCTAGCACCTTTCAATCATCTCAAACTATTTATAAATCTCTGGAGAACCTTTTTTTAGCTCTGGACAGAGAATCTAAACCCTAAAAAGAAGTCTCTGTAAAGGGGTCTCAACTTCATCCTAGTAAGGGCTGGACAGTTGCAGAGTAGATGTTCGATAGTCTCCAAATCCTCCTTGTCACAACATATTCTGAAATAATCCGGCTGGGATCTGTTAAAGACCTTGTCTAATCTCTCAGTGTCATGGAGCACTTATTAGAACAATCTTCTGTATAAACGATGTCCTTGGGGCATAACCAATTCTGGAAAATCCATCCTGTATCTGTTAGATGATTATTTTTGGATTCTGAACCAAATTGCCTTCTGCTTAAGCAATTGCTTTTACGGACAAGGTGTTTATGAGATGCAGCAGTGAATTTCTACGATAACGTTCAGTTACACCTAATTTGCTTAACCTCTGAAGAGCTCAGTATGTTGGATTTCAGAGTTTTGCTTTATACAACAACCGGCTCTGTGAGTCATTGCTTTCGGCATTAAGTGTGAGGCAAGGATGCCTGTTATTATAATGCTAGTATAACACTTGGCAACGTAATAATGAAAGCAAAGAACATAAAAACAGTAAACAACAATCAGGAATATATTGAGTTTGGGGATACATTACCTTCCATACTTTCGACTAATGTTTTTGTATCAAAACTCGATGAGTCCTCCAGATTGTCCATATTCAAATTGAGTTCACCATCTAGTTCGGCATCGCTTGACCTGCTTATTATAACAATACTATCGGATGTTGCTGTAGCTGGCAATACGTGCTCTGAAGATTCCGAGGTCTTCATATCACTGGTAGCAGTGATTAATTCTACCGACTCAGAAATATCGGTAGTATTATCCGAACATGGTGATATTTGAGGCGGCGATAAGACATCTACGGACTCTAAAGTAGAAGCCACCGAAGGTCTCTTGTTGGGCATTTCAACAGCTGCTACAGCCATCGTTTCTAGGCCAGATGTAGACGCTTTCGTTAGAGCTTCAATTTCTTTAGTAACTTCACCCACTTTAGGGGGTGTAGTTATCATTTCTTTTTGCTCCACATCCTTTAAGAAATTATCAGCTGACAAATCTGGCGTTGAAACAGACACTGGCATTGAGCTGTGTTCTGCCTCTTTGGCATCATCTGTACTGCCGGAACGATTAGCAGCACCTGGAAATCTTCTAACTCCTGCTCCCTTAAGCTCCGTTGTTATAGCCGTAGCTTCACCCTGTGTAGCAGTTTGCCCAGCAATACTACTGCCATCCATTTCGTCCTCCTGTATGTCCAGCACTTTGTCAATTTTCTTTTGGGCTTCTTTTAACGCTGTTTTTGCCAAACTGGCAAAACTTTTCGTATCAAACCAACTCATATTATTGTTTAACACTCTTTTAACTAAATACTCGCATAGTTTTTCATTAAATTTAACAATTAAATTCCATAAAATTTATAAAAAAAAGAATTTCTATTATTTACGTATTCAACGTCATATTTTCACTATTTTTTTGATTTTCTTAATGTCTGTTTATTTGCTTCTTTTGTTCTTGTTTTAACACATAGTTGTATTAAGTGAAATGTCATTAAAACAATTGGCGATCAAAACAAAATAAAAAATAGTAGTATTTGAAAAAAAAAGTTGAACACATGTGTGTGTGTATGAAAATATTTTCTTAGAATGTGTGTTTGAGAGAAAGTATGTGTTAATATAAGCGTTTTGTCAACGGGCATGTCACAGCTCCAGTGGCGCAATTGGTTAGCGCACGGTACTTATAATCAGTAACTTGTGAGCAATGCCGGGGTTGTGAGTTCGAGCCTCACCTGGAGCATGTTTTTTGAAATTTTTTTTTTTAATAATTATAAAAGATTTTCATGTATTTTTTTTTCAATGTTTCAGACGCATTTCCAAAGAAGCGGTGTGTCTCCGTTATATATATACTGGGCTCATATCGAGCAGTAAAGTCCAATGGTGAGAGGTCTTGAAATGGATTATTCTTATTCTTAAATGATTGTTGTTAAGAGATTATCTAAGGTATAATAGGTTATATATGTAGATAAATCTGACAAGGTTCATATAAAGGTTATATATGTAGATAAATCTGACAAGGTTCATATAAAGGAATTATACACGGAGAAGAAGCACCACCATTAGTAGACAAAGCAGAGGTGGGAGATATATTGGGACTCAGAGCATAGAGGAGAGGGTAATGTTTACCGTTTAAAAATAGTTGTGGAAAAAAACTGGACACTGCCATGATGAAGAGTAATGTATATAGGTATGGGATAGGGGAAAGCAGTTGATCCCGTCGTTTGCGTGTCTCCAGCTCTTAAAAACCGAGTGATTGTGTACATCGCACTTCTTTAAACTTGATCTATTATACATACATCGATCTTAGGAACCTCATAACGGTACATAAACAACTCGTTACAAACGCCTTAAATTTGAGAATACCGCAGAATGACTTCTCTAGAAGTTGTACATCTGCCGTCATTGTACTTCGCTTGGGAAAATTACACGAAGGATTATTGGACACCCAGAGTTTTTATGAAGCATAGTGTCTAGTCAAATGCGAATTGAAAAAATCTATATTTTTATCCGGAGGTTGTCATGTATTTCGATTTGAAAGAAAATTCATTCGAAAATTATTCGCATTGTGTTTTGAAAATGTTGGTTTGGCTGGGAAATGCCAACCTAGAGTTAAATAGGAAATTGGCGGAATAGGTACAATCGAAATTAAGGGACTTTATAGGACCGGATCCAGCTTCAAGTAAAAAAAAAATATTTTACAAGACTCCACTGAACTAAGCTAACTGGGAACGAAGTTCAGAAATGTGTATGGCCTACATTTCAATTAGAAATATTACAAATGTAACGTCGTCCCATCAACTGACACATACGCCTTATTAAAAATTCCAAATTCCGAATGGATGCAAAGAAAGTGCAATCATTTTAATTTAGTTCATATTCTCAATAGTTTATTTTTATATAATTAAAACAAAAAAAATGATAATAATAATTTAAAATTAAGCAATTAAAGTGGTTAAACATAAAAGACAAATTCACTGAAAATAGGAAAATAGGATTAAAATGATAACTTCAATAGATTTACAAATAATTTCAATTTGGTGGAAGAGAGAGATAGAGAGAGAGAGGACATTTATATAAAAATTAACTTTTTATATGTATGCGTAGTAGATAATATTGAATATTTAACTGTTTAAAGAAGAAGAAAAAACACTCGGTAGTACAAAAAATTAAGAGGCATGCTTCACTGTCCAACCACATAACCAAATTACTGCAACATCATACCGACTTTACTTAATGTCTGCTTCAATTTGATATAATTATCAATGTCGTCATCATCATCATCATCATCATAAACCTTTACCATCGTTAACATACATACTCTACGGCTGCCTCAACGCCACTTAAATAACGTATACAAAGCGAGTCGAAGTTTGTTTTGTTTGTTTGTTTAATTACTACTGAGACTGACGGACGTACTGAAAAAAGGGGACGGTCGCCTAGATGTTATGTTCAACACAAACCTGTAAGACAGAAAACAAAACCAACAATAGTAAAACAGCTTTGCTTTAGGAATTGAATTCAATACAAGTTCTTACCTAAAGTGGTTGTCGTTCTAATATAACCCGTCATTGTGTTTGTTAATGATTGATGTTGCATGTAGTTGTGGTTCTGATAATCATTTTGGTTTTAAATTCTATTTAATACGATTTAAATTTGTTGCAAAAGCCTTAACCATGCTCCTTGCCTGAGGGAGCTGCTGCCGAACAAAACTACACCCAAGGTGTCCAACCTTCATACAAGGAAGCCAGATTTTCTTCATTCGTAGCTTCGCGTATTACAAAGTCCACTTGTTCGGCAACGGAGCTGCGGCGATTATGATCGGGATCGCGACCCTCTAATTTCATGCGTATACGTTTCCAAACCGATACAGCATAGGCATTGCGTTTTTGTTCGCCCATTTGGCTATTGACAACTAGAGAAAATAAAAAATAAGTTAATTTCGTAAGCATAAGGGATGGAAAAATAAAAAAACATCCAATTTACCCTCTTTATTAGCCAAATCATTCTGTGAAGAGGTTGTTCTTGTTGGCGAATCACTTCGTTGCTCTGTATCGATTTGCAAGAGGCGCACAAATAAGGCTGCCACATCCTCGTTATTTCTATTACACAAATCACGTAATTCTTGAATTTTTTCCTGCATTTGCTCAACTGACAGAGAGTCCACGTCTTGGGAATATAATTCCGTTTGTAGTTCATTAAGTTTGGTCTGTAGATTCTTAAGCGATTGTTGTAGATCCTTAACATCCTGGTATAAATCATCATTGTCCACTTTTGAGCTTTGTTTGCATATCTTTGTTAACATTTTAAAGAGCATACGCAAATCCATACGCAATGTTGAATCAACGAGGGACTGGAAAGAAATTAATATTTCACAGGAACAAGATATTTTTATTATCTGATTATCTTGCAACTATTTGCAGATGATAAAATTCTAGGATTTTTTGAAAATACTTTCTTACGTCCTTGCGTAATTTATCATTTCTGAAAATAGTTTACGAACATACCTGCATTTTTTGACCATCAGCTAATTGTTTTTCCTTCTCCATATCACCGATTTTCTTTTGCACACCATAAATCATTTCATCCAATAGACCGGAAACATTTTCAATCCAATACTGATCAATCTTATCTTCGGGATCTAAAAGTTGTACTAAATTTCGTTCCATTGCTGTTATTGAGGCTTCGCTTTTCAACCATTCTTGACGCAAGTCAGCATAAAGTTTTAATAAATTCTCAAAAGACTGCTCTTCCGAGCACATTTCAAATTGCAATACAACTGCTACATATTCGGACAAAGTTACGGTCAAATTCAAAAAGAAATTATAACGTTGATTAGCATAATTAATAGCATTATCGAATTGTTGTTGTTTCACTATTAAATCTTCGCTAGAAGTTAATGATAGCAGGAGATCTTTAAATGAGCGTCGATGCAATTCCAAATCGGTTTGAATTTTTAATATTGTAGACTTCCATACAACTAAGACTTGATAGATTTCATGGAGTCTATTTAAAAATTCACGTTTGCTTGAGACAAGTTTCTCAACATCCACTGTATTCTTAAGCTGTTCTTCATTCAACCAAAAGTATGCAGTCATTATGTGTTGATATTCCTCCAGCAATTTAGAACGTTGCATTACAACATAATCATCACATAGAACTACGGATTCGTGTTGCAAGGATACATACAGATGGCCACAAAGCATATCGGCATTTGATAAATCAATTTCATTTAGAGTTTCCAATGGCGCCAATTGATTTGTTATATTTTGGTGCACAGTTTTGATGGTAAACGATAGTAAACCATTGAAGAAGTTGGAATGTATGCCAGCAAAGATTATGTCATCGATGGCAAAACGTATTCGGCGTATATCATAAATATAATAGCAATCATTCGTTTGGAGTGATTCAACACTGTTCTTAATGTTTTCAACTAAAGTTATCTTTAAATCACAGCGTAGTTTTTGTAAATGATCGCTGATATCAATGTTCCAAGAAGACATCTAACAGATAAAGGAAAATAATAATAAAAACAATAATAATAATAATAATAACAAAATAAATAAATAAACAAATAATACGTCTCTACCTACCTCTTCTGTTGGTTCACACGTTGAATTCTCTAATATTTTTGTTTGCAAAACTTTTAGAGCCAATTCAAGATTATTTACTGCTTCATCAATAATTCCAAAGACATTCTTCAATGGCATATAATTTTCTAATAAATTCAGATCGTTGTTATGTTCATATTCATTAAATAGTTGCTGCAGGTCTATATTATCGTCCATCATGAAAATATTAAAGATTTTGCCAATCAAAGATACTAAACATTCTCTTAAATAGCATGTGGATTGTAAAGCTGTTATCACAAGTTGCATGATATCCATGCTGGGCATTGAATTATTGTAGTTGTTGTATACGGCATTAACGAATGTATTTATTAATTGCAGAAAACTTAATTGTTTATTTGGCAGGAAGTTGTCACCATTCTGTAACAGGGTCTTTTCATGTAATTGGAATAGCTGTGATGCTTGTAATATGTGACGCAACATGCAATAACTTAAAAGTTGGCTATTATACGAGGGATTCAGAGTTATAAAATCGTTTAAAGAATTTAAAGTAAAACCGCTTTCGGGCACCTTTGGTAATGATATTGAAAAAAAAAAAGTTTTACATTAATTTTGAAGTTCCTAAGATTGTTTTCATTTCAACTTACCGGCTGTTGTTTATGTTCATCTGAAATCTCTTTAGCATGCATAATGTTCTTTTGTAAATCCAAATAAATCATTTTCATACCCTCAAAATATCGTATAACTTTGTCCTCATTACCCTCAACTTGTTTTACCTTCTCAGGACTTTCATCAGTTTCCTCTGTTTTCATTAAATTTGCAAACTTTTGCTTGTATTTCATTACACGATAATTCTGCAATTGTGACCGCGGATAGAATTGCATGACACGACTATAGAACACCAATAGGTCACGGCATTCTAAAGCCGAGCGTTGTGTTTGTATGAAAGTATTTTCCATTTCATGGCGATTAAATTTAGCCTGCACATAAACGTTATTCCAGTTATTATCAATAAGGATATCCTTAATTATATCAAATTCAACATCATTATGATCCATAAAATCATTTGGTTTGGGATTCAATTCAATATTGTGCATAATTTCAGGATTGGTTACAATATTGAAGTATGTAGAGAGTAGGAGTTCAAGTTCATTAATAGTTTTCTGAACCATTAATTTAATATTGTTGTAACTATCCAAATCATGTTTATACACATTATAACGCTGGATAAATGCATGACTGGTCTGAGCCGAGCCTAACGCCTCTAATTCTCCGACCATAGCCAATTGTTTTGTGAAATTATTTCTCTCCTGTTCCAGTTGAGCAATATTTTTACGAAAATCTACAATATCTTGTAATTGTACATCAAGATCATTTAACTGTGAATCAAAATCATTCCTGTAGCAAACAGACAAAGTATACGTAAAAGTTAAAATCTATCGTAATTAAGTCTTACCATCATAACTTACTTGTATTTAATCCATGTGGGTTTAATTTCGGTAATTCTCAATGCCATGGTTTGTCTTGACAGATCTATTTCATGTCTTTTATTTTTGTATACACTCTTGGGACTTAAGTGTTGTGATGTGTTACTGCTATCCATATTAGCAATAATATTTGCTGCATTATGTGCAGTTGTACGCCTTGATACGGTTGTAGTGCCATCATCACTTACAGTCCAATCTACCAGGGGATCATAGACAAATGCTTCCAGTAATGTTAGCAGAGTTTCACGTTCCTTACGTAGGATCTTTAGTACGTGAGTACAGGCTAAGCGGAAAGCACCCTAGAAAAAGGCAAAAGAAATAAGGAAATCCATTATTTTACATGTAACACACATTATGCGGCCCTCTCTCAGGAGATTTCTATCAAGAACTCTGAGAGTAAATATAAAAAAATCTGTAGTTCGAAATCGACTTTAAACTGTAGGTCTTGACACTTATGTATAAATTAACACAACATAAATGGAGTGGGAAGCTAGGTCGTAATATTAACTGAAGAGTTGTAATGACCAATTATATATGTATAGTGGTGGCCTTATAATTAGAAACGATATTTCTGGAACAGAGTTCTCTGGAGTGATGAATCTAAGTTTAATTTGTCCCAATCAGATGGAGAAACGTATGTAAGACGTCGTCCAAACAAAGCCTTTGATCCCAGGTACACAGTGAAAACTGTGTTGCTAAGTCGTTTCTAATTATAAGGCCCCCACTGTATATACATATGTACATATGTATGAATCTTTTTTCAGTACATGCATACATAATTGGTCAGTACCATTACCACCACTTATGTTGTGTGCGTTAGTTTCATACATGAGGGACCTACAGTTTAAAGTTCACTCTGAACGACAAATTTTTGAGAAACTTTTCATGGCAATTTGATTTGCTCTCAGAGTTTTTGCCAGAAATCTGCTGAGTTTTTTTCGGTAATTTTTTTCGTTTTCTCGGTAACCTAAATTTAATTCATTAAAGCCCGTTACTAAAACAGACACTCGGCAGTATCGGTAGAAAGATACTGCCAATCGATTTTCACATAATTAGTCGCTGCTCGGTTCGAACTACAGAAACCTATCCGTGCAATGTATCAATGCGTCTGGACAATTTCGTTGACCTGATGAAACACAACTCTTCTATTGGCCTTAACTGATCTTCGACAGTTTCTTTATTCAGACGATTATATTTTAACAGTAAAAGCCCGAAATTAAAATTAACCTTTAGGGAAGCAGCTTGTAGTAGATGATTTACTGTAAGTTTCACCAAACAGACAACAAAACTTTCTTGATCGTTAATTCTTTTAAGGTCGTAAGTGTTTTACTTTTCACCATACGTCACCATCCTGTTCAAAAATTCTAAATTTCTGGTCATTGAAGCTTTTTTGTTCTACTTTTTATATATCCAGGGTTTTATATTTCTCTAAAGATGGTATGACAGTGCGCAGAGACTCTCGTAGACCAGGGATTATCAGTTAAATTAGGGAAGGATCTTTCTGCATCTTTCAATACGAGACAGAGACAGAATACGAGACAGGCAGGGCGATAGTTTATCGTTGGATTTTTTCAAGGTTAGAGGACGTGTACTTATCAATTAAGTACAGTACCCGGAGGTCGAATTGACCCATTGTACCATCTTTTCAATATTTTATTAAAAAAGGTCTTGTGCGACGGAGTAATTAACCAACGGATATAATTTTCACTAGAAACACATGTTATTCGCATATATCGACAGTACTGGGAGAGAAAGAAATCGACGAAAGAGCATCTGTCAGTAAAAGAGAATAAAAATAAAAAATAGTTGGACCTCTTAGCTAACTGAGCAACACTTGATCATTACAAACTTACAATGGATGTAAATAAAATACAGTCAGATCCACATTCTTAACTGAATTAAAATTTCTTAAAAATTTTAAAACGTTTTGCTTCCGGCGTATTTTATTATTTACATTAGATTTCTAGTTTTTCAGTGAAGACCTTTGACCCCCTTGTATACGATTAAATATATTCGACTAATTAAAGTTCGTCATATTGACACTACATGTATATTATTAAACAAAAACCGGTTAAATTTGTTTTACTAGTTATTCATTTAAAGTTTTTCTTAATAAATTACTGGTAGTTAATTTGGTAATTTTATTTTAGGTGAAAAAAAAAATGCACAGCATTGAGCTTTTAGTTAGAAAGCATTTCAATTTTTAATTTTACATACAAACAACTTGAGAGAAAATCTTGCTGATGAAGTTAAGTTTAAAATTAGTTTTGTATTAAATTAATAATAATATAATTAAATTTTATTGAGTTCAATCATTCAACTGTAAAATCAGCATAACTTCTAAAGATTTCTCTTCATTCGTAATATTAACACGTTGACTGCCGCGGCAATTTTCAGAAAACTTGCCAAAAAACGACAATTTGATTTCTTCACATTAGTGAGTACGAGATAACTCGTAGTTTGGCGCCCTAGAAGGAAACACAGTCTACGAGTTACCTTGTAGTCGGCAGTCAACGTGTTAAAAAATAAATCTTTTATAAACAACATGAAGTCTAATACTCATTGAAAAAGGGTTTTCTAATATGCATAGTCGTAGAGTGATTAGATCGTATAATATTTTTGTATATTTACTATTATTAAATACCATGAAATACTTTCGACAGTAGACAGTGTAAAAAAAACCATTGACGTAGCTAATGAAGAGGGTATCAATGTACAAAAAAGTGTCAATTGAAGTCTACGAAAATTGTTCTCAAAATAAATATAGTTTTTGTTCTTCCCGTAAGGAGATACATACTTTCCAGTCATGTGTTTTCTGTCATATTGAATATTAAAACTAGAAAACGTATTTCGCATTGTGTGATTTTTTTTAACACGCAACAACCTAACGAATTTATGAATGAACTACGCTACTGTCTTTGTCATAAAAGAGATTAATAATCATTAGAAACATCTATTTGAATCTGAACAGTCGTGAAGAATTAATTAGAAATAATAGTAGTTTTTAAATAAATGTGTGTGCCCAAATTTAAAACAATAATTTAAAATTGTATTAAGAAAATAATAACGTATTGAATTAGAATAAAAATAAAAAGGTATCCATTATTTTGCATGGAATCCCTCTCAACAAGCAATGCTACGAATACAATAGACTACAATTAACGGAATAATTAAATCAGTTCAGTACGTCTTCAGGAGTAGAAAATCTACCACTAACCAGATATTTATACCATGAGAAATTCAGAAAAAAAACTAACGAAAAAAAAAAAAATGTCACCCGTAATATTATTCGTTGAATACAAGGATGTCTTCTGAATATGGTATTTCAGCAAAGATGTTTACATTGTGCAGGATTACCGAAACAGATAAAATTTAATTACTTAAAATAGTAAAGGACCTTCCCCACATATTCAAAACCCGCAACACATGTGAATCACGTATGCCAATGGTAATGATATTATGGGTCGAATATTTTGATATGTACCTCCTGTTGCCTTTAGGTTAGGTTAGGTTAGAGGACGTGTACTTGTCAATTAAGACAAATACAGTATCTGGTGTTCGAATTGATCCATTGTACAACGTCCTAGTTTCTCACACCACTTATGTTGTGTGTGTTTAATTTGTATACATGAATGGTGGGACCTACAGTTTAAAGTCGACTCCGAAAGACAGATTTTTGGGAAACTTTTCATGGCGATTTTATTTACTCTCAGAGTTTTTGCCAGAAATCTGCTGAGAGGAAGTCGCCGAAGAAATACTTTTTGTATTTTGTTTTGATGTCTGGCCTGGGGCTCGAACCCTGGCTTTACGTCTAATAAGCAAACACAATACCTAATAGACTACGGCGGTTTCAACCTGTGGCTTTGCAAATGTTAAAAAGGAATTAATGAAAATGGGTCGGGCACCAAAGGAGAATAAAACTAAGTTCTTGGTTTTATCGAACATGGAGAGGAAAATCACTCAGCATAATATATGCTCTTATATATACTATCCTTGTTGTTATATGGCCTAGAGGAACATGGTCTTGGTATTTTCGAAAGAAATATGTTTTGTAGAGCAAATGACTCGCGTTTACGTGAAACACAAATTGAAATTGAATTATGAGCAATATGAGCTTTATGCCACAAAAGTTTTTTTTCGATAAAGGCGCAAAAGCAAACCTGATGAAAAGCCTCAATCGTCCTGAGATTAACTTTTCCTTCCCTGTAAATAATATGCAATACCCTTTGTAAGGCAAATTATTGGATATAAAAAAAATTTGAACGTCATGTAAGAACTTTTTTGGACTACCCCGAACAAAGCATTGTACAAAAAGTAGTTTGAAATAGCTTGAGTAATGCCGGATGTTCGAAAAGATTTCGATAATTGTGTACTTCTACAGTTACAGATGATAACGGACGGGTATTGGATCATATATACAGCAGCAGTTAAAAAGCTATAAACCAGCACAAGCAGTTTCCAAGCCTAGATTGATGATCAATAAAGTTGTTGTTTCTTTAATGGGTTGAGTCATCTAAAATAGTGTCAACAATTCAATTGTCTGACTTAAGCAATTGCACATTAGCTATCAGTTAAATTCAAGAGAAGTATAGTAGACTTCTATGCCTCAAAAATTGATATAAAGAGTAGCCTAAACCTCTAGGTTGTGTTTGGGAGATTCCTATATATGAAATTTTATAGTTCCTAGACCACTATCTGTTCCTGAGTATGGTTTCGTAAAAGTCTCATTGTTTTGTCCGTTGAGGGTCCCACTTCTATGACAAAGGCGTAACGAAAAGTACTACTTCAGCTGTATTTATGCAAAAATTATGCGTAGCTTTTTTTATTAAACCTTATAAATTCTATTTAGTTCTTCTAAACTGTTCGAATGCATAAATATTGTTAAGCAAAAAAACAAAAACAAAATAGGAATAATTATTAATGAAATAAAGATAACAACACGAAAGTATAGTGTTGTTTTACACATGTTTAGCTATGTTTGGGGCTTGTTAATGTGCGAATATCATATTGTTTTTGCTATTGTTGTATTGTTAATTGCTAGTGTTTTTTTTTGTCAGTTTTGTTTTTTATTTGTATATTCAAAATGACAAATGCATTTAATTTTACCTTTTTTCTATTTTCGTTATAATTTGTCGGATATGTGTACATATGTATGTGCACATTGTTATTGTTGTTATCAATTTTTGGCACTCACAGTTGGTCAAATATCCCAAACGATGTTGTACATTTGGGTAATGTTGTTAATGTTTTTATTATTGTTGGGATTTTTTATCAAAATATATCAATAAATACAGATGTTTTCAAGTTTGAGTGTCATTTTGAATAGTGTTTTACCAATATTGGCTGAAGGGAGTTTAATTTCAGTGGAAATGAATACAAAAAATAAATTGGTTTTAACGAATTAATTGGCAAATCTGTGAAAACAAAATTGTGCATACTCCAGTGGAATGCTTCATTTAGCCGTCCAATTGAGGACGGAATAAGAAATTTAATTGGGAGGACTGATTTGACCGCATTGCAGTTGAAATCAGTGAATAGAACTAAAATTTAACATTTAGGCAACGCTCACAGCAATTGGATAAAGATTTCGCTCTCATGACTTGGATGGTATTGCAGAGACAATAATTTTTGTAGAGGAAATATGAGAGAAATCTTGCCTTATGAGGCTATTGGATAACACAGCCCTGCATGGGTTTTGCAAATAAGATGGCTCCAGGTGTTTCCGAAGGCGCACTGAACACGAATCTGGGTTCAAAAACTTTCCATCACGTTAGGTTTTCGAGAAAAAGGGGGTTTAACCCCTAAAATAGTGTTTTTGGCCATTTTTGAAAAATTGTGGAGCTAAACACTGACGTGCTAGAACCATCGCTATTGCCACAAATTGACAATTGATCTTCGCTCTTTAAAATGAACCCAAATCCAAATTGTTTGCATGCAGCCTTAAAGTAGGGGATGGGTTTATGTCAAGGGGTGCAAGAGAAAAAGAAACACATTACGGAGGTCCTTAAAAATAACTAAGATTTACTTGAACATTGTTACTCAGGGGTTTTTGGGGTCGCTGATTACAGATCTTCATTCATGCCATATTGGATCCCACATTTTGAATTTTTTTAAATCCGACATCCACAGACTTATTATTAGAAAAGTTTTGGCGCAGTTGCTAATACATCATATGTCGCTCTCAATAGAAAACACATACAACTCGCTTATGACAACGATATTGAAAGCATATAACAAACACCGCGAGAGATGTCAGCTGCCTTTGCCAATGTCGAAAATGAATCGACGAAACTGTGTCTAGTGTAACTCAGGATAAAACTAAATTGTTGAATTGTTGGTTGAACACAATGTGAACATTGTGGGAGAATTTATGTACCCCGATCCCACTAAAAATTCATATCATATTGGTTTGGAGATTGGATAAAGAATCAAGATGATATTTCAATTTGAACAAGCAATTTAAAAGCAAGTTTATCTCCAAAAAATCGAATATCAGTGAAACGTCAAAACTGAAATGTTCGCTTCATGCGTATAAATGAGTGTTCACGGGCGAAAAGATATATCTAGGGGGAATCGCAGAAGAGGAGGGTCATAGGGAGGATAAGGTTGAAAGTGATCGTAAATTGGTAATTGTAATTGGTCATAATCCTGACTGAAGGGTTGTAATGACCAATTATATGTATATATATATACAGTCACACAGATAATTATACGTACCCCCCCTAAAAATCAATTTTTTAAAAAGTAATGAACTTCTAATCTAAAATTTGTTTACATTAACGTCTGTAACGACACATTTACTTAAATAAAGAAAAAAGATTCCCAAAATTTATGAATTTGTGACTGCAGTTTGCTTAAAACCAATATGGCACCACAGAAAATTATACGTACGACGTATATTTCGTATTAAATTTCACCAAGGGTAGCCCGGTATATAAAAGGTATTGTGGATAAAAATCCTAGGACTACAGCCGTAGAAATACGAAATACCTCGGAAAGTGATCACAATGTTATTGTGGATTCCGAAGCAGTTCGAAGTGTTTTGAGAAAGAACAGTTTCCGCAGCCGAGTGCCGAGAAAAAAGCCATGATTGGAATTTGCCCAATAATATATGGACAAATCAACTGATTTTTGGGCGAATGTAATATTTAGTGATGAGAACAAATATAATTTGTTCGGCTGTGATGGAAAACAAAAAATTTGGCGCAAAAATCAGTTGACTTGTCCATATATTAACATTTAAAAAAAAAAAAATGATTTTTAGGGGGGGTGGTGTGTTACGTATAATTATCTGTGTCACTGTATATGTTTATCCTTCCATGCAAAATATGTATTTAATATGAGCTCGAAAATAAATTCAAACTTTAACGACTCTGTGCGTTTAGATAAATAAATTTATTTGAACTTTTGTATTTCATGTGCAAAGTACCGGCAGAAAATAAATAAAACAAAATGAACTCACGCTAAACTAAAGGTAAAGTCATCATAGTCTCATGAAGGAAAGCTAGTGCGTTTCCTAAGTATTTTCAGCAGCATAATATACGTAAAATAAAATTGTAAATATATTTATATTTACTACCACCCACACTGGAAGAGTTATAAACTGAATATAAGTAAGTATATGTATATGCGAATATATGCATGTAAACAACAAATAAACAACAATATATTAATAATAATCATAAAAACAAAAACACAAAAAAAAAAAGAAAAAACCCAGCGAAAAAAGAAAATAATAACAGCATTTAGATATTTTAGTTTAAATCATAGTCAATATTCAAACGGTTTAACAACGAATAAGTTGATATTTTTCAAAAATACAGCCAGCGGTCTCGACACTTTGACTAACAAAATAAATTACAAAACAAAATAAAGAAAATCAAAAACAAAAATCAAATAAAAAAACCAACTAAAATACACAAATTAAAATCAATATTTAAAAAAAAAAATTATTTTTATTCCATAAGACGAATTAAAGATGCCTGCATAGAATGCCTTTAAAACAGTGTAAACGTTTTCATAAATTAAAATAAAAAAAATTGGTTATTAAACCAAAATAATAACCAAAAAACAAATTAAAAAAAAAACAACCAAATAACTAACAATATGCTATGGAGGTTTCCAATACACTAACAACGCCATTTAATAGCAGTACTACAGAGGCTAATAATACTTTAATAAGTGTAGTCAAACCCATTGCGGATGTTACAGACATATCTTGGAGCACTATTCTGTGGGCCTTCATCAATGTTGTCCTGTTAATTTGTATTTTAGGCGGTAATGCCCTTACAATTATCGCTGTGCGTACCTGTCGTCGTTTGCGTTGTTTAATTTCGAATATATTTATTTGCTCTTTGGCCGTTTCGGATTTCATTGTGGGCTTAAGTTTGCCCTATCACTTATCATTCTATTTGGGCTCAAACTGGGGCCATGTACATATTCTATGTCTGATACGTTTCTTTTTAATTATATTTGCTTGTTGTGTCTCGATTTTAACACTGATAACAATATCGATTGATCGTTATATTGCAATCGTTTACGCTTTACACTATAGAAGGTAAGTCGTCTTTATTTGCACAATAAAATAGAAAAATGCTAGACATGAATGAATGAATGAATGAATGAATGTTTGTTTTTTTCTTTTATTTTTATTGTTTTCAACGCAACCTGTTTTAAAGATTTCTTATAAGATGTTATTTAAAAAGCAATTGGACATATTTTTATTTTGTTTTATAGCATATAACCGGGTGTATTTTGTAAATTCAAACTATTTAGAGTAACATTTAATAGTTATGGGTTCATTTAGATGACTAAATAATACAGTTTTTATATTAATTAGCATTTAGGAAATATGAAAAAAAATTCTTATCCTGCTATAAGGCCTAGTGGATGCAGTTTGATTTCTATTAATATTACACATCGAACATATGGTCTTACATATGTACAGTGAGCGTCCAAAGTGAGTAAACACCACTGAAATAATTCATTTTCTTAGGATAGCGAGAAAAGTAAATGAGAATAGTCGAATAAATTTCCAAAAATAAAAACGTTTATTTATTACTTATGAAATGTTAAAACAAAAACAACAATTCATGATAAAGGAACTTTTTTATACTTAAGAACAAAACTGTTTTATACTGAAGAACAAAAAAGTTGACTCACTTTTGGCGCTCAGTATAAACATACATACATAATTGGTCATTTCAAACCTTTTGTCAGAATTACGACCTAGCTTCTCACACCATTTATTTTGCGTGAGTGTTAGTTTTATACATGAATGGCGGGACATACAGTTTAAAGTCGACTGCGAACGAAAGACATATCGACGCCTCCATTCTATAACGTTCTAAGTGTACTTAGAACGTTTTTAATGTTCTTGCATTTTCAAATTCTACGTTCTCTAACTTAAATACTGAAAAAATCTCCTTAGAATACACATATGGTCGTATGTCGCGTGAAAACTTTGAGAGCTCATAACGCAAAACACGCTTTTTCGACTTAGAATGTTATAGAACGGAGGCGTTGATATGGTCTCTCAACAAAAAAATTTTATTTATGCTTTTGAATTATTTTTGATGTCGATTTTTTTCTCAATAAGTAAGTGCATGTTGTTGAGTCCCATTTCGTTGTAGCAGTCATTAAGCAAAGATTTGTAGCTTTCTCTATTCCAAAAGTCGTTTCGAACACTGCATTTTCAAAAAATTAGCTTCGTTGACGCTTGCAGCGTAAAAAATACACCATAAAGTAAGGTTAAGTGAGCGTATTTGTAATACGAATATTTCGTTGCACCAGAAATAATTTTCAAAGATGGATAAGGACCTTGTTGCTCATGATGAAGATTTTCAATAAGAAGTTGTCTTCTTTGTGTTGGAGACTCAGAACGGTTTGAGCGTAGGTTACAAGCACTTGGCATGCAAAGACTGTGCACTTTGTATGGGAATATCTTCAAATGTTTCACCACAAATACTCGTAAAGGACACCGATTGTTGTCCAATTGCGCGGCATGTTATCTGGTGGATGCTCCGATTTCTTCTTACGTGTTTAGCTATAGACCCGATATTTCCCGCAGTACAACTTCTCAGAACCCACTCAGATGTAGCAGCATCTGGTGTTGTCAGATACTTTACTACTCGAGCTCTAAACAACGTAAAATTCGCTGATTTGACCAATTTTTTTAAGTGGGACGACTATGGCCTATTTATAACAACATATCAGAAAGATGGTCGTGATCGAATCGAGTAAACCGGCCCCAATCGGTGGTCAAGTAGGAAAGGTTTTGTTGGTGAAAAACTTGTTTCAATAAAAGTTAGTACGGATCAGTTATCACAGTTTTTTTTGTCATAAGCTGGAGGCTTTCGGTGACAGCGATATAAGGGAATTACCATCAAAATGCCAATAAACTATAAAGGGTCCGCCAAATAACTTTTTTTTTTTGAAAATGCTTTAAAAAATATTTTCTCAAAAATTCTCAAGCAAAATTGTCGCATTTGGGGCACAGAAAACCCGCACGCATCCATTGAAAAGCCGACGCACCCAAAATGAGTCACTGTTTGGTGCGGATTTTTGTCCAGAGGTATAATTGGGCCATTTTTCTCCGAAAATGAGCAAGGAGTGGCCGTTACAGTCAATGGCGATCGTTATCGGGCCATGTGGAACGAATTTTTGTTCACAAAAATTGAAGAGGAGGATATTGGCAACATTTGGTTTCAACAGGACGGCGCTACGTGCCACACAGCCGAAGCTACACTCGATGTTTTGCGCCCTGTTTTTGAAGATCGCATTATCAGCCGCAGAGCTGATGTCGTTTGGCCACCTCATAGCTGCGATTTGACACCGTTGGACTATTATTTGTGGGGTGCCGTCAAAGATAAGTGTTACGCCGACAAGCCAGAGACAATTGACGCTTTAAAGGGCAATATTCGTGAAGCCATTGGTGCACACAATCGATAATGTGCTTAAAAATTGGACCGATCGTGTAGGCTACTGCATGGCCAGCCGAGGCTGTCATTTGAATGCAATTATTTTCCTTTATTAACCGGAAGGATTGTGCTTTCAAATAAAAAAAAAGAAATTTGAGAAAATATTCAGTAGTTTTTTTAATGCATTTAAAAAAAAAGTTATTTGGAGGACCCTTTAGAAGAAAATGGCATATAAAGTTAAAGAATTAAATCTACATACACCGCTATATGTAAACTTTCTTTTTCACGGTGGAAGGCAGTTACAATTAAGAATGTTTGAAGACAAAAACGAATATAAAAAATATAACCTAAAAATTATTGAAACAAAACAAAAAGAAAATAAGCGTGAAAAATGTCTACATACAAGGGTGTATGTAGACTTTTTTCTGTGACTGTATGTTACTTAAATGGTAGCAGCAAACAAATCCTTCAATTACAATTTATTTTATCAATACATTTGCCAAATAAACCTTTAAGGATTATGTGGGCCTACCTTATAACAATTCCGTTTTACTAGAGTCTTTAATATATTATTGGCCACTTCGACATTATATTTCTGTTTCCTTATTGCAGATATATGACACGCAAAATGGCAATATTGATAATAACAATTAATTGGTCAATAGGTGCCACCGTTGCAGCAGTACCCATGTTTTGGAACAATTGGAAAACAGCACATCAATGTGAATTTGATCAAGTATTGCCACCATGGTATATGGCAGGTATTATAACGCCAGGCTTTACAATAATATGGTTTCTAATGTTATTTATGTATTGGCGTATAATGAGTGAAGCATCCAAACAAGCTAAACAAATAAAAAATCCCAGAGGCAAGAAGCGTTCACAGAATTTATTACAACCCGATTGGAGATCGGTACAGGTGGGTTTTAAAAAAAATGTAATTTTATTTACTTTTAATAAATATATTCGATGCTTTCAGATTGTTGTCTTTATAATGGGCTGTTTCTCCATTTGTTGGTTGCCCTATTTTATAGTGGCATGTTCGCAAATTTTTAAAATCTATAGTATTACGCCGCTAGTGTATAAGGCGGCATTTTCATTGGCCATGACAAATTCAGCATTAAATCCTGTTATTTATGCCTGGAAAAATTCGAATTTTCGTAAAGCATTTATACAGCTATTGCATTGTAAATCTCCCAACTGTTATCAGACATCGCTAGAGATTAGTAGGGAATCACCAGTGTCACAGAAACGTTGTTCCAGCAATGATTCGCCCATATCAAATAAACGATGTTCAATATCAAGTGCTGATATACCCATAAATCATAATGTCGATGAGTGTGCAAATAGTGGCACTGATGTTGAGGCATGCGTTATAAACGCCACCTGCACAATGCAAATGAAAACAGAACGTTTGCCGAAAATCTATACCGTTTCGATGTCCACAACATCGGATTGTTTATCGTTACACTCAGATACAAATATAAATGCATGTAAATAAAATACATACATTTTTATTATGTTATATTATATTGTGTATAAATAACAACAAAAACAAAAAAAAAAGAAAAAGACTTTCAAAGTATTAATTAAGCAAATTGATCAATAAACACACATTATTGCAATACAAAAATTGTGTCCATAAATATTACACTCTTTTAATGTGTTGTGGTGTGGTTCAGCAGAGAATTGTCTTATCGAGTTCGGAATAAGAAAGATAATCGAAATGTGAATAGATCAACACAATAAAAACCCCTGTATATATTCATCCCGATCGTTTCAACTGAAAATATCGACATTGTTTAGAAAAGCATTGAAAAAGATAACAAGTTACCAATTGGATCTATGAAAATCTGCATTTCGTTTAGGGTTAGGTTAGAGGACGTGTACTTGTCAATTGAGACAAGTACCCGGAGGTGGAACAGACCCATTGTACGGAACGTCCTTAAAAAGGAAGAATAATAGAGGGGGTAGGAAAAAGGAGAGGAAGTAGGAAAGGGAGAATGGTATGCGAAGGAATTACACATACCAAACAAAACAAAAAGGGAGAGTGCGACTACACTGATGAAGCCCTAGCACTTCTCAAACAGCTCAAGCTACTAATGAATCTGTGGAGAGCCTTGATGTCCATTTGCTGGCCATTCGTTAGATTGGTATTGTTCAGACGATGTATGGTTAACCAATCGGCCATAGTCAATAGAAGATTTGATACAGAACAAGGATAAGAAGAGTGTTCAATGTCATCACTACTATGGTGAAGTTTTAGTATTCCGAACAATAAGCCGAACCCAATTCTAAGGCATCAGATATTGAGGTGGTTTGTGCCTGGAAACATTTCACTAATTCATCTATGCCTTGCACTAGAACTTTATCATGGTAATCTATATTCAGTTGATTAGTTTTCAGTTGCTGGGATATTTCGTTTAGGGGAAGTGATATATTTTTCGATTTAAAGAATTTTATAAGCAAAGATTGGCAGTAATTGAGATTATTTTCTAGGCGGGCTTTAGAGGACAAATTAAGCAAAAGTTCTTGCTGTTGCCTCATATCCTGTTGGCCAGTTATCAAGCACATATACAAAGTTTTACTTACTACACTGATGAAGCCCTAGCACTTCTCAACCAGCTCAAGCTACTAATGAATCTGTGGAGAGCCTTGATGTCGGCTCTCGACACAGAATTCAAACCCTCAAAGAAGCCCCTACCAAGTGTCCTCAACCTCAACCTACTGAGGGCTGGGCAGTTACAGAGGAGGTGCTGCTAGACAGTCTCCAACTCCTCTTCATCGCAATATACCCTGCAATAGTCCGGCTGGGATTTGTTTCAGACCCACGTCAGCGACCTAATCTCGCAGTGCCCTGTGATAAATCCCATAACTAACCTTAAACTGGCTTTATACAAGCTCAGCAGCCAACCTGTTCTTACACTTGTTCTATAGCAGGCCATAGACATCTAGAAACATAACAACCCGATTCGTTTCCCCAACGCCTCTGCTCTTCCCCCCTGACCCATCCATTGATGAGTCCGTAGAGGTGGCAGATTGGGGGGTCAGGACCAACTGTTACATCGCCCTCAGAAAGTGAATTTAACCTAGCGAGAGCATCCGCCGTCTCATTGCCCAGTATTCCGCTATGCATTTCGTTAGTGTGTATAAATTTTTTTTGATATAATCATTCCACCGAGCCCTGAATAGAATATATAATCAAGAAATGTATGTCGATTCTCAATACAAGATAAAAAATCTCCAATTCATACATACTCATCCCGAACGTTTAGCTAAAAATTTTGTCGTTGTAAAGAAAAGCGCTGTAGAATATAAAAACTTGGAACAAAGAAGTACCACCACGACACGAAGAATTTTATGTAAGAATTCGATTTTTAAACCATAAAAGTTTTAAGATGGTGCTAGAGATGGAGTAAAAATACTTTCAGAAACATCCTCAACTCATTAATTTCAGTGAAAAGCAAATGAAACGATTTCTTAAAGAATTTTTTTTCCGGAAAAAGTTAATTTCCATTTGAATAGAAATGTAAACACAAATAAAGAGAACGTTTCGCAATAAAACAGGAATTCTAACGTAACACTGCGCTATTGGCAGTTCTGCTCACAAGCTTGGTTGGCCCCAGCAGGATTACTGCAGAAGCTGTAATGATATGAAGGAAACAGAATCGATACAACACCTTTTATGCGAGAACGGTTCACATTCCAACAGGAATTCTTACGTAACACTGTGCTATTGGCAGTTTCGCTGACAAGCACGGTTTGCCCCGCCGGGATTACTGCAGAAGCTGTCATGATGTGGGGGAAACAGAATCGATACAAAACCTTTTATACGAGTGTCCTGCACTTTGGAACAGACGTCATCAATTTGAATAGAAATGTAAACACAAATAAAGAGAACGGTTCGCATTCCAACAGGAATTCTTAAGTAACACTTAAGTAAGACAAGCGAGTGTCCTGCACTTTAAAACATACGTCATCCATTTGAATAGAAACACAATAAAAGAGAACGGGAACGGTTCATGCAGAAGCTGTTATGATATGGAGGAAACAGCATCGGTACAACACCTTTTCTGCGAGTGTCCTGCACTTTAGAACAGACGTCACCGGTTGTTGTTTGACAGAGAAGCTGGGCATGGTGGCGAATGTACCGCTAAGGAAACTGGCCGATTTCATCCGAAGCTCGCAGCGGTTCCAACCCACCACTAACGGATCATGACAAGAGGGTTTGCCTCACATTGGTTACCACAAGAGGTCCGAGCTAACTTGCCTGTGAACGGCAAGCTACCAGCTAACCTAACCTGACCTAATCAAAACACAAATAAAATATGAATCAATAACATGTGGTCCTTTACTTTCATATAGGATTGTTTTTGTAGTGTTAGGAGGAATCATTAGGCAAGTTTTCTTTGAGAATTCATCTGGAAATGTTCTTATATTCGAAGGAATATGACATCGTACAAACTAAGAACGATAAATGCTTTAAGTGAGAACTTTCAACATGGAACTGTTAAGGGAAAAAAAACGATTAGGAGGAAATTTTCACTAAAAGAATCAACTTGAATACAAAAGGAAACGTGGAATATTTGCCACATAATTTGTAGAACCTCTTGTATAAATATTAATAAAAAAATAATAAATTTCCATTCAAATCGTTTCTTAAGGCTACCATTTTAACTTACCTCTGTTCCCACCAGACCCAAGGCATCTTTTATATTTTGTGTCATTCGGAATGGTACTTTTTCGGGTACTCTCAAGGTTTTACCCTTCTCAAAGCAAACACTATAATCGATATGAAGAATTTCTCCTGTAGCCAATTTAATCAGAACATTATCCAAATGACGATCACCCAAGCCAATGACATAGCCAATTATAGACATTACAGCCAACGATAGGGAATAACGGCGCACAGATTTACGCCATTCTACAGCATTGGCAGAATAACACCAAATTTCTTTGGATAACAAATCTTTAGGCGTTTCTGTTGAAAGTTCTTTAAGAACACGTTTCAAAACCGGCATAGGCCATTGACGACGAGGATCGGTGACTTTTAGATTGCACTCTGCCAATAGGGGTGTCAATTTATTGTAGAACAATTCCGATGGCCGTGTAGCATTCGTAGTACAGGTAGGACTTTGCTCAATGGCGGCCTCTTGACCTTTAGTTGAAGACAGACGTTCCTTTTGTTGTTGCTTTAGTAAAGCATCACGTTGTTGCCATTTCTTGTATATTGCAAACAAAGGAAAACAATTGTCCACCCATCTTATAAGGCCCGAGCGAGAGCCAAGTGGTATGACAGAATAATGATCGGCCTTGAAACAATCAGTTTTGGCTTTGGAGCCATAAGAGCGAGCCATCACTGAATTGGATATGGACAGAAATTGCATAATACGTTCGTCCAAGTGCAAGTCTTCCTGGCCCTTAAACAAATACGTATAACGTTGGCCATTACTGCCATAAAAGGAAAGTTTTTTCGGTTTAGTTTTGGTAGGTATAAAAATGAAAGCTGTAGCCTCAACAGATTTGATATATACGGGAGTTTGCTCATGTGTATCTACGCCTGGCATGGCTATAGTGGTATTATGCATATTGGCTAGCACGGGACTAATTTCGGATATTTTCAATGTAGATGAATTTCCTCTCAAGGGGCGTTGTTGGAATATACCATAAAGTTGCTTTATCTTGTGCCAATATTCTGATGGTTTAGATTCTTTGCTGTCCTTTTGTAATTCCTTTAACACAGCTTCAATATATGTGCCAAAGCGCTCCTGGAAGCTATGCTCATAATTAGTTTCTGGTTCTTTTTCTGTGGCAGCGGCAATTTGTTTAAAGTCGGCTAGTAAATGTTGTCTGAAGACTTCAAATTTGGCTTGCATTAATTCGACATTATTTGTCTTTTTAGCTTCAGCATCAAGAGCGTTATAAAGAGGAGCATATTCCGCATATAATTGCGATAAACTGTGTATCCAATGTTCATCCCAAAGCAATGTAATACGCCGTAATTCTTTAACCAATAATTGTACTTGCAGAACTGCACCAGGCGCTTGTTCAGTGAGTGAGTTCAAGAGAGAACTAAAACAATTTGTTAATTGCATTTTAGTATCGGCCGTATTACGATATTTGAGTTCTTGCTGAGCTCCAACCACTGCAGGGAATATAATCAGTTGCGGCTGATCAACTGCAAGGCGACACAATAGTTCGGCAAGACTTTTTCTTACATAAGGTTCATGATGATTGAGTCTGCTAAACAGTTGCAGGACAATTACTTTCCAAGGTCTTAAGGGGGTATTGCGCAAACCTTCTTCAAGAACATCCTAAAAAGAAAATCGTTTTTTTTAAATCCAGCAAAAAAAATTCATTTTTATTACCTGCAAGCCAATAGCATGCTTGACAATCAAACGTAATAAACGCAGAGTGGTGGTAACAAATGTACAATCTTCAACTTCATTATTATCGCCATCGTGAGCATTGGATTTCTTGCCCGTAGTATCACTTTCAATGGCCAAATACTTGAAGTAAGCCTTAGTAGCCTCCTCATAAAAGCCATAGACACCTTTGTGAGCCTGACGCCATATTGTTAAAATTGCATTCAATTGCTCTGTGTTAAGGTCACAGACATTTTTCAGTTCCTGTTCTAACATTTCTGTGGTATTTTCCGTGCAAGTGTTGCTATCTAAATCTTCCGTAGTGTCATCGTTTATGGCATTTAAAATATGAGAATTCAAAAGATTAATAATTTGCTGTATGGTGTTATTATCAAATTTATCCTTGAGCAAATCTTGTATGGAAGACACATTTCGTTTGGTTAACTTTATATCTTTAAATTCATTCATAGAGGCAGAATGTTCGGTCCCCTTGGTTTCCATAAGTTTCTTACCCCAACGATAACACCAATTGCCATATGAAAACCAAGCTGCACCCGAATCTTGCTTGCACAAAATACTGGCATTTAATAACTTACCAACTGCATACTCAGAAGAAGGCAATACGTTCGATTTAGTGTTATCGGATAGCGAGCAACAGGTTAGTTCGGGCAACTGTTGTTGTAACTTTTGAAATTGCTGGCCATTCGTTAGATTGGTATTGTTTAGGCGATGTATGGTTAACCAATCGGCCATAGTCAACAGGAGATTTGATACAGAACAAGGATAAGAAGAATTTTCAATGTCATCATCATTACTATGGTGAAGTTTTAGTATTTCCGAACAGCATGCCGAACCCAATTCTAAGGCATCAGATATTGAGGTGGTTTGAGCCTGCAAACATTTCACTAATTCTTCTATGCCTTGCACTAAAACTTTATCATTGTAATCTATATTCAGTTGATTAGCTTTCAGTTGCTGGGATATTTCGTTTAGGGGAAGTGATATATTTTTCGATTTAAAGAATTTTATAAGCAAAGATTGGCAGTAATTGAGATTATTTTCTAGGCGTGCTTTAGAGGACAAATTAAGCAAAAGCTCTTGCTGTTGCTTCATATCCTGTTGGCCAGTTATCAAGCACATATACAAAGTTTTGCTTAACAAAAGGGAAGACATTTTCGTATCCAAGCAATTGTCTTCGGCGGAAATAATTATACTTTCTTTCGCATCTTGCTTTTGGGAGATGTGATTTACGATTATTAACTCATTCAATTGATTATTGTTGAAGCCTGGCTCATAGCCACGCAACAAACCATTACGTATACCCTCATGTATACACTTTCTCATGGATTCATAAATACCATCTTTAAGATAATTTGAATTGGATTTCACCAGACAAGTATCTTGCAATTTGCGCAATGCTTCGTAATAAGAATAGGTTTCCAGTTTTGTTGAAAACTTAGGTTTCTGTAAATTATTAATTTCATCCGGCCATTCAGTTAACTCCAGCAAGGAATTTGTTAATTCTGGATTTTTCCAATTATATTGTAAATATTCCTCAGACTGGTATACCTGCTCCATTATTTGTAGATGTTGTTTTGGATAAATAGTTTCTTGTGTTATATTCGGTATCTCCGACCATCGTGCAGTGTGATAAAAGCAATCAGTCAGGAGTTTTTGCAAGAATTCCTTTTTATAGGCGTCCATTGCTTTATTATTCTCATCATGCAGTGTGTACAAATAGCCGGTGGCTGCTTTCTCTAAGTGGCCACTGGCATGTTCAGCCACATATTGTATCCATTCAAAGCGTTTGCCATGTTTTGTTTTCAACCATGCTGTTATGCCATACAATGTATCAGATTCACCACAGTTGTACAAGGCCCATACCATAGAGGTTACCGTACGATCCAGCAAGGCTAAATTCGTATGAACAGCTTCACTTTCAAGTATGCTCTGGAAGAGACAAACAAATTATAAATTGGAAACCTCAGTAGTTTATGAAAGTATTTAAACCTACCTCTGAATAACGTATGACCAACTCTGGTTCCATGGAATGTAAAGAAATTAAACTAACCGCTGTCCTTATGCGTTTAAACCACTCTCTACAAGTCGAGGCATTAACGCGAAAAAATGTTTTGGCTGGCTTTTCCGCAGGCAGCATGGCATAGGCTGTCCCTTCGGCCGCATTATAAATATGCTTTTCTAAACACTCTAGGAAACCTAAAAGCATGCGACAGTTTTCCTGTATATCCATGACATTTTTTAGATTTTTATTCGTCAATGGCAGGCCCTCCTTTTCAGCTAGGAAGCGTGCATATTTCATTATTACTGCCTCAATTGCGAGAAAAGTTTCTTGCGGTTTACCCAGTGTAGTGCGTAATTTCTGCTGGACACAGTAACGGGCTGCCTCGTATTGCAAATGATACGACAAAAGCTGGTGATTGTCTTGTACAGTTTTTAAATACTCAACAAAATGATCGCGCTGTAAATTGCAGGACCTTTTTTCTATCAGGGACGGATAAATAGCACTTGTTGTAAACGAATTGGGATCCAAAGCTTCCAGAAAGGTTTTAAAATACTTTGGCCTTAAGCCATTAAAGCAGGGTGAAGATTTATGCCATTGATATAAAATAAATAGTCTTTCTTGATTCTTATGATACAACTGTTTGTCACAGTTGGGTGTCAAAGCAATTTCCAAAGGTAATTGTGCCAAAATTTTGCAATATTCCGATGCCAACTTCTTGTCGGAACCCTCTGTAAGGCATAGGGAAATATCCCTGATATTGGACAATATATTCTTGGAGATTTTTGGATATTTCAGCACAGCTTCTATTATAGTTGAGCACATTAAGGGATGTTTTATCGCCAATGTGGTGATATTATCGCATATGGCTAGAAAATGTTCTGTTTGAATAAGAACTTCACAGTCTTCTCTACATTCTTGTAAGATATTTTGCAACCATTTAAATATGTCCTCTGAGACATGCCATTTCAGTAGCTCCGCTAGAAATTTCAAAATCATGGCAAAATTTTCCGATGACGGAGAATCTTGATGTTGTTTTAACAAACGTGAAGATTGGCGAAAATTGTGATTCTTCATGCAGTGATCGATGATTAGTTCCAGTAAGGCTCTATGTAAGGTGGGATATTTACTCCATAATGAGTATTTGGCAGCTTGGCAATATTTAATAAGTAATTCCAATATGGAGGGCTTTAAAGCATACATGCCTATAATCGAAGAGGTTTGGCAAGCCAGAGCTGTTAAGGCCGACAAATAGAAATTCAATAACATTTCACTTCTTAACATGGAATCAGGTGTTCCTTCTATGGTACTTAAACAGGCCAAAGTATCGTATATGTCCTTGAGTATATGGCGATAGGCTTCTTGCAGTAATGGCACATTTTTTATAATTAAAATCTCATGATATACTTTCATTAGTAACTTGCATGTTTTCAGACCACAATTTAATTTCAAATCCCGCAACATCATGTTCTCAGTGTCCATAATAAGTGTTATAAAACTCAAAGGAAGTTGAGTACGATACAAGCGTACAATATTCAAAACCATAAAGAGAAAACTTGCCTGTTGGTTATCGTTGAAAGACGACAAATGTTTTAGTTGCTGCAGAATAATGCTTTCGAAATCATTTAAATTTTCCACACTCTTGTCGTAAAATAAGATTATGCAGTAGAATTCATTTAAATTGACCACAGTTTCTTCACTTAACAAAGGTATTTTCTCAAAACATATTTTGGCCACATTTTTTACGGCTTCTTTGGCATTCACTAGAATAACCGAAGCTGTGCCAAACTCTTTGAGATTAACTCCTTTAGAAGACAATGCTTTTACGATCGATGTAAATGCTCCTATAAAGGCTCCTACACGTATTTCATTTTGTTGCAGACTGCTTGATGTACTATCCTCCGATAGTATATCCTCGCGACAGGCTTCGATATCCTCAATAAATTGACCCAAAAGACCAAAAGTAAAATCAAGTTCATTAAGGAAATATTCAGCAAATTGTTGTAAAACCTTAGCACAATGTCTTTTGACCTCGGTAGGCTGTTCCACTTCTAAATGCCAACCAACAATAATGTCTACAATATCGGTAAAGTGACGTTGGAATGATGTTTTGTAGTTTTTCGAAAATTCCGCTATTGTTTCACTGATTGATATAAAATTTTCCGAGACTTCGGCATTTTCGAGATATTCTTTGAGTAGACTTAGAAGACGTTCACTATAGGTTTTAAGATCGAGGTTAACGCCATCACATCTGTAGAGAAAATTATGTAAATGGATAATTTTTACTATAAAATTGCAAATCTAATAAAGGGCTATCCATTTCGTGGTTTCAAAAGTATGGGACTGGTATTCGACATCTGTCAAACTAAGTTGTGAAACCAATTTTTTTCTTTTCAGTTGAAAGTCTGACATTGGCGAAAATGGCTCGCTTAACTATCATCACACAACGCATAAAAATTATCAAAACCTACTACAAAAATGGGTGCTTGAACAACAGGCGGTGGACGGCAATTTTTCGAACAAAATTTTCATCAGCGATGAAGCACATTTCACACTCGCTGGGCATGTTAATAAAAAAAATTGTCGTATTTGGGGTTCTGAGAATCCTCAAGTAATTGAAGAGAGGCCATTACATCCAGAAAAAGTCACTGTTTGGTGCGCTCTTTGGTCCGAAGGTGTGATTGGACCTTACTTCTTCGAAAACGATGATGGAACGACTGTCACCGTCAATTCGGAGCGTTATGGTCATATGATAACCGACCTTTTTTTGCCTGCTATTGCAGAATACGACTTGGAGAATATGTGGTTTCAACAAGACGGTGCCACATGCCACACAACTCGAGCGAATATGGCTTTGTTGCAAGAGACATTTCCTGGCCGCGTAATTTCTCATAGTGGCGATATCAACTGTTCACCAAGATCATGCGATTTGACACCATTAGACTTTTTTTGTGGAGCTACGCGAAAGACCGTGTTTATGCAGATAAACATTCAACTCTTGAGTACTTAAAAACCAACATTCGTCAAGTTATGGCTGAGATACCGCTCAATATGGGTCAAAAAGTGGTCGAAAATTACCTCAAAAGAATCAATGCTTGCAACACTTTGCGTGGAGGTCATTTAAATGATGTAGTGTTTCACACATAATGTCAACGTTCAAACTTTACAATAAAAAAGAAATATCACGAAAAAAATAAATTTATGTGTTTTATTTACGTTTACTTTTGAAACCACGCAATGGATAACCCTATATTTTTTATAAGTCTGAAAGTAAAGCAACAGAAAGGCACAGAGGAATCAATTACGCGGAGAAGAACAAGTTATGCCTGCATAATCCTATAATGAAAATCAGGAAAGCATCAACATTGGGCCCCGACAGGGAGTTTAAACCCTCAAAGAAAAATTCCCATGGCATTCACCCCTCTTCCATCTATACAGTGCTTTGTAAGGCAATTTGGTTTTGTTGATAAAGTTATGAATATATTTATGCCAAAAAGTTTAGGACGAAAGCTTCTGAAAATGACTGGAAAGAGGTTATTTACAGAACAAAATTTTGAGTATTTGGAATGCTTGTAACCGTGCTTAACAAAATCATCACTTTCATGTATAAACAATGGATGCATTTGCACTACATCTCTCACACACAACAGCTACGTAATAAATAACTTTAAACTTTGATTGGAAACAATTTCTTATTGGGCATACAATTCATTCAGTTCTATTACAATTAAGTTTCCTTTGGTTCTGCTTTTTAGTGGAAAATAGTGCTTATAATTATTAATCCTAATACAATATAATAATTAATCCAGCGCTAAACGAAACAGCGTTAAACGAGGCAACTAATAGAGCAATTGTGACACAGGAAAGATATGCGTTCGTACTGCGATTGCGATTCTGGAAAATACAGTTGGAATCTTTATTCTGGACAGACTAACAAAAGAGCGTTAAAAAAGATACATAGTATACAACAAGTATCAATACAGTAAGCGATTTAGGGGAATCCCAATACTACCGCGTAATACCGAAACAGCATTAAGCGGTGTCTTACTGTACTTATGTTTAAAGGCTTTTTTGAGTTTGTTGGAATAGGATTATATTAGCGTTATTTTCAGCAAGCTTACCTTAATGTAGTCTTTAAAGCCATCATTAAATATTTCCGTATATTTTTGTAGTTTCCATAGGCCTTGGTTAAGTGACCTTTATATATGGCAAAATTGTAACGATTTATATAGCCCATGATACCTAAAATAGAGCTGGCATTTTCCAAACACTCGACCGGGCATTGACGCAAAACCGTCAGCATATTATCAAATAAAATATCAAATGAACGGCATATATACGAAGCATTCGATTGATTGCGAACGGCTACTTCCAGTTTCTTGCACAGATCTATAGATGCTTTGCGATTATTTTCAACCATAAGGCGACGTATTATCTTAGAAATGCGCAAATCTTCCAGCAGCAAAGGCAGATTAAGCATGCGGCCAAATTTATTGCCAGCATCATAGGCCGGATTCTTGTTCTTATTTAAATGTGAACCTAAGAAAACAGTTAAATATGATTTATATTCAGTTTTCTAAATAACGTGGAATATTTTCTTACTTTCCATATTTTGTCTATTACTATTGAGTATATCATTGACGTAAACACTTTGGCCACTTTCCGATTTGGCATAATCTTCAATACAAGACGACGACACATTGTCATGATTGCCAGCGTGGTCGGCTGTATCATGTTCCACATGATGCCTTTGTCGATCTGCATGATGTTCTTGATAATCATACATTTGGCCATTCATAGGCCAATCATTATTGGCATTTTCCTCTAGAAGAGCCTGCTGAAAATGTTCCCGCATTAAATTTTCAGTAGCTTCAGCAGCTTCCTTATCATTGTGATGTTGTTGACTCTGTTTGAGGCCAGTCGTTTCCTGTTCCAAACCCTTTGAACTAAAGTCATCATGGTAATCCATAATTTGGTGATATTAAATGCTTGTCCAAATGATCCGACATGTAACTGTCTTATCAGATCAATTGAATTCTTAACGAAAACTTTAAAAATTTTCAATTTTATTTCAGCTGACAACAATATAAACAGAATTTCCACGAAAATAACGATGCAACTTGATGATAAAACTTTGACAGCTGCGACCAGTGTTGAAAAATTAAGTACTTTTGTATATTTTTTCAGTACTTTTTTCATTTCAAAAATACCGCAGTATCCCAGCAAAGCTTTCAGTACTCTTTTTCGGCAAATTCGTTTTTGTTCGTTCAAAAAATAATAGACATTTTAAATTCCCACGTTCTTTTTCCGTTTCCGGTTTTATTAAGAAAAAACTAAGCCCTGTTTGTTTAACTACAATGGTGGTCTGTCTGTCTAATAGTAGTAAGGTTAGTTTAGGGCACCAAACAAAGGCCACGGTTCAACCCCCAGGTCAGGCAAAAACGAAAACAAAAATAACGAAACATAAAACAACGGCAAATGTGGTGTGGTAAAAAAAGTAGTTTAGAAAAAAGTAAAAAAGTAGGTATGGTGGGTAGTGTAAGAAGAAGGAACCCAAAAGAACCCGGTCCCTCCACCCCCCCCTCATGTTCGGACAAAACGGTGTGTGGTGTTGTTTTTTGTGGTTTGATCCGCCTGCAAAGAAAATAATTAAAAAAATTTCTTAATTTTTAACTGTGGTGAACTTTATAGTTGTGGTGAGTTTTTAGTATGGTGAGTTTTTAGTGTGGTGAGTTTTTACAAAAGGTGGTGAATAAAATCGAAACTCACCAAACTGCCGTTATTCGAAATTGGTACTGTATTACCATAAATATATGGACTGTATATTGTGATTTGGGCGGCGTATGTCTAGAATAAGTAATATTCACATCTGTTAGTGGAGACATTCTCTCTGGCAATAGTAGTCAGATAGTGTTGTAAAATGTTAGAAACGTTTACAGTGTTAGTTTACGTTTACACATAACCGGAAGTTAAGGTTTGAATGTTAATTTAAATAAAAAAAATTAATAAACGAAGCAAATTTATTTAATAATTCTTGGAAATCGCATTTGCTTTTAATAAGTGGTGTAAATAAACCGAAAGACCTACGGTTTTTGCATAAAATTGTAACCTATTAGCCAGAATCATGCATTTCTATGATCTTAGGCAGCCTTCCAAAATGTATTAATACAAAGTTTGTATGCAGTTCTACTACTGTATATAAGCGATGTAGATATGCAAAGTAACCAAACAAAGCATCAACTATAAACCCGATGCCTGATTGCTTTTTGACTGCGTTAAAAATACGCATTGACGACGTTTTGAAGTAGAATATGTTGTATATATTTTGTACAGCGACATTATGAAACACGATACTTTGTTCAAACACAAAGCAACTAACATTTTGGAAGGCAGCCCTATTTATTATCTAGTTCGAAAACTTTTTATTTTTTTCAAGGTAATTCGATTACGCCTTTTCAATTGGCAAGTATATGAGATTATAGGTCTCCTATGCTTCTAGTCAGTCGTAGTTTTCACCATCAAAATTGTTTCTTATGGAATAGTGCCTGATTTGGACTCTAAAAGAGACAGATAACACCGTTCCAGCCAAGTTCCTGGAGTCTCAAGCTACTCGTTACTGATGTGTGCGGTTTGTGATGGTCCTTCCTTTTTGTCCAAAGATTGTGAGAAATATTCAATTGTGTCAGTATAGATCTAAATTAAACTTGTAGTGGAAGATTTCCCTCCAATACCATCAGACATTTAGCAAAGTCTTCCTGATCATCAATTCTGGTCACTTAATGTGAATCGATTAAGACCTTTTTCCACCTTCACTTTGTAGTAAGTGACTCAATATTGATCAGCAATCATCATTCGCTTCAAAATCAATCGATTTTGTTGGGATTCAGCAGGACTTTACGAATGGAAATTATTTCCATATTAATTAGAAGAGGTCCCATACTTTAAACATTTTTTTGTGTCCACCCTGATATTGGGCGTTTGCATTATAATGTGCTGTAAAAAGCGGCGGGGGGCTGTGGTGTGCTGCCATTTATCCATCATTCACTATCATGCCCAATAATGTATATACGTATGTATGTATGAACTACGCCGTAAGGCAGCTGTTAAAAAATGGTCTTCCGTTAAAACTCTGACTTTTGATTCAGGAAATTCTTTTTGCCATGCGGCAACAGTCATATTGTCTGTGTTCCAATAACTCCAGGTGATATATAAAAAATTCTTATAAAACTTTATGCGATTATTTCAGATTTCTCAATCCCTCAGCAATCGATTTGACTTTACATATGTTAGCATTGTTAATCCGATGCAAATTGAAACTTTTCAAAGTAAAGAAATTCGAAATCTTTTTTTCCTTACCATAAATTATTCATTAAAATTGTCTTTAGAGTGCTATTGACTCCAGTGGTCAATTCTGTTAATCGTTTCAACTCCAGATATGTATAAACTTCCCATTCGTATGTACATATACGTACGTAAGAGAGGATGAAGAAATAATAATAAAAACGCAACAATTTTTTTTTCTGACATTATAAAAAATTGTTTAAAATCTAAAGATTTATTTACGAACAATTAATAAAATATACAATAACATAAATTTACATATTTACAGATTAAAAAAATAAAAATAAAAATAAAAATAAAAATGTATTAAAAAAAACTTTATTTATTTTGATTGTATTGTATGCATATATGTATGTATGTATGTATATAGAGTGTATTTTTTATGGGTATTTATTTAGTATTTATGGTTTGTTTGTTGGTTTGTTATAGTTTTTGTTTTTGTTTGTAATATTGTCATATGTATGTAATGTATACATATGTATAACCTGATTGTATTGTCTGTCTTACATGATTGATATACATATTTGTATGTATGTATGTATGTATATATAGAGTAAAAGAATCTAATTATTATACGTGTTACAAGCTTTGTGTTTTTTTTTGTATTTTTTTTCTTTTTATAAGTTTTTGATTTGATTTCTTGAGTTTAGTTTTGGAGTAGATTTCGTTTGTCTTGGCAATTGGTTTAAATGACTAAAATAATATTCAGTTTTGTTTGTTGTTGTTATTATTGTTATTATTATTACAATATTTTTAAACTAACTTAAGAATAATTTTTCTTTATATGTATTAAATATGGCCATTGCTGTTATTATTGCTAATATTGTCGTTTTTTTTGTTTGTTTGTTTGTTTATTTGCAGATTTGGGTGTGAGCTTTAAAACAAAAAAAAAACTAAATAATTTTTTTTTAATAAAATTATGCAGTCTGTTTACAAAACTAAAAAAAATTGTTTTTTTTTCTTACCCAGCCCATTATTTACATGTAGGCTGGTGGTTATACAATAGTTTTAAACTCCTTGAATCATTTAAACTTGGTCATTGACAATTATATTTTGTTTTTGTTTTATTGCATTTTAATTACAATTAATTTATAATTATTTTAAAACAATCTACATGTAATTGCATAAAAAATTAATTTAATTAAATTTAATTCAACTGCATTTATAATTGTCATTAATTTAATTAAAATAAACAATTTATATTGCAATTAACAAGAATTATTTTTTTTATAATTTTTAAAGGTAATTGTATAAAAACTCAATTGCTTAAGTTTTTTGTTAATTTAATTAAATTTAATTCAACTATGTACGTTTAAATTGTCATTAATTTAATTAAATTGTTTATAATGCAATTAACAAGAATTATTTTAATATAATTTTTAAATATAATTGCATAAAAACTCAATTGCTTCGTTCATTTAATTAAATTAATTTCAACTACGTTTATAATTTTCATTAATTTAATTAAATTGTTTATAATACAATCCACAAGAATTATTTTAATATAATTTTTAAACGTAATTGCATAAAAACTCAATTGTTTACAATATTTTTCTTAAATTTAATTAAATTTAATTCAACTGCATTTATAATTGTCATTAATTTAATTAAATTGTTTATAATGCAATTAACAAGAATTATTTTAATATAATTTTTAAACGTAATTGTATAAAAACTCTTATTACAATGTTTTTCGTTAATTTAATTAAATTAAATCCCACTACGATTATAATTCTCATTAATTTAATTAAATTATTTATAATACAATTAACAAGAATTATTTTAATATAATTTTTAAACGTAATTGCATAAAAACTCAATTGTTTACAATATTTTTCGTTAATTTAATTAAATTTAATTCAACTGCATTTATAATTGTCATTAATTTAATTAAATTGTTTGTAATGCAATTAATAAGAATTATTTTAATATAATTTTTAAATGTAATTGCATGAAAACTCAATTGCTTACAATGGTTTTCGTTAATTTAATTAAATTTAATTCAACTGCATTTATAATTGTTATTAATTTAATTAAATTGTTTATAATACAATTAACAAGAATTATTTTAATATAATTTTTAAATGTAATTGCATGAAAACTCAATTGCTTACAATGGTTTTCGTTAATTTAATTAAATTTAATTCAACTGCATTTATAATTGTCATTAATTTAATTAAATTGTTTGTAATACAATTAACAAGAATTATTTTAATATAATTTTTAAACGTAATTGTATAAAAACTCAATTGCTTACAATGGTTTTCATTCCTTTAATTAAATTAAATTCAACTACGTTTATAATTGTCATTAATTTAAATAAAAAAATTCAACTACATTTATAATTGTCATTTATTTAATAACAAATAAATATAATACAATTAACAAGAATTATTTTAATATAATTTTTAAATGTAATTGCATGAAAATCAATTGCTTACAATTTTTTAATTAATTTAATTAAATTGTGTAAAATGCAAATCGTAAATTACAATCAAATCACTATTTTAAAACAATTATTTTTAAATATAATTGTATACATTTGTAATTGTTATAATTGAATTATTATTATTCCAGTAATTACTTAAGATGACAATGGCATTGACAAAAGCATTATAATTAAATAAAAATTAATTGAAAGAATTTCAATTAAAATGAATTCAAAAATTTTAATTAATTAATTGAAAGAATTTAAGTTTTTTAAACAAGAAAGCCATATTGAATTAGGCATTAGTTCAATTAAAATTGGTTTTAAGTAATTACATTTAATCGAAGTTATTTCGAAGTTATTACCTCCAATTACATTAAAGTAACTGCTTTTAATTACAATTAATTATGCACATTTTTTTAAGTAATTACTTTCAATTGAAAATGTTTCCAAGTAATTAGTTTTAATTCAATTCTTTTAAGTGAAATTATTTTGTAATTATTACCTTCCGTTACATAAAAATAATTACTTTTAATTACAATTATTATAATTACAATTACTTTCAATATAAAATACTTTTAAATAATCACTTTCAATTAAAAGGTATTTTAATTGAATTAGTTTTAATTAATATTGTAATTAATTAAAGCATGACCGGGTCAATCTGTATGAGCATAAGTTCTTTGTGGAATAGCATAACCAATATGACAGGCGTTTTTAGTAATGCCTCTGGCTTTTTCTTCCGGTGCCCTATCAATTTGATCGTACGACACGAAATCCGCTAAACCTTTCTTTGATAAAACTTTTGTTATGGCCGCTGTTAAAGTTGTCTTGCCATGATCCACATGACCAATTGTGCCAATATTACAGTTAAGTAATTAATTAAAAATTAATTAAATTAAATATTGTAATTAAATAAATAAATTAAATAATTAATTAATGTATATTATTAATTAAATAATTCTTGTAATTTAATTATTTAATTAATAATATGCATTAATTAATTAATTAAATTAAAAGAATTATTTAATTAAAATATTAATTGAGTTAATCAATTAATTAAAATAGCTTTTAATTTTAATTAATATTATAATTAAATTAATTAATTAAAATAGCTTTTAATTTAAAGTAATTAGTTGTAATTAAAATGACGTTTAATTGAGATTATTTTGAATTTACCTTCAATTAAACAAAAAGTATTATATTAAGTAAGTATTACAATTATTGTATTTAAAATTACATTTAATTAAATTATTTTAAATTGAAATTGCAACCAAATTATTATGTTTAATTAAAAGTACATTGGCTTTAATTAAATATGTTTAGGATCGTTTCTTTAACACTACATTTAGTTGACAAATGTTAAAATAATTGTCAAGTAATTACTTTTAATTAAATTGCTTTTAAGTAATTATTTTCAATTGAAATTATTTTAAAGTTATTGTCTTCAATTAAAAGCACTTTTAAGTAATTTCATTGAATTAAAATTGTTTTGGAATTATTTATTTTATATATTTTAACAAAGTTATTTATTTTTAATTGTTTTCAAATTATTTATTTTAATTAAAATGTGTTTTAAGCAATTATTTTTTATTTAAATTTATTTTAAATTGAAATGATCAAACAAAGACTTTTAGTTAAGGTGACTTTAAGTTATAATTTTATTTTGTTAAATTAACATTTAAATAATTAAATGCTTTCAAATAATTTCAGTTTGCATTATTATTATATATTCGATGTAATTTTAATTGCTAAAAAATAATTGAATTGATTGTAATTTTAATTTGTATTTTACAATTAATGCGTATAAAATGTAATTTGAAAATCTTTAAAGAATGCTGAACTAATTGTTGCAGCATTAAACATTTGTATCAATTGAATTGTATGCAATTTTATTTCTAAATAATGCTTAATTGTTCAATTACAAATTAATAATTGTACTTTAAACTGTGCAATTGACTCAATACAATAAATTTAATTGTCAATTCCCAAGCTTCTTCTAATGATTCATATTTACATGCTAAATTAATTATTAATTAATTAAAAAAAAAATTTTGCTCTAAAGAAATTAGGACAATAAGCTATACTTCCTCGTTCATCTTCAAACCATATAAGCTTGTATGTACGTAGTTATATACGTATGTAACCATAGTCATAGCATTTAATTACAAATATTTGAGATCATAAAAAGTAGGGGGAGGGGGGGGGGATTGTAGGTTTTTAAATTGGTTTCTTTTTTTTTGTAACATTAACTCCTAAATTTGTGCTTCACTAACAGAACTCTTTCATGTGTTTTGCTCTACAATCTGGCAGTGGCAGGTGATGATCCATTGCGAGGTGGCTGAGTTTCGGAGTCTTCATCATCAAACATATTCTCAGGTGCTGACCAGCGGCGTTTGCGTGACATGGTCACATCCAGAGGTTGTGTTTGAGGTGGTTGTTGCTCCAAATCGGTGGGTTGTGTTGGACTATGGCTAGAGGCATTATAATGGCCCAATGACATGGCTGAGGCTCTGTGTCTCAAGTGTTCCTGTTGCTGCTGCTGCTGTTGAGCAAACTGAAAGATTTGATTTTGGTAGAAGGCACTCATCATTTTCGGCGCATCCATTACAACATCTTTTAGTTGCTCATGAGGTATTTGCGGCAATGCCTTAGCATAGGCATATGAGGACATTAATTTCGCCATTTCAGCATAAGCCTGCTGCTGTTGATGCAAATGATGACTCGCTGTTGGCTGCACTACAGGCATTGTAAATGCATGAGCATATGACGGCATATCGTTGGTAATGGCATTAGGACTTGAAACACTCACTGCCGATTTTCTTTGATAATTCACAACCTCATTTACATGCGTAGGCAGTACAGTAGTTGGTGCTAATGCCGTTAATGGTGGTACATGCTGCCTTATTTGCTCACGTTTCGTCAATGATATACAAATATCACCAACTTGTAGACGTTGACACTTGAGACCGAACATTTTCAATGACATTTCGGGATGACACGAAGCCCAACCCTGGCCATAAACAAAAAATGGATGATCCAATGAGACTTCCATATCAATCTGTATGTTAAAGAGAAGAAAGTTAGTATTTCTGTTGCACTTCCAAACTTTTTTTTTTTTTTTAATAAATTTCACCTTTGATCTGTTTCTATCGTAACTGAATGTTATCACAGCCATTGTGGGCAGACTAGTATTGATTTTAACCACTGTGGACTCGGCCAACTGATGATGAGGACTACGTTCAGCACATTGTATAAAGTCTTCGGTACGCATATCTTCTACGCGCCTTAAGGTACCATTAGCCAATTCAATATAATTGCCCTTTCTAAAGTTAGAGGTGGAACTATAGGTTCTGGAATAAAAAGAATTTATTATAATAAGAGATAATATTTGTAGCCGATAATAAACAAGGCTAAACCCTATCATCGAAAGCTTATGAAACTTAATAAGAAGGATAATATACTTAGAATTTATGGTCCCAAGCTTTTACTGTAAGTCCTTTTAAAAATCCTATCTTATCCACTTTTTTACAGATGACAGTACTATTTGTCTTTCATACTTCTTTGACCATGGATCAAGCCCTTTAGGGATTAGGGCAAAAAAAAACTTAGTATTAATGACTAATAAGCGCAACTTTATGTCATCTGTAAGTACATGTGGCGTAAATATTGGAAAGTCTGAAGTTCTTAATGTTCTGGACTTGAAAATCCAATGAGATATTCGCCTTATATTCAAGTGCCTTGTTTTCTTCACTTCATCTGATCTCCTTACTAAAGGGTGTTTTTTATAGAGGTATAGAATTTTAAGTTGGCATTACTTTTCAAGATGGCGACCGATTTAACAGCCGTCAAGTGATTTATTCTCAGTTTGGTTTGGCAATTCATCATGAATAGACTCACGCCTGAACAACGCTTGCAAATAGTGCAATTTTATTTCGAAAATAATGGTTCTGTGCGGAAAACGTATCGCGCACTACGTCCATTTTATCGTCGACAAAATCGTCCATCAGAACATTTAATTCGATTAACCATGGAACGTTTTCGCACCACGTTTACTCTTATTGATAACTCGCATCCCCAGAGACGCTGTACGGTGCGTACAGAATAAGCTATTGCTGCTGTAGAGCGTAGCATTGAGGAAGACCCGAATGAGGCCATCCGCCATCGAGCACAGGAATTGGATCTGTGTCCATCCACTTTATGGAAGATTTTGCGGAAGGATCTTGGTTTGCGTGCTTACAAAATCCAACTCGTGCAAGATTTGAAGCCAAACGATCATCAAGTAAGGCGTAGATTCGTCGAATGGGCCCAAAACGAGATTACCGTTGTTCCCGATTTTCATAAGCGAATTTTGTTTAGCGATGAAGCGCACTTCTGGTTGAATGGCTACGTCAACAAACAAAACTGCCGCATTTGGATTGAAGGTAATCCTCAAGTGTATGTGGAAACACCGTTACATCCAGAAAAACTGACTGTTTGGTGCGCTTTATGGGCTGGTGGAAACATTGGTCCGTACTTTTTCAAAAACGATGGTGGCCAGAACGCTACAGTCAATGGTGATCGGTATAGAGCCATGATTACTAACTTTTTCATTCCTGAATTGAATAACCATGATGTCCAGGAGATGTGGTTTCAACAAGACGGCGCAACATGTCACACAGCTCGTGCCACAATAGATTTATTGAAAGACACGTTTGGTGACCGCCTAATTTCACGTTTTGGACCTGTGAATTGGCCTCCAAGATCTTGTGATTTAACACCGCTAGACTACTTTCTGTGGGGCTATGTAAAGTCATTGGTCTATGCGGTAAAGCCACAAACGCTTGACCATTTGGAAGACAACATTCGCCGTATTATTGCCGATATACGGCCACAAATGTTGGAAATAGTCATCGAAAATTGGACGTCCAGATTGGACTACATCCGCGCCAGCCGTGGCGGTCATATGCCAGAAATCATATTTAAAATGTAATGCCACAAGATTATCTTTCGGATAAATAAAATTCATGTCAATTGAATAATCCATCGTTGTTTTATTGCAACTTAAAGTTCTATACCTCTATAAAAACACCCTTTATTTATACACTGTCACGTAGATATGAGCCGATGCGCCGAATTCTATTTTGAAGCTGCATTTAGTCAAGAAGTAGGAGAAGACGAAAATGCCTATTAATGACAGTAAAGAATCCAACTCAATTGGTTCATTTGACAACTGGAGAAAATTGGCTTTCTCTTCCCTGTTTTACCGATGCTGTAACGGAACGTGTACAAGTCAAATGAAGAAACTTGTTCCAGAAAATGGAATAATTTTACGTAGCGCTCGTTTATCATGTGCAGCACAGAATCGTACATACATACATAACAACCCTTCAGTTAGGATTACGGCCTAGCTTCTCACACCACTCATGTTGTGTACGTGAGTGGAGGGACCTACAGTTTAACGTCGACTCCGAACGACAAATTTTTTTTGAGCAACTTTTTCAGCCAACATATTACCTAGTAGACTACGGCGACTTCAAGAAGTCTGGCGTACACTTTGGACAATTCAGGTTTAGTGGTCGGAAAGGTTTTTTATGAACTATGTAGCTCCCTTGCAATCCCTCTTCTCAATTCGGATCTCTCCTGGCGACTATTGAACCGCTAACAATTGCGCAAAAGCTTTCAGTAAAGGACAGACATTAAGTTGTCTTCGTGGCTTATCACTATCTTCTACAGTACTGCTCACATATCACAGTGATATTTCAGTGACATTATTTATTCGCGTTTCAGGTTCTTCAACTCCTTTAAGGATCTTATGGAAGCTTAGCATACTGCTTGCGGGCGCGTCCACAGGTCGCAGAGAGTGGGAAGCAACCGATAATATAATGAACCAACCCTTAGGGAATTCAGATAAGTAGCCTTTATTCCAGGATCGTTTATAGAAGGAGGTATTTGTCGTAAACGAACAAATTAAAGAATTCAGGCAGTTATCTAAGACAAGTTTAGGTATTTAAGGTTTTACAATTTGAAAATTTTGTATTTCCTAGCGGTGCACTATGTGGCATTTATCCTGAAAAGCTGGCCAAAAAGGCAAAAATGAAAATGAATTTAAAAAAATTTAAGAAACTGAGTATGCAGTTCGATAGACAACAAAATTCGGCATTATATAGTGAATTTTCACGACATTAAGTTAAGATTTGTAGATTTGAGACGATGTCAAAGTCAGGAAAGTGAAGAAAATTAAAAATTAAATGCGTGAATTTCTAAAGGGGACTTTATATGGGGACTAGGGTCAAATGTGAGCCGATTTTCACCAAACTTTACACCATGATTTCTCAGTACACAAAACTAATCCATGCTAAATTTCGTGATTGTTGCATAACTACCACAATTATGTGTAAATAAGTGCAATTTCGAGGGGAATTTGTATGGGGGCTAGGCGAAATCACGGACCGATTTGAACCAAAATCCGTTGGGTTCATCCTTGGGCCTAATTATCAATAACACTATCAAAAAATTCCAGCCATTAACTCATAAAACACTTCTATTAATTTTGGCCAAGTTTTCAGGCAAAATGACCCTCTGTGCGGCGGACCGTGCTTGACTACAAATCCGTGTATTCCTGTCTTAAATTAGGGCTATTGAGAACAATTTTCCTGCATGGTTTTTTTTGTTTTGGGTGTATTTCCTGTACATTATATATTCAGGAAGCGTCTGACACCTAACTTACAGGAGATGATAACATAAAAAACGAGAATCTAGGAAGTCCAGTTAGTGCCATCTCTTGAGAAAAAGTAAAAACTCAATAACTTATCGCTGTAGTTAACACAAAAGAGTAGTACAATTTCACACAGGGCATTGTTTCCAAACACAAACAGTTGGCAACCCTACTATACTAGAATTTATTGTAGCAAATCAATCATCTGAAATTATGGGGGACTGGTTTTGTTCCAAATCGATATTTCTGAAAGGGTATAAAAAGTAATAAAAACGTGCACTTGAAACATTCCCCTCCCTAAACTTGTTGTCTATTTAAACCTTCTTTTAGTTTATCTCTCTTTCTATCCTAACTTATCCTATAATCTTTACAAACTTACCTCATTATGGGAGTTTTATTTGTTTCTGTAGCTGCTTCTACATTGCTGGCTGGCCTTAAAATACGATGTTTTAGGGAACCCTCTTTACCATTTGGCACCTTAAAATGTGAGTCCTTTGCCGCATCAATGCCACTCAGACGTTCATTGACTTTGTCATTCAAATAGGTGCCGTTATTGCCATTATTTGAGGCACTTAATCTAGTTTGTGATTGCATTGCCGAGGCGTGGTACTCCTTTTTGGTGAGCTCATGTTTTAAATTGCTATTGCCATTGCTAGGACAATTACTCATGATATTCGTTGAGTACAAGTGATGAGGAGATGATTTGGTATGAGCCACAGGACTTGGCGGAGTGGCAGGTGCTAAATTTATAACATTTGTAACGGCGGTATTATGTAGCGTAGATGCAGAGGCAGACAGCGTAGGCGAAGACTTACAATTTAATGAGGAGGAAGGCGAGGAAGAGGCGGCCGTGTGTGGAGGTATTACTATGGCTTGGGGAGCAGCTGGCGCTGCAGTTAAAGCTGTTGGACTGTAGATGCCACAGGCAGCTGCTTGTATGGCTTTCAAATAGGTTTCATTAGGCGATAGACCTGCATGGAGAGGCAAACCCGTCATATAGGAGGCATGGGCAGCATGTATGGCACCGGAAAACATTACAGGGGCCCCATATAAGGCCGTATTATTTGCATACAACTGTTGGTAGCTGAGAGAGAAAGGTGAAGGTATGGCACCGGCGGTTAATTCCATGGCAGAGGCGAAAGCACTTTGGCTGGTATTGCGTGTATCGGCTAAAAGAGGTTTCTGTTGATGTGGCGTCGGAATGCTTACCGGGGACATTAGAATGGGTTCACTAAGGCACGTTTCCCTATTGTCCTTATCGTAGTCGTTTTCTACGTCTATTGAACTCGAACTGGAAGATGAGGCGGGCGATAAAGCATATGTTATGTTCGGGTAATTGTTGCTGAGAAGATTTAAGGAGGCGTTTTCGTAATAGTTGCCAGTGGTGGTGGTGGTGGTGGTGGAGGTCACGCAGTTGCTAAGGCTGTGGCTATGATTATTGCTGTGGTGATTGTGGTTGTTGTTGTTGTTGTTGTTGTATGTTGTTGGTTTTCTTATGGAATGACTTAAATCCAAACCCGTATTTGTTATTAAATTCATAGGCTTAAAGTTGTTATTATTGTTAACATCATCTGTTGGTTGAAATGTTAATGATTTTTGGTTTGTTGTTGAAGAATTTAAAGAATTTTTATCACTTTTTTGCTTGTTGTTGTTGGCTTGTTCAAATACTGTTTCATAGAAAATATTGTTGTTTTTATAGAAATTTGATGGTGTTGGTGTTGTTGTTGTTGTAGGCCCTAAACAATAATGATTATTTTGATTATGATTATAATGCACAAAAAATGTTTTGTATTCATCAGTTGACATGCTCTAAACCACCAGATATCCGGGCGCACGTCCACATAACTTAATAACTTGTTATCATTTTAATGGCGTTGATTTAAATAATAAAACCCCCAAAAAAACTTTAATTAATTCACTTCTGTTTCAGTTTCTGTGTGTATTTTTTTTCTTTTTGTTTAAAACTATTAGGAACACTATTTATTATTAATTGAGTGGCTCAAGATTTTTTTGTTTTTTTATTTTTTTTTCTTTGTTTCCAATCAATGGAGATCATTAAGAGTTATAAACTGAAAATGATTTTTGGTTTCTTTAATCTGTTATTTCTTTTATGGAGAATTTTAATTTTTTATTTTATTTTCTTTTTAATTTTATTGTTTATAAATTTTGTAATAATTTTTTATTTTTATTTATAAAGAAAAATACATAATTTTCTTTTTATTATTATTTTTAAAGATATTTTGTTTATGCTAAATTTATTGCATTATTTCTTGCCGATCTCATGGTTGTTTATATTTGAGTTTTTTCTTTTTTTCTTTTTTATTTTGTGTTAATTTATTAGAATGTTTAATCCAAAAATAGTTCTGATCAATTATTTTCAAAATGTTTATTTTTATAGATTTTAAGACACAGAAAAAAAATGTAAAAAAATTAAAAAAAATTAACAAAAAAAAATTGTTTTTTTGAAGAGTTAAAGACGTAAGAGAAGAGGTGAGAAAATAAATGTGTTTTTCACACGTCAGACTGCACCGGCTCGTTTTCTTAATGATTTTCTTTTAAAAATTAAAAACAAAACAAAAACAAGAAAAAAAAAGAACACAAATTTCGTTCATTTAATTTTTATTTTTCAGTATATTTTTAATGACTTGATCACTTTTAATTTTTTCTTCTCGTTATTTTCTGTTAAACGATCGCCGTTGTGCTTGCCATTGCCGTTGTTGTTGTCGTCGTCGTCGTCTTGCGTTTGTTCTGTTTTTTCCTTTTCACAACTACTACTTCTTCTCAGTCTGATTATTGAACTCATACTAAAGTGTATGGTTTTGAAACAGCCAGCTAAACTAAAAACGTTTGGCCTTCTCTTAAGAGCAAAACACCGTATCGAACCTCACCGCACCGTAGCGTACCGCAACGCTTAACATACAGAACATACTCATACAATAATAACAACAACAACAACAGACCAGGCCAGACTAGACCAACTAAGCAAGCAAGCTAGCAAGCAAGCAAGCCAAAGCAAACCAATAATAAAATCAGAAGAAGAACAACAACATCTACAATAAAAAAAGAAAAGAGAAAAAAAAAACATAAATAAACAAACAAATTCTACTACACAACAACTTGAAGATTGTTTAGCCAGTGAATTGTACTCGTGCTAGGCAAACAACTAAACTACACACGCAACAAAAACAACAACAAAAAAAATGAAAAGAATTTCTACAAACACACTCATACACAGCCAAAGTAAACAACATGTTCTGCGGCCTGTCCATACGTCCGTCCGTCCATCTAATAGTAAGAAAAAATAAAACAGGCGTTTGTACAAATAAACATTCACTAGCGTGCATGGACACACATACACTTGCACATGTACATAGAGAAATACTCAGCTAGTCATCCATCCATCCATCTATCCATTCGCGCTCGTATTTTTGAAAAATTAAAAAAAAAACGTTCTTTTACTACAACGTCGACTCTTTCCACAAATACCGCCTTATACGCGCAAATTCTACTACAATTTCTGTGTGTGCGTTTTTTTCTTGAACAATGACCAGGATGACCAGACTCCCTTAAAAAATTATCGGAATAATTTTAAAAAAATTAAAAAATTTTTTAAAACATGAAAATATCCTTGTCAACCATCAAGTGATTTTGTCTTGCGATAATGCATTCTTATTTCTCTTCTGCATTTCGCAAGAGATCGGGATTTGTAGGGTTCCCAGAGTACGATATTATTTTGGGCTGGAAATTCGCAGAGTTTTTCATAGTGGGTGTTGTTTAAAGAATACAGATGGCAACCCTATCATTCTAGAACTAGATTAATACTCAGCTTAGTCTAGAAAAAAAATTAATTAATGGAACTCAAACAAAGCTAAGAAAATAATAGACACGAATGAAATGCTTGGCTACACTTCTGGGTTCAATAAGGGAATGAAAACTATGTTTTACACTGTAGGAGATTGAGAAGAATTTCCAATTTAGTTGCCCGAATGCTTGGTATACTCTCACTATGCCCGTTGATATATCTTTGGAGAATCCTTCAGACGTAGTTAGTGTGCTAACTAAGCAGCAGCAATAGGTAATGCTTTTACCGCTTCTGTTTCCAGCATTTTGAAGTTTTCTATATCCATGTAGCTGCATACTAGGAGACACAGATCGTCAGCATAGTCAAGGATTGGTTACCTGCCCTCAAGACTCTTTACTGCACCTGTTTGCTGGTTATTGTATTCCTTATTACGTTGTCCAGTATCACATTTACCAAAAAACGATTACCCATACCATAAGCTATGGGGTACATAAGCTTCAAAACACATTCCTTCTCTCAACCCGCGTTTAAATAGCATATTTAAACTCTTGCAAAAGTTCGGTTACATATTACCTGAAAGAATTTGATAAATAGAGGAGTAGGCGGGTGTATTGAATATGTTTTTAAAATCTGTGAAGATCACATATGACAGAGAGTCTTCTTGCAGTAAAAATTCCGAGTGTGTATGGCCCTCATGCAGTTGCATAAGTGGGTATACATTAATAAAGTATTTCTGCCTCAATATGCTTACGATATCGGGCATTTTGTTACTTTCAGACATTTGGCTCGAGCACAAAGTTCATTCCTCTATAAAACCTTCCAGAAGACGAGAACTGACGACTGTAGTATTTCTCTTTATGGGACGCCTGAATAGTTTTATAATCACGTGACTCATAGGGCACAGACAAGAAATTTAGGACTTGACAAGACTGACACTAACTTAGGGATTCTACTTGATAGGGAAGACATGGGTAGACGCATGGGGTTTTTGACAAGGTGAATAAGGCCCCTACGTATACATATTATTACGCAAATCGAAACGACCTAATATCGTTTAACATTAAAAACGATAAACAAAAGCCACACGATACAAATACACACTTACACTAAGAATACAATGAACGTGTTGATTGTCTAAAGCTGCACGCACACTTATGTACAACGAACCTGGTTGCACCTGGTACCAACAACAACACGAAATGAAAATAAGCTAGCTACGACAAATATGTGATAGACAACATAAGCAATAATGTACTAGCAACAGAACTCTCGAGAAGGCGAGAACACGAAACTTCCACTTCAAGAATGTTCGTTAGACTGGTTGTATCGGACTATAAAAGGGCTAGACAAAGCAGGCAGGAGTCAGTGTTAATTCAGCCAGCCTTGTGTGAAGTTGCGTGTGAACAAAATAAGTCGTGGTTGTAAAGATCCAGTGAATAGTTATGTGAACTAGTAAAGTGAATAAAACAGATTATTATTGTTGTATCGTTAAGTTGTATACGGTGGCACACAAAAGTAGTGTAAAGAATAAAGAGAGTTTAACTGAAATTAAACCCATATTTGTTTTTACTTTGTTTGCAATTAACGAACTCATATTTAAACGTTTTTAAAAAGGTAAAAACGTAACAATATGAAACAAATATTTCTTAGACGTCTGCCTCTCAGCAGATTTCTGGCAAAAACCATGAGAGTAAATTAATTTACCATGAAAAGTTTCTCAAAAATCTGTCGTTCGGAGTAGATGCCGCCACTTATGTATAAAAATGAACACACACAACATAAGTAGTGTGAGAAGCTAGCTCGTAATTCTGTCTGAAGGGTTGTAATAACCAATTATGTACGTGTAGTCTCAATATGCTTACAATACCAGGAAGTTCATCCATCTAAAGGGTCCGCCAAATAACTTTTTTTTTTGAAAATGCTTTAAAAAAAAACGACTGAATATTTTCTCAAATTTATTTTTTTTATTTGAAAGTACAATCCTTCCGGTTAATAATGGAAAATAATTTCATTCAAATGGCTGCCTCGCCTGGCCATGCAGTAGCCTACACGATCGGTCCAATTTTTAAGCACATTATCGATTGTGTGCAGCTGTATTTCACCAATGGCTTCACGAATATTGTCCTTTAAAGCGTCAATTGTCTCTGGCTTGTCGGCGTAACACTTATCTTTGACGGCACTCCACAAATAATAGTCCAACGGTGTCAAATCGCAGCTCCGAGGTGGCCAAACGACCTCAACTCTGCGGCTGATAATGCGATCTTCAAAAACAGGGCGCAAAACATCGAGTGTAGCTTCGGCTGTGTGGCACGTACCGCCGTCCTGTTGAAACCAAATGTTGCCAATATCCTCCTCTTCAATTTTTGTTAACAAAAATTCGTTCAACATGGCTCGATAATGATCGCCATTGACTGTAACGGCGCCACTCCTTGCTCATTTTCGAAGAAAAATGGCCCAATTATGCCTCTGGACCAAAATCCGCACCAAACAGTGACTCGTTTTGGGTACGTCGGCTTTTCAATGTATGCGCGCGGGTGTTCTGTGCCCCAAATGCGACAATTTTGCATGTTTACATACCCGCTTAGATCAAAATGAACTTCATCTGAAAAGATGATTTTTTTTTTGCCAAAATCGGCATCTTCTGGCGTAGGCTACTGCATGTGTTACGCGCCGGTTATAACCGAATAAAATATCAAGGTTAAGGGCATGCAAAGATCTCCCCGGTAGCTCAGACTAAAGTGGTTCTCAACCCGTATTTTACGACGCGCAAGCATATAAACACAGCCTGCATGCCACCAAGATAAAAGAAAAAGACTGTGCTAATATAAAGAAAACATACAACAATGTCAAAACGCGAAAGTATCCGGACACAAAAAAAAACCCGAGTCAAAATGATTTAACGGCTAGGTGTTGTCCCGTCTAGGGCATAAGTTCCCTCCCAGTGACAAAGTCACACGCCATGACAGACGGACGCCCTAATCAAATACTACATCTGTCCCTAATATAACCACGTGCCTCTTACCTTACCATGCTCCCCGCGTTTCCCTCCCTCCGAAACAGCAGATTAGCAAATCATATTTCTTAACTCTCACCTAAGGAAAGACGTCATATATACATATACAATTTCACAAAATATTAGAGTTTATTTATGCAAATAAATGCGGAGTAATATTAATAATTTATAAATAGAGATTTAGTAGATATAATGATGGTTTTTATTTTAAATAATATAAAAAAAATAAATGAGTTGCCTGGCTATCCTCGGCGGTGCACCGCTCCCACGATGATGCTCTCGGTTGTGGCTGGAGTGTCGATGGCGCTGGCGTTGTCACTCTTGTCGCTGGCTGTACTATAGGTGAGTATTGTTCTATCAGGTTCTATCAGGTTCTATCAGGTGAGTATTATTCTATCAGGTTCTATCAGGTGAGTATTGTTCTATCAGGTTCTATCAGGTGAGTATTATTCTATCAGGTTCTATCAGGTGAGTATTGTTCTTGAAAGTCCTTTGCTTGCTTTCTTTTTATTGGATCTTATAATCGTTCGGTTTATTTTATGATTTTTATTTTTTTTTTTTTTTTCATTTTTTTTTTTTTTTTCGCAAAAAAAACTTCTCATGGTCGTTAATTATTTAACTGTCTTATGACTTGATTTATTTCTAAAAATTGTTGTTAATTTATATTTCGCATTTTGGTCTTCCTTACTTATTTCTAAAAATCTTTGTTAAATTTTTTATTTTATTTCACATTTTAGTTTTCATTACTTATTTTTATTTCTGAGAATTTTTATTAATTCTTATTTCATATTTTAGTTCATTTCTTATTTCTATTTCTGAAAATTTTTTATTATTTTAGTCTTCATTTCTTATTTTTAAAAAAAAAAAAATGTTAATTTTTTTTTATTTTTTCACATTTCGGTTTTCTTTACTTGTTTCTAAAATTTTATTTATTTTTAATAATTTCACATTTTATTTTTAATAATTTCACATTTTAGTTTTCTTTAATATTCTTTTTAAAAAAAAATTATTAATTTTTTTATTTCACATTTTAGTTTACTTTGCTTATTTCTAAGAATTTTTAATAATTTCACATTTTAGTTTACTGTACTTATTTTTTGCTTATTTCTAAAAATTTTAATAATTTCACATTTTAGTTTACTTTACTTATTTTTAATAATTTCACATTTTAGTTTTCTTTAATATTCTTTTAAAAAAAAAATTATTAATTTTTTATTTCACATCTTAGTTTACTTTGCTTATTTCTAAGAATTTTAATAATTTCACATTTTAGTTTACTGTACTTATTTTTTTGCTTATTTCTAAAAATTTTAATAATTTCACATTTTAGTTTACTTTACTTATTTTTAATAATTTCACATTTTAGTTTTCTTTACTTATTTTTATTTTTAATAATTTCACATTTTAGTTTTCTTTAATATTCTTTTAAAAAACAATTATTAATTTTTTTATTTCACATTTTAGTTTACTTTGCTTATTTCTAAGAATTTTTAATAATTTCACATTTTAGTTTACTGTACTTATTTTTTGCTTATTTCTAAAAATTTTAATAATTTCACATTTTAGTTTACTTTACTTATTTTTAATAATTTCACATTTTAGTTTTCTTTACTTATTTTTATTTTTAATTTGAAGGGAGAGATCGGAAATTCTTCGAACTGTTCAGTTCGAGTGCCACACGTGAACCCCCCCCAGCTTCTCAACATTCCTTTTTTATATCTTCTTTTTTCTCTCTTCTGGAATGTTCTTTTCTCCCGCCATAACGCATTATCTTCCTCTACCTATATCCCTCATCCTTGTTTCTGACAAATGGCACATTCTGATTGGTTAGACTGTCTAACGGTAAAATTTTTAACGAAACAGACGCCAGGTGTCAGAATCTGATTGGTCGATCAGGACGCGCAAAAAAAAATATAACGAAGTACATACATAGCAAAAGGGATAAAGATAATCGAAGAGTTGCAATTGCATCAGTAAAAAGGGTTGCAATAAAGTGCATTATTGCCAACCATTCATGCAAAAATAAAAGGGTGGGAGTAAAAGCTGCAATTCTAGCTTCGACAATCCGTAACAAACCTGCTTCATCTGGAGGTCTATGATCGACAAGTGAACAGGCAGGATTGTAAGAGCCAACCTAAACTACACAGGCTGAGAAAAAAAGAAGGGAGAAAGGAAAAAAAAAACGTGTGGCTCGACCCACGACCCTAGGAAAAGAGGTCTCATGTTCTACTTACTAAATCAGCCGGGCTTCACAGTCAGTGTAATCTCCATAGCTTATGGCCTTATGTCTGAAGCGTGATACTTCCCTATGTAGTTTCCTCTCAGATCTTCAAGTGTATACAGCGAATTTCCTAACTTTTCTCTAACCCTGCATTTTATATATTTGGGGAGGAATTTCGCGTTAATAGCCGATTTAAAATCACTCTGTGCATGGTTTCTTCTAAAGACTTCCTGTCCTACGACAAAATTTGTGGATTTACACCTCGTGTTGTAAGTTCTGCTTCCTTTTTCATGAGCCTTATCGAGATTCCTGCGAATATTCTCTCGCACAACATCCAGTCGGTCATTGCGTAGAACCAATGTATCGTCGATGAGAATGTTAAGTCGGTTCAATACGTCGTAACTCGTTCCGCTCGTCATCATGTTCTGCCCGAAAAGTGCGAAATATGGAGAACATCTGATAGCCGAATGATAATCACTGCGGAGAATCTGTAATATTTGAGGTATTTTCCTGTCCCAGGCTGTATGGTTAGGATGATCCTTAAGAAAATATCGTATTTTTGAGATCACTTCTCGATTAGCCCTTTCAGAGGCATTCGCCTGTGGCGAATAAAATCCTGTTGTTATGTGAGTAATGCCGTGTGCCAAGAAAAAGTCTTCTATCTCTTTTGAAGTAAATTGCTTGGCGTTGTCGGTGTGAATGACTTGTGGTACTCCAAAAGTGCAGAATATGTCATCCTGAAAAAAATGCCATTACATTTACAGAGGTTGCCGACTTCATGGGCTTCAAAAACAAAAATTTGGTAAAATGGTCGATCACAATCAAAAGTTGAGTATTTTTCGACTTACTACACGGGTATGGACCTAGAAAATCACAGAAAAGTCGTTGAAACGGCCGATTTGTCTGAAACTGCTTACCCATGGGAGGGCGTAATATCTGGTTGGTCGGTTTAATTTCCTTACAAATATCGCATTGCTTAATATATGCCCTCACGTCCTGTGTCATCCTTGGCCAGAAGTATTTTTGCCTGATTCTGAAAAGCGTTTTCTCGGATCCACCGTGGCATCCTTCTCTGTGCGCGTTTTTAATCACGTTTCCCGTTAGGGATTCGGGTAACCATAACCTCCAGGTGTCTTCCGGGTTATCTGATCCGCTCTGGATGTTTTCGCGTTTATAAATCAAGTTCCCTGATATACATAGGTCGGGGAGTACCCGGGAGTTTTTCCTTACATGGTCTCTTATTTTGTTGTATTCTGGGCTTTCGAATTCCGGTGAGGACAAGTCGACTTCAGGTGGATTATTGCATATTTCAAGTTCATCGGTATCGAATCTGGAGAGCGCGTCGGGAACCACGTTCAATGCACCCTTTCGGTGTTCCATAGTGAAGTTAAAAGCCTGGAGTTTCAGGCTCCACCGGGCCAACCTGCCATTCAAATCTTTTTGGCTCATAAGCCATCGGAGGCTCGAGTGGTCCGTAATAATTCTGAAAGGGAGTCCCTCAATATATTGTCTGAAGCGCTTTACACTCACAATGGCCGCTAAACACTCCAGCTCCGTAACTGTGTAGTTCCTTTGCGCCTTGTTTAACTTCTGGGATACAAATGCAATAGGTCGCTCCTTCCCATCATTATCTATTTGATATAAAACGCCCCCTACACCAGTTCGGGATGCATCACATTGGATTATAAATTCCCTATTGAAATCTGGTTCGGCAAGAACAGGTGCCTTTGACAATGCTATCTTTAATTTTTCGAATGATTCCACAGCCTGAGGTGATAGATGAAAAGGCTTGTTTGTCTTTCTCAGACAATCCGTTAGTGGGCCTGCGAGATCTGAAAAGCAACCTATGAATGAGCGATACCAATTTGCCATCCCGATGAATCGTCTAACCTGGCGCGGTGTTTTAGGAATCGGGAACTGCGATATGGCCTCGACCTTTTCAGGATCGACCTTCAAATGTCCGCCACCTATAAGATAACCTAGGTATCTGACCTCGTGCTGACAAAACTTGCTCTTGCCTACATTAATTGTCAAGCCTGCATATTTAAGACATTTCGCGACTTCGAGGAGTAATTCCAGGTGCGTGTCGAAATCATGACTGCACACTAGTAGGTCATCCAAGTAGACGAATACGTTATCTCTCAGTTTCGCCGGAATTACTTTATCCATCAAACGGCTCATTGTTTGTGGTCCATTACACACACCAAATGGCATTACTGTGTACTGGTATAAGGACCTACCGGGTACTGCAAATGCTGTCTTCTCCTTGGATGTGTTTGACAATTTGATCTGGAAAAAGGCGTCTTTTAGGTCTATGCCACTGATGAAGTAGGTGTCTTTTAGTCGGCTAAGAAGTCCATTAATGTGGGGCAAGGGGTACGAGTCCTTTTTTGTTAGAGAATTTAGTTTCCTGCAGTCCAGGCAAAGTCTGATTTTTCCGGGTTTTCGAACTGTCATGATTGGGCTGCACCAGGGGGAATTCGATTCTTCTATAACACCGAGTGCTAATAATCTATCTAATTCTTCGTATACCTCGGCTTGTCTGGGTGGCGAGAGAGGGTAGTGCCTTTGCTTTACCGGTGTAGCATCACCTGTATCTATATGGTGTTCCAGTAGGTGGGTACGCCCTAACCCTAACTTTTCGTAAGATGGAAAATTTGCCACAACCTTTTCCAGACGCAATTTTTGTTCCGGAGATAATTGGTGAAAATTAGATCCAGTCTCCTTGACAAGCTCCGAACAGAACAAATCTGAAAAAATCTGAGGAGCAATGTCGTAGGCTTTCCAAAAATCCACACCGAGGTATCCAAGCTGAGAGAGGTTCGGTGCTACATAAAAAATTATCGACTTTTCTACTCCCTTATACGTCACTGGCAATTTACAATACCCCACCACATCATTCCTGGAACCATTTGCGGTAAAAATACTAGATCTAAATCTTTCCAATCGTATATTGTTCCTATTGACAAAATCAAGACTTCCCTTTCCTAATACAGACACGTTAGCACCGGAGTCCAATAGACACAGCAACTCCTCGTTCAAGATTCTAATCTTTACAAAAGGCCTCCCATCATCGTTGTCTGGCAACCGTGAAGATTCTGTTACTTTTCTAAATTTCCTTCTCCTACGGTATCTTTGCCTGCACTTGTAAATTCGCTGCGAAATTCTATGACCAACTGACTTACGTCCACTGCGCTTAGGTTTATTTTCATGTTCTAGCTGAGTATATGTTTGTATATCCGGTAAATATTTTGTCCTATCAGGTAGTATGTCCTTCTGTGAAGGCTTTGCTCCTGTGTTGTGTAACTCGGGATTTATTTTGAGGAACGAGCATCCCCGGTCGCCCACTCGCTCCGACGCAAGTTTCCCCCATGAGGTTTATCGCACTTGACTGTAGTTACTCCTTGTTGGCCGCATTTATAGCAGAAAACGTTTCGCTTCTCGGCAGGACAATAAATGTAACTATGACCGAGCTCTAGGCAATTCCAGCACCTGATTTTTGAATAATCGCCTGCTACCCAAGTTTTATTCACCTTTAGCGCCTCCACTTGAGGGTCAAAATCCGTGTCCGTACCTCCTGGTGTGGATTCGACAGAGATCTCATTCACCTGACGTCGACTAAAGCCAGTATTCTTGTTTTCCAGGAGAATTTTCTCTGCTTTCCTCGCCAGATCCCGAAGAGCATCTAAATCATTTGGATTAGCTATGAAGAGCATCACTTTTAGTTCTGCGTGTACGTTCTTCTTTATTATATCAATTAAAGCTGCATCGGTCAAAGGGTTTGTTAGACGTAAATTTAATCGAGTTACAAATGAATGGTAGTCATCATAACACTCCTTCGGTGACTGTCTACGTGTCGAGAGTTTAAGCAGAATTTCATGGTCACTTTCACTTGAGCCAAATTCCTTAGATAGTGCAGTTTTCAGCATTTGGTACGTCGCCCTCTGGTGTTGCTTAATATAATCCCAATAGAATGTTTCAGCTTTACCGGTCAGGAAAATGTGGAAATTCGACATAACATGGTCCTGTGAGCATTGCGAGCGCGCAACAAGAGTATCTAATTTGAAGAGAAAATCCGAGACACTGCCTTCTCCGCTGAAAGAAATCTTCCAGTCCTTTAGCTTGATATTCATGATAGAAGTAGCGTACGACGGAGAATAATCCTGAGATCCAGACGGTTGAACATTCAGTCCGGGCGTAGCAGAATTGGGTCTGGTGTCAGCTGTACTCCCTATTGATTCTCTAAGAGCGGTTAGTTCTCTCCTAAATTCCTCCTGAGTCTTACGCATGGCCTCCTGGAAGTAGTCTAGTAAGCTTTCCATTGTGTTACCACCTGAAGCCTGGTTGTCCCCTTCTTTATCTCCTCCCCCTGGCGCCATTTCCACTGAAGCTAGGTTGCCTGATGTTGAGTTCCCTGAAAAACTCGTTCCTAACGCTGCTAAAGATCCAGTTAACGACTCGTGACCAAGATTGTCTCCCTCTATTTCGCCAGATGGGTTTGATTCCAGTAAACGGGAAGCAGATGATCCTCTTAATGCCCTAATACTCGAGTCTGACTGTGGACTAAGCGAAGGTCTCTTTGACACTGGAGTTGTACCCCTACCTCTACCCTGCGCTGATACTGAACTACGAGACGCAACTCTTACTTTTCCTGGTACGTTAGCTAAATTTGACCTTGTGGCTGTTTCGCGTGAGGAAGCCCCAGTAGTGCCACTCGCCCGAGTGTTAGGCTTGGACATAATGCGCCATTGAACGCACGAAAGAAGTAAATTAAACCCAAATAAAAGAAAAATCAACACCGATCAAAAAAAAAAAAACAATTTTTAAATTATCAGCTGGAAAAGTAATAAGAATAATTATGTATTATAAAAGGTTGTCTCTTCCCAAGGAAGAGGGGTGATAGGCAAAGGAAGAAAACGTTCGTTTCCCAAAAATGTAGGGAAAGGAAAGAAGAAAAAACAAGTACTTTTACCTGTAACTAAGATAAGCGCAGGCAAAAGAAAATTCCAGATTAGCAATTAAAATTTAAATACGACAATAGAATAAAATAGAATTTAGCAATTTCAATGAAGCAGTTCACATGTGTTCTCAAGGAGGACTGCTGGGAAACATGGTAAAAATAGGCACGTGGTTTAAAAAAAAAATTCATATATAAAAAAAAAATCTCATCATAGATTCACACGTGATACGACTAACCTCAACCTGCACATTACTAAAACTTTCCAATTACCGCATCGTGGTGCAACTCGTCATTCATCACTACGGACAAGGACTCCCGCGAGCGAAAACACTGCGCGATACCTGATAAGATCCCGGGATCCTATCGCAACGGAAACTTTCGACCAGTTCGGACTTATAGTTCCCTGAATCTAGAGCAAATATCGCTAGAAAGCTGACAGAGTTTCGGTCAAGACCAACTTGAGGGTGACCCTCCCTCGACGTCGCAAATGAAACCTCCAGACTTGTTGTCCAGATGGCATGACTTACGCCGATTTATGAAGGAAACCAACAAAGGCATGTAGAAATAGATAAAATTAAACGTTTTCCCCATTTGATGTCGCAAATGAAACATCCAGAGCAATCAAATCCAGATGTCATGACTTACATCAAATACACGAAAACAAGTAATAATTCTAACCGAAACCTGTCCAGTAATGTGCACTAAAATTATTCTAACTGTACTATCCGATAATGTCGATCACGTGTAACCATCGTTGACTCGAAACCGAAACCCGTTACATAGCACGTGCCAGTGGCTCGGTCGCCACGTGGTGCGAATCACCGTTATACATCATTTAGAACACGTGCTCTGTCACGCTACATTGTTTCGTTGGGCGCCATATATGTTACGCGCCGGTTATAACCGAATAAAATATCAAGGTTAAGGGCATGCAAAGATCTCCCCGGTAGCTCAGACTAAAGTGGTTCTCAACCCGTATTTTACGACGCGCAAGCATATAAACACAGCCTGCATGCCACCAAGATAAAAGAAAAAGACTGTGCTAATATAAAGAAAACATACAACAATGTCAAAACGCGAAAGTATCCGGACACAAAAAAAAACCCGAGTCAAAATGATTTAACGGCTAGGTGTTGTCCCGTCTAGGGCATAAGTTCCCTCCCAGTGACAAAGTCACACGCCATGACAGACGGACGCCCTAATCAAATACTACATCTGTCCCTAATATAACCACGTGCCTCTTACCTTACCATGCTCCCCGCGTTTCCCTCCCTCCGAAACAGCAGATTAGCAAATCATATTTCTTAACTCTCACCTAAGGAAAGACGTCATATATACATATACAATTTCACAAAATATTAGAGTTTATTTATGCAAATAAATGCGGAGTAATATTAATAATTTATAAATAGAGATTTAGTAGATATAATGATGGTTTTTATTTTAAATAATATAAAAAAAATAAATGAGTTGCCTGGCTATCCTCGGCGGTGCACCGCTCCCACGATGATGCTCTCGGTTGTGGCTGGAGTGTCGATGGCGCTGGCGTTGTCACTCTTGTCGCTGGCTGTACTATAGGTGAGTATTGTTCTATCAGGTTCTATCAGGTTCTATCAGGTGAGTATTATTCTATCAGGTTCTATCAGGTGAGTATTGTTCTATCAGGTTCTATCAGGTGAGTATTATTCTATCAGGTTCTATCAGGTGAGTATTGTTCTTGAAAGTCCTTTGCTTGCTTTCTTTTTATTGGATCTTATAATCGTTCGGTTTATTTTATGATTTTTATTTTTTTTTTTTTTTTCATTTTTTTTTTTTTTTTCGCAAAAAAAACTTCTCATGGTCGTTAATTATTTAACTGTCTTATGACTTGATTTATTTCTAAAAATTGTTGTTAATTTATATTTCGCATTTTGGTCTTCCTTACTTATTTCTAAAAATCTTTGTTAAATTTTTTATTTTATTTCACATTTTAGTTTTCATTACTTATTTTTATTTCTGAGAATTTTTATTAATTCTTATTTCATATTTTAGTTCATTTCTTATTTCTATTTCTGAAAATTTTTTATTATTTTAGTCTTCATTTCTTATTTTTAAAAAAAAAAAAATGTTAATTTTTTTTTATTTTTTCACATTTCGGTTTTCTTTACTTGTTTCTAAAATTTTATTTATTTTTAATAATTTCACATTTTATTTTTAATAATTTCACATTTTAGTTTTCTTTAATATTCTTTTTAAAAAAAAATTATTAATTTTTTTATTTCACATTTTAGTTTACTTTGCTTATTTCTAAGAATTTTTAATAATTTCACATTTTAGTTTACTGTACTTATTTTTTGCTTATTTCTAAAAATTTTAATAATTTCACATTTTAGTTTACTTTACTTATTTTTAATAATTTCACATTTTAGTTTTCTTTAATATTCTTTTAAAAAAAAAATTATTAATTTTTTATTTCACATCTTAGTTTACTTTGCTTATTTCTAAGAATTTTAATAATTTCACATTTTAGTTTACTGTACTTATTTTTTTGCTTATTTCTAAAAATTTTAATAATTTCACATTTTAGTTTACTTTACTTATTTTTAATAATTTCACATTTTAGTTTTCTTTACTTATTTTTATTTTTAATAATTTCACATTTTAGTTTTCTTTAATATTCTTTTAAAAAACAATTATTAATTTTTTTATTTCACATTTTAGTTTACTTTGCTTATTTCTAAGAATTTTTAATAATTTCACATTTTAGTTTACTGTACTTATTTTTTGCTTATTTCTAAAAATTTTAATAATTTCACATTTTAGTTTACTTTACTTATTTTTAATAATTTCACATTTTAGTTTTCTTTACTTATTTTTATTTTTAATTTGAAGGGAGAGATCGGAAATTCTTCGAACTGTTCAGTTCGAGTGCCACACGTGAACCCCCCCCAGCTTCTCAACATTCCTTTTTTATATCTTCTTTTTTCTCTCTTCTGGAATGTTCTTTTCTCCCGCCATAACGCATTATCTTCCTCTACCTATATCCCTCATCCTTGTTTCTGACAAATGGCACATTCTGATTGGTTAGACTGTCTAACGGTAAAATTTTTAACGAAACAGACGCCAGGTGTCAGAATCTGATTGGTCGATCAGGACGCGCAAAAAAAAATATAACGAAGTACATACATAGCAAAAGGGATAAAGATAATCGAAGAGTTGCAATTGCATCAGTAAAAAGGGTTGCAATAAAGTGCATTATTGCCAACCATTCATGCAAAAATAAAAGGGTGGGAGTAAAAGCTGCAATTCTAGCTTCGACAATCCGTAACACATGGCCAGCCGAGACAGTCATTTGAATGAAGTTATTTTCCATTACTAACCGGAGGGAGTGTACTTTCAAACAAAAAAAGAAAGCATTTTCAAAAAAAAGTTATTTGGCGGATCCTTTACGTTAGGTAACGGCGCCATTCCTTGCTCATTTTCGAAGAAAAATGGCCCAATTATGCCTCTGGACCAAAATCCGCACCAAACAGTGACTTGTTTTTGGTTCCGCTGGATATGAAAGACGTGGGTGTGCTTGCATATGCTCTCCTGTTCTCCGTTGTGATAGTAGAGACATGGGGTTTTTGACTAGTTGGATAAGGCCTTTATATTCTTGCTTGTGATTGTGATTACCGTACGTTGAGTCATACGAAGCCATGCATAGCGTGTGAGCGCAATGTATTACATATACTGCTGCGTCTATGGAATGAGCTTGAAGAGAGTACTCCCACGCAGTATGTTGTTTTCTGAATGGAACATGGTTATCTATCTGATGTCTTAAGTTTACATCTTTGAAAGTATTTTGCAATATTTGGAGAGGTACCACTATAGATGTGTGTAGGACGAATGAAACCTAACCTCACTTCCACATAGCAGCTGAATTGCTCGAAAGCTGAAACTATTTTAGACCAGTTTTTAACCAACATATGTTTTTTGTTTTTGTTTTCGTCATATTTTAAAAGATTTTTATTTGTGGGTTCACAGTTTCTTTTATTATGAATTTTTATTTCAAATTAAACCCCAAAAACTAAAACCAATGAGAACTTAAGCTCTTATTGATTCTCACATTTTCATCATTCATAGAGCGATTCATAAAATGTAAATTCCTCAACCACCCACATGTATGACAAACCTTCAAATATTTAACATCAAACCATATGAAGATGAGATTGAGTTTTTGGAAGACAAAGATGTTACAATTACAAAAAAACCAAAAAATAAAAAAAAATTTCCCAATCACAACTGGCCCGCCTAATTAACATGCATAAATGCATGATTTCATTTCATTTCATTTCGTTTCATTTCATTTCATTATTAGTTTTATTTTTTCTGTTTTGTTTTTGTTTTTATTTTTTTTTATGAGTCTGACCTGCTCTTTTTTTCTGTTTTTTTTTTGTAAGAAATTTTATTTTCTTCCTTAATCATAATCAATACGTACCAGAAACTAAAAAAAAAATAAAATGAAATGAAAAAAAAAACGATTTACAGCAGCGGTGGTAATAATAATAAAACCAACAACAACAACAATAACAACAACAAAAAATATTTAAAATATTTGGCTGCCTGTTCAAACATTCGGCCGGCTGACTGTCAGTTATTCTCTTTAAACCACCAATCATATGTACTTTTTTATGTCTGTCCCTGTTTCTATGTTTATAGTAACAACAACAACAACAACAGCAACATTATCATCATTATCATTATTATGATCAGACATACATACATACATACATACATAGAGGGCATACAAATACCCTTACACATATTACATAAAAACCTTTCAATCTCGGCTTGCAGGCTGGCTACTAAAGCCATCAACATCGTTTGAGTTTGTTTGATTGTCTGTCTGTCTGTTTGTTTGTCCATCCACCCGTAATCGTGTATAGTAGTAGTACTCCGTAATCGGGTATAGTAAGTATGCATGTGTGTGTGTGCTTACATACCAAAATATCATATCGTTTATAAACAGGTACCAGTTCTTGTTATACAGGTTTATTCTTTTTTTCTTCTTCTTCTTCTACTTCTGCTTCTTCTTTTTCTTCTACGTATTTTTTTTTGTTGTTGCCTACTACTGTTATTACTTTTACTGCTGCTGCTGTTGCTGTGTTGTTGCTGCTAGTGTTGTGTTGGTGTTGTTGTTGTTATTATTATTGCCGCTGCTGTTGCTATTAGTGCTGCTCTTGATATCAAGTTCTTGTTCGTCTTTGAGACCATTAAACCAATTTCATTATTTTGCCCCCCTAGTACGTACTCCAACACTATTCCTGTAGTAGGCTGGCTGGCTAACTGTCTGACTAACAACCATAATGACCGATCGTTTGCCAGACTGACCGTATGTTCATAAAATAAATTTCTGGTTCAGTTGAATGCTTTCATGACGATGCGTTCCAAAAAAAAATTTTTTTATTTTTTTTTCGTTATTTTGTTACGATTGATTTGATTTAGAAGTTTTTTCTTGAAAACGAGTATTTTTTTGTTGTTATTATTGTTGTTGTTGCTGTTTTTTTTTTTTTTTTGTATTTGAGCAAACATCTAAGAAATGTTTCCATTTGATAGCTTTCGTTTCGCGGTCAGAACATGAAAAGGCTGAATTCATTCAGAATTGATGAATTTCAACAGTAAAGGCAAGAAACAGGAACTAATACTGCTAAGCTTACTTGCATTTACAATATTTTCAAGATCTTCCAACACATAATTTCCAAATATTGTCTGCCAGTGATATATCACAGCTAGGTAGGTGTTTACAACACACTCTTTTTAAAACAATTGACTCTTTCAGATCTACGACGATACAGAAAGATATCCAAAATAAATATAGCAGTTCCGAATTTATGGACAAATTAGGTAATTCAAGATAGATTCACATCAACAAAGTATACCAGCGTAGGGTTAAAGAGTGTGCATACGATTTAAAATCGAATATAATGATATGGTCACACTATGCAAACATTTGTCGAAAAATCATATAAAATTTATGCAAACTAGGACGTTGTACAATGGGTCAATTCGACCTCCGGATACTGTACTTGTCTTAATTGAAAAGTACACGTCCTCTAACCTAACATAACCTAACCTAACCTATGCAAACATGACTTTCATACAAACATAATCGGTCATTACAACCCTTCAGTCAAGTTTACGACCTAACTTCTCACAACACTCATGTTGTATGTGTTAATTTTATACCTGAGTGGCGGGACCTACAGTTTGAAGTCGACGCCGAACGACAGATTTTTAAGAAACTTTTCATGTCAATTTTATTTATTCTCAGACCTTTTGCCAGAAATCTGCTAAGAGGCAGACGCCGGAGAAATATTTTTGTTCATATTTTGTTTTAGTTGGAGATGTCTGACCTTGGTTTTGAACCAATGCCTCACGCGCTACCTACTAGACTACGGCGACTCTTCATGATTTCAGTTTGGGAAATTTTATCTCAAACTAAGTCTGTTGCTCGACTCAGAAGGTCTATAAACGTAGCAAATTAGTTGTCATTTATTCAGTCCGTTTTCCCAAATCACCATGAATGGATATTGTTACGTTTTTACCTTTTTAAAAACGTTTAAATATGAGTTCGTTAATTGCAAACAAAGTAAAAATAAATATGTGTTTAATTTCAGTTAAACTCTGTTTATTCTTTACACTACTTTTGTGTGCCACCGTATACAACTTAACGATACAACAATAATAATCTGTTTTATTCACTTTACTAGTTCACACAAGTATTCACTGGATCTTTACAACCACGACTTATTTTGTTCACACGCAATTTCACACAAGGCTGACTGAATTAACACTGACTCCTGCCTGCTTGGTCTAGCCCTTTTATAGTCCGACACAACCAGTCTAACGAACATTCTTGAAGTGGAAGTTTCGTGTTCTCGCCTTCTCGAGAGCTCTATTGCTAATACAATATATATTTGTTATTATATATATACAACAATAATTGTTGTTTGTGTACTTTGCTTATGTTGTCTATCCCCTTTTGTCACATGTTGTAGTTGGTACCAGGCGCAACCAGGTTCGTTGTACATGTGTGTGTGTGCAGCTTTAGATAATCAACACGTTCATTGTATTCTTAGCGTTAGTGTGTATTTGTATCGTGTGGCTTTTGTTTATGGTTTTTGTTGTTAAACGATATTAGGTCGTTTCGATTTGCGTAACAGTATGGTTTTCAACAATACCTTCAAATAATAAAATTATTCCATCAAACCGCGGTAGCAAATAACCACGATTTTCACCGAAAAACCATCTTCAGTGATGAGGTCGATTTCTAGATGAATGAGTACGTGAACAAACGATAGCAATCCACATGTGATCTAAGAGCATACAATATTTTCCGAAAACTTACTATTTGGATTAGATTTCGGACAGGCGACGCCTTCGTTTCATATTTTTTTGAGAATGACTTTGGCCAGGACATCACTGTCAGCGGCGAGCATTACAGATCAATGAATACCAATTTTTTTAGCCAGAGTTAGATGATCTGGCCACCAACTGCATGTGGTCTCAATAGGGCCTCATAGCTCATGCCACATAGGATATTCTACATGATCGATATGACATTGCACGTTGTAAACTAGTCGCTGAGATTGTACATTTTGAGCACGTTACACATGTTCTTTCTTTCTGGGATTTCTTTAAGTCGATTGTGTATTCGAATTAGCCACAAACCACAGCGGTACTCAAAGCTAAAATAACCCAAGAGAGAAAGACCGATTAAAGTCTCTTAGATTTTTAATATTCGAATAAAAAACTGATGAACTATTTTTCAATTTCTTACTTTATTGGCCATTAGAATCCTTCAGTCATTATAACAATCTCACACCACCCATGTTGTGTGTGTTAATTTTAAACATGAGTGGCGGGATTTACAATTTAACATCGACTACAAACGAAAGATTTTTGAGAAACTTTTCATGGCAATTTTATTTTACTCTCAGAGTTTTTGCCAGAAGATTGCTGAGAGGAAGCCGCCGAGGAAATATTTTTTCAAATTTCATTTTGTTTAAAACGGACGAGCCAGAGCTAGAGATCCATGTCATGTCAATCCATTTTCATGTCAATTACTCACACTCAGAACCTGAAGCCACCGAAAGGAATATATTTTCAAGCTCGCAAAGCTAAAATTTGAACCTGAGATCAGCAATGAATCGTTTTTTCACTACTCACAAGCACTCATGAAATTTTGAATATAAGTGAGTTAACAATATTGAAATTTAACTACGTACTCTGATTCATTCATACTCACTGCAACGTTGATTTATAACAACAGGTTGCAATGAGTATTCGTACAACGTTGACATCCAACTCACACCATTCGAAATATGTTTGATTCATAAGCCTCCTACTCATTTAGATTTATAACTTTAGAAAAATACTTATAAAACTTTTCTTATAAATGATTCGAGTGACACGAATCATTCATTACAATTTATAGTCGTAGTTGATGTTGCATTCACAAAAAAAAGAAAAAATCCCACACATAAGCAAAAAAGGCAGACCAGTAAGCAGAACAAACACACAACCTTCTAGTAAGTATTTTAGTGTTCGTACGCGATTCATACTTATTTTGTGCTTCGTGTATATGTTGCGTTATGGAGAGTCGAAATCAACAGCATCATACGTGTTGTTAAGTATGAATACGATGAGTACTTCAAAATTTGAATATGAAGTAGAGGTACCATGATATTAAAATAAGTATGAATGCTACTCACTACTACTCTACTCATACTTTATGTGTACACATACTACTTTTTGTATTAACATTGCTGATCTCTGGTTTGAACTCACAAAACCTCATCTATTTTCTGCCAATTTAATAAATATTTTTTTTATTCAAAAAGATTGAATTCCTTTACATTTTTACTTTCTTTGTATGGTTGATATACATTTTGTTGCATTTTGTTAAGCATTCTACGTAAGTTTGTAGTGTGTGTTGGTGTAACAAATATGATTTGATTCGATTTGATCAATTGTCATTGGTTACAAGGAAAATAAATTTTCTTGTAAGAGTAAGAGACTCTCTCTCTCTTTATTTATTATTGACGACTTAAAGATCATTGTCCTTATCAATTATTATAGGTTTTATTATAATGCATTTAAGAAATTCTATACGAATGCATTACATTCCATTCCATTCGACTATTCATACGACTATCTAACTATCTATCAGCCTGTCCAAGTGGAGGCCAATACAAATATTCCTTCAGGCAGTCAGCCAGTCAGCCAGTCAGCCATCCATCCAAAGTCAGACAAATAATTTCTCTACATTTTGTTAATTTTTCTTTTTTGTTTTTGTTTTATATTTTAATGGGAATTTTGTTGCTATTTTTAAAAACTATTTGAAATGCCCCTTCTAATCGCCGCCACATGCCTAGTGATTTACTCGAATCTATGGTGGTGGATGATGATGATGATGCACTCAGATAGATGGATGGATAGATAGATAGTACCTCGTATATCTGTTTGTCTGTCTGTCTGTCTGTCTGTCTGTCTGTCTATCTGTCTCTAAATTATTCGCGCACTAAAGTGGGATTAAAATATCTGTCTGGGAATGAAAAAATATTCGCTTCTTTTTTTTCCTCTTTTTTTTCTGTTAAATATACTCGTTCATATTCATATGTAAGTAAGTATGAATGTAGATATTAGTAGCCGTGTAATATAGTACATGACAGAGTATTATTTGTGTTTTTTTTATTCGTGTTTGTCTATTTAAATTTCGCATAAAAATAGTCGTGTTTTTTTTTCGTTTTGTCGGTCTACTGAAGTTAGTGTCTGGCCCCATAGAATTGAATTCTTTTTTTCTTCTTCTTCTTTGTTATGTCTTTTATTTATTTGCAATAAAAATTATTTAAAGATTAACGTATTATTGTTGATTAACGACGATTCATAGTCGTTTCATCATTTCATAGTTTTGTTTTGCTTTGGAATTTTTGAGAAAGTCAGGTTGAAATTTGAAATTTTCTAGAAAATTAGGGTGAGAACTTATTTGTTTTTGGCAGAGAGAGTTCGAAGGTTCAAAGTTTGAAGACACAAAGTTCGAAGATCAAAAGTTTCGCCTAGCTTATGGGAATATTTAGTGTGTGGTTTTTTTATATACAACTTAGGGGATAGTCCCCATTTATACATTGGTACATAAAAACTGTTCTCTTCAGGCTGAAGAGAACAAAGTTCTATATATAGTCAGCACAAGATAACATCCGAAACAAATATCATATGAGGAGTAGGCAGGGTAAACTATTGAAAAAAATTGGCATTTAGTGTGCATAGTTCATATCAGAGATTAGCAATGAGTATTCAAAAAGATGAGTAGAATTGAATCATACTCATAATTTCTCATACTTATACGCATTCATACTTATTTTAATATTATGGATCCTCCTCTACTCATATTCAAAGTTTGACGTATGATGAGTACTTCATACTCAACAACACGTATGATGTTGTTGATTTCGACTCTCCATAACTCAACACATACAACAATCACAATAAGTATCATTTATAAGTATTTTTCTAAAGTTATGAATCTAAATGAGTAGGCTTATGAATCAAACATATTTCGAATGGTATGAGTTTGATGTCAACGTTGTACGCATACTCATTGTAACCTGTACTTATAAATCAACGTTCTAGTGAGTATGAATGAATCAGAATAGTTGAATTTCAATACTGTTAACTCACTCATATTCAAGATTTCATGAGTACTTATGAGTAGCGAAAAACGATTAATTAATCGTATGCGATTCATACTTATTTTGTGATTCTTGTATACGTTGAGTCATGGAGAGTCGTAATCGACAACATGATGAGTATTGTTAAGTATGAATATGATGAGTACTTCAAACTTTGAATATGAGTAGAGGTTCCATGATATTAAAATAAGTATGACTGCGTATAAGTATCAGAAATTATGAGTATGATTCGAATCTACTCATCTTTTTGAATACTCATTGCTGATCTCTGGTATGGACTCTATTTATTTATTGTTGCTATAGCATACATTACTTCGACTACATCAAGTGCAACAACTCAAATCTTGGATGAAATCTTCAGCGCGTACGGTGTTCCAAAAACTGTAGTGTCTGACAATGGGACCAATTTTTCATCCGCTGAATTTAGTACCGTTTTTGAAAGTAAGTGGGGTGGTATATCATAAGCGGACGGCACCGTACCACCAGGAAGGCAGAAAGAAGCGTCCAAACCATAAAAAAATGCCCTTAAAGCTATGGGCTCGACGAAGTCTTCTATCCAAAGCAACATTAATAAGTTTTTACGGCAGTACAGAAATGCACCGCATGCTGGAACTGGCCAACCACCATCAATACTGTTTCTGGGACGATTACTGCGCTCACGGTTAAACTTGGTTCGACCAGATAGCATTACCCGCAAAATGAATGAAAAACAAATCGACTTCAACTTCAACCCAGACTTTCGAACATTCGAACCTAATCAACCAGTATATTTTTTGTCTGGTAACCCCAGAATGGAAAAATGGCTGTCGGGTGTTATTAGAACCCGCATGGGCGATCTCCACTACCAAATAGAATTCAGGAACAAACTCTTTAAAAGACACGTTGATCAAATACGAGGCTCAAGTGGTGACAAAAAGCGACAGACGGGTGATGAATCTAGAAAAAAACCAACCACTACATTGACAACGCACGGTGACATTGCGAATAGTACTAATGACGCTTTCTGGAACATCGAATTTGCTACAAGTACCCCAATCAGTGGGGAACCGTCCACTATGCTGCGAACAACGTCATCTGAGGGTGCGACTGTGATAGAGGCTGAAGTCGAGGAGGCGGAGGATATTGAACCACATGAATCCAAACACATGGTACCTCCAGCAGCAAACTTCTCAACTGCAATCAGCAGTGAATCAAATGACACAACCAATGACCCAATAGCAGCCCCAAGACGTTCGGCCAGACAAAGAAGACCAAGGGTGTTGTTTTCTCCTTAGGCAGGGGAAGAATTGCTAAAAGAACATCAACACTATTGCAACCCTGTGTTCTATCTAATGCTGTTCAAAATCGAAATACGTCAAGTCTCCAGTTTTTTCATTAACTTTATAGTACAGAAGTCATAAAGAGAGCCTTTATCTCTAGTAAAAGAAAAGAAAAAAAGAATCGTTTTAACCGCAATTTATTACTACAATTACGCTTGCTGTACTATTTTTTTTAATTCATTTTTTATTTTTTATTTTTTTTTATTATTTTATAATGACAACAATATCACAGCAACTATGTATGTACAACTCGTATGTACATACATACAAAACCTATAATTTTTTTCAATATTTTTTTTCAATATGTGGTTCATTGACTTGTAAACATTACGACAGTATATGTAGTAAATAACAGCAGAATTTTTTTGTCTTGCATTCTATTCATCAAAATTCCAATGATCTAAGAGTGTAAAGAAAATTATTATCATTGAGTGTAATTACTACTCGTATTACAACATGTTGTAATTTGTGCTGGTTTTTTCTGAATAATTATTGTTTAAAGACAACTTTGTTGCAACATGATATACAGGTACAGGGTAAATAACATTTTTTTTAAATAGAATTGTTAAATTGTCAGTGTCCCCCTCTCAGGTTGTTGTTAAATATTTACGTAATATTTTAATAAACGGCGGAAAAGCATTGAAATTAACTGAAATTTCTCAGCCGTACAACAATACTACAATAGAATATTAATTGACAAAGTGACTATCAAAGCAAAAATTGTTAGAATAATGCAAATAATACTGAGAAAAATTACTTAATTAATGAAAGTTTTATGAGAATGGTTTTTAGGAAATATTATCAAGTAATAAAGCTTCAAATTGCCTTCAAATAATCCAATCAGGAAGTGCCCTACGAAACGCGATAAGGCATCAGTAAGGAAAAATGCGGTCCAAAAAAAAATTCTTTAATTTTTTCAATTAACCGCTTATATGTACAATATGTACGTCCTTTTTTTTAACGACCCCGTCCTCACACTAACCCAACCTCACCCGACCGCGGAGGGTTCGTCCCCATTACGTAGGGACACGTACACACTACAGTCCGGACTGTAGCGGGTAAGAGAAAAGTAATGGCAACGAGAACATAAATCAGCTACAGAACTTAACCACAAGCTGAATAAAGTTAACAATAAACAGGAACTACCTGTGACAAGAACTAAAATAAATTTTTAATGCCAGCATATAAGCTACGTTTTATATTACAAACATTACAATTAAAATCAATAAAATCATAATATAAGTTAAAATCATTACATAATCTACGAAAAGGAGAATTACATCCATAGTTCGTTCTATAAAAATCTAAAGAAAAACGGTGATAGTGCCATGGAAATCTTGCTGGAATACTGAAATTCAGGTTACAAAGCAAAAACTCAGAATCGATATCACCTTTAACCAGATTAAAAACAAAACAAATCTCTAAAACAGTCCTTCTACGTTCTAAAGTTGGAAGTTTTATCAAACCTAACCTAGCCTCATATGACGGAAACCCATTGGCGCAATCCCATCCTAAGCCACGTAAACAGAATAATAAAAACTGCTTCTGCACAGACTCTATTGAATCACTATGACAACGATACTATGGATTCCAAATAATAGACGCATACTCCAAAATATGTCTAACAAGTGAAATGTATAGCAGTCTTGTTATATAAGATAATCAATGAATTCCCTAGGCCATCTTTTCACAAAACCAAGAACAGCCCGAGCTTTGCCAATCATCATACTAATGTGATCAATAAAAGACAATTTCATATCCAATAATACTCCCAAATCAAGAAATGTAGTCACAGTTTCCAAAGGGCAAGAATTAATCACATAAGTGAACGAAATTACGCCCCCGCCAAAGAGAAAACCATGCATTTACACTTTCTTCAAGTTAAGATCCATTAAATTAATTCTGCACCAAGTTACAAACAAATCAATATTTCGCTGAAGAACAGCCTGACCATGATCATCATCAAAAGTATAAAATAATTTAACGTCGTCAGCATACATCAGAATCTTACAATCAGAAATAGCACAAGGAAGATCATTAAGAAACAATAAAAACAGTAAAGGACCCAAATGGCTACCCTGCGGAACACCAGAAGTAAAATGCATAAAGTGCACGATAAGTTTGTCGAAAATGAAATGAAATATCAAACTAAACTAAACAAAAAGTTGTTAAATTCGTTGATAAATATTATACATATGTATGTACATGTATACATAATAGTTCATTACAACCCTTCAGTCAGGATTACGGCCTAGCTTCTTACACAGTGTTGCAAAATTTGAAATTTTTAAATGGTACCTGAACTATAACTGAAAGAGTACTTTTGTGCATCAAAAGGAACTTTTGTAAAAAATACATACATATGTATGTACCCTTCAGTCAGGATTATGGCCTAGCTTCTCACACCACTTAAGTGTCTATGTATTAACATGAGTGGCGGGGGACCTACAGTTTTAAATCGACTCCGAACGACAGATTTTTGAGAAACTTTTTAAAAATTTTTTATTAATTCCAGAAGGTGGTCACCGAAAAAATATTTTTCACATTTCGTTTTGTTGGAGATGTCTGTCATTCGGTTTGAACCGTGTCCTCACGTCTAGTAAGCCAATATACTACCTACTAGACTACTTATATATTTATAATTAATATACGTACGGAACGGAAAGAAAAACTGACGACTTAGTCGTGTTCCTCACATACAAAATAAAAACAGCTGGTTCGGAACGTAGCAAACCGTAAAAGGCCCGTTTAGTCAAACGTCAACGGAACATATGGGAACATACAGTGTTGGAAAAAATAATAGAAACGATTACTAGTTCATCATTAAAATATTGTATAATTTATCGTAATAAACTTTTATTGTTGGAAATTACTGTCAAATTCTTGCTAATGTAACGGCTTTCTTCTCTTTTAATTTATTAGTTTTCAGGAAAATGTAAGAAAATACGTAATTTAGCTGGAAAAATTAATAGAAACATTTATCTAAAACCGTGTTTAAATTTAAAATAAATAAACTTTTTATATGAAATATTTAGAATTGGTAAAAATTGAGTTAAAATAACTTTTTTTTGGACCATTTGCAAAATTTTCGTGTTGAGTGTATGTTTTAAATCTTTTAAAAAAATGGGTCGAGGTGTTCATACCACTGATTCTGAAAGAAATCTTATCCTTAAGTTAAAATCTTATCACTTGGAAAAATAGCCCACATAATGAAGTGTTCTAAACATAAAGTATTTAAGTGATTCACTATAAAAAAAATATCGAAACTAGAGGAAGAAAGAGGAAAACGTCCACGCGTTTTGATCAAATTTTAGTACGTCATTCCAAAAAAAAATTCTTTTGAGTCATCTAATGGGCTTAAAAATATACTAGATGCTCCAGTAACAAGCAGTACTATAAGAAATAGGCTCTAAGTCCAAGGTCAGTATCTCTTTTAAGTAAAACAAAAATATACAAAAAAGGTTACAATTTGCCAGATAACACCAAAGTCAGAACAATTGGAATAAAGTGCTCCATCAGACGGAAAATGTTTTGTACGTCGCCCTGCCAATAAAGAGTTTGATCCAAAATACATAAAAAGACAGTCAAACAGGGTGGCGGGTCCATAATGATATGGGGATGTTTTTCAACGTTTTTTGTTGCGTTTCTATTATTTTTCCAACACTGTACGTTTGTTTTTAACATATAAAGAGTAATGTAAATGCGAAATTACATAACGGTTCCTCAAGCATTCTAATTGCTTTACGTATTCTAAAAACGAACGTAAGTTCCGCGGACATTTGGCTAACCGGGGCTAAAGCCTAATTCTATCTTAAGCATTACGTTGAGTTTATTGCTGATGCATTAGTAGTTGAAAAGCGCAAAACATAAAATATGTAATTTAAAAAAGAGTACTGAAAGCGTCGCGGGGCTACTGCGGTATTTTTGAAATCAAAAAGTACTGAAAAAAGTGCAAAAGTACTGAATTTTTCAACACTGAATCTTACACCACTTATGTTGTGTATGTTAATGTTATACATGAGTGGCAGGGGACCTACAGTTTAAAGTCGTATCCGAATGACAGCTTTTTGAGAAACTTTTCATGGCATTTTTATTTTACTCTCAGAATTTTTGCCAGAAATCTGCTGAGAGGAAGTCACCGAAGAAATATTTTTTAATATTTCCTTTTTGATGTCTGATCAGGGGTTTCAATCGTGGCCTTACATTTAATAGGCCAACAAACTACCTACTAGACCACGGCGGCTGTTACGGTTCTTTCTTAATGTGTTACAAATGTCTGCCTAAACTTAAAATGCCGCCATCATACCATGAATAGTGTAGAGTATAGGAAAAAAAAGCAAATTTAAATAGAAAAAAATAGATTTTCATCATCATAAATTTAGATTTTTGTATCATTTGTTATGTTGTTTGTTGTTGTTGTAACAATTTACTGTTGTTGTTGTTGTTGTTGGTATTATTGTTGCCATTAATGTTGGTGTTTTAATACAATAGAAATCAAGCACTAGTGATTACTACAAATGTCGACAAACAACATCAGCTAGCAGCAACAATAACAACAACAGCGACAAAAAAAATATTGACCACGTTCTGTACTACTACGAGCAAAGCAAACAACGTCAACCACGACGTCAACAACAATAATAGAATCAATCTTCATCATTATTTTTCACAATTTTTTTCTTTTCAATTTTTTTGTTGTTGTTGTTGCTTTTGCTTATGATTACAGCACAATTGTATGAACCTTTACGTATATATTTGTACATACATACATATACGTTCATACATACATATAGTTTTACAATTTTTCTAGATATTAAAACGTGCTTTTTATACGTACAAATAATAAAAAAAATATTTTTTTTTTAAACCAAATCATAATCATGATCATGAACATCATAATGAAGATCATTATTTATTTATTTATTTATACGATATTAAAACCCATACCCCAATACACCATACCCCATACCCACATACCATCATACAATCCCAAACACAATATAGCACAACACTGTTAATTTTAAACGTAATACAACACTAATATAAGATATACTATGCTCGTATGTATGCTCGTTCGCATGTATGCTCGCATGCATGGTAGAGTAAGACTAGTTTAAGATGTTGTGGTTGTTGTTATTGTTTTACTAGAGTAAATAAACTTTATTGTAGTAAAACAGTATGAAAAAAAAAACACACCGAAAGAAAGAAAAAAAAGAGAAAAAAAAGATGAAAAATAGTAGAAGAATTTATACGCATCAGGTTTATGTTGGTGTTGTTGCCAGAGTAGTATTAATAGTAGAAGTTGCTGTTGTTGTTGTTTTTATTGTTGCTCATTTCTAAACAACATTGTTTTGCTAAATGTTTACATTTATCGCGACAAGGCCAAACATAAACAAGAAATGAAGAAAGAGAACAACAACAACAATAACAACACAAAAAAAAAATACTATAACAATAAAAACAATAAAAAAAACTTTAAACAGTAACAACAACAAATACAAGTTGTTTTGGAAATTAAAAAAAAACATGTTTGAAAATAATTGTCAATCATGCACGACTGCTTGATGTCCTATACATGAGTGATGTACGTATACAATTGCAATTTATACACCCACACAATTAAGCTTTATAAGGAAAGCATAAGCAATTGATATCGAATAGTTGTGTTTCTAGATTTTGCAAGACTTTTATAGAAATTATTTGGTAGAGCATTAGTGTTAAATCTTAATGAAGAAATTTCCTCAACTCTACACCTAACACACAGAAAGCAATGCTTCTGGCAACCCTATCATCCGAGAAATTGAAAATTTAAAGAAAGAAATTGAAACAAAACAAAGAAATATTTACAAGGGCGTTAAAGGTTAGCATAGGAAGAAAATAGACAATCAAAATACCAAGTAACTCACAAGCTTTTTGACGACATGCCTTTGGCCTAAATCGTCCGTATCAGTAGGATGTTCAAAACGATTAAAAGATCAAATTGAAGGTGAGCTTTCAAAATTTGATGTACGAAATTGGAAAAGGAGTGCATATGATTGAAGTGCTTGGAATTCTTTTTGAATACAGACTGCAAACCGTTAAAATCATTCAAGGGTTCTCCTCTGATGGATTCAGATGATGCGACAAAGGCAGAACAGTTGAATCTTAGATATTCCATTGCACTATCCGAATTCTGCAGTACTATTCAGTGTATAAGGACTGCTGCTATGCGAATGCAACGTCAGAGCGTATCGTATAGTGATACACGCATTGAAGCCGCCGTACTCTAGTAGTTACGGTATTGGCTTATTAGACGTGAGGCCACGGTATAAAACCCTAGGAAGATATCTCGAACAAAACCGAAATATGAAAAATTATTTCTTCAGCAATTTCCTCTCAGTACTCTTCTGATATAAACTCTGAGAGTAAAATAAAACTTGCCATGGAAGCATTTCTCAAAAATCTATCGTTCTGAGTCGACTTTAAACTGTATGTCCCTACACTTATGGATAAAATTAACACCCACAACATGGATTGTATGAGAAGCGAGGTCGTAAACCTGACTCAAGGGTTGTGCGGCCATTAAAGCTTTAGAGAATGTCTAGATCACATCTCAGATTGTACAAGAATGGCTAGTGCTTCTAGAGAAGACAGCGAAGCATTCAACGGTTAACCTGATGTGGGTTCCTAGGCACGGGGACATTCAAGATAACAGCAAAGCCGATGCGTTTGCAAAAACTGGCTCAATAGAACATTCAAATGAATTCGTACCTAAGATTGGCAGTCCGCTACAGAGGAGAAAAAGGAGAACCAAAGGAAAGAACCCACTTTCAGAGTGACTAGACAGATCCGGCTTGATATGGTTATATGCAGAATAAAATTTGTATTAAACCTGATTGGATTCCACTTTACAAAGCTTACATACATACATAATCGGTCATTACAACCTTTCAGTTGGGAATTCGACCTAGCTTCTCAGACCACTTATGTTGTGTGTGTTAATTTTATACATGAGTGTCTCGGGAACTACAGACTAAAGTCGATTCCGAACGTCAGATTTTTTGAGAAACTTTCCATGGCAATTTTATTTTACTCTCAGAGTTCTGGCCAGAAATCTGCTGGGAGGAAGTAGCCGAAGAAATATTTTTTCATATTTTGTTTTTGATGTCTGATCTGGGGCTTGAACCGTGGATTTTACGTCTAATAAGCTAACACACTACCTACTAGACTACGGCGACTTTATTCAATTTACAAAGGTCATGGCGGTTAAAATGGGACACTGATCTCGGAGTGCATATGCCCTTAAACTGTGGATACCTTTTAAAATCTTCTACAGAAACTGCAAAAAAGACCGTCAAAAGCAGATCCCAGAACATATTTTCTGTCATTGTCCGATGCTTAGGAATCTAAGAAAAAGAATTCTAGGGCCCCCAGCATTTATTAAGCGAACGTGTTTAACCAAACGTGATCTGAATAAAATTCCCATCTTCATAAAACTCTCAGAATCATTGCAATATGCCTACCAGGAATTGTAATTATAGGGCGGAATAGGTAGTAAACGTTGTAACAACAGAACCGGATAGGATCCAAGCAAAATATGTCAATTATGGCGGCTGCTAATTAAACCTAACCTCACTTACAGTTGCATTCAATTCAATTCTAAAAACAAAAATGAAGCTTCAAACGTTACAAACATTTGCACAAATCCGTTATACCACGACCAACTACGACTGGTATTGTAGATTATAGTAAGAAGAAGAAGAAGAAGACAATCAACTATTTTGAGTGGGTTTCTTGTTTTTTTTTCTGTTGTTGGTGTTGTTGTTATTGTTGTTGTTATACTCTATTATAAATCGCTGTTTATAATCGTAGTATGTAGTACGAGGAGCATACGAGCATATTTCTGTCTTTCTTTGTTTGTTTGTTTGTTTGTTGCCCTCTATAAACAACAACACGTTTTTATGTAGGTGGGTTCATTTACAATTGATTTAAATGATAAAAGTCAAGAAATAAAATAAAAAAATAAAATAAAAAATAAATAGGCAAACTGACAAACAATTAAGAGTGGCAATTTATTATGTAACATCGCATTCCAATGCAACGTTTAAATGAGGATTTATGATGTGTGTGTTTGCATTTAAAATTTAAAACTGCATCTATATATACTGCATATCAAATGATTGTTGTTGTTTTTGTTTTTCTGTTTTTTTTTTGCTGCATTCAACTACTTCAACAAAATGTTTATTTATATACGTATGCGACGATCATATTATTTTTCTCATTCACTTAATTTCCATGGAAATAATTTACTTGGTTGCGGGTGTGTGAATGAGTCTGCGTTTTTATGACGGAAAGCTTTATTGTTTCTAATAGGTTTTCTTATAACATCCTACACAACTATTATTTTTTTTTATAGAAAATAATGAAAAAATTAGAAATTATGCCGTTTTTATAATAACGATTTGCAACAAGAAAGAATTGATGAAGAGGATCATAATTATGGGAAATAGAAATCGCATATCGAAATAGATACGTGCCCCACGCGTAAAGATTTTTATGTAAAAAATTGCTTTGAGATTTTGAAAATACGTGAAAGGAAATACATGAAAGTTGGCAACCCTATTATTCTAGAACATACTAAAAAAACTAAAAAACACCCTTTATAGAGGTATAGAACTTTAAGTTGCAATAAAGCAACGATGGATTATTCGATTGACATGAATTTTATTTATCCGAAAGATAATCTTGTGGCATTACATTTTAAATATGATTTCTGGCATATGACCGCCACGGCTGGCGCAGATGTAATCCAATCTGGACGTCCAATTTTCGATGACTTTTTCCAACATTTGTGGCCGTATATCGGCAATAATACGGCGAATGTTGTCTTCCAAATGGTCAAGCGTTTGTGGCTTTACCGCATAGACCAATGACATTACATAGCCCCACAGAAAGTAGTCTAGCGGTGTTAAATCACAAGATCTTGGAGGCCAATTCACAGGTCCAAAACGTGAAATTAGGCGGTCACTAAACGTGTCTTTCAATAAATCTATTGTGGCACGAGCTGTGTGACATGTTGCGCCGTCTTGTTGAAACCACATCTCCTGGACATCGTGGTTATTCAATTCAGGAATGAAAATGTTAGTAATCATGGCTCTATACCACCGATCACCATTGACTGTAACGTTCTGGCCACCATCGTTTTTGAAAAAGTACGGACCAATGATTCCACGAGCCCATAAAGCGCACCAAACAGTCAGTTTTTCTGGATGTAACGGTGTTTCCACATACACTTGAGGATTACCTTCACTCCAAATGCGGCAGTTTTGTTTGTTGACGTAGCCATTCAACCAGAAGTGCGCTTCATCGCTAAACAAAATTCGCTTATGAAAATCGGGAACAACGGTAATCTCGTTTTGGGCCCATTCGACGAATCTACGCCTTACTTGATGATCGTTTGGCTTCAAATCTTGCACGAGTTGGATTTTGTAAGCACGCACACCAAGATTCTTCCGCAAAATCTTCCATAAAGTGGATGGACACAGACCCAATTCCTGTCTTCCTCAATGCTACGCTCTACAGCAGCAATAGCTTCTTCTGTACGCACCGTACAGCGTCTCTGGGGATGCGATTTATCAATAAGAGTAAACGTGGTGCAAAAGCGTTCCATGGTTAATCGAATTAACTGCTCTGATGGACGATTTTGTCGACGATAAAATGGACGTAGTGCGCGATACGTTTTCCGCACAGAACCATTATTTTCGAAATAAAATTGCACTAAAATTGCAAGCGTTGTTCAGGCGTGAGTCTATTCATGATGAATTGCCAAACCAAACTGAGAATAAATCACTTGACAGCTGTTAAATCGGTCGCCATCTTGAAAAGTAATGCCAACTTAAAGTTCTATACTTCTATAAAAAACACCCTTTATAAGAGACCAATTACTTGCTTAGCTGAGACGAGAAATAGTAAAAGGAAGGAAGGATATCCTTTGTAGCAGCTCTACATTTCTAAAAAAATGAACAGAAAGCCTATAAAAGGGCAGCAACAATCTACTTTTGGTTGCCAATGCACATTTATAGATGATAAAAATATGGGAATAAATCATTAAAGCATTATTTGGCAATCTTGCACATGACATTCGCAGCTCGATTGGTTTGAGTGTTTTTAATTTTTTTTTACTATTGTTACTGTTTTGATTGCAATTGTAATTGTAATTCCAAACGAGTAGTGAAAGTATGATAATGAAGTCGTAGTCACAAATCTAAAGACTCTTGAATTCACGAAACCATCATTAAGCGCTACTACCCAATGTTTTTTTCTAAATACAATGCCTTATAAAATAGGATAAATTTAGACTGGAATTGTTAATCCATATGTCGGTGTGATAAATGGAGGTGGTAATAAAGATGAACAATTTTTTATTATAATTTTTCAAGTTTTAAAAAATTAAGAGACTTTGCTTCCCCATTAAATAATAATCATCCATCGGAAAGTCTCTCCTTCTCCTAGATAACGGGTGATTTTTTAGCAATTATCTTCTTGGCAACACTGGTTTAAACAGCTCACGCACGTTTCGTGTTTTGTTCCACGGTCAAACATCTTCAGTTTTGTCGATAATTTAACCATGAATCGTCTTACAAACGAACAACGCTTGCAAATCATTGAATTTTATTATCAAAATGTGTGCTCTGTTAAGAAAGTTCATCGCAATCTTCTTCCATTTTATTGTCAGTTTAATCGACCCATTGAAGCGGCTATTCGGGCTATTGTGACTAAATTTCACACCAAATTTGCATTATTGGACATTAAACCACCAACATGCTTACGTAGAGTGCGAACTGAAGAAAATATCGCAGCTGTATCGGTGTCAGTGGTAATGATGACCATCAATTATCGATTTGTCGCCGTTCGCAGCAATTGGGCCTCTGTTACTCAACAACGTGGAAAATTTTGCGAAAGGATTTATGAGTGAAGCCTTTCAAAATACAGCTGGTGCAAGAAATGAAACCGAACGACCTACCACAAAGCAGAATTTTTGGTGAATGGCTTCTTGGAAAGTTGGCCGAAGATCCATTTCTTTATCGAAAAATTGTGTTCAGCGACGAAGCTCATTTTTGGCTCAATGGATTCGTAAATAAGCAGAATTGTCGATTTTGGAGTGAAGATCAGCCAGAAGCATTGCAAAAGCTACCAATGCATCCAGAAAAAGTCACAGTTTGGTGCGGTTTAATGGGCTGGTGGCATCATTGGACCGTACTTCTTCAAAGATGCTGCAAATCGTAACGTAACTGTGAATGGTGAGCGCTACCGTTAGATGATATCCAACTTTTTTTTGCCCAAAATGCAAGGCCTTGACTTGCATGACTTGTGGTTTCAACAAGACAGTGCCACATGCCACACAGCACGCATAACAATGGACTTATTGAGAGGCGAGTTCGCTGAACATTTTATTTCACGTTCGGGACCAGTAAATTGGCCGCCTAGATCGTGCGATTTAACGCCTTTAGACTATTTTTTGTGGGGCTCATGTCTATACAGACAAGCCCGCTTCAATTGACGTATTGGAAGATAACATTGAAGCATTTATTCGTGAGATACCGGCCGAAATGTTGGAAAGAGTATGCCAAAATTGGACTAAGCAGATGGACCATTTGAAGCGCAGTCGCGGTCAACATTTGCATGAAAAAATCTTCAAACATTAAATTATATGGACCGCACTATCGATTCAAATAAAGATTTCGTGCATTTTTCTGAATTTTATATGTTTTTTTTTTGAAAAATGTTCCTATAGCTCTTAAAAAATCACCCATTAGAACAACTTTAACAATGAATATCAGTTGCAGGGTCATGCAGCGTCAGCTCATGGGAAATAAGAAGACTTAAAGAGCGAGGTTCCTTATTATCACATTCAATGCAACAATCCACACATTTTCACAAAATGAGTTTTAACATAACATCAGAGGGCAACCCTGTTATTCTAGAATCTGTTACAGAAGTCCAATAACCAGCTTAGCTGGACATAAGACAACAAAAGAAAAATCTAAACCGAAATCGAAGAAGTGGGAGCTTTGTGGCAACCCTCTGCTCTCTACGGGAATTAGAGGACTAATGGGGTATAATGCATCTGTTCCCTATTCGTTGCTAGTGATGAAATAAACATAAACATGTCCCCATGGTCACAATATGCACGGTAGTTGGCTTCCTGCTATTTTTTTCTGTGTTCCCAACTTATGTCAAGATTAACGAGTTAAAAACTGATTTCTCTTAAGGCTCTGTTAAATTCGGGTATTCCATATGCCGAAAAAGGAGGGTAAGGAGAGTAAATGCCACATGCAACAGACCGCTTAAGATAAAACCAAGGCTGTAAACCAATTTTGCCGCCTGCGTAGAATCATAGAGATGGCAGGATGATCTCTGGTGATGCTTTAAAACCTAATATGAGAGCCCAACACGTATTCGATGTGGAAATCATTAGAAATGAAAATTTTTAATTCATTTCTTCACTTAGAAGAAAATTAAGGATTTTTGTCCCAGCAGACTGCACTAACTGAAGCCAAATGCAAATCGACCTTCTAAAGAGGAACTCGCCAACTGAGGTGTCACCAACTGAAACCCGCAAATTGGTAGTAGAAGAAGTGATGGCGCTAAGAAACTTGAAAAAGACAACTAAGGCTTTGAGGGCAGCTGCAAAACATAATTAAGCACATGGTGACAGAAACGACTGAAGTTGCCGTAGTCTAGTAGGTAGTGTGTTGGCTTATTAGACATGAGGCCACGGTTCAAAGCCCAGATCAGGTCAGACATTCAACGAAACGAAATATGAAAAAATATTTCGTCGGTAACTTCTTCTCAGCAGATTTCCAGCAAAAACTCTGAGAGTAAAATTAAATTGCCATGAAATGTTTTTCAAAAAATGTTCTTCGGAGTCGACTTTAAACTGTAGGTGCCCGCCACTCATGTATAAAAATAGCACACACAACATAAATGGTGTGAGAAGCTAGGTCGTAATTCTGACTGAAGGGTTGTAATGACCAATTACGATGATGGGAGTTTGATGAAACCCTATTTTCCTGTGCAATAGGAAAATAAGTCCAAGTGAAAGCAAAAACCTGTTTAAATTCTTTGATGTAAAATCGAAACCAGAAAGATTTATTCACGTTAATGGTGCCCTGCCCTCAAATAGAGGGTAATATTCCATGAGAGTAAGACATCCCTGCTTCCTATACGACTTTTCAAGCATTTTAATAGGTATACATGGAGTTTATTCTTGTTATTCTTAATATTCAAAACTAGAAGCAGTTAAAACCAGTATTTTTTATGAAATTCTCTTAGAATTTTCAACACTTTTTAAGTCAAAATGTTATCAGTTGTGATGTGATGTTCATATAAAAAAAACACTTTTTATAGTGCAAATACAGATGGCTGTTGTTCTTTTTTTTTTAAACTGATTTAATGAAATTAGAATTTCAATTTGATTAGAATATCAGCATCTAAAAACTATTAAGGTTAAAATGGTTACGTAATAATAATTTCTTCTAAATTTAAATTCCATAGATAGTCATAATCAGTACACTGTAATAATTTCTTATATCATGGGTAGTAATACTTAGAATTTTGAAGTCATTTCAATGCTATGGTGTATATGAATATACATAAGTGGCCATTACAACCCTTTAGTTAGGAATACGACCTAGCTTCTCACAGCACTTATGTTGTGTGTGTTAATTTTATACATGAGTGGTGAGACCTACAGTTTAAAGTCGACTCCGAACGATAGATTTTTTTGAGAAACTTTCCATGGTAATTTTTATTTACTCCCAAAGTTTTTACCAGAAATCTGCTTAGAGGACGTTGCTGAAAAAATATTTTTTTTGTTCATATTTTGTTTAGTTGGTTATATATGACCTGGGGTTTGAACCAGAGATCAGCAATCAATCGTTTTTTCGCTACCCATGAAATTTTGAATATAAGTGAGTCAACAATATTGAAATTTAACTATGTACTCTGATTCATTCATACTTACTACAAAGTTAAGTTATAAGTACAGGTTGCAATGAGTATGGGTACAACGTTGATATCAAACTCATACCATTCGAAATATGTTTGAATCATAAGCGCTACTCATTTGAATTCGTAGCTTTAGAAAATATACTTATAAATGATTCGAGGGACAAATACAAAGTAAATACACAACCTTTTAGTGAGCATTGTGTTGGCTTATTAGACGTAAAGCCAGGGTTCAAACACCAAGTCAGTCATCAATAGATTTCTGGCAAAACGTAAATAAAATGCCATGAAAAGTTTCCCAAAAATTTGTATTTCGGAATCGACTTTAAACTGTAGGTCCCACCACTCGTGTATAAAACAAATTAACGCACACAACATAAGTGGTGTGAGAAACATGGTCGTAATCTTGACTGAAGGGTTGTAATGACCAATTATGTATGTATGTAAAGGGTGTTTTTTACAGAGGTATAGAACTTTAAGTTGGCATTACTTTTCAAGATGGCGACCGATTTAACAGCTGTCATGTGATTTATTCTCAGTTTGGTTTGGCAATTCATCATGAATAGACTCACGCCTGAACAACGCTTGCAAATAGTGCAATTTTATTTCGAAAATAATGGTTCTGTGCGGAAAACGTATCGCGCACTACGTCCATTTTATCATCGACAAAATCGTCCATCAGAGCAGTTAATTCGATTAAACATGGAACGTTTTCGCACCACGTTTACTCTTATTGATAACTCGCATCCCCAGAGACGCTGTACGGTGCGTACAGGAGAACCTATTGCTGCTGTAGAGCGTAGCATTGAGGAAGACCCGAATGAGTCCATCCGCCATCAAGCACAGGAATTGGATCTGTGTCCATCCACTTTATGGAAGATTTTGCGGAAGGATCTTGGTTTGCGTTCTTACAAAATCCAACTCGTGCAAGATTTGAAGCCAAACGATCATCAAGTAAGGCGTAGATTCGTCGAATAGGCCCAAAACGAGATTACCGTTGTTCCCGATTTTCATAAGCGAATTTTGTTTAGCGATGAAGCGCACTTCTGGTTGAATGGCTACGTCAACAAACAAAACTACCGCATTTGGAGTGAAGGTAATCCTCAAGTGTATGTGGAAACACCGTTACATCCAGAAAAACTGACTGTTTGGTGCGCTTTATGGGCTGGTGGAATCATTGGTCCGTACTTTTTCAACTTTTTCAAAAACGATGGTGGCCAGAACGTTACAGTCAATTTTGATCGGTATAGAGCCATGATTACAAACTTTTTCATTCCTGAATTGAATAACCATGATGTCCAGGAGATGTGGTTTCAACAAGACGGCGCAACATGTCACACGGCTCGTGCCACAATAGATTTATTGAAAGACACGTTTGGTGACCGCCTAATTTCACGTTTTGGACCTGTGTATTGGCCTCCAAGATCTTGTGATTTAACACCGCTAGACTACTTTCTGTGGGGCTATGTAAAGTCATTGGTCTATGCGGTAAAGCCACAAACGCTTGACCATTTGGAAGACAACATTCGCCGTATTATTGCCGATATACGGCCACAAATGTTGGAAAAAGTCATCGAAAATTGGACGTCCAGAATGGACTACATCCGCGCCAGCCGTGGCGGTCATATGCCAGAAATCATATTTAAAATGTAATGCCACAAGATTATCTTTCGGATAAATAAAATTCATGTCAATCGAATAATCCATCGTTGTTTTATTGCAACTTAAAGTTCTATACCTCTATAAAAAAACACCCTTTATATACTTTCAATCACTTATCAATTGTTCTTCCTATTAGCAAATAGAATATCAAACAAATTTGTTTTATTTTTTATTCTGTAGATCCACTAAAAATAGAAACAAAAAATCATTAAAATTTTGAATTCAAAAGAACAACAAATACGGAATTAAAATACGAAATTATTATGGCCATACGAATAGTAAAAGGAATTTATATTCATTCGATGATAAATAGTAGGTAGATAAACAAATATAAATCCAAACTCTATATGTACATACATACATACATATATGTATGTATACACTCAAAGTATATATTTTGTTACATTCTAATTAAACAAATAAAATAAAAAAATAAAATAAAAAAATTAAAATAAAAAAAAAATTTAAAAAAAAATGTGAAGAACATGTTTAAAAAATTAATAAGTCTCGTATGAAAATTCCATGTCTGATTGTTTAAAATTCAAATTCAAAAAATTATGTATGTATGTAGCTGTGGTTGTGCTGCATTGAAATCATTTCATCGTTTTGTCTCACAGAACGAAATATTCACAGAAACCGAGTCACAAAAACTATGATAGACTACAACAAATAGGATTTGTAGTGTAAAATAATAAAATGTTACCCTACGCCAGAGGTTTTGAAATCGATTGAAATGCATCGCAACAGTGAAGTTTTAAATTCGAAGTAAAGTGTGGCATTTTTAAAATGATTCCATTGCACAATTCTGATAACTTTTCCTACAAATCTGTTGTATATACGGTAAAGCTTTGTAATTACATGCCATATGCTAGATATTCTGACTCAAAACCACCAGTAACATGATGATCTACAACTAACTTAACTACGAACCCATATTAAAGCAAACTATAAGCATACTGTACGTAGGAAATTCAGATGTGTTGATCATATGATCAGAAGGAAATCCGATTGTATCACAAAGATAGAGTTAGAGAGGTTTTCTGAAGTAACGAAAAGTCGTGATAGTAGAAAATAACTTGGAGACTTACGATTGCTAGAACAGTGTCATATTACATGAGAAGAAGCAAAGATTACAACAGCAGTGTTCGAAGCAGTAGTTGAAGTCGCCGTCGTTCAGAACATAGTGTGTTGGCTTATTAGACGTACGGCCACGGTTCAAATCCCAGGTCAGACATCTGGAACATAACGGCATATGAACAAAAATATTTCTTCGCGCGACTTCCTCTCAGCAGATTTGTGGCAAAAACTCTGAGAGTAAATAAAATTGCCATGAAGAGTTTCTGAAAAAATCTGTCATTCGGAGTCGACTTTAACCCATTCGCTGCCAAGCCTAAATTATATGGCGTCATTCCCATTGCTATTTATGTTTTGAGTGTTATTGTTTACCAAAACCCTGTTATTTCTTGGTAAGAGCAAGAGTAAGAACTTTGTTTACTTGCTATAAAATTTTGTTATAAAAACACGATGAAGTTGATTTTTGCGTGAAAGACCATTCAATATATTATTCTCTTTGTAAAAAATTTTATTTGTAGTATTTTTCAGGTTTTTAAATAATTATTTTACGTATGTGGCAAAAAAAAAATCGCTAATTAAAGTAGGACGAGTATACTCGTCTTGGCAGTGCGGGATACCCTGTCAAAGACGAGTATACTCGTCCTTGTAGGTCTCAACTATGAAATTAAACACATAAGTGGTGGGGATGACTGTAGGCCATTAGCACTTTAGAGAATGTCTATACCTCATGTAAGATTGTACAAGAATGTCGAGTGCTTCTAGAGAAGACAGCAAAGTATTCGACGGTTAACCTGATGGGGGTCTCCTAGACACGGGGACATTCAAGTTAACAGCAAAGCCGAAGCGCTTGCAAAAAGTGGCACAATAGAACATTCAAATGAATTCGTACCTAAGATTGGCATTTCGCTACAGAGGAGCAAACACATGACATCACACAAACTTCATTCATTTTGCAAGGGAAAGAACCGATTTGCAGAGAGACTTGACAGATCTGGTTCGATATGGTTATATGCTGAATAAAATTTGTGTTAAACCAGATTGGATTCCACTTTACAAAGCGAACATACATACATAATCGATCATTACAACGATTCAGTTAGGATTACGACTTAGTTTCTCACACCACTTATGTTGTGTGCATTAATTTTTATACATGAGTGGTGGCAGCTACAGTTTAACGTCGACTCCGAGCGACAGATTTTTTTTTGAGAAACTTTTCATGGAATTTTTATATTTACACTCAGAGTTTTTGCCAGAAATCTGTTGAGCGGAAGTCGTTGAAGAAATACTTTCTTTTTCTATTTCGTTTTGATGTCTGACCTGAGGTTTGAACCCAGGCTTTAAGTCTAATAAGCCAACACAATACCTACTAGACTACTGCGATTTCAATAAGAAGAATCTGGAAAATTATACTAAGGTTTCTTAAAGCAGATGGTTTTCAAGACAGACAGAATTTTCTTTTTCGAAAGTCCACGGCCTCACAGTAACCCACCCTCACCCGACCGCGGAGGGCTCGTCCCCATTACGTAGGGACACGTATACACTACAGTCCGGACTGTAGCGGGTAAGGGAAAAGTAATGGCAACGAGAACATAAAACAGCTACAGAACTAAATCACAAGCTGAATAAAGTTAACAATAAACAGGAACTACCTGTGACAAGAACGAAAATAAATTTTTAATGCCAGCATATAAGGTACGTTTTATATTACAAACACTGCAATTAAAATCAATAAAATCATAATATATGTTAAAATCATTACATAATCTACGAAAAGGAGAATTACATCCATAGTTCGTTCTATAAAAAGCTAAAGAAAGAGGGTGATAGTGCCATGGAAATCTTGCTGGAATACTGAAATTCAGGTTACAAAGCAAAAACTCAGAATCGATATCACCTTTAAACAGATTAAAAACAAAACAAACCCGCCAAATAACTTTTTTTTTTTTAAATGCTTTTTTTTATTTGAAAGTACAATCCTTCCGGTTAATAATGGAAAAAATTTTCATTCAAATGGCTGCCTCGGCTGGCCATGCAGTAGCCTACACCAGAAGATGCCGATTTTGGCAAAAAAAAAATCATCATCTTTTCAGATGAAGCTCATTATTTTATTATCGCATTTGGGACACAGAAAACCCGCACGCATACATTGAAAAGCCGACGCACCCAAAACGAGTCACTGTTTGGTGCGGATTATGGTCCAGAGGCATAATTGGGCCATTTTTCTTCGAAAATGAGCAAGGAGTGGCCGTTACAGTCAATGGCGATCGTTAACGGGCCATGTTGAACGAATTTTTGTTCACAAAAATTGAAGAGGAGGATTTGGTTTGAACAGGACGACGCTACGTGGCACACAGCCGAAGCTACACGCGATGTTTTGCGCCCTGTTTTTGAAGATCACATTATCAGCCCCAGAGCTGATGTCGTTTGGCCACCGCGGAGCTGTGATTTGACACCGTTGGACTATTATTTGTGGGGTGCCGACAAGCCAGAGACAATTGACGCTTTAAAGGACAATATTCGTGAGGCCAAGAGGACGATAGTGCCGTGAAAATCTTGCTGGAATACTGAAATTCAGATTACAAAGCAAAAACTCAGAATCGATATCACCTTTAATCAGATTAAAAACAAAACAAACCCATAAAACAGTCCTTCTACGTTCCAGCCTCATATGACGGAAACCCATTGGCACAATCCCATTTTAAGTTACGTAAACAGAATAATAAAAACTGCTTCTGCACAGACTCTATTGAATCACTATGACAACGATAATATGGATTCCAAATAATAGAGGCATACTCCAAAATAGTTCTAACAAGTGAAATGTATAGCAGTCTTGTTATATAAGGATCAATGAATTCTTTAGCCCATCTTTTCACAAAACCAAGAACAGCCCGAGCCTTGCCAATCATCATACTAATATGATCAATAAAAGACAATTTCATATCCAATAATACTCCCAAATCAGGAAATATAGTCACAGTTTCCAAAGGGCAAGAATTAATCACATAAGTGGACGAAATTACGGCCCCGCGCAATATAAGTTAAGGTCCCTTAAATTAATTCTGCACCAAGCTACAAACAAATCAATATTTCGCTGAAGAACAGCCTAACCATGATCGTCATCAAGAGTTATAAAATAATTTAACGTCGTCAGCATACATCAGCATCTTACAATCAGAAATAGCACAAGGAAGATCATTAAGAAACAATAAAAACAGTAAAGGACCCAAATGGCTACCCTGCGGAACACCAGAAGTAACATAACACGTAACGTAACAGTCTTAGACAATACATTCCTAAAAAATACCCTCTGAGTTCTAAGGGAGAGGTAGGAGTCTAGCCAACGATGAATAATTTGTTGGGATTACTGGTTATTTCTCAAGGTTACCCCATGGAATGCCCAAGAGAGTGCTTTACTTGTAAACCACCTTTAGAACCTAACCTAACCTTATCTGGCCCAAGTATTACGTTTAAAGCTTTTATACTATCCTAACTATTGCTTGCAAAAGGCCTTGTTAGATTCTCTCCTAAAATGAACAGATTATTCCCTTATTTGTTATTATGTAGGGTATCCAACATTCGGTTTAAATTTCATTTGCCTTATTTTTCCTATACAGCAAAGTAAAAATAGAATAAAGAAAACAAAAACAAAAACAAAAACAAAATTGAATAAAATTTTTATAGGCACTATGAAGAACATTTGACTGACTGTCTGTTTACGTTGTTGTTGTTGTTATTGTACGTACTATCGTATTATAAAGTAAAACAATAAAAAATAAAGAAAAAAAAGAATTTTTGTTTATAAATAAAATTTTGCCAGCCAACCGTCCAGCCATCTAGCCAGCCAGCCTGCCAGCTATCAGAGATATTCTAGGGGGCAAATATTGCAACACAATAACAAAAACAACAACACTAGAAGAATAACAGAAACACCACCAGCAGCAACAGCAGCAGCAGGCTATAACGATAACACCGAAAAAACACAAACCGATTGTCAATAGTTTTTAAACGAATCACACTGGCTGGCTAAATGATAGACAACAACACAATGATAGCGACGACGACGACGACAACAATAGCGACCATGATGACGATGATGACGACGACGACAGCGACAGTAACAGTAACAGCATAGACATTGCAATGACTGACTTGTTGAGTTGGCCATTTGCTTGTTACTGTAACGTATGATAGTGCCATTGCTTGTTGTTGCTGTTGTTGTTGTTGTCAGTTTAAATTTATATTTTTTTAAGTAGAAATAATTACAAACTCGTAAATATTTTTTCTTTCTGTTTTTTTTTTTATTATTTATTAGTGCGTACACTTTACGAGTAAATACAATATGAAAGAAGAAGAAGAAGCAGAAGAAAAAAATAATAAAATTCCGGTTGACAACACATTTGTTTGTAGTTTGTATGGCAATTCTGTTATTATTCTAGTTGTTCTTGTTGTTGTTGGCATACGAGACATTAACTGCAATGATATTGTCATTGCAGTAATAATTTTTTTTCTTTCTTTCTTTCTTTCTATCGTCTACTATTTCCACTATTACTAGCAGTGCGCACACACACACACACACACAGTACATCGACAATAACAATGGCAGTATCAGCACTGGCAAAATTACAACAACTGATCTACCCCCACTCTATTATGTTTAGTGCAGTTTTTACAATGGCGAAATGGAGTACAAAATGTAGAGTTACCATGTGGTATAGGAAATATAGTGTTGTTGACATCTATAGTAACAGAATATGACACCATTTCTATGGTGTAGTAAGAGAAGGGATTATGTGCAGTAGGTGGTGTTAATGCTTATACATCGTGCAACTCAAATCTCAGTGTCTCAAATGAAAATGTAACATTTTAAGTTACATTTTTGATGGAGACTATTCTACAACAAATATGTAAAGGGATACTCTATGTTGATTTGTAAACAAAAGAAAAAAAAACGCTGTAACAAATTACGAAAAATTTATAAAGTTTACGTTACGAATAGTTAATGTCAACGCATTACGCATCAGTTTTCGCGATTCCGTTACGTAATACGCCTTGCTATGGTTGCCTAATTACCGAATACAATGACATTTTGCTACTATTGCAGCAAGACCTGCAAGGTATGCTATTAGAAAATGATGCAAGTATTTCAATATCATCACATAATAGTTAGGAATCATTTAAAAAGGGGTTGAAGCTTGTGTAACAATTTTTAAAAAGGAATACTAAGCGAAAGAAACAGCGTAGTCGAAGGCAGATGAATCTTTGGGAATGACCTCAAAATCTAGAATGACGGCTAACAAGATTACTTTGAGTTTTTGGCTAGGAAAGCATTCTAAAGGGTCCGCCAAATAACTTTTTTTTTTAAATGCTTTTTTTATTTGAAAGTACAATCCTTCCGTTTAATAATGGAAAATAATTTCATTCAAATGGCTGCCTCGGCTGGCCATGCAGTAGCCTACACCAGAAGATGCCGATTTTGCCAAAAAAAAATCATGTTTTCAGATGAAGCTCATTTTGATCTTGGCGGGCATGTAAACAAGCAAAATTGTCGCATTTGGGGCACAGAAAATCCGCACGCATACATTGAAAAGCCGACGCATCCAAAACGAGTCACTGTTTGGTGCGGATTATGGTCCAGAGGCATAACTGGGCCATTTTTCTTCGAAAATGAGCAAGGAGTGGCGCCGTTACAGTCAATGGCGATCGTTATCGGGCCATGTTGAACGAATTTTTGTTCACAAAAATTGAAGAGGAGGATATTGGCAACATTTGGTTTCAACAGGACGGCGCTACATGCCACACAGCCGAAGCTACATTCGATGTTTTGCGCCCTGTTTTTGAAGATCGCATTATCAGCCGCAGAGCTGATGTCGTTTGGCCACCTCGGAGCTGCGATTTGACACCGTTGGACTATTATTTGTGGGGTGCCGTCAAAGATAAGTGTTACGCCGACAAGCCAGAGACAATTGATGCCTTAAAGGACAAAATTCATGAAGCCATTGGTGAAATACAGCTGCACACAATCGATAATGTGTTAAAAAATTGGACCGATCGTGTAGGCTACTGCATGGCTAGCCGAGGCAGCCACTTGAATGAAATTATTTTCCATTATTAACCGAAATGATTGTACTTTCAAATAAAAAAAGAATTTTGAGAAAATATTCAGTTATTTGGCGGACCCTTTACTATTAGTCCTGATAAGCTGTGTCGCTCAGAAGCCATGTCTTTAATGTCTTTTACAATGCCAGTATTTCTTCCAGGCTTCTAAAATAATTTCAATCTCTAAAAAGGATGTAAAAGGTATAACTCTTCATCAACTTGTAGGCAGACTTGTTCCACTGGTAAGCTGTTGGTGTTAACCTCTGCATTCCCCTATTTGATATTGGAACGTATGTATATTTTTTGATGTTGGTAGTCATTCCTTTCGATTTATAACAAGTTTTCTCAGTGATCGCAGTATGGGAGGTTTGTAGAAGTGGTCCTATCATATCAGTACAGGTTAACACACAAGGTTTTCTTCTAGTGGGTTTTCGAACAGAGACTTTCGAAACTTTTTAAGGTTCTGGCCATTTTGTTGAAGCTACACCAGTTAAATTAATTGTCATATGTTCAGTCTTTTTTGTTAAATCCCCATAATCAAGCATACATCACAACGTGTGTTCGCTTAATGAGCTCTGGAGCAGTTGTCTTACTTTTCATGCAAACATCTTCAGTGATGAGGTCTATTCCGGGATGAATTAATACGCGAACAAACAAAATTCTTGAATTTGACACGACAACAATCGACATGACATCGAAGAGCGTCCAATATATCCCGAAAAAAATCACTGTTTGATGAGGATTTTAGGCTGGCGACATGAATTCTTTGGGAAGGGCTTTGGCCAGACTATAGCCATCAACAACGGGACTATATTCCGATAATTTCTAGCTTCTTTTGGCGTGAATTGAATGATCTGGACACTAATCACAAGTGATTTCAACAAGGTGGTGCTGCATAACATACAGCTTATGCCTTAATGGATTTTCGATGACAGGTCATCTCTCGTGGAGTTGTTATAAACTGCTCAACAAGCTCGTTGGATTTGAATCCGTTAGACTTTTTCTTGTGGGGTTTTCATAAGTCACAGGCGTATGTGAATAATGTACAAACGTCAGCATTCCTCAAAGCGAACATAGTCCACGCTACTGGACCAATTCAATCAATTCTAACGCATAAATCGGGCCATAGTCATGGAAAATTGGACACTGGACTGTATTTCTTTGGTCGAGGATCAGAGGAAGAAGTCTTTATCCTTAACATCTGGGAATGAAATCGTGTGAATAAGTTCAATGGATGGTGAAAAATTTAGCGAATCAGAAGTTCTTGATGTTCTGAATGTGAAAATTTAATGCGAGACAAATCCGTATATTTTTTAAAGAGGAATTCAAGTGCCTGGGTTTCTAAAGGCGGAAAAGAGATACTTTAATCCATTCGTCAAGGAATACAATGTAACTCAAGTGATTTGTAATCTACTTTGAGGCTTCTCGAGGGCTTATGACTGTTAGTAGAGTAGCCTAGTCATTCTTTAGAGTACATTCAAGTAATCGAATATGAATTTTACTGTTTTAACAATACTATAACGGCACACATTCTAAAGAACTAAATGACTAGTTCTGGGATGTAAAGGGTCCGCCAAAAAACTTTTTTTGTTGAAAATGCTTTAATAAAAAAACTACTGAATATTTTCTCAAATTTCTTTTTTTATTTGAAAGTGCAATCCTTCCGGTTAACAATGGAAAATAATTTCATTCAAATGGCTGCTTCGGTTGGCCATGCAGTAGCCTACACGATCGGTCCAATTTTTAAGCACATTATCGATTGTGTGCAGCTGTATTTTACCAATGGCTTCACGAATATTGTCCTTTAAAGCGTCAATTGTCTCTGGCTTGTCGGCGTAACACTTATCTTTGACGGCACCCCACAAATAATAGTCCAACGGTGTCAAATCGCAGCTCCGCGGTGGCCAAACGACATCAGCTCTGCGGCTTATAATGCGATCTTCAAAAACAGGGCGCAAAACATCGAGTGTAGCTTCGGCTGTGTGGCATGTAGCGCCGTCCTGTTGAAACCAAATGTTGCCAATATCCTCCTCTTCAATTTTTGTGATTAAAAATTCGTTCAACATGGCCCGATAATGATCGCCATTGACTGTAACGGCCACTCCTTGCTCATTTTTGAAGAAAAATGGCCCAATTATGCCTCTGGACCAAAATCCGCACCAAACAGTGACTCGTTTTGGGTGCGTCGGCTTTTCAATGTATGTGTGCGGGTTTTCTGTGCCCCAAATGCGACAATTTTGCTTGTTTACATACCCGCCAAGATCAAAATGAGCTTCATTTGAAAAGACGATTTTTTTTGCCAAAATCGGCATCTTCTGTAAGTCGATCGCAGGCCCACTTAGCGAAGCGAAAACGCATTGGATGATCAATTGGCTTCAACTCCTGAACCAATTGGACTTTGTATGGCGTCATACCAAGGTCTTTATGCAAAATTCGTCTCAAGGATGTCTCCGAAATGTTCAATTGTTGAGAACGACGATGAATTGATGTTGATGGTGCTTCACGCACACTTTCTGCCACAGCAGCAATATTCACGCTTTGGTTTATCGATGAGGATGCCAATTTCTTTCACTTTTTTCACAAGATAACGAACATACGGTGCTGACGGTGCTTCTCTTCTTCCAAAATCCGTACGTAATTTTCGCACACATTCTGCAACATTACCATGATTTTCAAAGTAATGTCACAATATTTCCCAGCGTTGTTCAAGCGTATACACAACCATATTCGTTCAGCGGAAGGATAAAACTAATTATCTGTCAAATCAGACATGAGCTAAGTGTTACCATTCACGAAATAAGCACTAATTGATAAAAAAAAAACGTTAGATGGCGGACCTGATAATTACATAAGGTTTGTCCTTCGCTTAAAGGACATCCATTCTTGATCAATTGCCCAGTGGATTGTAACAATACATTACAGGTATGATAAACATACTAAAATGTCTTACAAAAAAGTGGTTCTCATCAAACATTTGCCCTTAACCACTAAATCAACGGTCAGACTGTGCAAATATTTAAAAAAAAAATAATTTTTCGTGGAGTTTTGCTTAGTAAAGTATTTTAAATACATTTGGCATCCCTAAACATATTTAACATGATTACAACCAAATTAAATACAAAACGATCAATACAATGCATTTTCTCTCCTTGCATCCCCGCATCTCTATCGAAATGCAAAACATTGAAAAAATATTCAAAATGGAATAAAAAAAAAAGAGTCACAAAAATAACACCACAATCTATGAGTAGATCTTAAAATTCCATTTCCAAGTCACCCATATTGAGGCTGAATCGCTTAGAATTCGAACACACATTTATTGTATATGACCATACATACATATACAATATGCCCGTATTGGCTAAACTACAATAACAATAACATCAATAACATCAGTGGGTCCAGCCATACAAATCATGAAATGAAAACAAAACAAAACAAATCCAAATCCGTAATGGGCAAGAGGGAGCAACGCCAGTACTGCTACTGGCGGTTAGACCGAAGAATACGAAGGCAAAAAAAAGCGAAATTCAGGAATGTTGATTTTCTTACTTTTTTTTGTTGTTGTTGTTGTCTTAAACGTCTACACATGGAACGTAGTCGGCCTACGAACGAGTGAGACTGAAACTGGTCGTAGTAGTAAAACAAATGAGTGCAGTTGTGTTAGTGTACTATAGTATGTATCGTAATGTATCGTTTTATAATTTTATTTACAATGTTTTGTTTCGTTTTTTTTTTCTTGTTTTGTTTTTGGTTACTCTTGTTGCTGCTGGTTTTATGTTGTTGCTGATGTTGTCGTATTTATAAATTTTATACTCTAGCCCATTGTTGTTGTTGGTCTTGTTGTTTTCGGTGTTTATATTGGTGCAAGAAATTCAAGATAAAGAACAATAACAACAACACCAAAAATAAAAACACACTCGGGTTTTTTTTCTGCAAAAACAGCTAAATTTTCATGATATTTACGAAATACTATAGAAAAAAAACAAAAAAAAAACATTGTGTCTGACTTGCTGACTGACTATCTGGCAATTTGCAGCACAAGCAGCAACTCACTAGTCAGTCAGCAACAACAATTTAAAAAAAATTGCTGCGATTCAAAACAAACTGCTGAGTTGTGAGTTTTTTTTTTTACTTTTTTTTGCTTCTACTTTCTGTTCTGTTCGGTTTGGGTTTTTTTTTCATTTTTTTATTCTGTGTTGTTGTTGCTGCTACTGTTTGTCGAGTTGTTGTGTTTTTTTTTATTCATAAATTGTTGTTTTTTGTGAATGTGTTTCTTTTTTTTACGAATGCTGTTGTTGTTGTTGCTTCATTTTCATAAATAAAATTCATTATTAAACAGTAGTCGGCCGTCTCATCAGCAACAACAAAAGACATAAAAAAAAAAACAAAAAAAAAAGAATTAAAATTGACGACAACGACTACAAATTTTAATAAAAAGTTTAAAATGTGAGTTACCGCAACGCTACACATATAGTTCGTTGGTTTTTGGGCAGTTTTAAGCGGAATTTTTAGGATTTGAAAACTTGAAGTTGTTAACAGATAATCTTCTCATTATCACGATCATTTTGTTAAGTTAAGTTAGGTTAAGCATTGCTTAGTTGGGTTCTATCCCGTTATAATATCATTGTGCCTATTTTATACCGTGTGTTAATAATTCCTGGCTGACATTTCTCAAGCATTCTACTAATTCGGTGAAGGAATGGATTTTAATCAAAAATATTTTGTTTTATGTGCCCAAGCCTCGAATAACGACAGAGAACCTATTAAAGGGTCTTCTTGTTTTCCAGGTCAGTACTTACTTACATGCTTAATTGATCATTATAAGCCTTTAGTCAGGATTACAACCTAGTTTCTCATAACACCCTTGGTGTGTGTGTTAATCTTTATACATGAGTGGCGGGGGGACCTACAGTTCAAAGTCGATTCCGAACGACAGATTTTTGAGAAATATTTCATGGTAATTTAATTTTACTGCCAGCAATTTTCTGTAAAAATTCACCGAAAATATATTTTTCTTGTTTCGTTTTGTTCTAAAGGGTGTTTTTTATAGAGGTATAGAACTTTAAGTTGCAATAAAACAACGATGGATTATTCGATTAACATGAATTTTATTTATCCGAAAGATAATCTTGTGGCATTACATTTTAAATATGATTTCTGGCATATGACCGCCACGGCTGGCGCGGATTTAGTCCAATCTGGACGTTTGTGGCTTTACCGCATAGACCAATGACTTTACATAGCCCCACAGAAAGTAGTCTAGCGGTGTTAAATCGCAAGATCTTGAAGGCCAATTCACAGGTCCAAAACGTGAAATTAGGCGGTCACCATACGTGTCTTTCAATAAATCTATTGTGGCACGAGCAGTGTAACATGTTGCGCCGTCTTGTTGCAACCACATCTCCTGGACATCATGGTTATTCAATTCAGGAATGAAAAAGTTAGTAATCATGGCTCTATACCACCGATCACCATTGACTGTAACATTCTGGCCACCATCGTTTTTGAAAAAGTACGGACCAATGATTCCACCAGCCCGTGAAGCGCACCAAACAGTCAGTTTTTCTGGATGTTACGGTGTTTCCACATACACTTGAGGATTACCTTCACTCCAAATGCGGCAGTTTTGTTTGTTGACGTAGCCATTCAACCAGAAGTGCGCTTCATCGCTAAACAAAATTCGCTTATGAAAATCGGGAACAACGGTAATCTCGTTTTGGGCCCATTCGACGAATCTACGCCTTACTTGATGATCGTTTGGCTTTAAATCTTGCACGAGTTGGAAATTTGTAAGCACGCAAACCAAGATCCTTCCGCAAAATCTTCCATAAAGTGGATGGACACAGATCGAATTCCTGTGCTCGATGGCGGATGGACTCATTCGGGTCTTCCTCAATGCTACGCACGCTCTACAGCAGCAATAGCTTCTTCTGTACGCACCGTACAGCGTCTCTGGGGATGCGAGTTATCAATAAGAGTAAACGTGGTGCGAAAACGTTCCACGGTTAATCGAATTAACTGCTCTGATGGACGATTTTGTCGACGATAAAATGGACGTAGTGCGCGATACGTTTTCCGCACAGAACCATTATTTTCGAAATAAAATTGCACTATTTGCAAGCGTTGTTCAGGCGTGAGTCTATTCATGATGAATTGCCAAACCAAACTGAGAATAAATCACTTGACAGCTGTTAAATCGGCCGCCATCTTGAAAAGTAATGTCAACTTAAAGTTCTATACCTCTATAAAAAACACCCTTTAGTAGAAGAAAGGATTTGGAGATGTCACATGAAAAGGAAACTCTATGTTACGAAGAACAATCTTTTCAAAATTTCGTAATTATTTACCTCAAGAGCATTTTCCAGAAGACTGCTAAGAGAAGATCGTCTGGATTTTTTTTAAGTTACTAGAGCTGATAAACTAGGTCGTAATCCTGACTGGAGGGTTGTAATGGCCAATTATGTACGTATGTATGTACTAGAGCTGAGCATTTACCCGTGGCGTCAAAATGGGCCGCTATGAGTGCACAAGTGTGCTTTTGGTGTCAAGTCTAACACTTCAACCTACCTACCTACCTATCTAGAGCTAAGCTTTGAATTCGGAGCATTCGTTTAGCAAGACATGCCCTTGCTCCGTGAAACATTGTGGCTATTCTCTTCTACTAAATTCTATTTTGAGAGAAATAAAAAGAATTCAGATGCTTAACTATCATTGTTTGAGTTTCTAAGGTCACTTATCAGATATTTCTATATACAGCGAGAGGAAAATTGATTCTTATCAGTTACGAGCTATTTTACAATAGTAGTTCAAAGGTAAAAAGGTTCTTAAATTTTTTTTCTTTAAACATTTTTGTTTTCGCCTTAAAGGGTGAAATAATTTATTATGAAAGCAATGACAAAAAAAATGTGAAAAGATATGCCATTAGACGAATCTATTTTAAAAAATGTAAAAATTATTATTTCGTCTTCTTTGCATTCTAAAAATAGTAACAAACAAAATACAGCAAAAAAAAAAAATGAAAAAAAATTATACGAATTACAAATGAATTTATGCAAATGCAAAGAATAAAAATAAAATTATTTTTTTTTTATTCAATAATTTATAAATTCTTGTAGACGTCAGCAAAAATATTTGATGACGGAAATTAATACAAAAAAAAGTGTAAAAAATAGAAAAAAATTATAAACAATGTGAATAAAGATTATTTAAAACAATATCTAGTATGAATGTATTTATAATGAAAATATTGTAATTAATTCATTTTCATTTATAATCGCTAAACATGGGGTAAAAAAACCCCCACTTTTACCATACAGCTGATGATCACACAACGAGAGCGAGAGCGTAACAGTAGCAATACCAACAACACAATAAATTTATAATGATGGCAACACTTGCCGTTATTTTTCTGTATTTTTTTTTTTGTTTGTTTAAAAACACTTTAAAACGAATTATGATATGAGGGCGATTACGAATAGAGTTATTCTATGTGCGTACATATGTATGGGTGGGGGGGTGTGTATGTGTTTAATTCCATATATTCTTCCTTTTTGTACTTGTTCTTATAGAAATAAAATTTATTCTTGTGGTTGTTGTTGTTGTTATTGTATTTTTACACAGTTCCATTTGCTGTTGTTGTAATAATCAAACAGAACTTATGGAATAAACAACAACATTAACATGTAGGCATTAATAATAATCGTTACTATGAGTACCCCATATTAAACAGATCGTGGTTAGCACGAGAATAACAGGAAGAGAGCGAAAAAGAGTGGGGGGGGGGGAGGGGCAGAGCTACCACAAATATTTTTAAAAAGATTATTTTTGTATGTTTTTTTTTTTAAATTTCTTTTGTTATTGTATTCTTAAAATATCATTATTTAATTCCATTCAGTTTTTTTATTCTTTCATTCTTTTTTTTTTATGCCATCGCAGAATAAAACTCACTCACACTATAATGGAAAACACACAAAAAATCTGTTCTGTGTGGTTTGTGAACGGGTTTTGTTGTTGTTTTTTTTTATTTCACTGTTTTCGATTCGGTTTTTCTTTATTTTTTTATTGTTGTTTGTCTTTGAAAAATTCTGTCACGACATTATTCTACGAAGCTTTCGAGTGAACTGAGAGCCTATAGACGACAACATTTATCGAGAACTATTTTTATTTACAATCATCAACAACAACACACAACATCAACCAACAGCAGCAACCAACCAACAACAACAATAGCAAATATTCAAGTCCATTCTACTGCCAGCCAGCCAGCCAGCCAGCCAGCCAGTCTGTCGTTCGATCGGTTGGTTGTTCGGTCGTTGCTACAGTCGGCCTTAACAACGGTGCTGATTGAGTATTTAAAACAACAACAACAACAAAAAATATAGGTTTGTACTGTGCTGTGCTTTATCGCCTACAAGACAGCACCAGCACCAGCAGCAGCAGCTATAGCAACAACAATATCATTGTCTACAGCAAACTGTACAAGAACAACAACAACAACAATAATCATGAATTGAAAAGAGTATCAAACAAAATCTCAATCTCAACCTGTATAAATGAGAGTAACAACACCACACTGCTGTTGAAGAAGAAAAACGAAAAACACAAAAACACAAACAATAAACAAAAAACAGTAATAAAAATGCCGATACTGCATAAAACAAAAACAAAATATTAACCGGCTCCCCTTATCTATATTTCTCACTTTATATTATACTCTCTGTTGATCAATGTTGCCAGATGTGGGTGAATTTGTCCCCAATTAAAGGGGCCTGCTTAAAGCAAACTGATAGAAGTGGTGTCTCTTATCACCATTGTTATTTAGTGTAGTTTTGTTACGATAACATAGTGACTGCAAAGCCAATTAAAAGACCTCTATTATCTACCAAAGTTCTTCAGGCCCTGCAACAGTAAATTTACAACACTTAGTGCTGGTACTGAATACGGTGAGTTTGAAGACAAATGCTACACAAACTGTCCGTCAAAGTGTGTACCTTGAGAATATAATATGATCATATAAAGGTTTGGGCGAGAACATTGAAAACTGCCTGCAATGTGGCCATCAAATTTTTGGTCACCTAACAATCAATGGAAATTCTTTCGGGACGCCAACCTATCCCGGGTCAATTAAGGAGTCCTGCTCCACCGCTAGACTCAACTGGCCCTTGATGGATAGAAAGCGTACCAACCAATCACTTGGTCTTGGTCGTGATGTCATCTCAAACACAGTGGCCGTGCTTACAGGTCATTGCGTTATGGGTAGACACGCGGAGAGAATGAGGCTCCCATTTAACGACTTCTGCCGTGGATGCAGATCCGCTGAGGAAGAGGAGACTGTTATCATCCACTTTCTTTGTCAGTGCCCGTCTCTTGCTAGGTGTAGGTATAGGTTATTTGGCTCTCCATTTCTTGTCAGCTTGACAGCGCTATCATCTATTGATATCAAGGATATAGCTTAGTTCATCAAACTTTCTGGCTGGTTTTCCAGTATGGGGTTGTCGTGCTTTTGATGTGCAGCCCTTGCGCTGACCAACTTCTTCATTTTCCCTGATTTTGGTGGAACTTAGTCAGTACAGGGACTGCGTTCACCCGTGGCATCACAACGGGCCGCTATGCGTGCTCAAGTGAGCTTTGTCATATCAGAGCTACCACTCCGACCTAACTTAACATCAATTTGCGTATCCTTGTCGTTATCCTTATATTTACTGCTGCTCCTGATTTGAAAAAGTTTTCGTGAGCTGCTGTCGTCTAAGTACTTACTTAGTTACATGCTTAATTGGCCATTGACAACCCGATTAATGGATTTCGGCCTGCCTGAACACATCCTTTCATACTTCCACAAATCCCAGCATCAAATACATTGTTTCGCCAGAGCATCCTCCTCTATTCGAACGCCAAGACCCAGCCGGCGCCAGTTGGTCACACCAACCGATGACCGGGTTTTTTCGGTATGGTTCTTAAAACGCAAATAAGGTCCTGCTCTACGACTTCCACAAATCCCTGTTTCAGATACCAGTTTCGTTGGAACATCCTGGTCTAATCGAACGCCAGATGTTTATACGCAGCACAGCATCCATGTCGTTGAGGGGCTCATGCAGCTCATTGTAGAATCGGATGCGGAAATCAACGCCAACTTGCACTGGACCGAAGATCTCACGTATGACTTTTCTCTTGAACACTCTCAAGGCTGCTGCATCAGTGCTTAATAGTGTCCACGCCTCTGCGCCATAAAGAAGCACGGTGAGGACGAGCATCTTGTAGAGTATTAGTTTTGTCGTATGGGAGAAGTCTCTACTACTCAGTTGCCTATTGAGACCATAATGGTCTCTGTGAGCAAGAGTGATCCTGCGCTTGATCTCCAGACTATCATTATTTTTGGTGGTAATCACGAATCCAAGATAAATAAATTCCTTGGCTATAACGAAAGTGTAGTTATCGGCCGTAAGAGGTTCAGGTAATTTGTTGATGGCCATAGGGTATCGAGCGGGTAATTCACGGTTCCAACTTGATTTCATACTTTGCAGCAAGCTGTGTTTCCACAGGGCCTATTGTGATACGACAGTTTCACATTCTCCCCTATTCCAGGAACCACTCGGAGCTTCCGATGAAGCGACTCAGACGGCCAATATCCATGCTTAACAGTTTATCTAGGTCCTCCATGTAGTAGGCACCCAGGTGTCTCTTTCTCCTCTGACCAAGTGCCGGGTACGTGCACAGTAGGTGAAGAATAGTTTCATCCTCTTCCTCATCTCCACAGCTTCTGCAGAAAACATTCGTGAGATGTCCAAGACCAATACGCCTCGCATGCGTTCCTATAATACAATGCCCCGTAATAACCCCGATAACAGCGCTGAGCCTGCTTCTTTGGAGTTTAAGCAGAGTCGCCGTGCACCTCCCATCAAGCGTTGGCCAGATTTTAAGCGCCGTTCTGCCCTTATCCGAAGCCGCCCACCTACTGTTGACAAGGTCCACGATTACATTGTCAATTATAAGCCTGCAGGTATCCAAAGGGATCCCCAATGTAGAGAATTCATCAGAGAGTTCGATGGTCGTGCCCCTTCGGGCCAAATCATCCGCTCTGCAGTTGCCGAGAATATCTCTATGTCCCGGTGACTAAATGGTTGAAATGACCAATTATGTATGTTATATATGTATGTATGTATGTTGTTGCCAGAAGACTGCTGAGAGGAAGTAGGCGAAGAAATATTTTTTTGTTTGTCGATTCGTCTGGTCCTAGGGTTTTTATTTCCCCCTTCTGGGGAATATGTGTCATAAATTGGGATTTTTACTATCCAATCAATGTGTTAACACTACCAAAGAGAGTTGATCGTTAAATTTACGATTGTCTCTTTGTGTACAGAGGAGAGTGTACATGTTTATTCTTCTTTACCACTACGTATGCAGCTCTGCTCCCTCTACCATCATTTCCATTAACTACTTTGTATGCGAGTAAGGGGATACTGTTTGTTTGTTTGTTTTTTCTTCAATTCATTCTAACATACTACTCGTAGATAATTTTTTTTGTTTTTATTTTAAACAAAAAAAATTATTTTTTTTTTTCCATTTTTTATTAACGTTTCATTTCATTTAAGAATGACGTCAGTTTATGTGTTGTTTTTTTTTTGTTTTGTTTGTATTTAAACTTGTTTCTTGTCTCACTTGATTCTCTCTTTTATTTCTCACTCTTGATCTCGTAGAACATATTGTTGCTCTTATAAGTACAGAATAAGAGAATAACAGAAAAAAATACATTGTATCTCTGTTAAGCTATTAAGTGGCATTTATAAAACGATTAACGGGATTTTTGGTAATAATTTTTTATGTGATAATTTACTATTACAACAACTGCAACAACAACAACAACAGCAAGAAAGAAAAGAGTAAAAAAAAACACTGAACAACATTCTAATAACTTCGGCATATAAATCGTTGCGTTCCTTGACCCACTAATACATGCATTAGCCGAACGTTAAAGTTGAACGACTGCCAATGTCAAGACTAAATACTTCGTGTCAATAATTTTCCACACACACATTTTTTTTGTTAATGTTCTGCTGCAGTGTTCCAAACATCAATGCTTATTAGTGAAGCACCAGTGTTGACATTTATTATGGGCCGTCACTGGTTGCAACATTTTTATCCACCTGTTAGACATTTTTGAGTGTGTAAATATTTTGAGTCTTTTGGAGACAAAAATTGATTTTTTTTTAAAATGATGCGTATTGATGATCTACATAATTACGTATAGTATTGGAGGAAATAATAGGGACACTTGAAAATGTTTATTTCTACAAAACTCTACTAGACGTTCATCCTCCCCGTGCATGGACACTATTAAGCACTGATGCAGCAGCCTTGAGAGTATTCGAGAGAAAAAAATCCTACGTAAGATCTTCGGTCCAGTGCGAGTTGGCCTTGATTTCCGCATTCGATCCAACAGTGAGCTGTATGAGCTCCTCAATGACATGGTCGTTGTGCAGCATATTAACAGCCAGAGCGGCTAAGCTGGCTCCGCCATGTCGTTCGAATGGAGGAGGATGCTCCGGCGGGACTAGTATTTGATGCGCATATCTGCGGAAATCGGCGAAGAGGACGACCTTGTTTCCGTTGGAAGGACCAAATTGAGGAAGCCCTGTCATCGTTTGGTGTGACCCGCTGGCGTAGGCGCGCAAGGAGCAGAGGCGCCTGGAAGCCAACACACTACCTACTAGACTACGGTGAATTCGGCAGCAGCCGGCGACAGTAATAGTCGCATTGGAGCTCAAAAAAAGTGAAACAATCGCGACTCCGAATTATCGAATCGAATTCTGATGTCATCTGTGCGCTAAGATCATGCGATTTAATGCCGTGGCTTTTATTTCTTTGGGGTTTTATCCAATCTCAGGTTTATGCGAATAAGCCAGAAGCAATTTTGGAACTTAAATCCGAGATTCAAAGCTTCATCGCTGAGATACAGCTACGTTTCCATTAAAATTTCATGGAAAATTTCTTGAAAAGTGTAATGATTTGGCATTAGAACTGTGGCTGCCATTTTAGGGTTGCTTTAATCCATAAGTCGTTAAAGTTTCATCCTTTAAGTCGCCTACTAGACTACAGGCAGTGTGTTGGCTTATTAGATATGAGGCCACGGTTTAAACCCCAAGCCAGACATCTCCAACAAAAGGAAATATGAAAACAATATTCCTTCGGCGCCTTCCTCTCAGCACATTTCTGGAAAAAAACTCTGAGGCCATAGCTGATAGGCCTACTCGGAATCCTATATGATCTTCGTTGATAGTCAGGTTGCCCTAATTGCCATTGCATCAGTCTGGTGCAAATCACGGCTCCTAGGCGAGTGCAAGGAGTCGTTAAGGACTTTTTGGACCAGAACGAATCCGTCTATGCTGGCTTCCGGATCAGAGCGGAATACTCGATAATGAGACGGCGCTTGCTCTCGCTAGATTAGATCCACTTTCTGAGGGCGATGTGATTGTTGGTTCTGATCCCCCAATCTGCCATCTCTACGGCCTCATCAATGGATGAGTCATGGGGGGGAGGAGCAGTGGCGTTGGGGTAATGGATATTCCAAGTAGGGATGACTGGAATCCTAATGCGGTCGTGCCCCCGGAAGTCCTGGATATATATACCGACGGCTCTAAATTCGATAATGGTGTTGGAAGCGGTGTCTACTCTGGGAAACTGGACCTGAATATTTCTCTCCATCTGCCAGACAACTGCAGTGTGTTTCAGGCGGAGGTGATGGCAATTTACCGGGCCGTTCAATGGATCCTCGTCAACGATGCTCCTTTCACTCGTGTCTCGATCTTTTCTGAGATAGTCAGGCCGCGATAAGATCTCTATCGGGTTGCGTGATTAACTCTAGGATCGTTAGGGAATGTCGCCGCTGTCTCGACCTCCTCTCGGAGCACTTCACCAGTGTCTCTCTGGTGTGGGTGCCCGGGCACAGTGAAATTCCGGGAAGCTGTAGGGCCGACGAGCTCGCCAGAGCTGGTGCGCTCCTTCCGGAATTGGGTATGCCTTTTGGCTCGGTCAAGTTGACCATTGCGCGGAGGTTCTTTCGGGACGCCAACCTATCCTGGGACAATGAGGAGTCCTGCTCCACTGCTAGACTCACCTGGCCCAAGATGGATAGTAGGCGTACCAACCGATTACTTGGTCTTGGTCGTGATGTCATCTCGACTACAGTGGCCGTGCTTACAGGTCATTGCGTCATGGGTAGACACGCGGAAAGAATGAGGCTCCCTTTCAACGACTTCTGCCGTGGATGCAGGTCCACTGAGGAAGAGGAGACTGTTGTTCACTTTCTTTGCCAGTGCCCGTCTCTTGCTAGGTGTAGATATTTGGCTTCCCATTCCTTGTTAGCTTGACGGAGCTATCACCTATTGATATCAAGGATACAGCTTCGTTCATCAAACTTTCTGGCTGGTTTTCCAGTGCGGGGTAGTCGTGCTTTTGTTGTGCAGCCCTTGCACTGACCAACTTCTTCCTTTTCCCTGATTTTGATGGAACTTGGTCAGTACAGGGACTGCGTTCACCCGTGGCGTCTCAGCGGGCCGCTATGCGTGCTCAAGTGAGCTTTGTGATAACAGAGCTACCACTCCGACCTAACCTAACATCAATTTGCGTATCCTTTTCGTTATCCTTGTGTTTAATGCTGCTCCTGATTTGAAAAAGTTTTCATGAACTGCTGTCGTCTAAGTACTTACTGAGTTACTTACTTAATTGGCCATTAACAACCTGATTAACGGATTTCGGCCTGCCCTTTACACATCCTTTCATACTTCCATAAATCCCAGCATCAAATACATTGTCTCGCCGGAGCATTCTCCTCTATTCGAACGCCATGCCTCATTAATTGGATTGTTATGTTTCTAGGCGTCTATGGCCTGCTATAGACAGTGTAAGAACAGGTTGGCTGTTGGGCTTGGATAAGGCCAGCTTAAGGTTAATTATTGGGTTTATTATGGGGCTCTGCGAGGTTAGATCGCTGACAATGATCTGGAACAGAACCCAGTCGGACTATTGCAGGGTATGTTGCTATGAGGAGGAGTTGGAGACTATAGAACCCTAACCAACAACAATATTTTCGAAAGAATATGAACATTTGCTTACTTTCATTGACAAATAATGAGAAACGCTTCAGAAAAACGCGTGATTAAGCAATTAACGCCTACAAACTGAATAATTATTGTGTGTTTTATTGTCACTTAACCGCTTCCTAATTTTGATTGACTGGAAACAAGAGGAAAAACCCCATCTTTACGTTCAGTGTCAGTCATGGGAGAGTGGGAAATTCCGCCAAAAAAAGCTGAAAGAAAGTCAACATTAATAAGAAATCAATGAGTTTGTAGGGATTCATTAAGAACAAAATTAAGTTTCTTTGTATAAAATTTCCACCTTTAGATAGAACGCCTAGCGTAAAATCACTTACGTACACCTTTTCTCAAGAACACATGCCGAGACAAGAGAACAAATGATCGTGAGTGAGAGTACGTACAATGGTGGTGGGTGAGTAAGTGACATGCAAAAATCATTAATTTCAAGTGGCTGTTTACAATTGCCACTTCACGCTCTATTGTTAGTTGTACGGTTCATTTGCTTTATTTTTAATCTCTTTCTAGGTACTCGAATAATTCCTAAACACTTGAAAAATTAACAGGACAAGACAAGCCTAGAGACAAGAGAGCCTAATAGCCAGACAATAGAATAAAATTTAAAACAAAAAAAAGGATGTTTAACTAAAATACACGCAAAACAAAAAAAAAAAACTTGAAATAATAAAACAGAATAGCGCAGGGGACCCTGTAATAATATTTCCCAACTACAAATATAATAAGAGAGAGAGGCCGGTTGTTCGAAGCATACAATGTGTATGAGTGCATGCATGCACACAGGCACTGAGAAGACAACATGTTGCCTGTTTTATTATTAATACCATTATCTTGAGTGTTGTTGTTCTTGTAAAATGTTTAGTTAGTTACCGTTACCGTTATTGTTGTTGTTATTGCCTATTGTGGCCGCTCAGTGTATTACATTTCGAAGGCAATACAAATCCAACTTAAAGGTATAAATTGTTGCGATAACAATGGAAGCAACAGAGAGGATGAACGAAAGGAAAATAAAGAACCACTTGAGAAACACAATGGATACGAGGCGACATCATAATAAAATGGTTGTTTATACCGAGTATTGTAAGCGAGTTTTTCTTTTTTCTTTTTCAAAATATTTCAAATAATAGCCGTGTATACACTGAGAGAAAAATGGAAGGAATACGGGGACTTTCGATGGCATGCATTGGAATAATTTATAAGCCGATCGTAAAAACAACTTTGAAACAAATTCACTGAGCTTTTAATACCAACTAGACAAAAATTATGTTGCTTAGGTACCAGAGATCAGCAATGATCATAAGCACTCATGAAATGTTGAATATAAGTGAGTCAACAATATTGAAATTTAACTCTGTACTCTGATTCATTCATACTCACTACAATGTTGATTTATAAGTACAGGTTGCAATGAGCATGCATACAACGTTGACATCAAACTCATACCATTCCAAATATGTTTGATTCATAAGCGAGTGACTCGAATCAATCATCACGGCACATAAAATGCACATAAGCAAAAAAGACAGAGCATCAAGCAGAGCAAACACACAACATTCTAGTGAGTATTTTAGTGTTCGTACGCGATTCATACTTATTTTGTGATTCGTGTGAGACACCATCTCTTTGTCAACTATAAGGCAGCCTGCGATAGCCCTATAAGGGATCGTATTTTTGCTGTAATGTCTGAACTCGGTATACCTGCGAAGCAGAATGACGTTGAGCAATTCCTGCAGCTCTGTCAAGGTAGGAAGGGACCTCTCCGAACCTTTGATACCGTGCGAGGTTTCAGACAAGGCGATCCCTTATCATGCGACCTCTTCAACTTTGTCATGGAGAGCGTTCTGCGAAAGGCGGGTGTGCATTGCTGTGGCACTATTTTTCAAAAAAGTGTCCAGTTGCTAGCGTACGCTGACGGCATGGACATCATAGAGCGTACCAATCGAGATGTTACTGTGCTGCCTTTAGTGCTATTGAACATGAGTCTATTAAGGTGGATCTGGCAGCAAATGACGGCAAAACAAAGCATATGTTATCGACAAGTAGAGACGTGCGGCGTATTGGATCTCAGATCACGGCCGATAACTATACTTTCGACACAGTCAAAGAATTTATTTATCTTGGCTCTGCCGTTAGCACCAAAAATGATGTCAGTCTGTTGCTACCAACAGATTGCTACTATGGTCTCAATAGGCAATTGAGTAGCAGAGACCTCTCTCGTACGACAAAACTAATACTCAATACAAGACGCTCATCTTCCCCGTGCTTTTTTTTATGGCGCAAAGGCATGATGATGCAGCAGCCTTGCGAGTATTCGAGAGAAAAAAATCTACTTAAGATTTTCGGTCCAATGCGAGTTGGCGTTGATTTCCGCATTCGATCCAACAGTGAGCTGTATGAGCTCCTCAATGGCATGGACAGTCAGAGCGGCTAAGTTGGCTCCGCCATGTCGTTCGAATGGATGAGGATGTTCCAACGAAACTGCTTTTTGAAACAGGGATTTGCGGAAGTCGGCGAGAAGCAGGATCTTATTTGCGTTGGAAGAACCAAATCGAAGAAGCCCAGTCATCGATTGGTACGGCCAACTGGCGTAGGCACGCAAGGAATAGAAGCGCCTGGAAGGATGTTTTAAGGCAGGCCGAAATCCGTTAATCGGGAATGTTAATGGCCAATTAAGTAATGTTGAGTTATGGAGAGTCCAAATCAACAATAACATACGTGTTGTTAGGTATGAATATGAGTGATGAGCACTTCAAACAATGAATATGAGTAGAGGAGGTTCCATGATATTAAAATAAGTATGAATGTGTATAAGTATCAGAAATTATGAGTATGATTCCATTCTACTCATCTGATATCTGTTAGCTACTATCATAGAAGGGCATGAGACAACAAACCAGTGATGCTTCCAGGTCTGGTTGGCCCCGGAGCAGCCGTTCTTTTAAGAATGTCACCTAGTACAGCGGAGTATCGACCAGACGATGCGACAGATCTAAGAGATTTGTTAAAAGAGAATATTGTTACAGACAGTGCATTAGATGCAAGCCTACATATATACATAGTTGGTCATTACAACCCTTCAGTCAGGATTACAGCCTAGTATCTCACACCACTTAGGTTAGGTTAGGTTGGTGTGGTAGCTTTGATACCGAAGGCTCATTTGAGCACGCATAGCAAGCCGTTGTGACGCCAAAGGTGAAGTTGGTCAGCGCAAGAGCTGCACATTTAAATCACGACTACACCACGCTGGAATACCCGCCCGTAAGTTTGATAAACTAAGCTATATCCTTGACATCAATGGATGATAGCTCCGTCAAGCTGACAACGATTGGAGAGCCAAATAACCAACATGTAGCTGCACCTCGCAAGAGATGGGCATTAACAAAGAATGTGGATAACAGTCTCATATTTCTCAGTGGATCTGCACTCACGGCAGGTAAGTGGCATCTCCAAGTCGATTGAAGAGGATACCGGTAGTATTGCATCAGCTCTGTCGAGCTCGTCGGCTCTGTAGTTCCCCAGAAATTACTGTGCCCGGGGACCCAGATATGTGTAACACTGAAGCGCCCAGAAAGAAAGTTGAAACAGCAGCGACATTCCTTGATGATCCTGGAGGTATTCACAACGTTCGACAGAGATCTTATGGCAGCCTGACTATTAGAAAAGATCGAAATGCGGGTAAAGGGAACACCGTAGACGAGGATTCATTGTGCAGCTCGGTAGATGGCCATTACTTCCGCAACACCACATATGTTGTGTGTGTTAATTTTATAAATGAATGGCGAGATCGACAGTTTAAAGACGACTTCGAACGACAGAATTTTTTACAGAAACTTTTCATGCCAATTTTCATTTACTCTCAGGGTTTTTTCGAGAAATATGCTGAGAGCAAGTCGCCGAAGAAATATTTTTCATACTTCGTTTCGTTAGAGATGTCTGATCTGGGCTTTGAACCGTGGCCTCTTGTCTAATAAGCCAACACACTACCTATTAGACTACGGTGAATAGACTACTAGATGCAAGCCTATGATCGTCATAAGAATATATGGCCCCAAACAACTCATATTATAAAGACTACAATCAGGGGATGGCCCCTACTCATGCAGTGCATTGTGTTGGAACTAGGAAAATATGTTATGGGAATAGAGGAAAGGGGAAGTAGTGTTTGTGAACACTAGATTTGAGTCTCTTTATATTCTAGGTGACAGGAAAGTCTTCTGCACCTCCGGATAGTCCGGCTAAAAAATGAATTTTGTCTGTAATGAAGTAAGCGACCCGCTGGCCAATCGACTACAAATGGAAAAACAAGTCTTACATGAATACGCAATGCCTGAAAACAAGTTCCCTTATTTCGATCGCGCAAAAACCCGTCGTAGTCGCCTTATTCTTGTTGGCAGAGTGTTTGGCTTATTTGACGTGAGGCCACGGTTTAAATATCAGGTCAGACATCTCCAGCAAAACGAAATTCGGAAAAGTATTTCTTCGTCGTCTTCCTCTCAGCAGATTTCTGGCAAAAACTCTGAGAGTAAATGAAAACTGGCATGAAAAGTTTGTGTAAAAAATTCTGTCGTTCGAAGTCGACTTGAAAACTGTAGGTCCCGCCATTTATGGATAAAATTAACGCACATACAGCATAAGTGGGATGAGAAGCTAGGCCGTAATCCGGACTGAGGGTTGTAATGATCAATTATGTATGTAATGATGTGTGCAATCCACTGGGCAATCGACCAGAAACGAATGTGCTCTGGAAGAAAAACAAGTCTTACGTATGAATACATGATGCTCGGGAACAAATCCCCTTATTTCGATCGAACAAAATCCGTTGTAGTTGCGATAGACCAGTGAAACATAAGCCTCATTGCTAGGGTGCTTCAATGAATTAATAGAGTTGTATACCCTACCGTCCGTAACAGCCCTTTTGCCTCCTGTATGCGTTCGAGAAGATTCAAAATAGACTTCGAGACAATGGCTCATACATGGGAGTTGTATTTGATTCTCGGTAGGATGTAAATGGTGTAAGTAGTAAGAAGAAGAGATGAGGTGAAGTATTGCTTGCACTGCCTTAAGAAACTGAGGAATTTGAATGTTTCTTTCAGCAGCTGAAAAATGTGCAGGTTCCAGCCGACATTACATTGAATTTTCATGACCAAATCGAAATCATCCAGAGCTTCTACCAATCCTTTAGGATAACAACCTAGCTTCTCATCACACCACCAGTTCCAGCGGACATCGCTTTAAATTTTCGTGATCAGATGATCCCTTTAGGATTACAACCTAGCTTCTCATCACATCCCGCATGTGGCGTGTGTTAATTTTATTCATGGGTGGCAGAGCCTACAGTTTAATGTTGACTCCGAATGGCAGATTCTTTAAGAATCTTTTCATGGCATACTACCCATTAAGCTACTACTCACTCTTAAGTTGCCTAAATTGTTGTTTTCATGATTTGAGAAGAAGCTAGAGGGATAGAGGTTATCCCTATCATGTTCCAATCACTGACGGCGATAGTCGGGACGATCACGGCCGGTAACATTGTCGGGGTTATGATCGCGAGTGGAGAAAATTGAACCTCAGTGGCGAAATACGTGGAGAGCATTCTAAGACTGAAGAAGAGGGATCTTGAGGCTGCGAACCATGTGGGCATAGATAAAACTGGCACACGTGTCAAGCGAAATTCGAGTCAGGGGCCTGGACGAAAGGAATAGTGGAGGCACTTAGACACGCAATCCGGACGTGGATATGAACACGCAGGGGCCAAAGGGACTCCACTCCGAAGTAATACCACCGTAGTTCCGGAGTGGGCACAACAAGTCCACGAGAGGAGGGGGGATTTAGTGGGTGAGGGCCCAACACACGGAGGACGTGCTGACTTCCTCTATGGTGCGGTTAGGTACATTTACCCCTCCTCGGCGTAAAAAAAATCAATTTCCAACTATGTTAGTTATTGGGCAAATGTTTATACAGTGAGCGTCAAAAGAAACTTTACACTATGGATAAAACTTTTACCACTTAAGGAGAGTGCCCTAAAAATTTTTCCAAAATTTCGAAAATTTTTTTTTAATTTTTTTTGTTTTTAATTTTAAAATAAAAATAACAGTAATCTATTAATGTATATTTTTTTTAGTGTTCAGTTTCTTTTGATGCTCACTGTATGTAGTCTGTTTAGATACAATTTTTCTCTCAGTGCAAGCCGGCTTAGACAGCCATTTAGCATTTAGAGCTGCTGAAGTGAGATTTATTAAAGCCTGGCTTACAAAAGAGATTTTATTTAATAACCACTTGAAAATTTCAAAGATGATACCAAAAAAAAAAACAAAAAAAAACAAAAAAACTAAGAACAAACAAATGTTCGAAGGCGTAAAAATCTCTATGACGTCCAACAATAAACAACACTTGAAATCACTGCGGGATAGGCCAAGTAATTGATGAAGAATATAACACCGCCGCTCCTAAAGCGAATACAAGAACCCAAAACCAATCAATTTACTTTACAACAACAACAAAGGGAGAAGATGTACATACATACAAAAACAAAGGTGCGAAGTTTCTTTGAAAACGTTTAGAGATGTTGCACGATGTGTGCTGTGTGTGTGTGTGAATTTCAAGGACCTTCCTTGCCTTTGAGAAAAAAATTTTGTTCTTTTCTTACCTGCACAATGGGATGAAATATAATTACAATAACAATAAATGAAAGAAAATAAAATAGAGAACAGAGAACGGCCTATAAGTGTCATAAAATGTTTTCAAGATAAACTCTTACGATCGATAATACATACATACGAGACAATACAATACAATAGCCCAAGTAGGTAGATAAATGGCTCAGCTGGGCTTAGTTCAGTTCAGCTGAGCTGAGAATAGCACACTGCCAGTTTAAATAAACGAAAAAAAAACCGAAAACACTTGCTTGTTGGACTAGAAAACAAAACGAAAATATAAGAAACGAAAGAAAAAGTAAGAAAAAGCTGAAAAATTAAGGGGGGAAGACAACAACAATCAAATATTTAAGATTTAAGCAAAGAAAGGCACTACAAACGACCATAAAAGGTTTCGCGAGCATTGTTCAGAAGGCTCTATAAACTCTAGGAATTACAAGCAAACATGAAAGCAGCAAGAAATTGTAGAAAATTATGTGAGAAAGAGAGAGAGCGAGAGAGAGAGTGAACGATTTTGTATGACTGTAAAGAATGCAAGAACAAAACTGTTTTAAAACATCATAAAAGATTTTGTGCTAGACTTAGAAGCGCCATGTTCAAGAGTAACATACCGAATGTTGGAACAACCAACAACAATAGCAACACAAATCTATGTATGTATGCGTGCATTGCACTTGATGGCAACCTGTTAAATGTAATAAAACAGCGTCATAGCATGTGAAGAGGATGGGTGAATGGCTGGCTGAATGGTTTGGGTTGTATGTATGAATGCCCAAGACCGTTGATTGTTGTTCTTTTTTTGTTTCTGTTCTGAGGTTGAGTTTTTCAAGTGGTTGCAATAAAATTCAACAACAACAACAACTATACGCTGCTGCTGTATGTACGTAGCACATGTAACTTCTTAAGAACACAGCCATAGAATGTATGTAATATACACAGGCAACTTAGCTAACAGAAGCATTAACAAAACGAACGAACATTTGAACAATTTGGCGATATTTCGTGGGTTAATAACGTTTTATTTCACGTTCGTTTCTTTGCTTTTGTTTTGTTACACAAATTTCGTGGAACTCAAGGTGTCACAGAAATTAAATACAAAATAAAATTGCCTCTCTATTGTTTACAGGATGGATGATAACATGGCACTTAAATGATTTTATTTTCATAGGAAAAATTTTTTGAATGAATTTTTAATATTTATTACGGGTCCAGACATCAATTAAAATTCATTGAATTTTTATTATTATAAGCAGGCCCCTTTTCCAGAAATTAGGAGAGGAAAATATTGAACATATTTCTCTGGGATTATCCTTTTTAACGGCAACAGAACTTAAATTAGAAACTACTTGCCAAGCACAAATCAGCAATGAATCGTTTTTTCGCTACTCATAAAGACTCATGAAATTTTGAATATTAATGAGTCAACAATATTGAAATTTAACTATGTATTCTGATTCATTCATACTCACTACAACGTTGATTTATAACAACAGGTTGCAATAGGTATGAGTACAACGTTGACATCAAACTCATACCATTTGAAATATGTTTGATTTATAAGCGCTACTCATTTAGATTCATAATACTTTAGAAAAATAGTTATAATAAAGGGTGTTTTTTATAGAGGTATAGAACTTTAAGTTGCAATAAAACAACGATGGATTATTCGATTGATTGACATGAATTTTATTTATCCGAAAGATAATCTTGTGGCATTACATTTTAAATATGATTTCTGGCATATGACCGCCACGGCTGGCGCGGATATAGTCCAGTCTGGACGTCCAATTTTCGATGACTTTTTCCAACATTTGTGGCCGTATATCGGCAATAATACGGCGAATGTTGTCTTCCAAATGGTCAGGCGTTTGTGGCTTTTCCGCATAGACCAATGACTTTACATAGCCCCACAGAAAGTAGTCTAGCGGTGTTAAATCAAAAGATCTTGGAGGCCAATTCACAGGTCCAAAACGTGAAATTAGGCGGTCACCAAACGTGTCTTTCAATAAATCTATTGTGGCACGAGCTGTGTGACATGTTGCGCCGTCTTGTTGAAAACACATCTCCTGGACATCATGGTTATTCAATTCAGGAATGAAAAAGTTAGTAATCATGGCTCTATACCGAGCACCATTGACTGTAACGTTCTGGCCACCATCGTTTTTGAAAAAGTACGGACCAATGATTCCACCAGCCCATAAAGCGCACCAAACAGTCAGTTTTTCTGGATGTAACGGTGTTTCCACATACACTTGAGGATTACCTTCACTCTAAATGCGGCAGTTTTGTTTGTTGACGTAGCCATTCAACCAGAAGTGCGCTTCATCGCTAAACAAAATTCGCTTATGAAAATCGGAAACAACGGTAATCTCGTTTTGGGCCCATTCGACGAATCTACGCCTTACTTGATGATCGTTTGGCTTCAAATCTTGCACGCAAACCAAGATCCTTCCGCAAAATCTTCCATAAAGTGGATGGACACAGATCCAATTCCTGTGCTCGATGGCGGATGGACTCATTCGGGTCTTCCTCAATGCTACGCACGCTCTACAGCAGCAATAGCTTCTTCTGTACGCACCGTACAGCGTCTCTAGGGATCCGAGTTATCAATAAGAGTAAACGTGGTGCCAAAACGTTCCATGGTTAATCGAATTAACTGCTCTGATGGACGATTTTGTCGACGATAAAATGGACGTAGAGCGCGATACGTTTTCCGCACAGAACCATTATTTTCGAAATAAAAATGAACTATTTGCAAGCGTTGTTCAGGCGTGAGTCTATTCATGATGAATTGCCAAACCAAACTGAGAATAAATCACTTGACAGCTGTTAAATCGGTCGCCATCTTGAAAAGTAATGCCAACTTAAAGTTCTATACCTCTGTAAAAAACACCCTTTACTTATAAATGACTCGAGTGATGCGAGTGACTCGAGTGACTCGAATCATTTATCAAAATTTACATTCTTAGTCGTAATTGCATTTACAGAAAAAGATAAAAGACACATAAGCAAAAAAGACAGATTATCAAGCCGAGCAAACACACAACATTCTAGTGAGTATTTCAGTGTTCGTACGCAATTCATACTTATTTTGTGATTCGTGTGACACATCATCTCTTTGTCGACTATAAGACAGCCTGCGATAGCCCCATAAGGGATCGTGTTTTTGCCGCAATGTCTGAACTCGCTATACCTGCCAAGCTGATAAGACTATGCAGAATGAAGTTGATCAATTCCTGCAGCTCCGTCAAGGTAGGAATGGACTTCTCCGAAGCTTTTGATAGGTTTCAGACAAGGCGATCCCTTATCATGCGACCTCTTCAACTTCGTCATGGAGAGCGTTCTGCGAAAGGCAGGAGTGTAACGCAATGACACTATTTTTGAAAAAAGTGTCCAGTTGCTAGCGTACGCTGACGGCATGGACATCATAGGGCGTACCAATCGAGATGTTACTGTGCTGCCTTTAGTGCTATTGAACATGAGTCTATTAAGGTGGATCTGGCAGTAAATGTTTTGCCCTCAAAGTATATGTTATCGGCGTGCGGCGTATTGGATCTCAGATCACGGCCGATAACTATACTTTAGAGACAGTTAAGGAATTTATTTATCTCGGCCCCGCCGTTACCACCAAAAATGATGTCAGTCTGGAGATCAAGCACAGGATAACTCTTGCCAACAGTTGCTACTATGGTCTCAATAGGCAATTGAGTAGCAGAGACCTCTCTCATACGACAAAACTAATACTCAATACAAGACGCTCATCTTCTCCGTGCTTTTTTATGGCGCAAAGGCATGGACCCTATTAAGCACTAATGCAGCAGCCTTGAGAGTGTTCGAGAGAAAAAAAATCTACGTAAGATCTTCAGTCCAGTGCGAGTTGGCGTTGATTTCCGCATTCGATCCAACAGTGAGCTGTATGAGCTCCTCAATGACATGCACGTTGTGCAGTGTATTAACAGTCAGAGCGGCTAAGTTGGCTCTGCCATGTCGTTAGAATGGAGGAGGATGTTCGAACGAAACTGCTATTTGAAACAGGGATTTGCGGAAGTCGGCGAAGAGCAGGACCTTATTTGCGTTGGAAGAATCAAATCGAAGAAGCCCAACAAATACAAAGTTTTTAAATAAAAAAATTATAGGATTTTTAAGAGGCCATTTCCTGTTTTTATTTTGACAAAACTTTTCCAGATGATCTCTTAATGTTGTAAAAACGTAAATTTTTTGAATTCAAACAAAACTTTTTTATATGATCGTGGTTGAACAACCGACTTAGTGAGGCTACAAACCATTGAAAAAAAAGCTTTGAATGTGCTTTCAGTGCAACTACAATATGTTAATAACAGTGTGTGATACAGTGTTCTTTAAAGCATGTTTATCGTGTGATATTTGCAATAAAATATGCGTCCTTGTTCCTCCTTCAGCCATGCAGGGCCTAATCATTGTCCATGTTGAGCAGTAAAGCAAAGATGCTGTACGCATTATTCATGGTCTGAAAGTAAAAATTTGATAAACGTGGACTCAATTATAGAACTCAAAGCAAATTTATTTAAAAATACCTTTGAAAACGTGGGTAAGCCGATATCAAAAAAGACTCCTGCCTTCAAAATAACCGGTTTCTGTAGAGACTGCATGTATAACAATATAAGTCGGCGATTATAGGCTGACATCTCGGACCAGTTGCTATTGTAGATGCTATTTAGCACAGCAGCGGATTCAATAGTCAGATTATTGGCATAATAACAGGGCAAATAAATTTGTAAAATCATCACTACTGCGTACAGGATGAGAGACAGGAAATTAAGAGGATCCGCTAAAGCATTAAAGTTTTGTAAACGATACAGACTAAAGCATAAAACCAAGGCGCTCATTAGAATTTGTGCCAAAATGGGATACGATACTATGGCCTCACAGGCGCGTGACATGCTGGGATTAGAAATATAAAAGTGTTTTTCCTTAAAGTTTTCTCTTATATTTAGGTTTACCTTTTCAATTTAATATCAGTTTTGATTAACGTCACCAATTTCTTGGTAATCTGCTCATTTGTATCACCACCTTTGGCGTTTGTACCCAATTTCTCCAAACGCATGGCCATCACTTTAAAGTGCAAAGCCAAGTGCTGGATCATGTAACAGAATAACGAATCCATTGTACAATTGGATAAACATGTAAGCGGCATTGCAAATAATTCATAAAAGTACGCGTACCAAAACTTTAAGGGATCTTGTATATTAAACGGCGTCCAGTAGGCAAATGGCATTTGGTAAGTGTCGGAAAAGGGTACAGCCATTAAGGCACTTATCACCACACCCAAACTGCATGCAATATAAAGGAATGCCACAATGCCAAACATTTTCATTTTACGCTGCCACATGACACATTCTTCGCTTGTCCGCAATTCAAACATGTCATCATGTTGCCAGTCGTCAAACAGGGATTTGACCAATTTGTCATGATACCAGAGGGTAATAATCTTAACAATCATAGCATTTTCCGTCAAAGCAATGTAAAGGATATCGTTGGCCTGGTTTAAATCTTCACTGAATACCACCTCCAACCACATGACGACGGTGGCGGTAATTGTAAGCGGTACGTGTATTATTAATTTGCAATAAATGACAGGAACTGTTGGAAACCGTTTACGTAACGTTTCGTTCGTCAGCAGACCAATGCCGGACAGAATCGTAACAATTAAATGCGACTTTTGCAACGTATCGAATGACATTTTCTCTTCTACGACGGCTGCTTTTGACTTGACTTGACTTTGGCATTCTTCAACATTCCGTTTAATTTATAGGCAGTTTGATGGCAGAATTGCTTACAATTGCTTAAGCACAGTGTAACGAAGTGTTGTAAAATATTTACGGAGGCAAGTGCAATTCACATAAATAACAAGAATTTTAAATACAATTTTTTAAATAAAAAAAAAATGGCAGGAAGTCAAAAAAGAATGAAGGCAGAAGAAAAAAATTCTTGAAAAGTAAGGATGAAAGGTGACAGAGAGAGAGAGAGAGAGATAGAGAAAGAGAAAGGAAAAAATTAAAGAAAAAAGAAGTAGGGACTAAGTGGAGTATCATCTCATCAGTTAGTCAATGCCCCGAGATATATTCCTACCGATAGGGGTGCTAACTTCCTAAGGCCATTAGAGAAACTCTGGCCTAGTGTTTGAGCCTTGACAGCATAAATCACGTATGTTTAGAAAATGTATATTTTTATTTTTATTTATTATTATAATGATTGTTTTTCTGATGCAACAAAATCAATTATCTTATAAATTACAACACCAGAATCAAATGAGTTACATAATACATTGAAATTGAAAAAAAAAATTGAAAGAAAAATTGAAAGAATAAATAAGAGGTAATATAACAAAGTCAATGAAAATTGAAACGATAAATTTATGAATTTTTGTAATAACTCCTTAACAAGCTTTTAAATCGCACTGCGTTGCTAGTAAATTGAATATTTGGGGGGAGATTGTTCCAGAGATGAATGGTATTTATATAAAATTGGTGAAAAGAAGCCCTCTTTCGGTATTTGAATGTTCGAATATTATTGTTTCTCGCAGACGAAGTGAATACTAATTTGTTATAAAGATAGTCAGGTTTTTTGTTGTTATAGTTTTATGTAAAAAAATAAGATTTTTAAGCTTCATATAGTCATCGAGGTGCATTCCACGGACATGTACTAAATACGGAGATATATGGTAAAATCTTTTCAAAGCAAAAATATATCGAACAATATTATTAAATGTTATGTTGAGCTTTCGCTTCAAGGTCATATTGCATCCAGCAAAAATCTCAGAGGCATATAAAAGAGAAGGAATTAAATACGTTTTTGCAATCAGCATCCTTATCCTCATGGGTGTAAAGTGTTGAGTCTGCCATAGGCTTCTAATCTTCACATAAACTATGCCACATGCTTGATTAATGTGATCCGACCATGTCAGCGAGCTATTAAAAGTAACGCCCAAATTTTTGGCTGTATTTACCAATTGAATTTTTGTCCCATTAAGAGAAATATTCAAATTCCAATATCTCTAGAGAAAACGGGTTTACCCAGAATGTCCAGTCGAAAAACTAACCAAGGTCTTTAAAGATTCCCTATTTGGGTAACGTAAGGTTTATATCATTATATTACCACTTATATTTATATTACCACTCAGTGTGGTTTATATCAGCAATGAATCATTTTTTCGCTACTCAAAAGCACTCATTAAATTTTGAATATAAGTGAGTCAACAATATTGAAATTTAACTACAGACTCTGATTCATTCATACTCACTACAACGTTAATTTAAAGGTATAGGTTGCAATGAGTATTCGTACAACGTTGACATCAAACTCATACCATTCGAAATATGTTTGATTCATAGGCGTCCTACTCATTTAGATGCATAACTTTAGAAAAATACTTATAAATGAATCGAGAGCAGCACGCAGAGCAAACATACAACCTTTTAGCAAGTATATTAGAGTTCGTACGCTTATCATATTTATTTTGTGCTTCGTGTATATGTTGAGTTATGGAGAGTCGAAATCAACAATAACATACGTGTTGTTAAGTATGAATATGATGAGCACTTCAAACTTTGATTATGTGTAGAGAAGGTTCCATGATATTAAAATAAGTATGAATGCGTATAAGTATCAGAAATTCTGTCTTCAGTCTGATTCGATTATACTCATCTTTTTGAATACTCATTGCTGACCTCTAGTTTATATTTGCCTGGATATTCTATAATTTTCTATATTTCGCTTTCACTTGCCCACTCTCCGTCCTGTTCTTTAGTTAAGCAGCGCTAAAAAGTCTTCCATGGATGCCAATAGTCATGCATTGAATAGCATCACCTGCTATCTCTTTACATCGGAAACCAACATAGTTTTATACAACACTTGTCCAGATGCGTAAGGAGGGCGGTTTTGAGGATTGAAACCTACCTCGAGCAACGTATTACTTATTAACCTAGAATTCTGGTTGCCTTGATCGAATTGCTTTTTTCAATCTCTTAATTCTTGACTGTAGACTTCAGAATCGATGATGATAAGTTGCTGTCGTCTAGTAGGTAGTGTGTTGGTCTATTAGAAGTAAGACCGCGTTTCAAATTCCAGCCCAGACAAGTAAATTTTTCATTTCAGCGACTTCCTCTTAGCAGCCTTCTGGCAAAAACTCTGGGTGTAAATAAAATTGCCATGAAAACTTTGTCAAAAATCTGTGGTTCTGTGTACGTCCGATAACTCATAGATAAACTTAATACACACACCATAAGTGGCGTGATTAGTTAGGTTGCAATCCTGACTAACCGTAGATCGAGCCTTAAAAAAACTTCATAATTCTAGTGTTTGATACATACTTGTAGTACATGAAATTGTCACGATTATTGATAGATTTTGTTAAAAAATTTTAATATTCGAATTCATTTTAATAAAACTATTGTGTTACTATCACTTTTATGAAATTTGAGCCAAAATTTTTGACATGATGTATATTGGCATGGTTTTTTACATAAAAATCAAGCACTTCATGTCAGCTTTGGTTTTATTTCTTTCTAATTTGAAATCTAGTACCCTGCTTTATGGCGATTTATAAGTTTCCAATTGCTTAGATAGGACAGCTTATTGTCACTCGCATCAGTAACACTCCCAGTTGAGGTCTGGCTGAAACCTGATGGTGCAAACCATTCTTGTGATTCGTTAGAAATATTTGTTGTCAACGTCATTTGAGGTAAAAAAGTTTCCTGTTGCAATAGAACATCGATTAAGTCAGTAACAATTTTCTCTCTTTGGTTCCTCTCTGGTTTCCGGGATACGGCTTTCCCCAAATACTGCTGTAAGTAGTTGCTACGTACGTAGCATGTACTTGAATCCAAAACTGCCAATTCGACTTCAATGGACCACGAAATTTATAACGACCATCAAATTCAATTAGTTACTAATCTACAGCGACAAAATTAAATATGAGTTGAAAAGGTAATAAAACAAAACAATAGGAAAGAAAACATAAATCAATACCACAAGCATTACTCCGTAAATCTCTTTATGAAGCTTGATTTATACAAACATCCTTAAATTAATTTCCCTAACAATCACTGTAAGTATTCCATCATTAAGTATCAAATTTCAATTAAAATCGCTGGAGGTAATTTTCATTTTCCACAATAAAACTAAAAAGTTTTTGAATTCTGTTGCTAAAAAACTTTAATTTGAGATGAAAATGTACCAAAAAGGAACATAAAAACATAAGCATCATTATTTAAATACATTTTCTTTAATTTTCTTACCTTTTAGGCGAACAAAAAATTAAATTTTTAAAAATCTCAAAAAAAGGATATATGGGCTGCTCTGAAGGTATGATAGCTAACCCCAAACTATTTATAGAGTATTATTTCTTACATAAAACCACAAGTTGTGTGATAAAAGTTTTATGAAAATGGTTAAAATTTTCTAACAAAAAATTAAGATAAATATGTATATTTTTTTTATAGAAAAAAAAAATCCTTTTCATTCGAATTTCAGAAAAGGCTTTAAGCATGATTATTAAAGGCTGCAAGACTTTCAGCTCATTTTTCGAAAAGGCGTAATACGTGTAAATATATCATTATCAAAGCGAATGTTTCTGTTATCTCATACATACATACGTAGTTGATCGAAATATTATTATCTGTAAAAAAATCATGGGACGAAACACTTTTTTCTAATGTTTGTCTGTCACGTGAGATAAATATAAGAAGAGCAGTAAGAAAGACTCAACAAGATTTCAGGAAACAGCTGCTAGCAATCTGCATGAAAATTGGTAATATTTTTCCATTCCCAAACTACTAAAGGCAGTTTGTTCCGTTCCAAGTAGTACCATTTTTGGCGATAAACATCCTGTTGTCATGTTTGTTGCTGCCAATACTCTCTTCAGTTCATAAGACGAGCTTCTATTTTCTTCTTCTTCAAAGTAAAGGGTGTCTTTTTTTATAGAGTTATAGAACTTTAAGTTGCAATAAAACAACGATGGATTATTCGATTGACATGAATTTTATTTATCCGAAGGATAATCTTGTGGCATTACATTTTAAATATGATTTCTGGCATATGACCGCCACGGCTGGCGCAAATGTAGTCCAATCTGGACGTCCAATTTTCGATGACTTTTTCCAACATTTGTGGCCGTATATCGGCAATAAAACGGCGAATGTTGTCTTCCAAATGGTCAAGCGTTTGTGGCTTTACCGCATCGACCAATGACTTTACATAGCGCCACAGAAAGTAGTCTAGCGGTGTTAAATCACAAGATCTTGGAGGCCAATTCACAGGTCCAAAACGTGAAATTAGGCGGTCACCAAACGTGTCTTTCAATAAATCTATTGTGGCACGAGCTGTGTGACATGTTGCGCCGTCTTGTTGAAACCACATCTCCTGGACATCATGGTTGTTCAATTCAGGAATGAAAAAGTTAGTAATCATGGCTCTATACCGATCACCATTGACTGTAACGTTCTGGCCACCATCGTTTTTGCAAAAGTACGGACCAATGATTCCACCAGCCCATAAAGCGCACCAAACAGTCAGTTTTTCTGGATGTAACGGTGTTTCCACATACACTTGAGGATTACCTTCAGTCCAAATGCGGCGGTTTTGTTTGTTGACGTAGCCATTCAACCAGAAGTGCGCTTCATCGCTAAACAAAATTCGCTTATGAAAATCGGGAACAGCGGTACTCTCGTTTTGACCCCATTCGACGAATCTACGCCTTACTTGATGATCGTTTGGCTTCAAATCTGGCACGAGTTGGATTTTGTAAACACGCAAACCAAGATCCTTCCGCAAAATCTTCCATAAAGTGGATGGACACAGATCCAATTCCTGTGCTCGATGGCGGATGGACTCATTCGGGTCTTCCTCAATGCTACGCTCTACAGCAGCAATAACTTCTCCTGTACGCACCGTACAGCGTCTCTGGGGATGCGAGTTATCAATAAGAGTAAACGTGGTGCGAAAACGTTCCATGGTTAATCGAATTAACTGCTCTGATGGAGGATTTTGCCGACGATAAAATGGACGTAGTGCGCGATACGTTTTCCGCACAGAACCATTATTTACGGAATAAAATTGCACTATTTGCAAGCGTTGTTCAGGCGTGAGTCTATTCATCATGAATTGCCAAACCAAACTGAGAATAAATCACTTGACAGCTGTTAAATCGGTCGCCATCTTGAAAAGTAATGCCAACTTAAAGTTCTATACCTGTATAAAAAACACCCTTTATTTATATATAAAATAATATATAATCGGTCATTACAACCTTTCGTTACAAACCTTACCTTGATTCTGACGTCTAATAAGGTAACAGGCTACATATTAGACTACGACTAATTCAATCAATATCAAGAACATGGCAAGAATAGAAAATTCAATCTTTTCACTTTCGTCCCACACTTACATAACTTTCAATTCCTTCTCAAATACTAGAAATAATGTACTATTTACGATAAAACTTCACAAAATCTTTAAAATCTTAAAAAAATTACATACGTGACACCAAAAAATCTCTAGGAAAGTCGTATGTATCAATAAAATGATACATAAGCCAGAATTATGAAGTTTTTGAATTTTCTAACCCCTGTTTGAAAATTTCTTTTTTTTATTTGGTTTAAAATAATGGCGATAACAATACTAACGAATTATAAAAATATCAGGCATCCAACTTTTTCTGAATTAAAGTTATATCGTCTCAAAAATTAAAATGTATCATTTTTGATACAAAGCTCGATCTACGGCTAAAGGGTTGTAATGGCCAATTAAGTAAGTAGACTTCAGAATCAATCGTTTGGCAGGGTTGTTGAAGCTTAATAATTCGTTTCCAATCTCAACAGTATTAAGCTTCTAAGGAGTCAAATCTGATTTTTCCACCATCTGCCAAGCTTCTGTCTTGCTTTTTCTAACTTTTTCTGCAACATACATAATCATAATCAGTCATTACAAGCCTTCAGTCAGGATTACGACCTAGTTTCTTACGCCACTTATGTTGTATGTGTTAATTTTATACATGAGTTTGAAGTCGACTCCGAACGACAAATTTTTTCTGAGAAACTTTTCATGGCAATTTTTTTTTGTACTCCCAGAGTTTTCGCCAGAAATCTGCTGAGAGAAAGTTGCCGATGAAATATTTTTTCATGTTTCCTTGTTGTTTGTTCGAGATGTCTGACTTGGAGTTTGAACCGTGGACCTGCGTCTAACGAGCCAACACACTACCTACTACACTAATGGCGACTTCTTCTGCCACAGGCAATCCAAATCTGATTGCAATTTTCCTCATTTACACTCAATTTCAAATGTCGATAACTTTTCACAGAATCATGCGATTGTAATAATGTCTTCTAACAAAGTGAATTTTAAGATGTCACCTTTCAAGGCTAGCAATTTATATTATCAGACTTGTTACATTTCAGAGCTGTATACCCTGCAATTTCTCAACAACTCCACTACATTTCAAATGAACTCTGTATTGCTCCCTTATTAATCCATTGACGTGACAATTTTTCCTTTCCTTTTCAATGCACTGTTGCTGGTTAAGCAATTAAGAAATCCCTTCAATTGCCTTAACATTCATAAATATTTGATCAGATAAGTGTCCTCTTTGTGGTCACCTAGTCACCTGTATTAAATACAGTCAATATTTACTTTTCTTAATAGCTTTTTATTATTTTTTTATTTATTGAATCGTTTATTTATTAAAAAATAGTTTCCTATAACAAACAAAGTGAATAAAATTATTTGAAAAAAATTTTTTTTCTTTTCTCCGACATGTGTGGCTCCTTGCATTATGGAGGAAAGGAACTTCATTACGTACCACATTTGAGAGACCTGAAGTAGAATATTTTATTTTAAATTTGAAAAGTGTGCGTGTGTGTGTGTTTTTTTAAATAAAAATATGTTTCTGTTTCTAACAATATTCTATAAAAGACCAAAAAAAAAAATAAAAAATATTTTTAATTTAATTTTTACAATAACATGGATTTGTTTTTAAGAAATATTTTGTTGGCTTTTCCTGTGTAAAACAAAATTCTTTACGAAGGTTTTCCTAAATATTTCTTATTGTGATGTTTCTAATGGACTACAAACGACATGTTTTCTCTAAAAATAATAAAAGAAAATATTTAAAAAAATAATCATTTTACATTCGAATTACAAAATAAGTATGAATCGCGTACGAACACTTAAATACTCACTAAATGGTTGCTTACGTGTCTTTTTTTAGTAAATGCTTCAATCCTTTGCATATCCAGCCTAGATAAGACTCATATCAAAGGTAGCATAATCGCCTATAGCTCTATGAGGATTGTATCCGAATCTAAAAGTAGCTTAATTAACAGCAGGTGGTTTATATTTTTAAATTTGTTTACAAAAAAAATTTTAAGGTTTATTTTTATTTTTTATTTTTTACTTTTAGAAGAGGCTGTTGAAAGAAAGAAGCGGATACTGCCGAAAAGTAGTCAGAGGACGTATTTTTTATTTTGGGGCAAAGAAAGCCATTCACTCTTTTATAAAATCTTTAAAAGCCGTTCACGGTAGAAACCAAAAATTGTTACAAAACGAAGTTCCCTCCATAACGCTTGGAGCCTCATGTCGAAAAAAAAAGAAAAAAAATATATATTTCCGATGATTTAATATACGAGTAATTTTTTTATTTTAATTTTTATTTTGTTTGTATGTAAAATTCTCTTTTTGTTATAAATTATATAAAATATGATATAAAAATCCTTTCGATAAATAAACCATAAAAAATATTGAAATTTAATTTTAATTGCTCAACCAAAACCGTGGATAAAGGATAATTGCTAAGGCGTTTGATTATTTCTTATCAAATATTAAAAAGTCTTTAGGCAATCCTAGTGACAATAATTAACTGCCTAAGGCAATACGCAGTAGTTACTCAATGGTTACTCAATGATTGATTTTTAATTGTTTAACCCACAGTGCATTAGAACAGGAAAAAATACTCACGGTAATGGATTCATCAAAAGCAATAAGATTTTAAATGTTAAAGGATTCGTAGAAGGGCAATCCAAATAACGAAGAAATAACAGCAAATTTAGGTATATGTTGATTATTTATTTATTTATTAATTCTAATTAATTCTACAATATAAATATTTCGGCTGTTTCGTGTAAATTATTTTATGAAGTAGAAGCAGACATCTAATTTTCAGGAGATTATCAAATTTGATACCAAGAATCTGGTAAGCTAAATGAGAAATATGATTTCGACGCCCCTTAAGGAAAACATACCTGGCTATGTTATTGTACGCTAGGTTAAGTTTCTGGTTGTCATCATATCTGCAATTTGCGAATATCTCACATCCATATAAAAGTACCGGAATTAAGTACGTTTTAGCAAGTTGCATGCGAATGACAAAAGGAGTTGAATCTATGACAGCCCACAAATTTCGATGCATGCCATAAATTCTGCCAACAACGACACTTATATGGGTAGATCACGATAATTTGTCATTAAAGACAATACCCAGATTAGGAGCCGACCTGACAAATTCAATTTTATCTCCCCTGATACTCAATTCAGGTATGACAAATGATCCGTTTGTTATCGAAATTATAATACATTTAGACTTAGAAGGATTGATGCATAGTCCATTGGCCAAGGCCCATTCGTCAATCTTTGCTAAGTCACGATTAATGTAGTCCAAACAAGAATAAATATTCTCCCTTGGAGTACATATGTAAAGCTGTACATCGTCAGGATACATGTGAACATTACAGTTAACCAAAACATCAGGTAGATCATTTATATACATGCAAACCAGCGGAGGCCCAAGTATTGACCTCTGGGGAACACCTCTACTAAGATTAAGTAGATCCGAAATATTGCCATTGAAATGAACCTTCTGAAATCTGTTCGTCAAACCAGAATAAATTAGATTACAGGCAGTTTCAGAGAAATAAAACAGTTTCCGGACCTTTATCAATAGAACCGTGTGATCGACTGTATCAAAAGCCTTAGAGAAATCAAGCAGAACAAAGAACGCCACACTATTCCCATCAAGTTCCGACCTAAGTTTCTCAAGTGCAAGCACAATGTAATATCCATTTAGCTCGATACAAGCGGTATATACATTCAATATTTATAGATTCTCTTCTTAAAGTTAGTTTTTTAAAGAAAACCCAGGCATTATCTCCTCTCCTCATTGTTTGTTAATCTTTTACAATATAAAGATTTTTCCAAATTTGGATTTAAAATATTATCCAATGGACTTAATCTGATGAATAAAGAGCTCGATGAAGCCATTCAAACACATCATCAATCCTTGATCAATTAATTGATTTATAGCTATTATAATAGCGTTCGTAGAAACTGATGCACTGTCTTGCTAAAACAATACATTTTGCAATTGCATTAAATGATTAACTTATTCAATCACGTCATCATTCATCATCAATCATTAAACAATTCATTGATATTTAGCCATCGCAATAGCGTTCGTGAAAACTGAAGCAGAACTTTTTTTTGAAAAATAAAAATACCTGAGCAATTGATGAAGTCATTCAATCACATCATCAATAATTGATCAATTCACTGAATTTTGGCCCTCGCAATTGGACTTTCTTCTTTGAAAAAAGAAATTGTCTTAAAAGTTGAGCAAATGTGTTTGGCTTTAGTCTCTGCCCACGAATACCAATTTCAATGGAGGTATGATCAATTTGTGCTCAAAGTTAGTTTCCAGTAAACCCTCGGGAATCGTTTTAGGCACCAATTAGTCACGATTGACCACAGATTCCATTGAGTTGTATTCCATGATTCGCATCCGAACAAAGCTGTTAAGATTTCTCAATTTTGTGCACCGCAAAGTGTATTGGAAATACCACACTAAGTGCAGCTGTAGGATGTCTTGGAGCTGTTAAATGAAAACACGCGCATTTATAACGTTTAAGCCTCTGGTATTTTGAACTTGACGTTTACTATCGTATCAACTATAAAATGTGAAACAATCAAATCGCAGGGAATGGGGCAACATTCCATTGGGTATGTCATCAGCATCTTCAAACAATCTCTGTTTGTGTTAAACAAAATTCTCTGACAATTCAAGCAATTGTTAACATTAAATGATCATTAAAACTTTATTTATTATATGATCGTGGTTGCATTACAAGCTTAGTCAGGTTGCAAACCACAGAAAATAAATTTTTAACGTGCTTTTAGTGAAACTACAATATGTTAATAACAGTGTGTGTGATACAGTGTTCTTTAAAGCATATTTATCGTGTGATATTTGCAATAAAAAAGGCGTCATTGTTCCTCCTTCAGCAATGGCCTAATCATTGTCCATGTTGAGTAGTAAAGCAAAGAAGCTATACGCATTATTCATGGTCTAAAAGTAAAAATTTGATAAACGTGGACTCAATTATAGAATTCAAAGCAAATTTATTTAAAAAATACCTTTGAAAACGTGGGTAAGCCGATATCAAAAAAGACTCCTGCCTTCAAAATAACTGGTTTCTGTAGAGACTGCATGTATAACAATATAAGTCGGCGATTATAGGCTGACATCTCGGACCAGTTGCTGTTGTAGATGCTATTTAGCACAGCAGCGGATTCAGTAGTCAGGTTATTGGCATAATAACAGGGTAAATAAATTTGTAAAATCATCACCACTGCGTATAGGATGAGAGACAGGAAATTAAGAGGATCCGCTAAGGCATTAAAGTTTTGTAAACGATACAGACTGAAGCATAAGACCAAGGCGCTCATTAGAATTTGTGCCAAAATGGGATACGATACTATGGCCTCACAGTCCCGTGACATGCTGCGAATAGAAATAAAAAAGATTTTAATTCAGTTTATTTTTCTTTTTTTTTAATTTTTGTTGTGAGTTTACTTTTTTAGCTTGAGGTCGTGTTTAATTAATGTCACCAATCTCTTGGTAATCTGCTCATTTGTATCACCACCTTTGGCGTTTGCACCCAATTTCTCCAAACGCATGGCCATCACTTTAAAGTGCAAAGCCAAGTGCTGGATCATGTAACAGAATAACGAATCCATTGTACAATTGGATAAACATGTAAGCGGCATTGCAATTAATTCATAAAAGTACGCGTACCAAAACTTTAAGGGATCTTGTATATTAAATGGCGTCCAGTAGGCAAAAGGCATTTCGTAAGTGTCGGAAAAGGGTACAGCCATTAAGGCACTTATCACCACACCCAAACTGCATACAATATAAAGGAATGCCACAATTCCAAACATTTTCATTTTACGCTGCCACATGACACATTCTTCGGTTGTCCGCAATTCAAACACTTCATCACGTTGCCAGTCGTCAAACAGGGATTTGACTACTTTGTCCTGATGCCAAAGAGTAATAATCTTAACAATCATAGCAGTTTCCGTCAAAGCAATGTAAAGGACATCCGTAGCCTGGTTTATATCTTCACTGGATACCACCTCCAACCACATGCAAATGGTGTAGGTAAACCCACACGGTACGTGTATCATTAATTTGTAATAAATGACAGGAATTGTTGGAAAACGTTTTCGCAACGTTTCGTTTGTCAGCAGACCAATGCAGGACAGAATCTTAACAATTAAATGCGACTTTTGCAACGTATCGAATGACATTTTCTCTCCGACGAATGCTTTTGACTTGACTTTGGCATTCTTCAACATTCCGTTTAATTTATATGCAGTTTGATGGCACAATTGCTTACAATTCCTTAAGCACAGTGTAATGAATTGTTGTACAATATTTATAGAGGCAACTGCAAATGAAATAAATAAGGAGATAGTTCAATATAAAGTGACATCTGATGCCTACGTATCACAAACGCCCATTTATTTGAAATTTAAAGCGATATCAAGACTGTAAAGAGCAACAAAGCATTTGCAATCAATACAAAGCAGATCTCATCATGCGTCCGATTATAGGTCATCGCAGGGATGAAATGAACGAGGGGCTAATAAGGATTTTCTGGCCAAACACCTACAGAAAAAGTTAACTTTGGTCACAGCTTGATCAGACCCCAATTGAGTTCAGAATTCGTAGACAGAGGCTGAGATGTATTGGGCATGTTTTGCAGAAACCATTGTTCAATCAAAGTGAAGGCAGTCAAGATAAAAAATCCTGGAAATAGCTAAACACATTTGCAGCAGATAAAATGTTTTGACGTATGCAATTTCGTTGGCTAAAATTCAGTGAATTGATCAATGATTGATGATGTAATTGAATGGTTTCATTAATGGCTGAGACATTAAAAAAGTGTTGTTTTATCAAAACAATGCATCAATTTTCCCCGTATGCAATTGCAATGGCCAAAAAATCAGTGAATTGATCAATAATTGACGGTGTGAATGAATGGCTTCATCAATTGTGCAGGCATTTATTTAAAAAAAAAGGGTTATTTTATCAAGAAAGTGTATCAGTTTCCACGAACGCTATTATTATGACCAAAAATCAATGAATTGATCAATGATTGATGATGATTGATGATGTGATTGAATAGCTTCATCAATTGTTCAGACATTTTTTCCAAAAAATAGTTGTCTTATCAAGACAGTTCATCAGTTTTCACGAATGCTATTGCGAGGGACAACAATCAATGAATTGTTTAATGACTGTTGATGTGATTGAACAAGTCAATCAACTGCTGTAATTGCAATTGCAAAAAGTGTTGTTTTATCAAGACAGTGCATCAGTTCCGTGGAACACTATTGCGATGGCAAAAATTCAATTAATTGATCAATGAATGATGGTGAATGATGGCGTGATTGATGATGTGATTGAATGACTTCATAAATTTTTCAGCATTTTTATAACAAGAAAGTGTTATTTTATTAAGAAAGTGTATCAGTTTCCACGAATGCTTTGCAATGGCCAAAAAAGCATGAAATGATCAATGATTGATGATGTGATTGAACGGCTTCTTCAATTGTTCAGGCATTTTTTTTCAAAAAGAAAGTGTTATTTTATCAAGAAAGTGTATCAGTTTTCAAGAACGCTACTGCGATGGCCAAAAATGAATGAATTGTTTAATGATAGATGATGTGATTGAATAAGTCAATCAATTGCTGCAATTGCAATTGCAAAAAGTGTTGTTTCCGCGAATGCTTTTGAGATGGTCAAAAACAATGAATTGATCAATGATTGATGATGATTATTGATGTGATTGAATATCTTAATCAATCGCTGAGACATTTAAAAAAGTGTTGTTTTATCAAGACAGTGCATCATTCCTACGAACGCTTTTGCGATGGCCAAAAATCAATGAATTGATCAATGATTGATGATGTGATTGAATGTCTTTTATCAGTTATACAGGCATTTTTTCCAAAAAATTTTTGTCTTATCAAGGCAGTGCATCCGTTGCGATGTACAAAATTCAATTATTGATGATGATTGATTATGTGATTGATGATGTGATTGAATGCCGTCATCAATTGTTCCGGCATTTTTTTTTCAAAAAAAGTTTTATTTTGTCACGAACGCTATTGCGAAGGCCAATAATCAATGAATTGATTAATGATTGATGATGATGATTGATGGTGTGATTGAATGGCTTCACCGTGCCTTTTATTCGTCAGATTAAGCCTCATCGGATAATATTTTAAGTTTAAATTTGGAAAAAATGTTTAGGTTGTTAAAGATTAACAAATAATGAGAAGAGGAGATAATGTCTGGAGCTTGTGTCTGTTTACAAAACTAACTTTAAAAAGAGAATCTATGAATATTGAATATGTATATCGCTTGTATCGAGCTCAATGGATATTATATAGTGGATATGAGGAACTTAATTTGCTGTCACTTCTTCGTTATTGGGATTTAACTTCTATGAATCCTTTAACATTTAAAATTTTATCACTTTTTATAAATCCATTAACGTGAGTATTTTTCAAGTTCTAATGCACTGTGGGTTAAACAATTAAAAATCAATCATAGAGTAACTATTGAGTAACTACTGGCTATTGCCTGAGGCAGTTAATAATTGTGAATATTTGATAAGAAACAATCAAACGCCTTAGCAATTATCCTTTGTACACCGTTTTTCTTGTGGAATTAAAATTAAATTTAAAAATTGTTTATTTTTTTAATAGTTTTTATAGATTTTTTATTGTTTATTTATCAAAAAAGTATTTTTTTTTATAACAAAAAGTGAATTACATACAAACAAAATAAAAATTAAAATAAAAATAAAAAAAATTACTCGTAAATTAAATTATCGCAAAAAAATATTCTTTTTCTTCTTTTTCTTCGACATGTAAGGCTCCTTGCATTATGGAGGGAGCCTGGTTTCGTACTAAATTTAAGAGACTTAAAGTAGGATTTTTTTTTATTTTAAATTTAAATTTAAAAACATGTTTCTGTTTCTAACAATATTCTATAAAAAGAAAAAATAGAAAATATTTTTAATTTTATTTTTACAATAACATGGATTTGTTTTTAAAAAATTTTTTGTTGGCTTTTCCTGCGTAAAACAAAATTCTTTACGAAGGTTTTTCGTAAACCTTGCTTATTGTGGGGTTCCAGAATGGACTACAAACTAACCAGGATAATTAGAGAAACAAAAAATTGGAAAATGTTTTCTTTTTAAAAAAATAATAAAAAAAAACGAATTAAATTTTTAAAATAATTATTTTACATTAAAAAACACAAGTATTTTGGGGATGGGGATTAAGGGTGGGAAAAGGGAATATGGGAACGGGGAGGGGAAGGATAATAGTTTAAGGGAAGTGATCTCATTTTTTAAATATAAAAAATTCTAAATTTTAAATGAGCATTAGATTGGCCTTGAGTATTTCCTTTTAGGTTGTTTTTTTAAATTTTTAATTGGTAAGAGAAAAGGCTTTTAAAGGATTTTACAAAAGAGTGCCTGGCTTTCTTAAAGGCAATCGCCTTCTTTGTCCCAAAAGACCCAAACCACGTGGCTGTTGTTTGGTGGTGGTTTCTGCTACTTCCTCTGTGGTTTCATCCTTTGACTCCTCTTCGGCTGAAGCCGCTTCTTCCTTGGGTTCTGCCTCTTCAGCCGAGGCTGCAGCAGCTTCTTCAGCAGGAGCTTCTGAAAATTCAAAAATAAAAACAAGACACGTTCACACTCATGTTCGATTTAGAAGGACTTCAAAAAGTATAACCCACCTGTTGTTGAGGAAGCTACTTTTAGGCGTCTATTGGCCAGCAAGGGATTAATTTTGCGTGGTGCAATAGGCGCTGGTGCTACTTTTGGTTTGCTATCAGTCTTATGTAGGCCACCCAAACGTGGACGATTCTTCAAACGATTCAAGCCACCAACATTAGCTGAGGCTGGTTCTTCGCTGGCTGGCTTATCAGCGGCATTTTCACCACCTTCACCCTCACTCTTCACATCATTGTTATGTGTGCTGTCAGCGGCCGAATCTTCCGTATCAGCTGCCGGGGCTTCTGTTGTGGTTTTACCTAATTTAGCACGACCTGGCAAGCGACCGGCGCCAGCACGATTCAAGTTGAAACGTGATGGTTTAGCAGCGGCACTGGGTGCTGGTTTTGCAGGCTTATCATCTACACTGTTGTCGCTATCATTGACAGTTTCTTCATCATGAGCGGGTGCTTTAGTGGTTGTGGCACGACTACGACCGCGAATGTTTAAGGTAGGACGTCCGCCACGCAGAGAGCGTGCTGTAGTGCTGGACACCTGGGCATCTTCATCATGGGCACCATCGTTAGCGGAAGCTTCAGTAGTGGTTGTGCTGCCACGGATATTGAAACGATTGCGTGCTGAAATAAGAAAAAATTTTCGTGAAAAATCTTTCACTTCAGAAACTCGATTTTAATCCAGAGTAGGGATTACTTACGTCTGTTGCGTGAGAATCCAGAGCTTACAGGCTTAACTTCCTTAACGGCAACTTCTTCCTCTTGTTGGGGTTCATCGGCGGCAGCAGCTGGAGCAGGAGCAGCAGTTGTTCTGGCACCAGGGCGATTACGGCCACCAATGGAAGGGCGAGAGAAACGATCTGCAACAAAAATTGTTTGGAAATTAAACTCCATCTCCCCAAAAAACTTTCAAAAATACTTACTCTTGCCTTTAGGAGTTTCTGCGGGAGCTTCTGTAGTGCTGGTGGTAGTGGGTCCTGTGGCTGATTTAAGCTTGAAACGATTGCGTCCACCAGAAGTAGCGCCACCACGTTTGCCGCCATACAAAGATGGTGCTGGAGTAGTAGTAGTGGTGGTGGTGGTGGTTGTTGTAGTAGTAGTGGTAGTGGTAGGTTCCGGAGTAGTGGTAGTAGTTGTAGTAGTAGTAGTACTGCTGGGTTCTTCATCGACCAAAGTGGTCAACAGATCATCACCATACATATCGGTGGTGTCGGGCAACAGAGTGGTCACCTCCATATCGGAATCGGTGGTCATGTCCATGTTATTGTTTTCATTGGTCAACAAGGCATACAAATCCAAAGCAGCCTTCTCCATGGCGGGTGTGGTTTGTTCAATATCCTCATCATCGGACATGTCAGCGGATTCTTCATTTTGTTTTTCCTTGTTTTTGGCAGCCTCGGCTTCTTCGGCATCTTTGGCGGCAGCTGCAGCCTCTTGTTCAATGGTTATGGCCGATTTGGTATCATCAGAGTTGCGTGAGCTCTTGGCCTGTTTCTCATCGGTATTGAAGGTCTCACTGTCAACCAATTCCAAACTGGGTCTCTTGACATGGATTTTCTTTTTCTCAGCAGCAGAGTCGGTGGAATCCAAAGCTGGTGTGGGTGGTACATCGACCGTTTTGCCGCGACTGGGGAAACGGGTATTCGAAGGCAAACGCTCGGGTTCGATGTCTTCGTCGACATTAGAAGAGCGACCTTTAGCTTTGCCGCTTACCAAACTGTTATCGGCCGGTGTGGCTGCTGTGCTGCGTTCAATATTTGTATAGCGTGACTTGCCTCTGGTCTCGGCCTTTTCACCATCTTCCTCGGTTTCGGCTTTAGTTTTGCCATCATCTTCTTCATCTTCATAGTAGTAAACATACTCGTATTCATAGTCCTGGCCATTGGGTCCTTTTTTAACTTCAATGCGTGACTTCTTATTATCACTACCGGCTGCTTCCAAAGGTATGGACTGATCAACAAAGCCTACATTAAGCTCATCATCACTATCCAATTGTGATTTCTTTGTGGGGGCAGCAGTGGTCAAAATATTTATGGGCATTTCGGTGGCTTTTTCTTCCATGATTTCTTGTTCCTCCTGGTTTTCCTCTTCTTTCTTTTCGATTTTCTCCTCTTCAGCTTTGACGGCAGCATCTACCTCAGCCTTAATGATTTCCAATTCAGCCTCTTCAATGGCACGCTTAGCTTCTATGCTCTTCATAACATCCTCATTGATGAGCACACTCAAAATGGGATTCAATTCGGGTTTCTCTTTGCTTGGCAACAGATTCATATTCTCCATATCGTAGTTGGATATTTTATGGGCCGTATGGAAGGCATCATCGCTTAACACATCAGGATTCTTGTGTGCTGTTTCGAAAGATACGGAAGATTCTACACGTACTTGGGGAGGTATCACAGTCGAGGCGTCAGTGGTGTCTTCGGCTAATGCCAGACTTGCCACAAGGCAACAAAGGAAACTGAAAGAAAGCAAACAAAATATACATAAGGAACGGTAATTAGAAAGAGTTTTTAGGTTAAGAAAGCTTTTTTAAATGACATAATTAAACAACAAAATATACATAAGGAACGGTAATTAGAAACATTTTTTAGGTTAAGAAAGCTTTTTTAAATGACATAATTAAACAACAAAATATACATAAGGAACGGTAATTAGAAACATTTTTTAGGTTAAGAAAGCCTTTTTAAATGACATAATTAAACAACAAAATATACATAACGAACGGTAATTAGAAACTGTTTTTTAGGTTAAGAAAGGTTTTTAAAGGAAGTAATTAAACAACAAAATATACATAAGGAACGGTAATTAGAAACATTTTTTAGGTTAAGAAAGCTTTTTTAAATGACGTAACTAAACAACAAAATATACATAAGGAACGGTAATTAGAAACATTTTTTAGGTTAAGAACGGTTTTTTAATGACATAATCAATCTATGAGTTGGTATTCGAATGAAATCTGAATACCGGTTATTTTAAAACTCCTCCGCATTGCTAAACCATTACTGTACACGTATTATAAACCGTTTTTTGTCGTGCTTTTAAATTGCATTTCGCTTCTAAAGGTAGACCACTTTGAAAACAACATTTTTTCTTGCTACAATTGCAACAACAATTTGATTTTTTTTATTTACGATAAACCGTATGCTGTCGTTAAAGTGACTGTATAAGGCTTAATGTCTTCCATTAAATTTTGATTTTTTTTTCTGATTTTTTTTTGTCTTCTAAAATTAATTCTTTGTTCAGTTGTTTGTGGTTTGATTTCATAAATCTATTGTTTGTAAAGCTTGTATGAGCACGCGCCCACCTTTTATTCGCTTGTATGTATGTATTAAGGAGCGTGCATTATCTTGAATATGCATGCATGCATGTATGCATGAGTATGTGTGTTAATAGCTTTCAGATGTAGACTGTATGTGTGATATACGAGCATGTACCAGTTACTACTTGAAATTCATTTTGTGCTCTTTGACTTTTTTCTTGTGGCTTTGTTGTGCTAGGCAGTGAGTCATAATGATTAAGGAAATGTTAACCCATAGGGGGTCGAGATGGTACTTCTTTCAGAGGAAGATATTTTAAGATCGATACAATGCTATGCACAGATATAAGAATATTAACTTGTGACGTTCTTACAGACTCAATAGGCAAACCCGTGACAGTCAATTTCTTTCACATTTACTTGAAATTTCACTTATCCAGGCCTGACGAACTTTGTTAGGAGTCCCGAACTTGCCATGACACTGAAAAGAATCGGGTTAGCGACATTTTCAACGTAAAGCTAAAGGCAGAATTAGTGATGATGTGATTGAATAAGTCAATCAATTGCTGTAATTGCAATTGCAAAAATTGTTGTTTTATCAAGACAGTGCATCAGTTTCCGCGAATGCTTTTGAGACGGTCAAAAACAATGAATTGATCAATGATTGATGATGATTGATGATGTGATTGATGATGATTGATGATGTGATTGAATATCTTAATCAATTGCTGAGACATTTAAAAAGTGTTGTTTTATCAAGACAGTGTATCAGTTCCGACGAACACTATTGCGATGGCCAAAATTCAATGAATTGATTAATGAATGATGGTGATTGATGATGTGATTGAATATCTTAATCAATTGTTGAGACATTTAATAAAGTGTTGTTTTTGTCAAGACAGCGCATCAGTTATCACGAATGCTTTTGCGATGGCCAAAAATCAATGAATTGATCAATGATTGATGATGTGATTGAATGGCTTCATCAATTGTTTAGACATATGTTCTAAAAAAATTGTCTTATCAAGGCAGTCTTTAGCCCCGATTAGCCAAACGTCTTCGGAACGTACGTTCGTTTTTAGAATACGAAAAGCAATAAAAACGCTTACCGATCCGTAATGTAACTTCGGTAAGCATTTAATTTGATCCTCATATGCTAAAAACCAACGTATGTTCCACTACGTTCCGTTGACGTTTGACTAAACAGGCCTTTTACGTTTTGTTACGTTTCGAATCAGCTGTTTCTGTTTTGTATGGGAGGAACACATTTAAGTTGTTAGTTTTGCTGTTTCGATTCGTATGCGTATTAAATTTAAATAGGAATATAGTCTAGTAGGTAGTGTGTTGGCTTACTAGACGTGAGGTCATGGTTCAAAACCCAGCTCAGACATCAAAAACGAAAATATGAAACAAATATTTCTGCGGCGAATTCCTCTCAGCAGATTTCTGGCAAAAACTCTCAGAGTAATGGCCATGAAAAGTAATGGCCACGAAAAGTTTCTCATAAACCTGTAGTTCGGAATCGACTTTAAGCTGTAGGTCCCGCCACTCACGTACAAAACTAACGCAGACAACATCAGTGGTGAGCGAAGCTATGTCGTAATCCTGTCTAAATGGTTCTAATGACCAATTATGTATGTACTTATGTATGTAATTTGGTTAAGCGCAAGTGCAAAGAGAATTGACTGCAAATCCGTGGCAGCCAGTTTTTTTCACATTTACTTGAAATTCCTTTTTTCTAAGCGTGGTGAACTTTGTAAGGAGTCCAGAACTTGCCACTACAATGAAAAAATCGTAAAAGAATCCATGCCTAAGAGTTTTTTTTTGCCAGGCATAAGACTGAAGACGCCGTAGTCTATTAGGTAATGTGGTGGCTTATTAGAGGAGAGTCTGAGGTTCAAACCCCAGCTGGGATATCTCGAACATAACGAATTATGAAAAAATATATATGTTTCGGTGACTTGCTCTCACCAGTCTTCTGACAAAAACTCGAAGAGAAAAATAAAAATTGCCTTGAAAAGTTGCCCAAAAATCTGTCGTTCAAAGTGGACTCCAAAATGTATCAATAAAAAGTTTGTATGCAGTTCTACTACTGTATATAAACTATGTAGATATGCAAAGTAATCAAACAAAGCATCAACTAAAAATCCGATGCCTGATTGTTTTTTGACTGCGTTAAAAATACACATTGACGACGTTTTGAAATAGAATACATTGTATATATTTTGTACAGCGGCATTATGAAACACGATACTTTGTTCAAACACAAAGCAACTAACATTTTGGAAGGCAGCCTAGGTCCCACCACTCTTAGATGAAATTAAAACACACAGCATGGTTGCTATAAGAAACTAGGTGCTGATCCCGGCTAAAAGGTTGTAATCTCCAATTAAGTAAGTAAGAACAAAACTTTACTAACAACTTCACGTCGGGTGCCATGTATATACGTCAATCACTTGGTATATCACAGTGGCCGATGTCGTGTAAGTACGGCAGTTAATTATTGGTTCACATAGGCTGATGCTATATGTATATACACGGCAGTCATTTACTTGTTCATCTGCTTTTTTGCGAACGATAACCACGATGTCTGTTAAGACGCGCTGTCGTAGAAAGTTACAAAGCTAAGCTACAAACTTACACTGAATATTAGAATAATTATTGACATTGCAGTCGCCGTAGTCTAGTAGGTAGTATATTGCCTTATTAGACGTTAGGCCACGGTTCAAATCACAGGTCAGACATCTCAAACTAAACGAAATATGAAGACAATATTTCTGCGGCGACTTCCTCTCAGAAGATTTCTGGCAAAAACTCGGAGAGTAAATAAAAAATTGCCATGAAAAGTTTCTCAACAAAAATCTGTCGTTCAGAGTCGACTTTAAACTGTAGATCCCCCGCCACTCATGAATGAAATTAACACACTCAACATGAGTGGCGAGAGAAGCTAGGTCGTAATCCTAGCTGAAGTGTTGTAATGACCAATTATTAGGTATGTATAGAAATGAGCGTGGCAGATTCCTGAAATACAAACACAATTTGAGTAGTGTATGTCCTTTAGTCACACAGATGAAGAAAATATTAACAATTTAGAATAGTGGGCGTGGCACTGCCCATTAAATAAAATAATTATTACCTAATCACTAGAAATCCAATTTTAAGTGAGTCAGTAGGGCATAAGTTCACCCAACTTCCACTAAATATTTCGTAACCTTTACTTCCTACACACATGTATGGGTTAAATAGTTACCGTTAACGCAACTAGGAAATCATTTCGTTTCTAACAGTAATTAATTAATGCTTCTGTTAGTTGCCATATTTGTTTGTTTTTATAAACTTTTCAACTTTTTGTTAAAAAAAAACAATGCTACGACCAACAAATATTTTTAAAGTTTACCACACCGATAAACTTGTATTCGTTTGTTGGTTGGTGGGGGGGTGAGGGAGAGAAGGAGTTGGTATTACAAATCATGTTACATTTGAATGGTTTCTTAAATGGTATTTGTTTTGTTTTTGTTTTTGTTGTTTATGGAATTAGTTAAAGGTGAATAATTTTAAGACATTAATTAACTGTAAATAATTTTGTTTATAGTATTACAACAATTACAAGAATTTTTACAATTTAAAGTATGAGGAAATCTACACAAAAACAATATTTGAGAGTGTAATTTGAAAAAGAACTCAAGTTGAATATGTGCTGGTTTTTCTTTGCCGAGTCTATTGTAAGCTTGAATTTATTGCTTCATTTGAATAATTTTTTAAAGCCTTGCTTGGCATACTTAAGAATCTGAATAGCAAAAATAAAACAATAAATTTGAACCCATATTCTAGCCTATCTATGGTTCAGTAAGGTTTTAACTACTCTAGGGTTTCACAATACCATTCACTTGATATATATGCCGCAATAGTAATGGGCCCCTACTAGCATAAGCAGTGTTAATTTTGGGGTAAAGTAGTGGACTAGTCACCATAGTCTAGTAGACAATTGGTTTATTGGACGTGAGGCCATGGTTCAAACCCCAGGAAAAAATATTTCTTCTGCGACTTCCTCTTAACAGATTTCTGGCAAAAACTCTGAGAGTAAATGGAATTGCCATGAAAAGTTTCACAAAAGTCTGTCGTTCGGAGTCGACTTTAAACTGTAGGTCCCGTCATGCCTGTATAAAATTAACGCACACAACATAGGTGGTATGCGAAACTATATTGTAATCCTATCTGAAGGTTTGTAATGACCAATTATGTATGTATGTGGACTAGAAAGCCTTTCAACATCAAAGCCTATCCTATCTATATTCCGTTTTTATTCATGATGTCTGATCTGGGGTTTGAAGCTCGACCTCACGTCTAATAAGCAAACACATTATCTACTAGACTACGGCGTGTTGTTTAGAGTTAATAGGAAAGAAGAAATGTTCCATACTACCAGCGAATTAGAATTTTGAAAGCTGTTTATGGCGATTGATCACTACAAACCCTTTAGTCAGGATTACAACCTATCTTCTCAAACCACACATGTCCGCACGAGAAACTTGTGATATTTACTTTTGGAGTTCCTGCCTAAAAATTCTGGGGAGGTAGTTGGCGAAAAAATATTCCGTTTTGTTCGAGATGTCTGAGCTGGAGTTTGAACCACGGCCTTACGTCTAATAAGCCAACACACTACTTACTGGACTACGGCGACTCCTGATGTAGAAGGAGCACTGGAGCACTTTATTTGAAATTAAAAGAGAGAGACTCTAAAGAGCAACAAAGCATCTCATTTTAAGTGCCTGACTCATGCGTTTTTTTATAGGTCATCGCAGCGATGAAGTGAAAGAGACTTTCGTAAGGATCTTCTGGCCAAACAACTACAGTAAAACTCAACTCTGGGAAACTCAAACTCAGAAACTGAGATGAGTCGGGCATGTCTTGCACAAATCATTGTTCAATTTAACCACGACTGCATTTCTGCAGCGGTACTGGAAATTGAAGGCAGTGTAGATAAAAAATCCTGGAAAAACCTAAACACATTTGCAGCAGATAAAGCGAAATGAAAGTCAACTGCTGAGGAATTTATTTTGAAAAATTGTTTCATCAAAAAATCAGTGAATTGATCAATGATTGATGTGATTGAATGGTTTCTTCACTGGCTGAGACATTAAAAAGTGTTGTTTTTATCAAGAAAATTCATCAGTTTTCACGTATGCAATTGCGATGGTCAAAATTCAGTGTATTGATCAATGATTGATGATGATTGCTGATGTGATTGAATAATTTCCTCAATTGTTCAGGCATTTATTTCAAAGAAGAAAATGCTGTTTCATCAAGACGATGCCTCAGTTTTCAAGTATGCAATTGCGATGGTCAAAATTCAGTGAATTGATCAATGATTGATCATGATTGTTGATGTGATTTAATGGCTTTATCAATTGTTCAGACATTTATTTCAAAGAAGAAAATGCTGTTTCATCAAGACGATGCCTCAGTTTTCACATATGCAATTGCGATGGTCATAATTCAGTGAATTGATCAATGATTGATGATGTGATTGAATGGCTTTATCAATTGTTCAGGCATTTATTTCAAAGAAGAAAATGCTGTTTCATCAAGACGATGCCTGAGTTTTCACGTATGCAATTGCGGTGGTCAAAATTCAGTGAATTGATCAATGATTGATGATGATTGCTGATATGATTGAATAACTTAATCAATTGCTGAATCATTTAAAAAACGGGTTGTTTTATCAAGAAAGTTTGTCAGTTTTCACGAACGCTATTGAGATGGCCAAAAATGTATGAATTGATCAATGATTGATGATGATTGATGGTACAATTGAATAACTTAATCAATTGCTGAGACATTTAAAAAACGGGTTGTTTTATCAAGACATTGAAATACACCACCAACAAGATTACGGCATCTTCATTGATCGATTCTAAAGCGACATATTTTTACTCAAAATGAATAAATTGTTCAATGATTGATGATGATTGATGGTGCGATTGAATAACTTAAACAATTGCTGAGGTATTTGAAAAAACGGACTGTTTTTATCAAGACAGTGCAGTACACCACCTATAAGATTACGGCGTCTTCATTGATTGATTCTAAAGCGACATATTTTTACTCAAAATGAATGAATGGATCAATGATTGATGATGATTGATGGTGCAATTGAATAACTTAATCAATTGCTGAGGCATTTAAAAAAGGGTTGCAAGACAGTGCAATACACCACCAACAAGATTACGGAGGAGGACTGAAGGTACATTTTAAAAACCTGAATATTTAACTCTTAAGCAAATACAGACAGTAACGTTGAAAATATTAAAAAAATATAAGTGTTTCATATCTGAAGGGAATTGCTTTGGATTTATAAAGGAAAGGGAAGCTTTATGTTTGGAATATACCTCTTATAACTGCCTAGCTATGTGCTGAAGGTAATAAAGAGCCTCTAACAAAACTTAATGATTTACTTGTACAATGTGTTTGTAATAAAATTGAAAATCCATAAGTCTGTGGTGCTATAATGTTGTTTACGACGAGTGATAAAATCTTTAATAATTTTGTTGTTTTCAAATTACAAAAAGAGCTTATAATACATAAAGACAAGCCGATTATTAAACAATAAATAAATAATGATGTGATGGAAATATTTTTTTTTATTATTTTTATTATTTGTTACACACACACAATAAAAATAAAAATTAAAATGCCAAAACAACTTTAGCAATCTACTGATTGTTGGTTGGGTTTTTTTCTTACATTTTAAATGCCAAAGTTAGTGCAGAAACCACAAGAAAACAAATCTGTACTCGGGTATGAAAGGAGAGAGAGAGAGCGAAACAAAAGAAGCAGAAACTGAAAACAACTTATAAATTAAATGCGGTTCCCTCGATGATTTAACAGCAAATGTGAAATGGACACGTTAAAAAAAAATTATTTAAAAAACAATAAAAATCCACGAAAAAAAACAAAAGAAATACCAACGGAAAGAAAAAAAAAATAAAATCAAGGCTAACGGCCGATATTTATGGTTAGAGATACACATGCATAACCATACATACTACAGTGCTAGACAGAGAGAGAGAGAAAGAGAGAGAAAAGAAATGTATCCCATAGATAATGGCCAGTTAATCTTGTAACAATTGAAATCTCCGAATACCTTAGGCAAGCATAGCTACATAGCTCTCCAAACGGAATTGAATTGCTAGAGTAATCGAGACCCCCATTGGAATTTCTTCAGTTTCAACTTTTGACGTTTCGTTTGCATGCACAGAGGAAAGAAAGAAAACCCAAGAAAAAACCTAACAAAACAAGTCTTGATTATTTCATTAGATCATGTATGTATGTCTGTATGTATGCATGTCTCTTTGTTGCCATTTAATATTGCAATTGACTTGTCTCCGCTTTAAGCAGAGACTGGCTAACTGTGTGACTATGTTGGCATGGCTTGGCTTGGCTTGGCTTGGCTTGATTGCTTAAATTACCAGAGCCAGTTTATTTAAAGCTGGTTTCTTCATTTGACTGAATTAATCTGGTTTACCTTCTAACTGAAAGGGTAGTTTGTTGTTTTTAAAACCAACCGCTAACACAACCTCACAGGCAAACATACATACATACATACGTTATTAACAATATGGTTTCAATATTATGGGTTTTTTTTTTCGTAAGGTGACCACCGTATAGCAACTGAACCGGTTCCTTAAATATGATTTTGTTCGCCACTCCATGCATAAAAACTAATTTTCGCTGCTGACATTTGATTTGTTGGGGTTTCTTTTCGTTGCTGCCAGCAAAACGAGTGCAGTTGTTACTCTAGCAACTGGCAAACGGTATTGTGTTGTTGTTTTATTTTTGAACATCATTACCATCAAACCCTTTCGCCAAATCACCATGCAAGTGTATCGAATTTATGAAAATCGTATCAGATTGCCAAAAAGCATCATCACCACCGGCTGATATTTTTCAAACAGCAACCTGACTTTGTAGCAAAAATACAACAAAACATTGTTTATACACACTAATGATCTTCTTCTTCGCTCTTCTTCTTCTTCTTCTTCTTCGACATTCGAATGTGTGTCATTTTTCATCATGTTCATCATGTTTTTTTTCTGGCTTTTTCTGGTTTTTTTTCAGTCAACCTATGGTTAGTTTGCCAGGCAATTCTTCCACTCTCGTGCATATTTAAAATTGCATAGGAATGTGCAGTAATTACATGCAGTTTTGATTTACTAATAAGAATATTGGTTGGAAGAAAAAGTCATTTCTTATAATTTTCAAAATATAAAAGGGATAGCTTGATTAATTTAGACATGATTTATGCTGCGTTGTCTAGATTTGGCGCATTTAATAATACCATAAATCTACAAGTGGGAAACTAAACACAAATTTATTTTTATTTTATTTGCAAACTACGAGCTCATGTTTTAAATGTTTTTAAATTGTAAAAACGTAACTCTTTGAATATAGAATTTCGGTCCATGACTTGGAGTTTAGCCATGCGGAATCAACTTATCAATTTTTGTTTTGTAACCTATCCTGTCCAGATCTCATGAGTTTTTTGTCAAATATTTTGCAAAATTAGACTTCCAGAGTGTGTTGCATCTAGAGGAACAAAATAACTGCAAAAAATCACGCGATTACAAGTTCAGGACCAGAGATCAGCAATGAATCGTTTTTTCGCTACTCATAAGCACTCATGAAATTTTGAATATAAGTGAGTCAACAATATTGAAATTTAACTATGTACTCTGATTCATTCATACTCACTACAATGTTGATTTATAAGTACAGGTTGCAATCAGTATGCGTACAACATTGACATCAAACTCATACCATTCGAAATATGTTTGATTCATAAGCCCACGCATTTACATTCATAACATTAGAAAAATGCTTATAATACTTAGAAATGATTTGAATGACTCGAATACGTGTATACGTGGAGTTATGGAGAGTCGATATCAACAACATCATAAGTGTTGTTAAGTATGAATATGATGAGTACTTCAAACTTTGAAAATGAGTAGAGGGTTCCATGATATTAAAATAAGTATGAATGCGTATAAGTATCAGAAATTATGAGTATGATTCGATGCTACTCATCTTTTCGAAATTTAACTATGTACTTTGATTCATTCATACTGACTACAACGTTGATTTATAACAACAGGTTGCAATGAGTATGCGAACAACGTTGACATCAAACTCATACCATTCGAAATATGTTTGATTCATAAGCGCTACTCATTTAGATTCATAAGAAAAATACTTAACAATACTTAGAAATAATTCGAGTGACGCGAGTGAGTATTGTAGTTCTTACGCGAATTATACTTATTTTGTGCTTCGTGTATATGTTGAGTTATGGAGAGTCGAAATCAACAACATCATACGTGTTGTTATGTATGAATATGATGAGTACTTTAAACTTCAAATATGAGTACATGTTCCATGTTATTAAAATAAGTATGAAGGCGTATAAGTATCAGAAATTATGAGTATGATTCAAATTTACTCATCTTTTCGAATACTCATTGCTGATCTCTGGTCCAGAAGACGTGGCGTGCATTGGAATGACATTAAAATAAGTATGAATGCGTATAAGTATCAAAAATCATGAGTATGATTCGAATCTACTCATCTTTTCGAATACTCATTGCTGATCTCTGGTTGCTACACGTGACAGTTTTATGGTGGCTTTCTGTTGTAATCGAATCAAAGGAAGTGTTAAAGGCCTTATCCAATAGCCTTAGTTTCAAATACATACTAGGTTTTCAATGGCTGTATAGAGGTATGAAAGAGGCAGCTTTATCCCAACTAAAGGGTTTTAACGGCCAATTAAGTAAGTAAGTGGTAGGAGAGACTTCCAAAAACCGCTCTTGATTGCTTTAGTGGCATAAAGAATAACTAAACTTTGTTCTTTTAATCCATAAAATACATCTTCAAAGTGAGACTTAAGGCCTTTAAGCGTAGCTAGACTGGTTGCAAAGCATACGGCCATAATATTTTTACTTTGAATTTTTAAAAGACCTGTTGATTGTATTAAAAATGAAAACATTTAATGGCCCTTTATGATGGGGTTTTTTTTTATTTTAAATTTATTTGCAATTAAAAACCTGTTAATTACAGATAATAACGTAACGTATGACCTTTAAAAATGATGTTGGATTTTGCTTTCGATTTTTAAAAACAAACCAGTAATGCTAATTGATTTGTATACGAAAATAGGAAAATAGAACAAGAGATCATAAAAGCATACATAAGCCTATCGAATGACGCAAAAGAAACAAAAAAATAGTGGAGTTTTAAAAGCCGGTTCTTTTTAAGAACAACTTATTTTTTTAATTTGCATAAAATGAATCTGACTTTTGATTTTAAATACAGTGAATAACAAAATTTTTATGCAAACAACTAAACTGAACTGATGATGAAGAACTTGTTTTTCGGTTTCGATTTCCATTTCATCAGTGCTGTTGCATAACTCCACACAGAAAAAAAAAACAGAAAAAAAAACTTTGAAAATGTCAGTCTACTCCGATTGCCTTTGCATATGTTTGCTAAGGCAACCAGTTTCCATCACTAACAAGAAATCGAACACAAAAAAAGTGTAAAATGCAGCTGACCTCCACTTATATGTAATTGTTGCCACATTTGCAACACAGGATTAATTATACAATCACGTCCTTGAAATAAATGATTACATGTAATGCATATGTATGTAGCTTATGTTGTTATCGTTTTAGTTATCGTTTTCATTATTCCTGCATTAACCATGGCTGACTGGCTGAATGTGATTGTACCAAATACACAGAATAATACTTCATATCATGGACGCCATTCACATCCACGTTCCCCATCCATCATTTACAATTTGCAACCATTAAGCTTGCATGCAACAAACTGAACTGAACTGAAGATGCTTAAGCTCCAGTTGAAGCTGTTGTTGCAGTTGAAGGCAAAAGAAAAGCAACAAGATAATGTTACATGCAATTATCGATAATTTTATTGTTGTTGTTGTTGCTGTTGCTCTACTCTATTCGTCTGGCTACTCAGGCTTAAAAATCGATCATGCAGACACATTGTTTTTTTTGCTTTAAAATTATCTTCACAAGTTATTATTGCTATTGCCAATGTAGTTGTTGTTGTTGTAGTTGTTGTTAATTTTTAATTTTCTTAAATTACTTTCAAGACTTTGCAGTTCATTTATACAACATGTGCTTGGGTTTTTTTAAAGTCTGTTACAGAAAACTTGTTCAGGTTCTGTTTATATGTATATGGGTTGGTGGAAAAAGTCATTTCGTAGAAATAAAAAAAAATTTTATTTTTTAAAATTAAAGGAAATCTTTATAAAGAAATCATAGATAATAAAGCAGAGATTTTAGAGGTTTTAGGTTAGGTTAGGTCTGAGTGGTAGCTCTGATTTCACAAAGCTCACTTGAGCACGCATAGCGGCCCGTTGTGACGCCACGGGTAAACGCAGTCCCTGTACTGACCAAGTTCCACCAAAATCAGGGAAGAGGAAGAAGTTGGCCAGCGCAAGGGCTGCACATCAAAAGCACGACTACCGTACACTGGAAAATCAGCCAGAATGTTTGATGAATGAAGCTGTATCCTTGATATCAATAGATGATAGCTCCGTCAAGCTGACAAGAAATGGAGAGCCAAATAGCCTATATCTGCACCTAGCGAGAGACGAGCACTGACAAAGAAAGTGGATAACAGTCTCCTCTTCCTCAGCGGATCTGCATCCACGGCAGAAATCGTTAAATGGGAGCCTCATTCTCTCCGCGTGTCTACCCATAATGACCTGTAAGCACGACCACTGTGGTTGAGATGACGTCACGACTAAGACCAAGTAATTGGTTGGTACGCCTTCTATCCATCAAGGTCCAGGTGAGTCTAGCTGTGGAGCAGGACTCCTCATTGACCCAGGATAGGTTGGCGTCGCGTGAGAATTTCCGCGCAATGTCCAACTTGACCGAGGCAAGTGGCATACCTAGTTCAATTGAAGAGAATTCCGGAAGGAGCGCACCAGCTCTGGCGAGCTCGTCGGCCCTTAGAGGTTTTAAGCTGAAGAGAAAAGTGAAACTAGTCTCGGGAAAATCTTATGGAAATATTATTGGCATAGAGCAGAGATCAGCAATGAGTATTCAAAAACATGAATAGAATTGAATCATACTCAAAATTTCTGATACCAATAAGCCTTCATACTTATTTTAAAATCATGGAACCTTTCTACTCATTTGCAAAGTTTGAAGTACTCATCATACTCATACTTAACAACACGTATGATGTTGTTGATTTCGACTCTCCATCCATAACTCAACATACATATATGCACGAATCACAAAATAAGTATGATTCGCTTACGAACACTAAAATACTTACTAGAAGGTTGTGTGTTGGCTCTGATTGCTGCTCTGGTTTTTTTTGCTTATGTGTCTTTGGTTCCTTTTTTGTAAATGCAACAACAACTAAGACTGTAAATTTTGATGAATGATTCAAGTCACTCACTTATAAGTATTAAAAGTATTTTTCTAAAGTTTTGAATCTAAATGAGTAGCGCGTATGAATCAAACATATTTCGAATGGTATGAGTTTGATGTCAACGTTGCAAGCATACTCATTGCAACCTGTTGTTATAAATCAACGTTGTAGTGTGTACGAATGAATCAGAGTACATAGTTAAACTTCAATATTGTTGACTCACTTACATATATCCAAAATTTCATGAGTGGTTATGAGTAGCGAAAAAACGATTCATTGCTGATCTCTGGCATAGAGTTCAAGTCGTATAACTTTTGTAAAAAGTTTTAGCATAACTTGCAAAGCCTTCATATTTTAAATCGTAAACATATTTTCCGCCGTCTGTCAATCGTAGAAGCTTGAAGGAAGTATTAAAATTATTTGCCTTTCTTGTGGAGAAAATGTTTCCAGTGTCTTTTAATAAGTGTCTCCACCTTAAGTGATTTAATATCTATTGAACTGGTGGCATAGTATAACAATGAGTTATACTGGGCGTAAGTGTTTCTATTGCCTACAGGTTAGCGTAACTTTTACCCGGCCTAGTGTCGAAGAAAATAAAAAATTTCGTATTTGAGATTAAAGGCTAAAAGGCAGATTATATTACTAAAATTCTATTTAGGCTGGCCGAGACTTATTAGACGAGATTGCAAAGTTCAACTGCCAGCTCAGACATAAAAATATTTTTTTGGCTCTCAAACTCCTTCAGGCTATTTCCTTTCAGCAGTCTTCTGGCAAAAACTCTGAGTTTAAAATAAAATTGACTTGAAAAGTAAACTGTAGATGCGGTCAGTCATAGATGAACACACATCTTGAGTAGTTTGTAAGCAACTAGGTTATAATCCTGACTAAGGGGTTTCAATCGCCAAGTAGACCAAGTAGATGTTTAGATCATAACGATTCCCCGCAACAATACATGTCGCACACTGAGTTACATCAATTAGAGGTCTATGTGGACGCATTTATATTGAAAATTTGAGTTTTAGCGAGGTTTTGGCGAAGAAGAAAGGTCTAGAGAATATTTTTAAGACTCAGGTAAGGTTGCAATGCGATGAAAATTTAAGTATTTGCGGTTAATAGGGCTGTCAGCTGACTAAAACATTGTGCACCGTAAAGCTACCCATAAAACAACGATAAATCTCGGGATATGAATGGCTCTACAAGATATCAATCAATGATAGGCGTGATGCTTAAGTCAGACAGTAGACAGTTTGTCCCTCACAATAACCACATCATCACTAGTTTGCTTAAAATGAAACACGTATACCAACTTAAAATACGTTTCCAACCCCTGTTTAGTGTTCAGCAGAAGCCACCTATTTAAGATTGGTGTTAAAATCGCGAAGATGTGCTTATTAGACGTGAGATTGTGGTTCAACTCCCGTCTAAGACATCTCGAACAAACCGAAATATGAAAAATACTTCTTTCTCAGCATATTTATAGCAAAAACTGTAAATATAAGACAAGTACACGTCCTCTAACCTACTGAATGTCCAGGACTAGAGAGAGGTTGCTATTTGAATCTCTTGTAAAGGACTGGCAGATCTGGTCAATCATTAATATGCAAAGGCTTTATAGGTTCCATTATAACTTGTAATTGATGCAAGAATTAATGATCTTCGAGCTGAATTTACCGATTTGATAGCCTTAATAGTTTTGTTTTTTTTTGGTCTTAAACCGGCTGTTGTCATTACTGAGAAATTAATGCTCATTTTTGAAGTTAAGTTCTCTTGTCATAGATATCAGAGATTAGCAATGAATCGTTTTTTCTCTACTCATAAGCACTCATGAAATTTTGAATATAAGTGAGTCTAACAATATTGAAATTTAACTACGTACTCTGATTCATTCATACTCACTACCAACGTTGATTTATAACAACAGGTTGCATCGAACTCATACCATTCGAAATATGTTTGATTCATAAGCCAACTCATTTAGTTTCATAAGTTTAGAAAAATACAGGTTGCAATGAGTATGAGTACAACGTTGACATCAAACTCATACCATTCGAAATATGTTTGATTCATAGGTCCACTCATTTAGATTCATAACTTTAGAAAAATACTTATAAATGTTTTGAGCCAGTCTTAGTTCTTGTTGCATTTACAAAAAAAAAAAAAAAGCCAGAGCAGGAGGCAGAGCAAACACACAAGCTATTAGTGAGTATTTTAGTGTTCGTACGGGAATCATACATATTTTGTGATTCGTGCATATGTGTTGAGTTATGGAGAGATGAAATCTACGACATCCATCATACGTGTTGTTAAGTATGAATATGATGAGTATTTCAAACTTTGAATATGAGTAGAGGAGTTTCAATGGTATTAAAATAAGTATGAATGTGTATAAGTATCAGAAATTATGAGTATGATTCAATTCTACTCAACTTTTTGAATACTCATTGGTGATCTCTGATAGAGTTGTCCCTAGACAGTCTCTATTGGGAACTTAATTCCAAACTTTTGAAGGTTAGAGTCGGAAATAAATGGTAAAGCTTGTGCTTCTTCTATTCAACCGTTTTGTATGAGATGGATTGCAAAATTTTGTATTTCAAAATATTTACAAAAAAATTGTATTCGTTTCAAATAGGATTGTAAAAATATTTTTTATTTGATTTGAAAATGTTTACAAAATATCCGTTAATGTCTGCCATTGTATGGCTGTTAATCAGTTATATAACTGTTAAACTAAACGGTGCATTAAGTTGCAAAATTAGAAAAAAAAAATTGCAGAGAAAAATATTGCAATTGATCAGCAGCATTACATGTTAGATTTTCAGAAAAAAAAAAAAAAAAAAAATTAAAAAAGAAATATTTGTAAAGCGTAAGACGTATGTACAATGTACATATATTGTATCATAAATATTTAATAACTGTAATAAAAAGCTACACTTAACAGTAATTGTTTTTGTAATTTTTAATTACCAAAGACAACATTTAATGAGTCTTTAAATAAAAAACAACAACTAAAAAAAAAACGAAAAACGTTAAACTTTAAGGTAAAAAATGGTGCAATTTGAAAATGCTACACAATAAAATTTGTTATGCTTTGCTTTGCCATGAGTATATGGTTTTTCCTTATTTTTCTATGTTTTTCTTATATTTTATTTTTTTCTCCATTAAAGCAAGTCTAGAGGGTGAAGAAGATGAGAAAAAAGAAAAAACCCCGACAACAGCATTAATGCAACACCTGAGTGCACCTGAACCATAAAAGAAAATCTTTATGAAACACTAAAAACACACAGTTTTTGCCATAATTTTTCATTATTTATAATTCTTCAAAACAATGTAAAATTTTCTTTAGTTTTTAATTAAATTTTTTTAATTAAATTAATTAATTAAGTTGTTATATTGATTAATAGTTTTGTTATATTAATTAAATTTTTCTTTGATAAAAACACTTACATTTTGAACAACATTTTGTTTGTTTAAGTGTGATTTTTCTAATTTTTTTTTATTTTATTTTACGTTTGAAAATCAAAGATTTTCAAATCAAATGTTAAAAGGAAGTGATTTATTTTGTATTTTTTATGTTTTTTCGTTTTACTTTCACTCTGCCAAAAACAATTGCCAACAATCAATGTCTGTTAACAAAAGAAAAATCTTTATTTTCTTGGTTATTTTTTTCAATTTTAAATTTTTTTTATTTGATTTTATTTCATTTAAAAAAATATTTTTTTTCTTTTTATTTTTTTAATTCGTTTTTATTTTTTTTTTAATTTTTTTGAAAAACTTTATTTTATTGTGCACAGCGCGTTTAAACAGCGTTTTTTGTTTTCTGTGTGTTATGTTGCGCTTGCTTGGCAAGTCACTTTCGATTTCTTTGCCAGCCGAACGAGAAATGGCAAAATGATGAGCTTTTTAAATATCGAAAAGCGATTTTTATTAAAAAACCACCATAAGAAAAATAATTTTTTTTTAAATACGAAACAAAAACAACAACGTATACAAGAAAAAAATTGAATTGAATTTTTTTTGTTTTTGTTTTTCTATAAGAAACTACTACTGCATCCGTTAACAGCGACGACGTCAGCGACGAGTAACCAACCACCAACCACCGCTGCTTATGCGATAGCAACGAGACAGCAACGAGATCACGACAATCTTATTGAACACACAGTGTTACATGCATGTACCATCGGACACTAATACCACTGTAAACGTAACTATTCGTAAAGTTTGGTTTTTTTTTCTTGTATTTTTTTTTTATTTTATTTCAAAATTGTTTAAAAATTTTAATAAAAAAAAATTCGTTTTTTTTTTTTAAATATTTTTTCGTTTATAATACAAAGGCCAACAACTGGCTTTTTCGATCCCAAAAGAGATCTTTAAAAATCGAGTTTAAAACACCTTTATTTAGTTAGTAGTACCGGTTATGTAGAATATGATTATGAAATGTTTTTTTTTCTTTTTTTTTTTATTAAATTCCTCACATTCATTCACACCCCAATCACCACTCTTAGGCTCTTGTAAAACGTTACGTTACAATTTTAATAAAAGTCTTGTTAATAAACTCGAAAGATTAATTTTTAAATCTCTGTCTAGTTACTCAATAACAAACACTTTAACAAGAATTTTTTTTATTTTTAATACGCTTAACAAATAATTCTTTTTATTTTTCTTTAGATTTTCTAACGTTTTTAAAAAAATATTTTTTCAAAAAAATTTCAATTAAATTTTGAAAAATTTTTGAATTTTTTTTTTGAATTTTTTTTTGTTCGTTTTTCAAATAATATGCGCACGCGCCCGTTTAGTGTTTTTGGCTACAACTCGTTTGGCGTACAAATTACAGGAAAATGTCTGTTGAATGTTAAAAGTGTCATACTTTATGTTGTTGGTTTGGGTTATGCGATTGTTTGTTGGCTGTATTGCGCCTTCTAAGACTTTGGAGTCGTTTGTTTGGTTATAACGTTTTGTTGCAAGTCAAAATTATTTACTCAAATACAATATGCTTGAGTGACTTTCTATAAAAGCCAGCGGTTCCATACCATTTAAATGGCGAATTAATGTTTAGTAAAAAAACACAATAACACCACGTATAACAAAGTTACTTGGGATATAATTTTTATCTTTTATCTCCAATACCCAGAAACAGCAAAGCGTTTACAGTAGATATGTACAGACCTATAGCGCTCCTACCACTATTTGATAAGATTTTTGAAAAAAATACTTCATAAACAACTGTCACAGTTTCTAGAACAAAACAACCTCCTATACAAGTATCAATTTGGTTTTAAAAAAGGAAGTGGGACCCAGGAAGCAGTTGTAAATTTTGTGAACTGCATATGCAATAGTCTAGACAGTGGCTGTGGTGATGTCGGTGCTGTTTTTTTATGATTTTTCGAAGGCTTTTGACCTTGTTGACCACAAAATATTGCTTGATAAACTTTCATATTATGGACTACAGGAAAGTGCTATCAAGCTAATCAAAAGTTTTTTGCAAAACTGGTTACAATATGTAGCAATTAATAATGACAGAAGTGATGTTGGAGTGGTTGAATTTGGTGTACCACAAGGAACTGTTTTGGGTCCTTTAATGTTCACAATATTTATAAATAACGTATCAAATCTCAAGCTACATGGCAAACTTATAATGTATGCTGACGACATTTGTCATTTTCATCCCTACAGTCATGAAATAATACTGAAATCTCAAATGGAACATGATGCCGAAGTATTACTGGAATACGCCCGAATTAATAGACTATCCTTAAATAAGGACAAAATAAAAGTAATAAGGTTTCGTCCATATGCTTCTAGAAGTGATGCAGTTTTTAAAATTTCTGTTGGTGATGCGGAAGTTAATGAAAGCGATTCCGTAACTTATTTTGGTATGCTTTTTCAGAGTAATCTACAATGGAATAAACACATCCAGTCACTGAAGAAAAAATAGCTCCAGCCATGGGCATACTTTATAAATTTAAGAATGTATTTGATGTAAAGACTAAGCTTCTGGTATATAATGCTCTTATTCAAAGTCATTTAAATTACTTGCCCAACTGATCTTAAAGTTCTTCAGAGACTTCAAAACAAAGCTCTGAAGCTTGTCTATAACATCCCTAGAACGCACTCATCTATATCCCTATACCGAGATGTATCGAAAACTATTCTTCCTGTTTTTGGATTGTGCAAAATGCAACCAACATTGTATATATATAAAGCTGTACGGAATATTGGGTATGACTCCATAGAGTTTACTATCAACCAGAGTTATGATAGTACTCGAAATAATACTAACTTAATGGTTAAGAGATGTCGGTTAGAAACTTTAAAGCAACGTGTAGAATACGCTGGCTGCTACGAATACAATCATCTTCCAGATAGTATCAAAAACATATCCACAATTTCAGCCTTTAAAGCAAGACTGAAGCATATTTACTTCAGGAAATAGATATGCTTCTGATGTAATAATTTTTTTACTTCAATTGAACTTTTTGTGATATATTTTGATCTCAGCTTAAAGAGCTAACCTAGATGTAATATATGTATATTTACTTAAAACTTCATTTAGTATGCATACTAGTTATTTTAATATATATTTATTTAATTTTTTTTCTTTCGCTTCTTTTCTACTGTTTCTTGTTAAATTAATTCATAAGTACTTGATATATGTATATAATATTGCCAACTTCCCCTTTTTATGTCCTAAGGACGCAGGGGCACTTTTACTTTTTGTTAAAAATTTCTTTGAAATAAATTAATGAATAAATAAAAAATAAAAAAAATTCTTAATTGTGTCATAATTTAAAAACTTTTTGCCCTCTCCGTCAAAGGAATCAAATATACCCTTCAAAATCAAAATAACCCTTCAGTAAGGATTACAACGAGACTTCATATACATACGTACGTACATACATACATAATTGGTCATTACAACCCTGAAGTCAGGATTACGACCTAGCTTCTCACACCACTTAAGTTGTTTGTGTTAATTTTATCCATGAGTGGCATTACCTACAGTTTAAAGTCGACTCCTAATGACAGATTTTTGAGGAAGTTTTCATGACAATTTTATTTACTTGCAGAGTTTTTTTTTGCCAGAAATCTGCTGAGAAGAAGTCACCGAAAGATATATGTTTTCATATTTCCTTTTGTTCGAGATGTCTAGGCTCTAGTTTCAAAAACTGCCCTAGTAGTGTATAAAGACATACAGATATATTTGGTGATCAATTTTGTTAAGATCTCGGTTATATGGATGGTTGATCCTGCCACTCACCAGTTATCATAGGAATATTAGTTGACTTCTTGTTCAGTGTGGATTTCAAACAATATCTTAATACGTGTGATAAACTTAAACTGGTGATAATTCTCAATGTGACTGCCCTTAACATGAGCAATACAGTGAAAATCAAAAGAATGATTCAATCAATCAAAATTAATGCCAATGAAAAGCTACCTATTAGGGATGGTATGCCACAGGTTCATAGTTCATTATTAATAAAAAGAAATTTTGGGGAAATTAACTACTTCCTGACCCCGTTTCTTTCGGGTCATGGTTATTTCCGAAAATATTTACACCGCATGGGTCAGGTGAATGATCCTGGCTGCATTTATTGCAAGGAAATGAGTGACGACGCTGAACACACATTCTTCCATTGCATCAGATGGCAAGACGAGAAGAATGTGTTGATGGAACAGATTGGCGAATTCACACCCGACAACATTGTTGATGCAATGCTCAAAAGCGAAACGAAGCGGAACGCTGTGAGAAGATACGTAGAATGTGTACTGCGCAGGAAGAAGGTCGACCTTGATACAGTACGAGAGAATGGTACATGAGAGGACGAGCCAATAGCATGAAGCTGGCTTCGAAAATAGCGTACCCAGACGTGGGAGAGTAGACAACGGTCCTTAACAGGACATCGTTCTGGGCCCTTCTCGAAGTAATGCCGATAGCCGTCCCGGGAAGGGAGTATCCCCGGAAGAGGAGGAGGGATTGTTTTAGTGGAAGCCCCACTCGAAGCAGCTGGCAACGGTCTCTGTAAGTGCAAAGGCATTTTGAACCCTACCTCACAGGCCAAAAAAAAAATTATTAAAGTGGGCATTAAGTGAAATCAACAAATCTAATATCAAATGCTTTGGTATTTTATCAATCATATGAATTAATTAAGCTTTTACATAAGACTGAACATAGGAAATCTCTTCATAATAATGGCCACTATATTCTTTAAACTTTTTCTTATGAAGCTTTCTAGAAACCAACGTGTCAACTGACAAAAAGGGAGTAAACGTTTTAAGAATTGTACTTCATTTACACTTGCAGGGAGGCGTCTGTGAATTCTTCTAGCTGGGATCCCATCAGATGGGTTTAGGCTTAGGTTAGAGGACGTGTACTTGCCAATTGAGACAAGTACAGTATCCGGAGGTCCAGTTGACCAATTGTACAACGTCCTAAAGGGGAGAGGATAATAGGGGAGATAGGGAAAAAGGAGAGAAAGTAGTCTCATCAGATAAGTCTTATAATTTTTAATTCTAATTACTCTTTTCTAGGTCAAAGAAATATTTGTTTTTCAGATACTTTTGATCAAAGATTTTAATGCGTGAAAGACCCGCCTTTATGTATATCAATTTACAAGAGGGGCATTAAAAATAACTTGGTGTTTCAGAAGCTTTAGATGTACTGCACAATGCGATATCCGCTGAAATCAGCAGATTTCCATATTTATTCACTCGTTCATAGAGGGTGTTCTTTCCAAACGGCTAGGAATGGCCTTAAAGTAGACCATTCATTTAAATAAACTGGAACAAAGCGAAGGAATAATTTAAACGTGGAGGAGATGTTTTAAAACACCTCTATGGTATGTTCCTTAAAGAAATGAAAAGAATCGAAAATGGAATGCAAGCTACGGGTATCAGCTTTGAGCTCAGTTTTATTTTTTTTTTGGCAGAGTTCAGGAGTTCATATTAACCCTGGACGGTTACTGTTACTGTTCGTCGAATCGACGAAGCTCTTTGCTCTTTATCATATAACTCTTTTATGTTTGACCACATTTATATTAAATATATATTATATAAATATAAATTTTTTAACCAATGCAAAAGACCGTCTGAACATCAAGGAAACTATAAAGATTTTCAACTAAAACGGATTAGTTTAAAAATTTCAGAAATTTTTTACCTGTACGTATAATTTAGTAACTGTGTGTATGTATAAAATTAATACACACAACATAAGTGGCCATAGCTCAGACATCTCGAACAAAACGAAATAAAAAAAATTTCTTTCGGCGATTTCCTCTTAGCAGTCTTATGGAAAAAATCTTGAAAGTAAATAAAATTGCCATGAGAAGTTTCTCAAAAAAATCTGTAATTCGGAGTCGACTTCAAACTGTAGGTTAGGCCACTTATGGATAAAATTAACACACTTTACATGAGTAGTGTGAGAAAGTTGGTTGTTATCCTGACTAAAGGGTTGTAATGATCAATTATGTACCAATTGTGTGAAAATTATGTGCTGGTAGAGCATATCTGTACATGGTCGCTCGTACAGTGGAATACACAATATATGCCAGAGAGAATACGTTTCTTAGCCGGAGTACTGGCGTGTAAAACACACTTCCTGTAGAAATGATCTTTATTCAAAATTTATTATCCATAGAGACTATCACCTCTTTCGTCTCTACTACAAATAATTTTCTTATTGTCAATACAATTAAAACTAAAATTCTTTTAAACTGTATTTGAATCACTTTTGTATTTGGGAATCACTGCCTTAAGCCACAAAAATACACTTAAAATCTTACATTGGCTCACAAATACAAACGAAATATTCGTTAGTTTATGTGTAACTGTATGTAATTGTAATGAGAAAAACAAAAAAAAAAACAAAAAACAAAAAAAAAACAGTTTTTTTCCACGTAAAACACTCATTGTTTGTTTCTTTTGGACACTCTCATTTACAATATTTTGATTTGAAGTTAGCTATTGTTGTTGTTGTTTTTGTTTGTTTGTTTGCTTTTTAATATTTTCAAACTCTTTTCTCCGTTATTTGTATGATGGCTGTAACGTTTATTGTTTTTTTTCATTATTTTTCTCTGCTTTTGTTTGTTTTATTATTACAACAAATAAATGAAACTGAGTACTTACATGCACACGCATACATACACATTTATATTTGGAGAGTGCATTTAAGCTCCATCTCTCTCTGTACTTATTAACAATCGGTTTTACAACTACTTTAGCATTAGGGCTGTGCTATATGTGCATGTATTAGTGTTGTTTGTTAGTGGCTGCAGGCAAATGAGAGATTTGTTAACATTATTTGGATCACAGTTAATAAATATTTTAAATTTTATTCATATTTTTTTAAATGCTTTTTTATTATTTATAAGCAATTCAGTTTATTTATTTGTTTATTTTTTTATTTATTTTTTTGTCTTCTCTTAAATAAGGGGAATTTGTAATAATTTTGTTTGTAATGTTGTGTGTGTGTATTGTTATCATTAATTTCAAATGGCCGCTGTGTTTGAAAGGTGTTTTCGAAATTTAGCAAAAATTTGAATTTTTTTTTAAATTAATTTTCATAAAAAATTTTATTTTTTTTCCTCTTTCCATTTATGGTATTTGTTTTGTTTAACAGTGTTTATTTAAAAAATTAAATGTTGCCAAATTGTTGGAATAATTAAGCCTATTGGTAATGGTAATGATTTCTTTACGTGTGAATGTTTTCGTTTGGCTATTATTTTCCAATTGATGGCATTTTGGGAAAGCAAAATTCAATTAATTTTGGTGGAAATTATAAACAATTTATTGTTTAATGCCACAGCTTGATTTAATAACCAATAAAAATGTATTTGGAAAGCATTTAATAACTTTTTTAATTTTATTATCAAAATGAAAATGTTATTAATTATTCGAAAATAAATTTTTTAAATAACAATTTTTGAGTAAAAATTTCTTAATAAATTTCCATCATTTCTATGAGGACCATAACACATCTGATGCATTCACTTTTGTGCTGTTCTGTTAAATTGCTTTTATTTCGTTGTAGTTCTTAATCTAACTAGTGCCTTCGAACTCAATTTACCAGTGCCTTGTATAAGATAACCTATCCCTATTTCTCTTATGTTGAAGATCTTATTCAATAACATTCCTTGTATTGCCTTGTTCCTCTCCACAGTCTCCCTGTTAGATATTGTTTGAATTCAAAATATTCTTGAGATTAGCCGTAAACATCGTTTTATTCAAATTTATAGAGCGTTAATATCCCAAACCAGATATGTTTTATAGGAGACTATAAATTTAATGCCGGAATTGTAAAATTAACTCTCGTTCCTCTTGATATTATGTGGAGATAGCCAAATGACCATTTGCCAAAATTATTGTTATTTTTTGAATGAAAACTCAATGACAAACCCGAAAGATCCAGATTCAAACCTAGAACTCATCAAAAAAGTTAATACAGATCTTCCAACATTTGAAAAAAAATTAAATGCTTCATCCCTTCTGGATAGCCCAGAGATGATATCATCAATAACGATCTTCACAGGGACATCACGCAGCGTCAACTCTTGAAGAAAAAAAGAGTAGGACACCATCAGCGTATAAGCCTAGAACGTTAGAAGGAGGCATCAACAGATAGACTTGCACGCATCCATGGACATGCAGTGATTGATCAAACAACTGCTTATGAATTCGAAATTAGCTTTGACAAGTTGGAAAAAACATAATCAGTTGGTTTGGTTTTTGGGAAATATGAAGAAAAGTGAAAAAACTGTAGGTAAACTGTAGGGTCTTTTTATAAGCGATTCCTATTTTTAGATTTAAATAAAGCAAAGTGTATGAGAGATACAATCGACATTTTATTATTCGTTTGAAACAACTGTAAATATCAGAGTACCGTTCAAATGTATGCCATGGCTTCTCTGGGTGGAGAGTATTCGAAATGTCTGGTTTTTCATAAATCAGGCTGAATTTAATTGATGGTATGAGTTATGGTTGCTTTGTGGCTTTTCCGCGACTTAAGAAAACCGCAAGAAAAAATCTAAAAATCTTGCTCCCTAGTTCATGTAAGATGATCCATTCATCCAGAAATGGGTCTCATTTTTAAAGATAATTTTTTGATGAAAATTGCTAACTGCTCCAGAGCGCTCTCAGCTAGCATATATGACAACTAAAAAAGAGCCTTATTAGTCTGGCCCTGGCAGACATCAAAACAAAATACAAAAAGTATTTCTTTGCCGACTTCCTTTCAGCAGATTTCTGGCAAAACCTCTGAGAGTATATAAAATTTCCATGACAAGTTCTGTCGTTCGGAGTCAACTTTAAACTCTAGGTCCCACCACTCGTGCATAAAATTAACACACACAACAAAAGTGGTGTAATTCTGACTGAAGGGTTGTCATGACCAATTATATATGTATGTATGCTTAACATTGCCCATCGGAAAAGGTTAGTTTTGTAGAATAAATTATCCAACTTAAATGTCAGGTATCCCAAATGACGTTCTGGGATAAAATTGTTTTGTTTAATGCGATTTCGAAATGGGCAAGCAGCTGCCGTTACGGTGAATGAATGAATCGATCCATGCTGATTAATCAGCTAAGCCTCAACAACATTTGTTTCGAAAAATTCAGCTCCTCTTGCTCTACAGCACAATTGGCAATAGATTTATTACAAAATTAATTTGACGGCAACTTTCTGTCCACAAGAGGTCCTTTAACTTGAAGCTTCGTTCATGCCGTTGAACACCTTTGTGTTACACTTTGTGGGGCTATGTTGAGCCATTCATTTATGCCAACAAAACAGCAACTTTTAAAGCACTGGGAGCCAATATTCAGGCCAGAGATATTGGAAAAAGTAGTCAAGAATTAATTCAATCGATTGACAATATAACTTGTAGCTGTGGCGGATATATACCGGAAATATTATTAAGAAATAATATAAGAAATAATATAAGCAAAAATATACATTCATACATAGATAATTGGTTATTACAACCCTTCAGTCAGGATTACGACCTAGTTTCTCACACCACTTATGTTGTGTGTGTTAATTTTATACATGAGTGGCGGGACCTACAGTTTAAACTCGACTCCGAACGACAGACTTCTGAGAAACTTTTCATGGCAATTTTATTTATTCTCAGAGTTTTTTCCAGATATCTGCTGAGAGGAAGACGCCGAAAAATACTTTTAGTATTTTATTTGATGTCTGGCCTGGGGCTCGAACCCTGGCTTTTCGTCTAATAAGCCAACACACTACCTACTAGACCACGGCGACTAAGCAATAATATAAGAACTGATATAAGAAATACTATATAAAATAATAAAAGAAATAACATAAGAAATAGTATAGGAACTAATATAAGGACTAATATGAGAAATAATATAAGAAATAGCATAAGAAATAATATAAGAAGTAACATAAGAAATAAGACAGGAAATAATATAAGAAATAACATAAGAAATAATATAACAAATACTATAAGAAGTAATATAAGAAATAACATAAGAAATAATATAAGAAATAACATAAGAAATAATATAAGAAGTAACATAAGATATAAGATAGGAAATAATAAAAGAAATTACATAAGAAATACTATAAGAACTAATATAAGAAATAATATATGAAATAATAAAAGAAATAACATAAGAAATACTATAAGAACTAATATACGAAATAATATAAGAACTTATATAAGAAACAACATAAGAAATAACAACAGAAATAATATAACAAATAATATAAGAAATAATATAAGAAATAACATAAGAAATAATGTAAGAAATAACATACGAAATAATATCAGGAGTAATATAAGAAGTAATATAAGAAGTAATATAAGAAATGATATAAGAAATAATATAAAAAATAACATAAGAAATAATATAAGAAATAATAAATTTTTTTGACCTTTTTTTGTTTTCATGATCATTGCTCATACACTCTACAGACCATAAAGTTATTAAAATTACGTGTAAATAAAAAAATGGAAATTAATTTATATTTATGCGGTATTATAAAAATAATGTCTTATAATTTAAAAAACCCCGGAATTATTTTCTACATTTTCAAAATAATAAAATCAAAATCGATTTATTTGAATAAACATACATACATATGTATGTATACATGGAGATTTATTGCAATACTTATGTATTCAAAAATGCATAAATAATAGCAAATTGCATATAATTTTAATAAAATCATCTGTTATTAAATATTACTTTTGATGATCACTGTATGCCGTAAGAGAGTCTGTGTTTAAAGCATGAAATTGTCTTACATTTTACGATTGATTTAAACGTAACCTATAATTATGTTAATATGCTCTCCATTGTTTTTAATTTATTTATAATTTATAATAAAAAAATGTTTAAATAATGCTACCACGGATGTACAACAAACTTGTCTTCTTACAGCATTTCATTTCATTTCATTTGGGGGCTTCATTTAAATGTTCATTCATATTCATGTTTTTTTCTAAGGCATGATTGACGTAGAGAGCAGTAGTAGTCGTAGTCGTAGTCATAGTTGCCAGATAAATAAAGCATTAAATCATTAAGTATTAGAAAGAAAAACGCCAAAATCATCAAAGACGTTCATTGAAATTGTATAAAAATCGCCAGAAAAAATAAAAATAAATAAATTGAAAGGTTATGTTCGCTAGAACCGTCACTTTTTTAGTGACTTGTTTTCCTAAGACGATGCAAGAAATATTTCACTTCATCTGATCTTGTTCTTATTCACACCACTTACATGCGACCGACAATCGAATACAACTCTCATGTAAGGGCCGGTGCCCTAACGTCTATTCTAAGACATTTCGATCGCGTACAGTAGAGGGCGAAATTGCTCGTTAATGATGTTACGGTATCACACTCCAGCGATTCATTAGAGCTTCGTTGCAATGTGGCTTGTGTTTCACTGTTCTATTGGTATTATCGCCTTGATTTTGTGGGTAGTGTGTTGGCTTATTAGACATGAGACCTCGGTTTAAACCCTAGACCAGCCATCTCCAACTAAACGAAATATGAAGAAAATATTTCTTCGCCGACTTTCTCTCAGCAGATTTCTGTCAAAAACTCTGAGAGTAAATAAGATTGCCATGAAAAGTTTCTCAAAAATCTGTCATTCGGAATCGACTTTAAACTATAGGTCCCACCACTCATGTATAAAAATTAACGTACACAACATAAGTGGTGTGAGAAACTAGGTCGTAATCCTTACTAAAGGGTTGTAATGACCAATTATGTATGTATTGGTACTATAATGGATTTTGTTCGACCTAAATAAAAGGGCTTATTTCCGAGAATCATGTAACACTTGCATTTCTTGGCGAGCACCTCCGTTTGTGATCGATTGGCCCGTGTATCGCTTAGTGACTTACAGACAAAATTTGTTTTTTCGTCGGACGATTTGTATGTGGAACTCCTTTCCTGCGGAGGACTTTCCTGTCACTTATGTTATAAAAAGTTTGAAATCTAGTGCCCACAAACACTACTCCCTATTTCCTCCTTTCCATAACATATTTTCCTAGTTCCAACACAATTTACTGTGTGAGTATGGGCCATCCCCTGAGTGTTGGTGGTCGTACGAGAAAATGAAAATAAAAGCCACTTGTTTTTGGGCTTCCTAGGGTAATATTAGAAGCTAAAGGGTCCGCCAAATAACTGTTTTTTTTAATGCTTTAAAAAACTACTGAATATTTTCTCAAATTTATTTGTTTATTTGAAAGTACAATCCTTCCGTTTAATAATGGAAAATAATTTCATTCAAATGGCTGCCTGGGCTGGCCATGCAGTAGCCTACACCAGAAGATGCCGATTTTGGCAAAAAAAATCATCTTCTCAGATGAAGTTCATTTTGATCTTGGCGGGTATGTAAACAAGCAAAATTGTCGAATTTGGGGCACAGAAAACCCGCGCGAATACATTGAAAAGCCGACGCAACCAAAACGAGTCACTGTTTGGTGTGGATTTTGGTCCAGAGGCATAATTGGGCCACTTTTCTTCGAAAACGAGCAAGAAGTGGCCGTTACAGTCAATGGCGATCGCTAACGGGCCATGTTGAAAGAATTCTTGTTCACAAAAATTGAAGAGGAGGATATTGGCAACATTTGGTTTCAACAGGACGGCGCTACGTGCCACACAGCCGAAGCTACACTCGTTCGTTTGCGCCCTGTTTTTGAAGATTGCATTATCAGCCGCAGAGCTGATTGGACTATTATTTGTGGGGTGGCGTCAAAGATAAGTGTTACGCCGACAGGCCAGAGACAATTGACGCTTTAAAGGACAATATTCGCGAAGCCATTGGTGAAATACAGCTGCACACAATCGATAATGTGCTTAAAAATTGGACCGATCGCGTAGGCTACTGCATGGCCAGCTGAGGCAGCCATTTGAATGAAATTATTTTCCATTATTAAGCGGAAGGATTGTACTTTCAAATAAAAAAAAGAAATTTGAGAAAATTTCAGTTTTTTGAAAGCATTAAAAAAAAACAGTTATTTGGCGGACCCTTTACATTCTTATCTAAAATCGTCAAAATAAGGGGTATACATTGTCATATCGTCAATATAATATTTTTGGAGCACAAAATCGTCAAATCTGGCAGCTCTGGTCATAGTAGTCAGTGGCAGTAGTGTGGTCAAAACCGTGTTATGGTTATTAGCAAGTGTTACAATTTTTTTTTTCATCAATATTTTATTTTATTATTTCGTTTATTTCGTTTATTTTTTCTATTTTTTTTATTTATTTTATTTAAAAGAAAAGTGTCTCAGTGTGTGTATTTATTTTTAAATTTATTTCAACGAGCATATGTATCTCTGCTGCTTAATGCTATGATCTGTGTGTGGCTATCGTTAGTAAATATTTAAATGAAGACCTTCTACTAGTTTACTTAACTTAAATTAAGTTAAGTTTAGTGTTAATGACTATTTTTTTTGTGCGTTATTTTCAAAAGTCACCATTTAAAAAAAAAACATGGTGAAACATGTTTATTTGATTTTTTTTCTCTTAACATTACAAAAGTCTTTCAAATTAACAACAAAACGAAAATTTTAAAACTTAAAATTCAACTCCTAATTGTTTTAAAAAATTCAAAAAAAACAAGATTCATTTAAATGCTAAAGTTGGAAATCTAAATATTCATCGTTTTATCATTTAAAATATTTGTTACGTTTTCTGTTTTTAATATGGTTCAAGGTCTCGTAAATAATTAATTGAAAATTAAAAAAAAGAAAAAATTAAAATTCTTAAGGTATTGCTAGAGTAAGGCACGCATATGCTGCATAGGCAGTCTTAATAACATTAAGCCTTAAGGCTGATCTAGAAACCTACCGGCAGAAACTTAATTTAAATTAAAGCCAGTTAAACACAAGCCAAGTATTATACATTTTGAGGAGTGATTAAAAACAAAGGTCGCCCAAACCTTGGTTCTTAAGTTCTTTATACCATTTAAGGTTAATAAAGGCTTTGGGTCATTCTTTACAAATACAATTTAAACACAGTCTACCAAAAGATAACGCTAAATTTATGACTAAGTTATGATCATAAAATAGCGCTCTTCAATGACTATTTGTTCATTATTTAACCTCTTTCTCTGTCTCAAACTAAACCTATGATACTCTGGTTATAATAGGTTTTTGTGTCGATTATCATTCTATTCACGATGAGCAGCTTATTGGACTACAACATCTAAACATGGTGCTAGGGCAGCTAGTAACTTTCGTAGCTAGTCTTCCTGCAGTGCATTACATATTCACTGTGTATTTAGGATCATTCCACATATACATAATTGGTTATTACAACCCTTCAGTCAGGATTACGACCTAGTATCTCTCACCACTGATGCTGTGTGTGTTAATTTTACCACATGAGTGGCGGGACCTACATTTTAAAGTCGACTCTGTACGACAGATTTTTGAGAAACTTTTCATATCAATTTTCATTCAGCTTTTGTTAGAAATCTGCTGAGAGGAAGTCGACGAAGAAATACTTTTTTTGTATTTTGTTTTGATGTCTGGCCTGGGGCTTGAACCCTGGCTTTTACCGTCTAATAAGCCAACACACTACCTACTAGACTACGGCGACTTCATAGCATCATTCTTCTTAAGTTCAATATACCAGCGGCTCAAACTATTTAATTTTTGCATAAAATTCCCACTTTTACACGAATGTACATACATTCCTACAAAATTGTTGATTACAACCCTTTAGTCAGGATTACAACCTAGCTTCTCACACCACTTATGTTGTGGTGGCGGGACCTACAGTTCAAAGTAGAATTTGTAAGACACTTTTTTATGGGAATTTTTTTTTATTTACTCTTAGAACTTTTTAACAGAAATCTCCTGAAGAAATATTTTTTATACTTCATTTAGTTGGAGATGTTTCAACTGGGATTTGGACTGCTGCCTCACATCTAGTAAGCCAACTCGCTATCTAGCAGACTATATCTAGCAGGAAATTTGATCATTAAAAAAACAAATGCTAGCATTGAACTTTGCTTACAGAGACTAGAAAAGACCGCACTAAACTCAAAAAAAGTGATCCTTAGAAGAAAGAAAGTCGCTGTAGTCTGAAAGGTAGTATGTTGGCTCATTTGAAAAGAGTTTTTGATTCAAACCCCAGCTTAGGCAACTCGAACACAACGACTTCCTCTCAGCAGATTTCTGATAGAATCCTTGAGAGTAAAAATAAAATTGCCATGAAAAGTTTCTCAAAAAATCTGTCGTTCGGAGTCATCTTGAAACTGTAGGTCCCGTCACTCATGTATAAAAGTTAACACATACACCATCGGTGGTGTGAGAAGCTAGAACCAATTATGCATGTATCAGAGATCACCAATGAATCGTTTTTTCGCTACTCATAAGTACTCATGAAATTTTGAGTATGAGTGAGTCAACAGTATTCAAATCCAACTACACTGATTCATTCGTACTCAGTACAACATTGATTTATAAGTACAGGTTGCTATGAGTATGAGTACAACGTTGACATCAAACTCATACCATTCGAAATATGTTTGATTCATACGCTTAGCAAAGCGAACACACATCCTTCTAGTGAGTATTTTAGTGTTCGTACGCGAATAATGCTTATTTTGTGATTTTTGTAAATGTTGAGTAAAGGAGAGTCGAATTCAACAAAATCATGCGTATTATTAAGTACGAGTACGATGAGTACTTCAAACTTTGAATATGGGTAGTATGAGTAGGATATTAAAATAAGTATGAGTGTGTATTAGTATCAAAAATTATGAGTATGATTCGAATCTACTCACCTTTTTGAATACTCATTGCTGACCTCTGGTATGTATGTACGTATTTAGGGTTATGCCGCTTGAGGTCGTATACCAGAGTCTCAAACTATTCAAACAATTCTTGCATGAAATTCCGGCACTTGCACGAATGTGCGATCAAGTAATTCAGCGATAAAGGAAACGCGGACATTCATAAACCGATTGAACTTTGGAAATATTTTGACCGTCCTCACGATATCTAATCACAAACCTTGGCAAAGATCGAAACAGTCGCGAACAAACAAAGATATCCTTAGAAGGAAGGTAGTCGTCATAGTCTCGAAAGTAATGTGCTGGTTTATTAAACGAGAGCTCGTGGTTCAAACCCCAGCTGAGATATGAAAATATAAAGAAATATTTCTTTCAGCAAGTTTCTCTCAGCAGTCTTCTGGCAAAAAAACTCTGAGAGTTAAATCAAATTGTCATGAAAAAGTTCTAAGAAATCTGTCGTACGGAGTCGACTTTAAATTGTAGGACCCACAACTCATGGAGAAAATTAACACACACAACTTGGATGTTGTGAGAATTTAGGTTGTAATCCTGGCTAAAGGGTTGTAATGATCAATTAGATGGAAATGGATATGCTAAAGCCTGCTGGCGACACTACGATAACGTCCATATATTAAAAGCCGCAAGGAAGTAGATGACAAATTCGCACAGACCACACTGAGAGGTGTCAGATAGAGAATGAAGCCTCAACAAGAGGAGCTAAAGACATACATATAATTGCATGATTTTCAATGGATTGAAGACATAAAGGAATCAAAGCATATTTACTCAGGTCCTTCAACGGACAATGTTGCCAAAGTGGCAAATAATATTGAAGAAGCTTAAAATCTGATAATTGCTTGTCATTCTCATGAGCATTGAATGTTAATAACATCGAAAGTCCGTAATTTTCTAGGAGAACAAACAAGCTAAAGTTTAAAAACTTGTATCTTTTTAGAGAATAAGATCAAGAGTTGAAATCATATGAAGTTCTGGACTAATCATCTCTGGTGACAATGTAGCCCTCATTGAACAACATAACTTAACATTACTTCTATTGGTTTGGTCAGTTTACGAAGGTAGGTGCAGATATATTTCTGCACCTGCGGAACCAGACAGCTTCATTATGAGTTCCTTTAACAGTCACAGAGTGACAAAACGAAATGAAGAAGATGGGTAAATCGATAAAGAAATAGATATGGAAATAGCAACAGAAGATATTAATTAGAAAACACTTAACACATCAACTCAATGCTTAGCTCAATTTTATTGAGAATTTTTTTTGCTAATTAATAGGAGATGGTAACCCTATTAGTCTAGAATTTACTATTGTGCTCTAATTAATGAATAAATAAATCAAAACCGAACAAGAAGATGTAGAGTGGACATCAAAAGTAACTGTATACTCAACTTTTCGAACTTAAGGAGAGTGCCCGAAAAAATTTGACGAAATTTCGATTTTTTTTTAGTTTTTTTTTCAATTTCAAAAACTGTGGCAATGAAACAATCTTCAAATAAAAATAACGGTAATTTATTAATCCGTTATAAAGACCTGTCGAACAATTGTCTAGTAATTGTTATTGTTTATGCAAAGGGTGTAAACAAAGGAATAACAAACAAAGCAATTGTTGTTGTTTACATCAAGTTGTGAATAGTGGCTCACAGAATTGTGCGAATAATAAAGAATTTTAATTAAAACGAAACATAAATTTATTTTTATTTTATTTACAATCTGTTGTCGCCGTAGTCTAGTAGGTAGTGTGTTGGCTTATTAGACACAAAAGCCTGGGTTCGAGCCCCAGGCCAGGCATCAAAGACAAAATACAAAAAGTATTTTTTCGGCGACTTCCTCTCAGTAGATTTCTGGCAAAAACTCTGAGAGTAAATAAAAATTGCCATGAAAAGTTTCTTAATAAATAAAAATCTGTCGTTCGAAGTCGACTTTAAACTGTAGGTCCCACCACTCATGTATAAAATTAACACACACAACATAAGTGGTGTGAGAAACTAGGACGTTGTACAATGGGTCAATTCGACCTCTGGGTACTGTACTTGTCTTACTTGACAAGTACACTTCCTCTAACCTAACCTAACCTAACCTATTAATGTAAATTTCTTTTAAATGTACAGTTTCTTTTGATGCTCACTGTATGTATGCTGTAGTTTGTGGCCATTCCTCTGTCCTTTAATGGAACTGAAGGTATAATAATGAATAATGGCAACGAGAGTATCATATAATTGGGCATATTATGTATTCCCTTATGACTCACAATACCATTTAAGAACTTTTTATGATGATTGAAACAATTTTTCGGTTTAAAAATAAGCTGCAATTTGCTCTTGGCCATGAGCTGCTCATCAGTTTTTCTAAAAATAATTTTAAAATATTTTAAAGAGAACGGATGCCTGCATCAATAACAGTTTTTATCTTCAACATTTTACAACCAGTCGTTAAGATCTCTTTGTTCTAAAAATACCTCGACTTTTAATGGAAATCGAAATGAAACGACTTGAAGGCATATCAGACTGACTGAAGGTAATTACCCTTCGTTTGTCTGCTGCTAAGCTTATGAAAACTAAAGAGTCCCTTCAAAAAAACTATCATTTTAAAAAATCCCTTCATTTACAACAACGCCACACACAACATATAGGCAGGAAATGCTGAACATAAGTTAAAGCAGCACCTTCAAAATGTTTTATTTGCGCCTTTATGAGTCATAAATTTGGAATCATCAGACAAAAAAACAAAAACAAAAAAAAACTTTCAAAAGTTGAATGACAAGATGAGTGATTTTCAAAAAGTCAACACATTGTCTCTTCGAACAAGTATAAAGGACATGTCCACCATTTTGTTGTTGTTGGCTTATCGGCCATGACAGTATTTGTAGCTTTTTTAACGTTGAAACGAAATGACAGAATACATGTATGTTTGTTTGTTTGTTGTTCTTGTTCCAACCAAATTGAAGGTGAATAAATAATAACAAAAAAAAACATGAAAAATAACCATAAAAACGTGCATAAAAATACTTCACAGCATAAAAGAATAAAAAATTGAAACGAAACGATACCAAAAAAAAAATATCATTCGTTACACATTTAAATAATAAAATAAACCACAAAAAACATAAAGAAAAACAACAACAGTTAAGAAAATTACAATCGCTCGCGCCGCATTGTATGATAGCCACCACCATGGCAATCGTGTGTTGTATTGAATTGTTTACATGTGGAACCACAATTAAACAGGATAGTCCGCAGACAATGCTAGCAAAGCCTTTCATAATGCATTGTAGGTACAGTAATGTATCAGTAGATTTGTATAGGGTAGGGCCATCTAGCGGTTTAAATTTAAAACACTGGTTATTTCGAATCTGTCACAAAATTCACCTTTGCAGGTAATGAATCGATTTACGCAGGAGCAACGTTGAGATTTATTGCACGAAAATTTCGTACAAAACTTGGTTGCAGAGAAGGCCAACAGAGCCCGGTACACGCAAGTTATTGCTAAAGTTCGTGAAAGTGGTTTCATTGTTGATGCGCCAAGACAGTGTGTATACCAGAGATCAGCAATGAGTATTCAAAAAGACGAGTAGAATCAAATCATACTCATAATTTCTGATACTTATACGCATTCATACTTATTTTAATATCATGGAACCTCCTCTGCTAATATTCAAAGTTTGAAGTACTCATCATATTCATACTTAACAACATGTATGATGTTGTTGATCTCCGCTCTCCATAACTCAACATATATACACGAATCAAAAAATAAGTATGATTCGCGTACGAACATTAAAATACTTACTAGAAGGTTATGTGTTTGCTCTGCTTCCTGCTCTGTCTTTTTTGCTTATGGGTTCTCTTTTGTTTTTCCGTAAATGCAACAACAACTAAGCCTGTAAATTTTGATGAATGATTCGAGTCATTCGAATCCTTTATAAGTATTTTTCTAAAGTTATGAATCTAAATGAGTAGGACGCCTATGAATCAAACATATTTCGAATGGTATGAGTTTGATGTCAACGTTGTAGGCATACTTATTGCAACTTGTTGTTATAAATTAACGTTGTAGTGAGTATGAATGAATCAGAGTACATAATTAAATTTCAATATTGTTGACTCACTTATATTCAAAATTTCATGAGTGCCATTCATTGCTGATCTCTGATATACACTCGAAAATATCAAAACTGCAGCTGAGTGTGTGCGTGAGTCCATCAAGTGAGTGAGTCCATCAACATCAGCCTGTCATCGCTCTCGTGAATTGAACATTTCACGCACCAGTTTTCATCGAATTATGCGAGAAGATCTTAGTATGACGCCTTACAACGCTCAATGGTTTCAAGAGTTTTAGCCGCATAATCATCCGCTTCGTTTTCGCTTCGCTAGATGGGCCAGGGAGAAACGGCACGATGATGTTGATTTTGCCAAAAAAAAAAAAACATCTTTTCCGATGAAGTTCATATTTATTTGGGTGGGTATCTTAATAAGCAAAATTGTCGTATCTGGGGCTCAAAAAACCCACACGGGGTCAGCTTTCCAACTCCCTACTGGCCAGATTCCAGCTCCCAGCCACCAATGTAGCCAGATGCCCCGCAAGCCAGCTACGCAGCTAACCAGCTATACTAACCAGCTGCCCAGCTAGCCAGCTTACCAGCTATACTAACCAGCTACCAACTTCTCAACTATCCAGCTAGCCAGCTTCCCAGATAACCAGCTTACCAGCTAACCAGCTACCCAGATTGTCAGCTACCCTGGTAGCCAGCTTCCCAGACAGTCAGCTATTAATGCAGCCAGCTTCACAGGTAGTCATCTACTAATGCAGCCAGCTATCAATGTAACCAGCTTCCCAGGAAACCAGCTACGCAGCTACCCAGCTATACTAACCAGCACCCAGCTTCCCAGCTACCCAGGAAGCCAGCTGCCAATGTAGCCAGCTACCCAGCAATACTAACCAGCTGCCCAGCTTCCCGGAAATTGTCATTATCTCAGCTACCTAGCTTCCCAGGTAGCCAGCCAGTCAATGCACACATTACAGGGGACACCTATCGCACCATGATAAAAGATTTTTTTGTAACCGCTCTTCATGGTATTGGTGTCGACTTAGAGAAGCCAATGCTCCCGTTACTAGTAACTGTTTGGTGCCGAGGCATCATTGGCCCATATTTCTTTGAAAATGAGAGCGGCGCAACTATTTCGTTCAATGGAGACACCTATAGCACCATGATAACCGATTTTTTTGTACCCGCTCTTTATGGTATTGATGTGAACAATGTTTGGGTTCAACAGGATGGTGCAACTGGCCACATATCTCATGCCACAATCGATTTATTTGATCAAGCCTTTGATGGCCTTTTAATTAGCCGCAATGATGATGTCAATTGGCCGCCCAGAAGCTACGATTTGACACCGTAGGACTATTTTCAGTAGGGGTTCGTTAAAAAAAGTATTATGCCGACAAACCAGAGACAATTTAAGCATTTGAAGCGCTAACATTTGTGATGTCATTGGCGATCTACGACTCTATACATTTGAAAAAGTGCACGAAATTTGGTTCGATCGAATGAGGTACTATGAGGCGAGCCACGGCAGCCAGATGAATGAAATAGTTTTCCATTTTAACCGGAACAATTGTACTTCACAACAACAAAAAAGAAATTTGTTTGTTCCTATTGTTCTATGCTGAGCTAGGCTCAAGGCCTATGACGGAACCATAATATATGTAGTAACAGGATAGTCTGCAGACAATGCTAAAGCCTTTCATACATTGTAGGTACAGTAATGTAGCAGTGGATCTGTACTAACATAGGACAAGTTTGTTTGTTCCTATCGTTCTATGCTGAGCTAGGCTCAAACACTACGCCAGTACAATAGTGGAAGTGGTAGTGCACTAGTACTGAAATATGTACTAATCCACGCCTGAACAACGCTTGCAAATAGTGCAATTTTATTTCGAAAATAATGGTTCTGTGCGGAAAACGTATCGCGCACTGCGTCCATTTTATCGTCGACAAAATCGTCCATCAGAGCAGTTAATTCGATTAACCATGGAACGTTTTCGCACCACGTTTACTCTTATTGATAACTCGCATCCCCAGAGACGCTGTACGGTGCGTACAGAAGAAGCTATTGCTGCTGTAGAGCGTAGCATTGAGGAAGACCCGAATGAGTCCATCCGCCATCGAGCACAGGAATTGGATCTGTGTCCATCCACTTTATGGAAGATTTTGCGGAAGGATCTTGGTTTGCGTGCTTACAAAATCCAACTCGTGCAAGATTTGAAGCCAAACGATCATCAAGTAAGGCGTAGATTCGTCGAATGGGCCCAAAACGAGATTACCGTTGTTCCCGATTTTCATAAGCGAATTTTGTTTAGCGATGAAGCGCACTTCTGGTTGAATGGCTACGTCAACAAACAAAACTGCCGCATTTGGAGTGAAGGTAATCCTCAAGTGTATGTGGGAACACCGTTACATCCAGAAAAACTAACTGTTTGGTGCGCTTTATGGGCTGGTGGAATCATTGGTCCGTACTTTTTCAAAAACGATGGTGGCCAGAACGTTACAGTCAATGGTGATCGGCATAGAGTCATGATTACTAACTTTTTCATTCCTGAATTGAATAACCATGATGTCCAGGAGATGTGGTTTCAACAAGACGGCGCAACATGTCACACATCTCGTGCCACAATCGATTTATTGAAAGACACGTTTGGTGACCGCCTAATTTCACGTTTTGCACCTGTGAATTGGCCTCCAATATCTTGTGATTTAACACCGCTAAAGTGTAATGTAAAGTCATTGGTCTATGCGGTAAAGCCACAAACGCTTGACCATTTGGAAGACAACATTCGCCGTATTATTGCCGATATACGGCCACAAATGTTGGAAAAAGTCATGGAAAATTGGATTGGAAGATTGGACTACATCCGCGCCAGCCATGGCGGTCATATGCCAGAAATCATATTTAAAATATAATGCCACAAGATTATCTTTCGGACAAATAAAATTCATGTCAATCGAATAATCCATCGTTGTTTTATTGCAACTTAAAGTTCTATACCTCTATAAAAAAAACACCCTTTATAAAAAATTAACACACACAACATAGGCCGAAAGAGAAGCTAGGTTGTAATCCTGACTAAAGGGTATGTAATGACCAATTATGTTATGCATGTAATTCGCAATGTTAAAAACAGACGGAATCTATGCCATAACTATCTATTATGGTTGTTATAGGGCACGTTTACAAATCAAAACCAAAAGGTTTTGCTCCAAAGCATTGCCAGCCAACTGTTATTGCAGTTACTGTGTGTTTTCAGTTTTTCTTCTGTTTTTTATTTTTATCTCTGAACCTGGCTTAAAAAAATATGAAATAAAAAAACAAGAATATTAAATGCAACGCAACAAAGATATTTGCATACCAACACAAATATTGACACTCATATGCCATAGTCGTACACTTTAGTGCAAGTTAGGTGTACATATGTACGTATTAACTGTCAGGCAGACAGACAGTTCGCCAACTGTCATTGTGACAGTTATTTCGAACATGTTAAATGAATTTATTTACGGCAATTGACTGTTCGTTTGAAGTGACGAATACTTGGCCAGGCATTTTGCGGTTTATAAATGAATTTTTATACACTTTTATTGACGCGGGGTTTTTTTCCAGTCTTTCTTTCTGTTTATTTTAACAGGAGTGGCTATTATGGTTTGGAATGGTATGTCTGTTTGCCTTTGTCTTTGGTTTTTTTTTGGCTTTTCGGATTGTTTTGCTGGAGTGTAATGTAAAGTAATCAAGTGTTTGTGTGCATTGATTAAAAGTTACATGAACTCTTGAGTTTATTGTTAAAAGACAAAGGCAAAGACAAAGACAAAGAAAGGTGTACGTACATATGTACGTTTGTATTGTAAGTATACAATACATAGTTACTTAGAAACAGTAAAGTATTCATTCGTATTTACAACTACAAAAAGACTCAACAAATATTTTATTGGATTTCTGGTTTTTAAGCCGTTAAAATTATTCATATTCAGATTTAGAACGAACTGAATGAATTAACATTTTGTATGCATGTATGCGCAACGCATTTTTAGATCAACGTTGTGTTGTGTTGAATTTATGGAAACTATAAAAATAGTTGAAGGTTTTCCTTGGTAGGAAAGATCAGTAAAACGTAAGAAATAAAAATAAATGTGATTAGAATAGTTAGAATTATTTTGGGGGAAATAGCTGAATGAATTTAATATGAATTAATTCTTCAATTTAATGCATTTTCTCATACGTACTTCAATTCCAAGTACTTCGCCAGGGAAGCCATAATAAAAGAAGATTATGTAGCAATACCTTTAGAGAAGGACTCAATGTCAATACAACAACCAAAAACATTTTAACCGAGGGTTGTTTCTATGCGTCGACGGTTGGTAACCCAATCATTTTAAAATAATTGACTGACTAAGGGCCATTATTACAAATTGCCGTTAAAGTTGGGTTTAGTTAAAGGTAACTTTAGCTAAACCCTAAAGCTACCTTTAGCTAAACCACACTTTAAAGTCACCGCTAACTTATTTTCGTTATTACAACCTAATGATAAAATAAAATTAACTTGTATTTGCTCATTTTGTTTATATTGAAAATAATATATAATATGGCAACTTTAAACATAAACTTAACTTTAAAAGTTATTGTTAGGATGATCCTCCCTTTAGCTTAACAATTTATCTGCCCGTTAAAATCCTTCCTTTGGTTAACGGCAAGTTATAATAATGGCTCTAAGACTACGAACTGCAACAGTATATTTATCAGGTAACCGGCAAGAGTAAGTTGGTTGAATATAACATTTTATTCAGTTAGATAGTCCAGACAATGTATCAGCATTGGGAGGCTAAAAATCATAAGAACCAACGCCCAATTGCGATACGATCTGCACTACAAAGGATTGTGAAACATATTTTTTAGAAAAATAATCGATTCAGCGACAGAAGTGTTCACAGTAGGACCCTCTCTCCATGCTTATGAAGGTAGAATCAATCCATTTATGTAAAGTTTTGATTCAATACGCGGTAAAGCTATTCCGTACTAAACCAAGTAATAAAATACATGCAAACGATCTTTACAGCGATAAAGATAATGACACAGTAGGTACTCGTATATCTTAAGAGTTCGTTTTCACTGCATTAGAACGTAATGTCAGATAGAATACTCGGCCGCATAGTGCCGACAGTAGTGGGATTCACGAATGATTATAACCTGAGGCATTAGAATTGTAAGTTCTGAAGTAAACGAAACACTGAAAAACAATATCTTGAGTTGGTTGACCTTGTCATACGCGTACACCAAAAGAAGGAACGATAGTAATACACATTGAGAGTATGAATGATTCTCATTCAATGAGTACTCTTCTTCTTATCCTCTCGAATAAATTCATACAGGAAGACCCTGACTAACAGAGAGGTTAACATTAACAACGGACATACAAAGAAGGTAAAGATTAAGTTTCAATGAGAAAAGTTCCTAACTACTGGCCTCAATAGAGCAATCCTATATATTTTCACAGGGGGCAACTGATGATAACCGTACTGTGATCCTCCAATGATCTTCAAGGAAAGAAAATAAATTTCAAAACACTAAACGAAAATAGGAAATATGTGAGACATTGCTTGAATCTCTGAGCTGCAGCCTGGAGGATATAATGATAACAGTACTTACGCTGCAATAGCTGTACCAAAGTTTACAGGTATTTGTCGATTAAAGACTAATAACCTTTGGAATAACCCAAGACGATCATAAGATGAATAAAGAGTACCAAAAGTTTTAAACCAGACTCTATTTTTTATAGAGCACATCAGAACACTTTCCAATTTGCCTATTCTGTACACAAATGGATTAAGCCAGGAAGCATGACATTCATTCTAGTGGAGCTTAGCCGAGAAAAATATGGTTATACTTAATCAAAATGAAGACATTCATGAATAAAATGTTGATAAGCTATAATCCAACAGACAAGATATTCGGTAAACCCATTAGATTGTGTCTGCCAGTGAAGATATTTGTTTACTACCGTACAAGGTCTCTACGGGCAAGGAAAACTAACAACTACGTGTTGTTAGACTTGACACAATGATAGGCAATGTTGGCGCAGAGAAGATCTTACCTGCATAATGGCATCGAGTGTCAATCCAGAATAGATGTTGGCAATAGGCTCAACAAAGCAATTGCTTTGCCACTCTTAAGAGCGGCATTTGGATAAATTTAATCAGTATGAAGCAGCAGCTCAAGGGTGTTTATATCAATGTACGTTGTGGCATTACAACGGGCCGCTATGGGTGCTCAAGTGAGCTTTTTGGTAAATTACAGACTACCACACTAACCTAACCTAACCTAACAGTGCAAAAGCTACTCTGTTGTCATGATGTTAATGGTCATATAAATATTTCAAGTATTCATTAACAAGTTAATCAGAGTCCAATACAGAATATTTTAAACCGATATCCCGAGATTTAGTTTGCAACCTCTATTGAACCAAATTGAATGTAGAAAATGAAGGTGGATCGTCGATATCGTATGTAAGTAGCTCAATAATAGGATTGCGCAAGAGTGTAACCCTTAAAGACGAAGTCAACGAGAGAATAGCTGGGACACACGACTGGGATAGCAATAGCAGGGGCAATTCAGTCTTGGATGGATTACAAAACTATTAGCAGCAGGATTTCTCATAAATAGTGCCCCAGTGGCATATGCAAGGTTATCACCCTTTGTATACATAAGATATACAGTGAGCGTCAAAAGAAACTGTACATTAAAAAAAATGTAAAATTTTTTTCGAGCACTCTCCTTAAATGGTAAACGTTGAGTTTGGTGATTGTTAGAATTTTATGCTTAGTGTACAGTTTCTTTTGATGCTCACTGTATGTGTATTGTGGCACTGCTAATAATGCCGCTTTACAATCCCTTTCATATACCTATCTTTAGTAGTCATTTATTTACTTTTTTCTTTTCATTAAAATAAACAACAAAAGGCATTAAAAAATCCAAACAATATTTTCAAAGTTTTTTTAAAATTTTTTTTTAAATTTTTTTTTAAATTTTTTATGGGAATTGTGTCCCGATTTTTTTTTTACTACAATTTCTGTCAGCCAGTGTTTCGTTTGTTATGATTGTAACTGAAAATCTATTAAAATTGAATTCCATTGACTGTTTTTTTTTATTATTTAAAAAAGAAAGAAAAAAAATAACAAAACAACTACAACAACAACAACAAAACATTATATTTATCACTGTCAATTGTTATGCAACAAGAGTTTAAACTCCAAACAACAGCCCAACAACACAGCACAACACAACACAGCGCAACACAACCCAACACAAAATAATTAAAGTTACAGTTACAAACAAGCACAACTTCGATTAAAAATACAATTGCAATAACAACAACAATATCTCGTATAATAAAACAAATAACAGAAAAAAATTTATTCCTTTTTGTTTTTATTATTATTTTTGTTGTTTTGTTTTTAAAAATTTTTTGTTTTTTTTTACGTAAAACATTCACGTACCGATCAATAACCGAACGTATGGGTAAGTGAGTGTAACATTTTACATGAGAGCCGCTGCGTCGTCATGCGACAAAACATTTCAAATTATCTGCTATTTTGTATGAGTATAAGACAGTATATGTGTGACTGACTATATGTGTGTGTGAGTATGTTGAATGTAAGGTAGTTTTGAGTTTTAAATATTTGAACTTTTCATAGGGATTTTGGGATTTTTAATTTTCAGATCTTTTTTAAAGTCAATATGTACTGAATACGTGGCCCCCTACACCAATTTTTTTTGCAAATTTTACAACATTTGTACTGAGGAAATAAAGTACCCATAGATTAGTACGTAGTGTGTCGGCTTATTAGACGTATTTCAAACTCCAACTCAGACATCTCAAACAAAATTAAGTTTGATTTGAAGTTTCTTAGCTTTTGAATGTTATTCTACCTCGGAAACTCAAATTAGAGAAATGACACCCAATTAAGGGATATAAAGACCAATATTTTCACCATTGACGTTATGGCCACTTCAAACAAATGAACAAAATGAAATGCAAAGAATATTTCCTCGGCGACTTACTTTTAGCAGTCTTCTGACAGAAACTCTGACAGTAAATAAAATTGTCATCAAAAGTTTATCAAAAACCTGTCGTTCCAAGTCAACATTATCTGTTGGTCCGACCCGAGGCTTAATAAGAACATATTAATCAATTTTTGAAGAAATGGTGATAGTTAGGGCTACGCAACTATGGGCTTCTGACAGCCATTGACTGCTCACAACCATTGATTGCTTACAGCCACTGGCTTTCCACAACCACCGGCTTCTCAAAGCCAGGGTGGCTTCTCACAGCCAGTGTGGCTCCTCACAACCACTGACTTTTGACAAACACTGGCTTATCATAGCCACTGACTCCTCGCAACCACTGGCTTCTCACATCGACTGGTTTCTCTCAGCTGCTGGCCTCTCACAGCCATTGGCCTCTCACAACCACTAGTTTCTCACAGCCACTAGCTTCTACAACCACTGGCTTCTCACAGCCACCGACTTCTTACAACCACTAGCTTCTCACAACCACAGGCTTCTCACAACCACTGGTTTCTCGCAACCACTGGCTTCTCACAGCCACTGGCTTTCACAACTACTGGCTTCTCACATCGACTGGTTTCTCACAGCTGCTGGCCTCTCACAGCCATTGGCCTCTTACAACCACTAGCTTCTCACAGCCACTGGCTTCTACAACCACTAGCCTCTCACAGCCACCGGCTTCTTAAAACCACTGACTTCTCACAACCACTGGCTTCTCATAGCCACTGTTTTCTTTCAACCATTGGCTTCTCATAGCCACTGGCTTGTCACAACCACTGGCTTCTACAACCACTGGCTTTCACAACTACTGGCTTCTTACAGCCACTGGCTTCTCTCAACCCTTGGCTTCTCACAGCCACTGGCTTGTCACAACCACTGGCTTCTACAACCACTGGCTTCTACAACCACTGGCTTCTACAACTACTGGCTTCTCACAGCCACCGGCTTCTAATAGCCACCGGCTTCTTACAGCCACTGGCTTCTCACAACCACTGGTTTCTCCCAATCACTGGCTTCTGACAACCACAAGGGAATTTTATACGATTATAGGAGGAAGTCGCCGTAGTCTAGTAGGTAGTGTGTTGGCTTATTAGACGCAAAGCCAAGGTTCGAGCCCCAGGCCAGACATCAAAGACAGAATACAAAAAATATTTTTCAGCTACTTTCTCTCAGCAGATTTCTGGCAAAAACTCTGAGAATAAATAAAATTGCCATGAAAAACTTTTTCAAAAATCTGTCGTTCGGAGTTGACTTTAAACTGTAGGCCCTACCACTCATGTATAAAATTAACACACACAACATAAGTGGTGTGAGAAACTAGGGCGCTCTACAATGGGTCAATTCGACCTCCTGGTACTGTACTTGTCTTAAGTGACAAAGTACACGTTCTCTAACCTAACCTAACTTAGGAGGATCACATCTATTGTGCAAATAATGGTTCAACAGAATTAAAATATTTTTCTCCCAAACATTTACTATCACTTACCAAACACTGCCTATAGTAGTGTATTCATAGTAAGTCTACACCAGCATACAATCGTAAATATACCAACGTTATCAACAGATTTAATTCCCAAAAAAAAAAATAAAAACTAACGATAAATGCATAACAGCAGCAATAACAACAAAAATAAAAAAAGGTTATAAAACCATTTGAATATTACGTATTCGATGGGTATATGCTGAGTAAAGGGAACTTACTACACACACTCCAAGTATTATTCAATTCAATGGAAATTTAAAACGGAAGTTAAAAAAATAAAATTTAAAACACGCACACGCACCCACACCCACTGTTGTATTGCATATAAACGAGGCATTTGAATTATTCATTCCCTTGGTCTTTAGGAAATTTTGACGGGTTTGTGCATAAAACTTTTGAAAAGACTTGAAAATCAAAAGTGGAAGTACAGACAGACAGGCAAGATGATGAGATTACTTTCGAAGCGGTAATGCCAAGAATCTGTTTGTTGGTGTTTTGTGCATCGTTTTCTATTTCCTGTCTCGTGTTTTATGTTGCCTTCGCTGTTAATGTTTGTTTATGTCAGCTAATATTGTTCGACATGTTGGCAACAAACAAACACATTTTGCAACACAGTTTTGGTTAAAGCAGTTGCAACTCCATACAGGCTGTCTTGCAAAGTTAATCGCAGAAGAAGAAGGAAGGGAAAGAAATCAAAAAATTCCAAAAAAAAATTGAAAAGAAGCAAAGTGTAGAAGCGAAATAATTTAACGTTTGGCATTTGCATTCTTTCATGTGACAACTTGTATTACCGCCTGAATTTTAATCCATAGAATGGATGGATGGTTTGATGGTTGGTTGTATGGTTGGATGGTTGTCTGACTGCATTGCTGACTGGTTGATGGTGTTAAACAAAGTGCGGTTTTGTTTGTTTTAAATCAATTTGGAATTAGACAGGTTTAACGGCTCAGAATTAAAAAAAATAAAACTTGCATCATATGATTACTTTGGATCAATAATACACATGTTTATGCTTGTCAAACAAACTTATTTTCAGCATGACTTAAAACTGGTGTTACAATGGCAACTTTAGGGCCCATGTACATAAGCTGCACCTAGTGAGAAGCTTGCCAGTTGAATCATAAAACTGTGTTATAAACATTAAACCCCGTAAAATTGTTAATTGATTGTGTTTTGAACCGATTTAGAAGCTAAGGAAGCATTAAAATTTTGTGGACCTAGTACAATAAGGACATTTTCTTTTCTTTTAAAGCCTATACTTAAAAACGATGAGCCTAATAAGCCTGAATCAATAAAATTAAGTACCACATCGTTACGTTTTTACCATTTAGAAACGTTTAAAATATAGGCTCGTAGATTGCAAATAAAATAAAAATAAATTTGTGTTTAGTTTTAATTAGAATTCTTTATTATTCGCATTAGGAAAGGATCTCCATTACAAAGATCTGCCGACCAATTGTCGAGTAATTGTTATCGTTTACGCAAAGTGTGTAAACAGAGGAATAACAAACAAAGCAATTGTTGTTGTTTACATCAAGTTGTGAATAGTGGCACACAGAATTATGCGAATAATACACATACATACATAATTGGTCATTACATCCCTTCAGTCAGGATTACGACATAGTTTCTCACAACACTTATGTTGTGTGTGTTAATTTTATACATGAGTGGCGGGGGACCTACAGTTTAAAGTCAACTCCGAACGACAGATTTTTGAGAAACTTTTCATGGCAATTTTATTTACTCTCAGAGTTTTTGCCAGAAATCTGCTGAGAGGAAGTCGCCGAAGAAATACTTTTTGTATTTTATTTTGATGTCTGGCCTGGGGCTCGAACCCTGGCTTATCGTCTAATAAGCCAACACACTACCTACTAGACTACGGTGACTTCAATGATGAAGTATGAACTCATTTTTCAGTTTTTAAAATTTGAAAATCTTGAAGAAGTTACGGTAGTCTAGTAGGTAGTGTGTTGGCTTATTAGACGTAAGGCGACGATTCAAAGCGAAAAAATATTTCTGCGGCTATTTCCTCTCAGCAGAATTCTGACAAAAACTCTGAAAGTAAATAAAAATGGGCGTAAAAAGTTTATCAAAAATTTGTCGTTCGGAGTCTACTTTAAACTGTAGGTCCCACTCTCATGTATCAAATTAACACAAACGACATGGTTGGTAGGTTGGAATCTTGACTAAAGGATTGTGATGATCAATGCGTGTTAATTTTATGCATGAGTAGGGGTGCCTTAAAATTTAGGTCCTTTATATCGATTGGTTTCAACTCATACCACATACCGACAGTGGAATATTTTTGAATTCAAATAGAACAGTATCTGGTATGATAGACAAATCTGTTTTCTAACGATAGTATTTGTTTTGATCAGTTCTCTGGCGATTATGTAGTGATTAAATTGGGACCTGAAGTCGTTGTACCTGGCCGTGTGTTGGTTTATTAGAAGCGAGTTCGTGTTTCAAGCCACCGCTCAGGCATCTCGAACAAAAGCGAAATATAAAAAAAATATTTCTTCGGCCACCTGCTCTCAACAGTCAGCAGCCAATAAACTCTGAAAAGTTTCTTAAATATTTCGTTTGATCCTTAAAGCTAGGTCATAATCCTGACTGAGGGTTTGCAATGATCAATTAAGTAAGTTTCATTAGTCAAGCTTCGTTAGTTTAGCAATGATTGATCTATTGCTACAGATTCTAGAATGTTAGAGTTGCCATTTATTATTAAGACTTCGTGCTCATTGAATTCTATTATTTTTCAGGAGGTTGATGTTATTCACCCTGGGATTTCCGGTGTTTGTGAAGCGCTTGTTTGAGGGAATTGAGAATTCCTTGAATTTTTTTAAAATTTGAAAATCTTGATGAAAATTTGTTAGTTTTCGGTAATATTCGATAATGAATTCTATTCATAGTCTAGTGCTTTAACCGTTCTACTACAGTACACTGCTAGAATCAGTTTAGTTTCTTACACAGCGTTCTTATTAAAAGTTTTTTCTTCTTTTTCTTAACAGCCACGACAGAACATTCATTTGTTTTGTGAAAAAAAAAATTAAAAAAATCCGATCTAAATTCATTGAATTTTAATGCTCTAAATTAAGTTGTCCTAACCACTTAATTAATATTTTACCAGTTTATTGTGTATGTTTGTGTGTGTTTTGTTTTAATTAAAAACTATTCCAATAACACAATTATTTCTGTTTCAGTTTCAGTTTCAGTTTCAGTTTCTTTCACTAATAACGACGACAACATCATTATCATACTCGTAAATAGAGCAGGCCGGCAGCCAGCAGGATTACTTAATAATTGCTGCGCTCCACACATTTATTATGCGACGAAGAAAAAAGAAAACAAAAAAACCTGATCTTAATACACAATAATAACTTCATTTCAATATTCGAAAGGTACCTTTAAAAAAAAAAAATTTTACGTACTTGTACTGGTTCAGGTACTTGTACCTGTACTTTTTAAAGCATTTCCTGATTTCATACAAAAAACTGCATTTGAACGAACCACAATTAGTGTCAAGCTTGGAAACTGGCTGACATCACTTGATGAATGCTTTATAAGCCCGTATGTGTGTAGAGAATGAGTAAATTTAAATACAAAACCCCATAGAAACAATTACTATATCGTAGATACATACATACTTGTATACTACACAGCTACATGTGTACAAGCGTACTTTGTTTTTTTAATTCGCATAAAAAATTTTTATCGCATGAAACGCCGCAAAAAAATGCTGTTCACCTTTTAACGCCAACACTTTATAAACGCATACCAACAGTGCTACTAACATCGGCAACAACAGCAACAACTAGAAAAATCATAAAAAATATTTGCAGTAGCTGCAGCAAGCAAATATGATTAGAAGTGGCGTGTTAGACAAAATGTATTAGAAAAATGCCAATAGAAATAGCATTGGCAACCAATTTTGTATTTGGAAGAAATAACTGAAGTGCGAGTACCCCTAACTTAAACGGATATGCATTGATCTGCTATAGTATTGAGACAGCATTGCTTACTTATTTACTTAATTGGTCATTAGAATCCTTTAGTCGAGATTACAACCTAGCTTATCACACCACCTACGTTGTACGTGTTAATTTTATACATGAGCAGGGGGACCTTAAGTCGCCGTAGTCTAGTAGGTAGTTTGTTGGCTTATTAGACGTAAAGCCAGGGTTCAAACCCCAGGCCAGACGTCAAAACAAAATACAAAAAATATTTCTTCGGCAACTTCCTCTGAGAGTAAATACAAAAGTGCCATGAAAAGTTCTGTCGTTCGGAGTGGACTTTAAAACTATAGGTCCCGCCACTCATGTATAAAATTAACACACACAACATAAGTAGTGTGAGAAACTAGGTCGTAATCCTGACTGAAGGGTTGTAGTGACCAATTATGTATGTATGTAGGGGGACCTTGAACTTTAGGTCGTTTATATCGATTGGTTTGAACTCATACCGGGTTGACAGTGGAATATTTTGTGCATTCAAGTAGGAAAATATCTGGTATGATGGACAAATCTGGTTCTGTCCATCGTATCTATTGATCGTATTTTTTAGATCAATTCTGTGGAGATTATGTGCTGATGAAATTTCGACCTGAAGTTGTCGTATATTGCTAGGTAGAGTGTTGGCTCATTAGAAGCGAGTCTATGGTTCAAACCACCGCTCGGGAATCTCGAATAAAAGCGAAATATAAAAAAAAATATTTCTTCGGTCAGCTGAGCTCAACAGTTTTCAGCCAAAAAACTCTGAAAGTTTCATAAATCTGTTGTTCGAAGTGGTCCTTAAACTGTAGGTCCCGCCACTCATGGATAAAATTAACCCAAACATGGGTGCTGAGAAAAGCTAGATCGTTAGTAAGAAAAAAAATTTTCCTTTAAAGTGTCGCCGACTTAGGGAGAGGTAATGTCACAGAAAATAGCCAAAAGAAAACCAAGCTCAAAATCAAGCTCATAACGAATCGCCACTCATGTATAAAATTAACACACACAATATGGGTGCTATGAGAAGGTGGATCTTAATCCTGATTGAAGAGTTCTAATGACCAATTAAGTAAACAAGCGAGAAAAACTAATTTAATTAAAATTTCCCTGACTTTGGGAGAGGTAATGTCACGGACAATAGAGGCAAAAAATCTGGCAACAGTACTGCCTTATATAGATGACTTTTCAAGGATAGCCGAGTTTATAACCAAGTGTTGCATAGCCCAAGAGTTATGCATTGGATGTACATCATGAAGTCGCCGTAGTCTAGTAGATGGTGTGTTGGCTTATTAGATGTGAGGCCACGGTTCAAACCTCAGGTCAAACATTTCCAACAAAACGAAATTTTAATATTTCTTTAGCGGCTTCCTCTCAGAAGATTTCTGCCATAAACTCTGAGAGTAAATAAATTGGTCCTGAAAATTTTCTAAAAAATCTGTCGTTCGAAGTCGATTTTAAACTGTAGATCCTTCCACTCATGAATAAAATTTACATACGTAACATGGGTGGTGTGAATTGCTGAATTGTAACCCTGATTGAAGCGTTATAATGACCACTTAAGTATGTGAGAAAAACCTTTCTGATGAAAGTTTCTTTGACTTTGAGAGAGCTTATATCACGGAAAAAAATCTGACAATAATAAAGACTTATATGAACGTCTTTTGGAGGATACATAGGTAATTGGTCATTACAAGCCCTCAGTCAGGATTACGACCTAGCTCCTCAAACCACTTATGTTGTGAATCTTCATTTATTCAAGGAAATCCAAGCTCAAAACCAAGTCTTGCACAATTTAACCATTATGCATTGGATGTGTATCAGAGTTCAGCAATGAATCGTTTTTTCGCTACCCATAAGGACTCATGATATTTTGAATATAAGTAAGTCAACAATATTGAAATATAACTGTGTACTCTGATTCATTCATACTCACTACAACGTTGATGTATAACTACAGGTTGCAATGAGTATTATGCGTACAAAGTTGACATCAAACTCATACCATACCGAAATATGTTTGATTCATAAGCCTACTCATTTAGATTCATAACTTTAGAAAAATACTTATAATACTTAGGTCGCCGTAGTCTAGTAGGTGGTGTGTTGGCTTATTAGACGTAAAGCTAGAGTTCGAGCCCCAGGCCAGACATCATAACGAAGTACAAAAAGTATTTCTTCGGCGACTTCCTCTCAGCAGATATCAGGCAAAATGTCTGACAGCAAAATAAAATTGCCATGAAAAGTTTCTCAAAAATCTGGCGTTCTGAGTCGACTTTAAACTGTAGGTCCCGCCACTCACGTATAAAAAATTAACACACACAACGTAAGTGGTGTGAGAAACTAGGTCGTAATCCTGACTGAAGGGTTGTAATGACCAATTATTTATGTATGTAAACGATTTATACGTATTTTGTGATTCGTGTATATATGTTGAGTTATGGAAAGTCGGAGTCAACAACATCGTACGTGTTGTTAGGTAGGAATATGATGGGTACTTTAAATTTTGAATATGAGTAGTATAAGTATGATATTGTATGAATGCGTATAAGTATCAGTTATCAGTATGATTCGATTCTACTCATATTTTTGAATACTCATTGCTGATCTTTCATGTGTATCACAACGTTCAAACCAATTGTGACAAAACAAATCCATTATGCCTCCTAATACCTGTGGTAGGGTGACTGCAATAAAAACAAAAGTGTTCTTAGTTTTAAATGCAAAACCTTTAAGAAACAAATGAAATAAAAAAACGAAAAAAAGGTGGCAACAAAGGTAGACAAACTAAACAAGATGTCATCTCAAGGGGGATAAAACTACAAGAAAATCTACAAGAATCTACACGATGTTAAACAAAAGACCGAATGAATAGAAGACAAAAGATAAAGAAAAACTAGAAAAAAAAGAAACAACAAAGAATTTGTGTAGAAACTGCACAATAAAAGCCAAGTTAACAGAGTCTGTATTTCTTTTTTCTTTTGTACGTTTTGTACTCAACATATTGTTTAAACAAATTTTTAAAAGGTATTGTTTTAATGGAGAAAAAAATTTGAAGAGTCTTCTTCTTAATGATAATTTTATGTATAATTATGTAGAGAAGCTGACAGACAAACAGCACAGCCATTTGACGTCAATGTTTTGTTTTCAGAAGCAACTTTAAGTGCTTGAGCTTGGGCTTGGGCTTGAAAAGGTTGCAGAAGAAGTTAAAGTTGATTTATGAGTGAATATCTCTGACAGTAAGTGGCATGCAGGCTAACATTTGCACACGATGCAATGGGTTTTGTTGCTTAATTTTTTATTTTAAATTTTTTTAATTGTTGTTGTTGCTGCTAATGATGGTCTTGTAATATTTTTATTGCCATTCTTCTAGCCATGATTGTGATTTAAAAAAAATTTTTTTTTTCATATTTCTTTAAATTAAAAATGTATGCATACGAGTTTTGTTTTTGTTGTTGTTGTTGTTCACAATTTCATTATTCATTAATTCATAATGAAATTTTTTTTAATTTTTTTGCTCGCGAAAAACATGGCAAAAAAATTTCAACAAAAAAACCCGATGTGTGTTGAAATAATTTTTAAAGTGAATGACCGTGATATTGACCCAGTTTTTTTTTAATAAATTGATGCTAAAAACTACAGCAAAAACGAAAACAAAAAAACAACGAAAAAAACTACTTCTGACGTTAAAACTTAGTTTAAACAACGTATGGATGCTGTATGTAGTGCTGGTTGACTGGTTAGGTGGCAGTCATTCAACCAAAAAGCTGTTGTTGAAATTGAAAAATCCATCAATAAAGCAAAAAAAAAAAAAAAAACGAAACAAAATCATCTCACTTTCATTATGTATTAATAACTTACTTCCCTTACTCCCCCCCTTTCCCCCTCATATCTTTACCTAATTTTTTATTGCCAACATATTCGATTTCAATAACTCCACCTCTAATGCTGTGCATGGTGGGCTGTCTGCACCATCATCATCACAATTATTAACCGTCAATAGCCACCAGCCAGCAAGCATTCATTCAACAGATAATCTCAGAAACCATAATGAATTGTTAATGCCAGTGAATGTTAGTTAGTTAGTCCCACTGGTGACTTTGGTTTTTCATCGCGATTTAATGGGATTTCAGTTTTTTTTCCTTTTTACCAGTTGGCATACCCTCATTTTATTGTTCAATACATTTCTTGTTTTTCATTTTTTTGCTAGCATTTCCGCTAATGTATGTCAGTTTTTAGTGGGCAGTGTTTATAACAATCTAATTACACTTAAATTATTTTGTAATTAAAGTTATTATACAGGGCTTGAAGATTATGATTAATGGATTGATTGAAAGTAAAAAAAAAAACAAAAAAAAAACAATGGAAACTAAAATTTATTAATTATCTGAAGTAGGGGCCTATTTCTCAAGGTATTCTTTTAGTATTTGTTTCATTTTTCCCCCCATTTTCTTATTATGTCTTTGCTTTGTTACAATTTGCAGAGTTATTAAGTGATTGATGTACTATTCCAGCATGTTCTAGAATAATAAAGTTGCCATAAAGTTGTATAAGCAACCCCATCTTAAAGGCGACAGGGAAGGACTTGGAAACCCTAACCTTATCGTTCTCCATATAATGCCATTGAATATGCCATCTAGTCTAGAAATATTGCACACACCCGCTTGCTACCAACGAAAATGAACTTCCCCGTAAAATGAGTGAATAATTTCCAATATAACTTTGGCAATTGGTGTAACTATGATCTGTACCAGAGAGTACAGAGCAATGAGTATTCAAAAAGATGAGTAGAATCGAATCATACTCATAATTTCTGATACTTGTACGCATTCATACTTATTTTATTATCATGGAACCTCTACTAATATTCAAGTCACAAATCACAACATAAGTATGAAACGCATGCGAACACTAAAATACTCACTAGTAGGTTGTGTCTGCTTGCTGCTCTGTCTTTTTTGCGTATGTGTCTGTTTTTTTATTTTGTAAATACAACAACAACTAAAACTGTAAATTTTGGTGAATGATTCGAGTCACTTGAATCATTTCTATGTACGTATTATAAGTATTTTTCTAAAGTTATGAATCTAAATGAGTAGCCCTTATGAATCAAACATATTTCGAATGGTATGAGTTTGATGGCAACGTTGTACGCATAATACTCATTGCAACCTGTACTTATAAATCAACGTTGTAGTGAGTATGAATGAATCGGAGTACAGAGTTAAATTTCAATATTGTTGGCTCACTTATATCCAAAATTTTATGAGTGCTTATGAGTAGCGAAAAAACGATTCATTGCTGATCTCTATCTAGGGATAAAAGTAAGTCGGTTCTGATCTCATCCCCATGTGTTCAGCAGAGTCTAGAAATATTGCACGCATTCGCTTGCTACCAACGAAAATGAGCTTCCCCGTGAAATGAGTGAAAATTTTCCAATTTAACTAAAGAAATCTCAGTCTCTGTGACATAACTAGAGATTGCGATCACCGTATCGACTTTGGCCAGGTCATCAGCAATGCAATTTTCAACGATCATTTTGGATTAAAACAATAGATTACTGTAACAGTAGTCCCCGTAGTCTAGATTGCAGTGTGTTGGTTTATCAAACGTCAAAGGCCACGGATATTAGACTGCAACAAACCGAAGTAAGAAATAATATTTCTTCGGCAACTTCCTCTCAGCAGTTGTTATCTTTATCTTTACTTAATCAATCATCTGTCAATCTCAATCTGTCATTGGTTTCATTGTAGTTCAACAATTTAATTCTATGGAAGCTTATATGAAATTTGTCATCTAGCTGAAACCACATATTCCAAGATAATTATCCATACGAACTACGATATTGTTTGTCTTATGCCAGAAAGAATGAGGAAATTTAAAGTCACTACCAAGAAATCAATGAAATTGTCATGTTTAATCGACACATACAAACGCAATATATTAGTATCAGACAACAACAACAACAACAAAAGAAAAGAGAAAAAAATGTTTACATATTTTATGTAAAACTATTTGAAATTATTCCTTTCGCTGAAATAATAAACATTTACAGTTATTTTATGCAAAAATAGTTAATTAACTGTACTCCCCACCATTACAGCCTTATAACTCCAGTACGAACGCTATTGAAAGTGTTCGATGCAAGTGTTTTTCAGCTGTGAGTGTCGTTGTTGTTTTTTTTTGTTTATTGAACGAGTGCGGTTGTTATCAACTTGATGCCAGAGTGGCATATTAATAATTATCAATTACAACAATAAATACGGAAAAAAAATTTATTCAAACAAAGTATTTGAAAAACAACACAAACAACAATACCGCAAACAACTTATTTTTTTATTTTATTTTTTTATAAACAATTTTATGAATTTTACATTAAAAATAAATAAATTTACAATGAAAATATTTTTGTTGTGCGTTTTTTATTTGTATACGCATTTGTATGCAACATAAGTACGTTGGCAATGCGATAATAACGGTTTCATATTGTAAATAAAAGAGTGGCAAATAATGAAAGAAAAAATTGAAGTTTTTTTCAACACACAAAAGAAAAGCCTACGAATTTTTTTATTTCATTACAAAAAAATGTTTTTTTTTTGACTGTAAATGGGAAATACGCAAATTATTGGCAAAACAGAATGAACAGAATTATTTAATTTCGGCCAGAGTTATAAATAAAACATAACAATTTCTAGGAATTTTTTTGTTTGTTCTTTTTTTTTTACAATTATTATGGAAATTAAACTAAAAATAAATAAAAATCAATAAAAAAATAAAAATAAAATAATAGAACAACCAACCCTTTATATACTGAGAGAGAAAAGTATACATACACCGTTGTATGTACAACAGAGATCAGCAATGAATCGCTTCTTCGCTACTCATAAGCTATCATGAAATTTTGAATATTAGTGAGTCAACAATATTGAAATTTAATTATGTACTCTGACTCATTCATACGCACTACAACGTTGATGTATAACTACAGGTTGCAATGAGTATTATGCGTACAACGTTAACATCAACTCATACCATACCGAAATATGTTTGATTCATAACTTTAGAAAAATACTTATGATATAAGGTCCACCAAATAACTTTTTTTTTTTGAAAATGCTTAAAAAAACTACTGAATATTTTCTCAAATTTCTTTTTTTATATGAAAGTACAATCCTTCCGGTTAATAATGGAAAATAATTTCATTCAAATGGCTGCCTCGGCTGGCCATGCAGTAGCCTACACGATCGGTCCAATTTTTAAGCACATTATCGATTGTGTGCAGCTGTATTTCACCAATGGCTTCACGAATATTGTCCTTTAAAGCGTCAATTGTCTCTGGCTTGTCGGCGTAACACTTATCTTTGACGGCACCCCACAAATAATAGTCCAACGGTGTCAAATCGCAGCGCCGAGGTGGCCAAACGACATCAGCTCTGCGGCTAATAATGCGATCTTCAAAAACAGGGCGGAAAACATCGAGTGTAGCTTCGGTTGTGTGGCACGTAGCGCCGTCCTGTTGAAACCAAATGTTGCCAATATCCTCCTCTTCAATTTTTGTGAACAAAAATTCGTTCAACATGGCCCGATAACGATCGCCATTGACTGTAAAGGCCACTCCTTGCTCATCTTCGAAGAAAAATGGCCCAATTATGCCTCTGGACCAAAATCCGCACCAAACAGTGACACGTTTTGGGTGCGTCGGGTTTTCAATGTATGCGTGCGTGTTTTCTGTGCCCCAAATACGACAATTTTGCTTGTTTACATAGCCGCCAAAGTCAAAATGAGCTCCATCTGAAAAGATGATTTTTTTTGCCAAAATCGGCATCTTCTGGTGTAGGCTACTGCATGGCCAACCGAGGCAGCAAACACTCATCGTGTGTCAAAAAACACTCTTAAACTCTCCTTCACTTTACTCTCTGAAAAGCATAAAATGAAGCTCCTGAAAACTGTGGCAAATTTTTTATTTTTTACGCCCTGAATCGATTCTAATCTCGCTGAATCGAAGTCGCCGTAGTCCAGTAGGTAGTGTGTGGGCTTATTAGAAGTAAGGCCATGGTTCAAACCCCAGATCAGACATCTCCAACAAACCGAAGTATGAAAAAATATTTCTTAGGCGACTTCCTCTCAGCAGATTTCTGGCAAAAACGCTGAGAGTAAATTAAAATTGCCATGAAAATTTTCTCTAAAAATCTGTCGTTTAGAGTCGACTTTAAACTGTAGGTACCGTCACTCATGTATAAAATTAACACACACAATATCAGTGGTGTGAGGAGCTAAGCCGTAATCCTGACTGGAGCGTTGTAATGGCTAATTATGTATGTAATCGATTCTCGTTCAGTTCCAAATCTTCTAAAGAATGATTTTTAGTTCTAGAACTATCACAAAAAGTTTATCACTAACCATGTTTGTCTATTCATTTTAAAATTTGTAAAAATCTTAATACTAAGGCAAGGTAATAGGCGATCGCTCTTCTGTTTGCTAAACTGTTATGTTTCTCATACCGTGATGGTAGTTTCCCTATGTCTTTTGAGGTTTAGCTAATCATTGTAAGCATAGTTTACTTACTGCATTGTCCATTACAATCCTTTAGTCAGGATTACAATCTAGTTTCTCACACCACCTATGTATGTTCCGTGTGTTAGTTTTATCCATAAGTGGATCGACTTCGAACGACAGATTTTCTTGAGAAACTTTTCTTGGCAATTTTATTTCACTCTCAGAATTTTTTGCCAGATAGCTGCTAAGAGGAAAGCGCCTTGGAAATATTTTTTATACTTCGTTCGAGATGCCTGAGCTGGGTTTTGAAACACGTGCTTTTAAAAAAACGTCTTTGATAACATTTAGAGCATCGTTTCAAACTCCCGTGTCACCAGAGGGTTAATGGTGAAATTTTTTAATTAAAATTTTACTCAATCCGCACACAATTGGCATTATCTTAATAAAGCAATTGTGTTGTTTGCCGCAGCCGATATTTGTTGTTGTCACCTGTTTGAAAACAAGTCACTTGCGATTTCATTATAACTAACGAGAGATTTTCTTTTGTTTTCTGTTTTCTTTTTTTTTGTTTTTTAATCACACCACAAATGAATAGAAAAAGTTGGAAATCAAATTGGCTCCCGATTGACTGTTAAACGCACAATCGATCACAAATGGTAAGCAGACAGTCCGGCAGGCAGGCAGTCAGGCAATGCAACAAATTATTGTTGGCAATGACAATGGCAATACAATAGCGTGTCAACATGGATGTGACACATTTGTCATGGGAAATCAAAAATTTTTATTTGTAAAGAGGGGCCTTTTTAAAGCCGTTTATATGTAAAAATGTTGTTCTACTGTTTAATAGAGAAAATGTAAGTTCCAAGTCCCTCTTTTAGACCTGCAATCACTTAAGAAGTTGTGCGACCTATCAAGGACCCAAGTTTTGCCTACAAAACCAGTCGTTGTATTTGCCGACATTGTCTTCTAGGCGCTTAAGATCCATTGTTGGCTAGGAAAACCAGGATAGGATGACTTTTTTTACTTGCAACCCACAAATAGGAAAGTAGTTTGTGTTTGGAAGGAAAGAGGGAGTAGTGTTTATGCCTATTAGATTTGAATCTGTCGCCTTGCTCGAGCAGATAACGTATTAGACGAGTGCCTGTGGTTTAAACCCCAACTAAGACATCTCGAACAAAAACGAAATATGAAAAAATACTTCCTTCGGCGACTTCCTCTTAGCTGTCTACTGAGAAAAAGGCAAATAAATAAAATATCCAAAAAATGTTTCTAAAACCCGTTTTTCGGAGTCTATATTAAACTGTAGGTTTCGTTAACATAAACCTGGCTGGTGTAAGAAGCTAGTTCCAGCTAACATCTTATGGATTTTAATTTTCAGAACAGCACAGTATTTACATCACCTGTAGTCACTGGGGACATGTTATTAAAGTTATTATGAGGCATTATTGCCTGGTAGGTAATGGCTTGGCTTATTAGACGTGAGACCACGGTTCAAACTCCAGTTCAGACATCTCCAATAAAACGAAATATGAAAAAATTAGTCCTTAGGTGACTTCCTCTCAGCAGATTTCTGGCAAAAACTCTGCAAGTAAATAAAATTGCCATGAAAAGTTTCGCAAAAATCTGGAGTCGACTTTAAACTGTAGGTCCCGTCACTCATGTATAAAATTAACACACGCAACATAAGTGGTGTGAGAAACTAAGTCGTAATCCCGACTAAAGGGTTGAAATGACCAATTATATATGTATGCATGTTATTACTGTGGCCCTTGTGAACCTTGTTTAATATTATTGAGTCTCTTGCGCATTAAAAAGGCCTTAAGACCTCCTTGCAGGCGCCTCTGCTTCTTGCTTGCCTAAGCCAGCTGGTCATACTAATCTATGATAAGGCTTTCTCGATCTGGTTTTTCCCAATGCAAACAAGGTCGTCCTCTTTGTCGACTTCCGAAAATCTCCGCATCAAATACCCGTATTGGAGGAGCATCCTCCCCCACTCGAACGACATGGTAGGGCTAGAACAGCTGCTGGATATTAATACGTTGCACAATGCCCACGTCATTGAGGGGCTCATACAGCTCACTGTTGGATCGATTGCGAAAATCATCGCCAACTTGCACTGGACCGAAGATCTTACGTAGGACTCTTCTTTCGAATACTCTCAAGGCTGCTGAATCAGTGCTTAATAGTATCCTAGCAGCAACTCGTTTCCTTGCCGTTCGCATCTTGAGTTTAAATCAAATGTCCACCTAACCTATTTTCCTAAACCTGCACAATGCACTGCATGAGTAGGGGCCATCCCCTGAGTGCTGGTTTTACCAAAAAAAAAAATCCATTCCTCTTCGCCATAAAGAAGCACGGGGAGGATGAGCGTCTTGTAGAGTATAAGTTTTGTCGCATGAGACAGGTCTCTACTATTCAATTGAGACCTTAGTAGCACCTGTTAGCAAGACTGATCCTGCGCTTGATGTCCAGACTGACATCATTTTTGGTGGTAACGGCGGAGCCCAGATAAATAAATTCCTTGACTATAACGAAAGTATAGTTATCGGCCGTTATCTGAGAATCAATACGCCGCACGTCACTACTTGTCGACTCATCTTAGTAGACTCCCGTTCAATAGCACTAAAGGCATCAGTATCATCTCGCTTGGTACACCCTATGATGTCAATGTCGTCAGCGTACGCAAGCAAATGGACGCTTTATTGGAAACTAGTGCCGTTGCAATGCACTCCCACCTTCCGCAGAACGCTCTCCATGAAGAAGTTGAACAGATCGCATGATAAGAGATCGCCTTGTCTGAAACCTCGCACGGTATTAAAAGGTTCGGAGAGGTCTATTCCTACCTTGACGGAGCTGCAGGAATTGCTCAACGTCATTCTGCATAGCCTTATCAGCTTCGCAGGTATACCGAGCTCAGACATTGCGGCAAAAACACGATTCCTTATGATGCTATCGAAGGCTGCCTTATAGTCGACAAAAAGATGGTGTATGTCGACTTGTTTTTCGTGGGTCTTTTCCGGGATTTAACGTAGTGTGAAGGTCCGATCGATGGTGGGCTTGCCAGATCTGAAGCCGCACAGATACGATCCAATCAGTGTTTTGACGAGTGGCTTTAGTCGTTCACACAATACGCCCGTAAGAACCTCATATGCAATCTTCAAAGGGCGATAGATTTCATAATCTAATAAACGCCCGGGCACAAAACTTTTGAAACTAAGCAAACCCTTTTCCGCCATTTTATTAGGTGTGGTGCAGAATCACATCAAAAATGTAGTAGGCACCAAGATTGTATTTGTCCATATAGGCCATGAACGCACTAAGACATCTTATAAAGGGTGTTTTTTATAGAGGTATAGAACTTTAAGTTGGCATTACTTTTCAAGATGGCGACCGTTTTAACAGCTGTCAAGTGATTTATTCTCAGTTTGGTTTGGCAATTCATCATGAACACACTCACGCCTGAACAACGCTTGCAAATAGTGCAATTTTATTTCGAAAATAATCGTTCTGTGCGGAAAACGTATTGCGCACTACGTCCATTTTATCGTCGACAAAATCGTCCATCAGAGCAGTTAATTCGATTAACCATGGAATGTTTTCGCACCACGTTTACTCTTATTGATAACTCGCATCCCCAGAGACGCTGTACGGTGCGTACAGAAGAAGCTATTGCTGCTGTAGAGCGTAGCATTGAGGAAGACTCGAATGAGTCCATCCGCCATCAAGCACAGGGATTGGATCTGTGTCCATCCACTTTATGGAACTATTATTATATTTTATTTTATGGACTTTATTCTTACAAAATCCAACTCATGCAAGATTTGAAGCCAAACGATCATCAAGTAAGGCGTAGATTCGTCGAATGGGCCCAAAACGAGTTTACCGTTGTTCCCGATTTTCATAAGCGAATTTTGTTTAGCGATGAAGCGCACTTCTGGTTGAATGGCTACGTCAACAAACAAAACTGCCGCATTTGGAGTGAAGGTAATCCTCAAGTGTATGTGGAAACACCGTTACATCCAGAAAAACTGACTGTTTGGTGCGCTTTATGGGCTGGTGGAATCATTGGTCCGTACTTTTTCAAAAACGATGGTGGCCAGAACGCTACAGTCAATGGTGATCGGTATAGAGCCATGATTACTAACTTTTTCATTCCTGACTTGAATAACCATGATGTCCAGGAGATGTGGTTTCAACAAGACGGCGCAACATGCCACACAGCTCGTGCCACAATAGATTTATTGAAAGACGCGTTTGGTGACCGTCTAATTTCACGTTTTGGACCTGTGAATTGGCCTCCAAGATCTTGTGATTTAACACCGCTAGACTACTTTCTGTGGGGCTATGTAAAGCCACAAACGCTTGACCATTTGGAAGACAACATTCGCCGTATTATTGCCGATATACGGCCACAAATGTTGGAAAAAGTCACCGAAAATTGGAGGTCCAGATTGGACTACATCCGCGCCAGCCGTGGCGGTCATATGCCAGAAATCATATTTAAAATGTAATGCCACAAAATTATATATATATCTTTCATGTCAATCGAATAATCCATCGTTGTTTTATTGCAACTTAAAGTTCTATACCTCTATAAAAAACACCCTTTACATACGTACATACATAAATACATAATTGGTCATTACAACCCTTCAGTCAGGATTACGACCTAGTTTCTCACACCACTTATGTTGTGTGTGTTAATTTTATACATGAGTGGTGGGACCTACTGTTTGAAGTCGACAGAGTTTCTGCCAGAAATCTGCTGAGAGGAAGCCGCCGAAGAAATACTTTTTGTATTTTGTTTTGATGTCTGGCCTGGGCCTCGAACCCTGGGTTTTCGTCTAATAAGCCAACACACTACCTGCTAGACTATGGCGACTACATCTACGACATCTTATACGGCTTCGAAATTTTTCTTACACTCCAACAATAACAACTTTTGTTCCAAAGTAGTGACCGGGTTAATTTTGTTCTCGACATACTTTTACTTCTAAAAAGGCCCTCACGCAAGGCCTCTTTAAACCTCGCTTCTCTCGCTTTACTCTAAGTATTACTGGGTGTTTGTGAACAAAGAGTAGCGTTTAGATTTATCGCTTATTATTTTAGATCCGAATAGTTTTTATTATTGCCTCCCCAATACTGGTTAAAAAGCAAATTTATCAGCTTAAAAGCCAAAACAAACGTATGAGCAATAACGTAAACACACTTGATTTTAACAAAAAATAAATAAAAAATCAATTCAAATGTTTTAAAAACATGAAAACAATTAAAAAAATTTTTTTTCCAGTAAACAATTCATTTTTTGTTCGTCTGTCTGTCGGACTGTCTGTCTGTCTGTCTGTCTGTCTATCCAGCTTTGTATAACAATAAAATGTAGTTTTGTTGTAATGAAAGTTGTTTTGGTAGACGCAATGCGACATTGTGTCTTAAAGAGATTTATGCCTGTTTAAACGCTTTTCTAATTGCTAACAAGCCCCAGGCCTATTCCCGAGCAGCAGCAATGTAGCTATGTGAAGTAGTTTTTAAATGCATTTCAAGCATTTCATTGTAACTGTTTCTGCTGTTGCAGTGAAACTTATTTTCTTTTAATTTTTTTTCTCTCAAAAGGAAAGGAAAGTAAAAGGAATTACAAAAAAAAAAACGCCAAACTTGTCCACATTGTTGAGTGTATAAATTTGGTTTCGTTGGAAAGACGCTGTAAATGATGTCAAGGTTAAATCCGAATCCAATATAAAATAAAATCAAGACTTTCTTAAGCAATTTCATCATGATTATCAAGTAATTTTTTTTTGGTCTTCTTCTTGTTTTCATAAATTTCGCTTTGATCTGCAATAGAAAGTTTTCAGTTTTTCTGGTTTTTGCGGCAGCAATAGTTTGCCTTGCATATTAAAAAAAAAAACAAAAATCCTATGCTCGAGTGATTGTTTTTGAATAAATCGATCGATAAACGCCAAAATAAATTGCATAATTTTGTTAAATGACAGCAGAAAAATTCACTCGGCACGTATTATCGATTAGAGTTTGTTTGGTATGGATTTGAATTTTAAACGTGTATACACGGGTTGATATGTGCACAAGAAATTTAAAAAAAAAAAATTGAAAATATTTTAAAATTAATCAAACAAAACAAATTTGATACGTAGATGAATACTAAGTTTTCAGCATTTCCAATCATTGATTTTAAACTGGCCTAAGTATCCTGATGTCGCTCTCAAATTATTTCATATCGACTTGATGGTATAAATGCACCTGCTTGCCACAAAAGAATTCAAAAAACACCACATAGAGAAAAATTAATAGAATATCAACCAGAAAATACCAATTTCCTTAATTTGCAGCTTAAAATAGATTTAAATTTCGTTATAACAAATCCTTAACTTACTTAGTTGGCCATTACAACTCTTTAGTCAAGATCACAACCTAGTTTTTCACGCCACCCATGTTGTGTTCGTTAATTTGTATCCATGAGCGGCCGGACATCTATTGCGAATGACAGATTTGTTTAGCTCTTCATGGAATAAAATATTAAAAAAAATTGCTAATAAAAGTTAATTACCCTCCTAAGAGCCATAATTACAACTTGCTGTTGGGTTTAGTTAAAGGTGACTTTAAAGTTCACTTTAGCTAAAGTTACCTTTAACTAAACCCAAGTTTAACAGCAAGTTGTAATTATGGTAACTTTATGGTAACTAATTTAAAGGTAACTTGAGCTAAAGTGAACTTTAAAGTCACCTTTAACTAAACCCAACTTTAACAGCAAATTGTAATTACGGCTCTTAGGAGGCTAATTAAATTTAAAGGTGAATTTAAAGGTGACTTTAAAGTTCACTTTAGCTAAAGTTAACTTTAACTAAACCCAACTTTAACAGCAAGTTGTAAATATGGCTCTTAGGAAGTTAACTAAAGTGAACTTTAAAGTCACCTTTAACTTCTTTTCGTTATTACAACCTACAGATAAAATAAAGTTAACTTTTTCAAAAGTGAACTTTAAAGTCACCTTTAACTAAACTCAACTTTAACAGCAAGTTGTAATTAAAGCTCTTAGGAGAGTAATTAAATTTAAAGGTGGCTTTAAAGTTCACTTTAGCTAAAGTTACCTATAATTAAACCCAACTTTAACAGCAAGTTGTAATTATGGCTCTTAGGAGGGTAATTAAATTTAAAGGTGAATTTAAAGGTGACTTTAAAGTCCACTTTAGCTAAAGTTACCTTTAACTAAACCCAACTTTAACAGCAAGTTGTAATTATGGCTCTTAGGAAGTTAGCTAAAGTGAACTTTAAAGTCACCTTTAACTTCTTTTCATTATCAAAACCTACAGATAAATAAAGTTAACTTTTTCAAAAATATCGTTTTCTTCGAAATATCAAAGCTAAGCTTTGGACTCACAAGCATACGTCGAGTAAGCTAACACACTACCTACTAGGCCAGAAATTTGTAAGCTTATCTGTTCTACTTGTCGCCTGCGTACATAGGACAACTTCAATGAAGCAAACGTAGTGATTTTACTTTTATCACAGCTTGATCTCACAAGGATTTGGACTAGTAGATGTAGCTTATATTAGAGGGACACAATTCTATTGTGTTAAGCATGTCCTCTTTGAACCTATAAAGATTGCTCGCCAAAAGTTTACCTGAAACCTAGAGAACTTGAATTGAATATAAAGGGTCCTCCAAATAACTTTTTTTTTGAAAATGCTTTAAAAAAAACTACTGAAAAACTACTTTACAAGAGCTTTAAAAATTACTCATTTCCTCTGTCGTTGTGTTGTTGAAAGGTTCCTGTGTAGATATTGCTATTAAAACAAGTCCAACATCAACTTTAGAGATCAAGTAGCGCGCCCTGAACTGTAAGAAATAATAATGGGTTAAGTTGCCATAAGTGTTTTGAAATCAAGAACCTTCGTCTTCTTTTAGAGCCGGGCACTGACATGTGGTTTAAATGCTGGTGGCAAAAAGGCCTAATGGTATTAAATCTTGCTTCAACTTAAATTGTGGACCTGCTACAAATCTAAGAAGCCATTGAAATATTCTATTCTTCTACATGGTATGTTCTTCTACATGGTCCCTTTTCGTGATTAACTCTAGGATCGTTAGGGAATGTCGCCGCTGTCTCGACCTTCTGTCGGGGCGCTTCGCCAGTGTCTCTCTGTTGTGGGTCCCCGGTTATAGTGAAATTCCGGGAAACTGTAGGGCCGACGAGCTCGCCAGAGCTGGTGCGCTCCTTCCGGGATCCTCTTCTGTTGAATTGGGTATGCCACTTGCCCCGGTCAAGTTGCCTATTGCGCGGAGGTTCTTTCGGGACGCCAACCTATCCTGGGTCAATGAGGAGTCCTGCTCCACCGCTAGACTCACCTGGCCCCAGATTGATAGAAGGCGTAGTAACCGATTACTTGTTCTTGGTCGTGATGTCATCTCGACTACAGTGGCCGTGCTTACAGGTCATTGCGTCATGGGTAGACACGCGGAAAGAATGAGCCTTCCTTTCAACGACTTCTGCCGTGGATGCAGGTCCACTGAGGAAGAGGAGACTGTTGTTCTCTTTCTTTGCCAGTGCCCGTCTCTTGCTAGGTGTAGATATAGGTTATTTGGCTCCCCATTTCTTGTCAGCTTGACGGAGCTATCATCTATTGATATCAAGGATATAGCTTCGTTCATCAAACTTTCTGGCTGGTTTTCCAGTTCGGGGTAGTCGTGCTTTTGTTGTGCAACCCTTGCGCTGACCAACTTCTTTCTTTTCCCTGATTTTGGTGGAACTTGGTTAGTACAGGGACTGCGTTCACTCGTGGCATCACAACGGGTCGCTATGTGTGCTCAAGTGAGCTTTGTGATAACAGAGCTACCATTCCGACCTAACCTAACTTAACCTAACATGGTCCCTTACAATATTCTTAAAAAGAGATTTGATTGATTTTAGGATAGATTTCTGGTTCAATCCCTTATAGCATATGCTGATGGCTGCAAATTGCAGCACAGTGTGAACTGTTGGATATACGAGTATATGTTGACATTTTCGACTTTCGCATAGGCTATGCGACCATTGCCGTGTTTTCCAGCGAAGATAAAATGATTAGATTGCAAGCGCCGTTATATATGTTGGGTGGGTGATAGGATTTTAACTGAAAATCTTTAAATTTGCTTCATCAGCTAAATTGCAATCAAGTCAATAGCAAACGTTACCTCGACATCAGATCTCGTATATGAATGCCGGACAATTCTCAGAGCAAATTTCAGATCAATTAATAGGCTAGGACGGATACAGAGCTACTAATCTGTGACATGTTACTGGGCAATGGTATGCCGATTGCTTCAGTTAAACTGATTATTACCAGGTCGTTTTACAGGAACGTAGTTGCTATGCTCTGCTGGACTGAAAGGAGCTGAGATTATTTTCTTCCTTTACATTTTTGTATACTGGTGGACTTGCCGTACCCTCAAATGATTTCTGCAGAAGACGTGACATGTGCCAGTACCTAGCTCCCTCACCATGGATTCTTGGTCACTCATTTGCTTTCATCTTTGTCGGAAAAGTTTTCTGTGTTAACTGCAGACTTGTGGTATTACAATGGAACTAACCTCTGGCCTTTGTGGGACCTTACCTTTTCAAGCTGGATACGCCACCTAATCTAGTCTAAAATCAATATTCGCAATATTACATGGCATTGAAAAACCAAATCGTTGTAGGAGTGCATGCAGTTGAAAAACTACTACGATTTCGCTTTATTCTAAACCGGGAAGATGATTGCATTTTCATATGAAGACCGGCTTTGAAAGTTTTTTTAATTGGTCATTACAACCCTATTATCAGGATTACGATCTAGTTTCTCACACCACTCATGTTGTGTGTGTTAATTTTATACATGAGTGGCGTGACCTACAGTTTAAAGTCGACTCCAAACGACAAATTTTTTGGGAAACTTTCCATAGCAATTTTATTTACTCTCAGAGTTTTTGCCAGAAATCTGCTGAGAGGAAGTCGCTGAAGAAATACTTTTTGTATTTTATTTTGATGTCTGGCATGAGGCTCGAACCCTGGCTTTTCGTCCAATAAGCTAACACACTATTTACTAGACCACGGCGACTACATGCGCATCTAGATGGCATTAAAAATCAAAGCTTTGAAGGAGTGCAGGTCATTAAAAACTATTACGATTTCGGTTTATTCCAAATCGAGAAGTTAATTGCATTTTCATAAGAAGACCAGCTTTGAGCAAGTTATGAATAAATTCTGATGGAGATCCTTCCTTGTCATGTTAAGACTTAAAATGAAATCTCTTTCTCACTCCTTTGTTTATTACAAGCACCGGATCATACCCAATAATTTCTATTTTTAAGCGAAATATTTCAATTTACAACCAGTTTTTCTCTTTTTTTTTGTTTTTTATTTCGAAGCTTATCTTGTACACAAATTTTTCAATTTTTTCCCATTTTTTTCATCTTTTTGGCATTTAATTACGTGTGTTGAGCTTATGCAAGATTTTCTTATTTTTTTTTTTTGTGAAAAATATTTCTTAAAAACTTAACCAGTTTTATTTAAATGAAAACATAAAACTTATAAATTAACTTTTAAAAACATATTTTAAAAGATATAAAAATAAAAAAATAATTTTGTGTTTTGGTTGCACTTGTCTCCCTCTCCACGAAATAGAAAATCACAGAAGAGCGTAGAAAAAAAAAACAAAAACTTTCGGCGTCAACAGAAAAATAAAATAAAAAAATTTTTTTAAAAGAAACTTAAAAAAAAATTTTCTTCTCATGCACAGCACAATGGTTGGTTGGGTTAGGTTGATTACTGGAATATTAATTACGATGACCAAAAGACTTTAACATTTAAAACAACATTAATAATCCACTGGAGTGCCTTACTGTTTTTTTTGTTTTTTCTTTCTTTCTTTTCCTTTTCTTTAATCACAAGGAGAAAATATTAAAAAATCTTCTCAGACAGCAACAGTTTAAAAAGAAAAACGAAAAAAAGTTGGAAAAGCTTAAAAACAAAGTAAATGATTTGGAAAAATGTTCCCAAATAAGCTTTAAAATTAGTTTGATGACGAGATTAATTAAATCAGCTGGATGTTAGACGGATGTAAGATCAATTAAATTAATTTGTTTAATTAGCAACAAAGGAAAGAAAATTTTAATTGTTAATTTTATTTCTTAAAAGGGCCTAGAATTTATTTGTTTGAATGTCATACATACATACATAAGTGGCCATTACAACCCTTCAGTCAGGATTACGGCCTAGCTTCTCAACACCACTCAGGTTGTGTGTGTTAATTTTATACATGAGTGGCGGGACCTACAGTTTAAAGTCGACTGCGAACGACAGATTTTTGAGAAACTTTTTCGTGGCAGGTTTATTTACTCTCAGAGTTTTTGCCAGAAATCTGCTGAGAGGAAGTCGCCGAAGAAATACTTTTTGTATTTTGTTTTTATGTTTGGCCTGGGGCTCGAACCCTGCCAACACACTACCAACTAGACTACGGCGGTTTCATTCATTCATTCACTTGAATGTCATTCATTGTCATTGTCATTGGATGTCATTCAGATTAAATACGAGCCGTTTTGTTCAACTTCAATACCATTGGGATGGTTTTTCGTTAAGTAACCCGTGATAATAACTTTTTGACAGATGGAATCTAACAGAAGTGTAGTAGACCTGAAGTAGACCTCATGCAACACAACTTCTTTCCTGTTTACCAAGTGCTTTTTCTGACATTCAAAAGGTTTCCTTAGCATGAATACATTTAAGTAAAATTAACGCTGTCCATACGCCTTCTAGAGGCTCTAGAGATCAGCAATCTACAGAATGTTGGACTTTCCTGTAACTACTCTTCATCGGTTTCAAGAAGGGTCTTAATACCATCAGGAGAACATCTAGATGGAAAGCATTAAGAAGAAAGAAATTGCCCATAACATAATACGAATAATCAAAAACTTATTCGAATTAATCGCTCAATTCTAGAATAGAACAGCAATGGACTTCATTTTACTTGAAGAGTTCACTCTCTTGCTAGTTGATAAGATAAGGAAGTCTTCAGAGAGAATAAAAATTACGGGCAGTCTTTCACACAATCACAGCAATCACAAGATTTGGAAGGATTAACGCATAATGTTGGATTTGAGTCAATATCAAGACAAAAACTAAAATCATGAGGATAAACGACTGCAGTACAGAGAACAGAATGCCATTGTTCCAATCAAAATGGCCGTGTGATTTATATCGCACCATCAGTTTTGAGTTCGGGTGTTTACTAACCTCAGTCGCCTTTTTGAATGTTTTTATCCTGGAACAGTCGTAAAACATTTCCAATCCTGTTCCATTTCCTGTTTGTTAATTATGTTACTGATTGGTTTTTCACCGTTCGTTACCATAGGCCTCCGTAGGAAATTATACACGCAGCAATAAAATTTTTTTCGTACATAGTAAATAATAAGTGTTTGCAGTGTAGCAGAATTCTAAGATTCAATTGAAGGTTAGAAATCAGCGTTTAGTTTATGCATTTCGTAATATCCTCTCATTGTGTAGTCGCGGTAAGTATTGAGTTGACTTACTAGAGGAGAACTTCTGAGTTCAAACCTCAGCTCTGATATATCTCGAATAAAAGTTCAATTAAACGAATAATTCTTTCGGCAAGCTCCTCTTAGCAGTCTTCTGGTCTGATAGTTACTAATTGCTTCTTCAATCAGTCGTTCGAAGTCGACGTATTAGATTCCACATTTCATGGGTAAAATTAGCTTACACAACTTGGATGGAATGAAAAGCTAGGCGGTTAGTTGAGGTCCAACAAAGTTATTAAAACTTAGCTCGATGTGATACAATCTGGAGGATATGTCAGTAAATTTATGGCGAGCTTAAAAATGCCATTTTCATAGTTTAGATATTTAGGGTCCAGGTAATGTCATTTCTGTAACATATTGTTTACAGCATAATTGAATTCGACAGGATATTGCAGAACGGCATTCCTCTGTCACAATGCAATATTTATCTTAATAGAGGCGTTTAAGAACAGTCCATGTAAATCTTTAATGCTGTCAATTATTTCACCCTTGTGTTCAAATTGTGATGGTAAAGCGTTCACACGGATGTCTGAGTGTAATCAATAAAGTACTCCATAATAATCTGTACACTGTTTACGTGATCATATAGCCTAATGAGGTCGAGTTCTAATCGAAGTTCTGCTGTAGGAATGAACATAATACTTAGCAGTATGATATCTCTTCAGTTTTTGCATTCAGTAAATACTTTTTTCTGAACAAACTGATTAGGAATCGCTCACTTTGTTTCGACGTGAGGGAGTGGAAGGATAAAAATACTTTAAATTTAATTATCTTTTGCATCAAAATACAGTGAGCGTCAAAAGAAACTGTACACTATGGATAAAATTCTAACAATCACCCAAACTTAATTTTTACCACTTATTTTTATATTTCAAAATTTTTTGAAAATTTTTTTTGGTTTCAATTTTAAAATTTGGCAAATGAAACAATTTTAAAATCAAAATAACGGTAATCTATTAATGTAAATTTTTTTCAAATATACAATTTCTTTTGATGCTCACTGTATATTATAATAACCCTGGCTAGTAGTGAACATATTCACAAAGAAACTACATGCCTTCACAAAAAGTACAAGACATTCTGCACTACGATCTAATCAATGAGAGAGCCTTACTGCAACAAATCGAAGAAGAAATATCGGCCATACCATCAAGAGGAAATGTTATACTACCGTCATATTTTTGAAAAAGTTAGTTTTATTTTATCTGTAGGTTGTAATAACGAAAAGAAGTTAAAGTTGACTTTAAAGTTTACTTTAGCTAAAGTTACCTTTAACTAAAGCCAACTTTAAAGGCAAGTTGTAATTATGGCTCTTAGGAGGTTACTTAAATTTTATTAGCAATTTTTTTTTTAATATTTTATTGAATCTATTTCCCACTCACTCTGTATGAATAATACAATATTTAAAGGTTTTTCCAAATTTGCAATTAAAAAGAATAATATTTTCAAGATCAAGTTTTAATCCGAAGTTAAACCACAAATCTCTTGTTAATTATTCAAATTAACAAGAAACGTCATTAAAATATTAATTTTGTTACTCTTTCTTTATAAAGTTCATTCAATTCAATTCAATTCAAGAAATTCATGGGCATACGAATGAATTGGTATGACAAATGTCTTCAATCAGATAATTTTAAGTCTTCAATCATGACATGATGTTGTGAGTGAATGCGATTAAAATTGTTGAACAAAAAAAAAAATTGTATGATGATGATTTCTTTGTTAATTTAAAGTAAAGAATAATTCAAAAAGGAAAATTATTCATTTCAAGCTTTTTATTAAGAATTCATGACAAAGTTAAGGAAGTGCTTAAATTAATCAACAAAATTATAAACACACTACAAGCCATGTTTCAATGAAAACAAAGTTTTTTTTGTTTTTTTTTTTCTTGAGAGCCAAGTTTCATTTAAAAAACATTAACAAATCAAACTTATTTTGGTTGACTTCTGTTTAAATGTCAATCGTATAATTTTTTTTTTTAACAAAAATTTAAATTGCTTTTTAATAAAGCCTGCTGGCTAGGACAAGCTCTTTAAAAACGTTTCCCCCTCCTAATTGAAAAAAAACTCATTATTAAGATGGTGCTGCTTAATGGTGCTTTTAGTATATCAAGGTGAAATGACTTTAATGACTTTCAAAGTATAACAGACAGAATCAAAACCCACAAACAATAAAAAATAAAAAAAAATTTGTTGTCTTCTGTTGCCCGTTGTTTCTATTCAAACTAATCCAATAAAAACCAAAAAAAAACCAAAAAGAAGAAGAAAAGTATTTTAAAATCAGTTGAAAACGACTACACAGTTTATTATTGTTGTGCAAAAACAAAACGTTAAATGTCAAAATATTTAACCTTATGTCTTGACATTTAAATCGTCGTCGTTTAATGGCAAAATTTTTGCAAACGTCGTCAACACACACCGATTGCTGTTGCCGCAATTAGCGAAAAAAAGATGTGAATAACATTTCTTAATTGCATACAACAACGGTATTTTGAGTTGTTTAAATAATAACTGTAACTGTAAATTCTTAAATTACTGTAATAAGCATGCATATACATCAATATACAGTCAATGCATGGTAAATAGGCCCCGTCTTCTAAATGTGTACCAGAGAACAGCAATGAATCGCTACTCATAAGCACTCATGAAATTTTGAATATAAGTGAGTTAATAATATTGAAATTTAACTCTGTACTCTGATTCATTCATACTCACAACCAACGTTGATTTATAAGTACAGGCTGCAATGAGTATGCGTATAACGTTGACATCAAACTCATACCATTCGAAATATGTTTGATTCATAAGACCACTCATGTAGATTCATAACACTTTAGAAAAATAGTTATAATACTTCGAGTGAGTCGAATCATTCGTCAAAATTTAAAGTCTTAGTTGTTGTTGCATTTACAAAAAAAAAAAAAGAAAAAAAGAAAATAGACACATAAGCAAAAAAAGACAGAGCAGCAAACACACAACCTTTTAGTGAGTATTTTAATGTTCGGACGCGATTCATACTCATTTTGTGCTTTTCGTGTATATGTTGATTCATGGAGAGTCGAAATCCACAACATCATACGTGTTGTTAAGTATGAATATGATGAGTACTTCAAACTTTGAACATGAGTAGGGTTTCCCTGATATTGTTACGCAAATCGAAACGACCTAATATCGTTTAACAACAAAAATGATAAACAAATGCCACACGATACAAATACACACTAACACTAAGAATACAATGAACGTGTTGATTATCTAAAGCTGCACACACACATATGTACGACGAACCTGGTTGCGCCTGGTACCAACAACAACATGTATGTGACAAAAAGGGATAGACAACATAAGCAAAGTACACAAACAACAATGTATTAGCAATAGAACTCTCGAGAAGGCGAGATCACGAACGTTCCACTTCAAGAATGTTCGTTAGACTGGTTGTGTCGGACTATAAAAGGCAGCAGTCAGTGATAATTCAGTCAGCCTTGTGTGAAGACGCTTTGCGGTTTGAACGTACAAGTGGTATTGCTTGCAAAAGGTTGTAAGCAGAGAAGATCTACCGAACAGTTGTTAGTGTTAACGCGGACAGAAGTGTGAAATAGGATAGTGTACAAGCAACCGATTGTTGTATCGTTAAGTTGTATATGGTGGCACACAAAAGTAGTGTAAATAATAAAGAGAGTTTAAGAGAAAATAAACACAAATTTGTTTTTACTTGGTTTGCAATTAACGAACTCATGTTTAAACGTTTTTAAAAAGGTAAAAACGTAACAATACGAATATCTCTACCATATGCTTGTATATGTATTTGACAGTTGTCGGCCTACAGCCTTTATTTTCTAATTTGAAGAGATAGAAGGTAGGAGGTTGGGCTTAAAACGGAAAAAAATAATCTTTTCTATTTAAAATCTAATACTGAAGATGTGTAGGTATTTCTTTTTTTAAATACATTTCGGTTCTTTCTTTTGTATAATAAAACCCTAAATGGCTCATTTACAAAAATGTCAATTAAAATTAAAGAACAAAAAACGAAAAAACGTAATTAATTACAATTTAAAATAACACGTACCTGTAGGAGTTAAGATAAAAACAGAAAAACAACACATTTTTAAATGAAATTGCTTGTGGTTATTAAATTAAAATTTTAAGCCACATATTCATTTGTTTAACTCACAATTGTTTTTTTAATTGCTGTTGGTGGTGCAAAAAAACCAGAATAATTCATAGAATTTTATGGTGAATCATTTTTTAAAATCTGCCTTTTGTTTTTTGTTTTTTTTTCATTTTCAAATAAATTAAAAACATTAAAAACATTGTATAAATAATCATAAAAAAACAAAAAAAAAACAAATTAATTCTAAATAAAACCCACAAAATTTTTAAATAACGATGTCAATGGTAATTATTCTACCACTCGTTGTTGTACGTTGTTGTACGCTCTACGCTTATTTGAAAAGAGATTTCATAAGAAACGTGATTAAGACAGACTGATAACGCATGTTGAAATGAATTTAATTTGAAATCTACAATAACCAGAACATGATTAAACATGTTCAAGTACTGTATTACCCAACAACAAAAAAATAGTAATAATGACAGCAACAATAACGGCAACAACATGGCAAATAATAAAAGCCGAACTGCGACAGAACTTAACAACAATATAAGCCGATCAAGATTTAAATATTATACGAGGTTTTTCATAAGAAGTAGAAGTAGAAGAGGAAGCAGAAGAAAAGAACAAAAAAAAAACAAAAAACTTAAAAAAACAAAAAAAAAATCCAACGCCAAAATCAGCATGAAATTAAAAATGTAAACCCAACAACAACAACAACAACAAAACTACTACATGGTACACCGCACCTTTAGCCACCACAGTTGAGGAAAAAAATTTGAATTTTTTTCCATTTAATTTTGTTGTTGTTGTTGTTGTTGCAAGTTTATGAGCTGCGTAGCCAACGCCAAACACACACAACTACAACAGAAATTCAAGTCAGCATTTGGGCAGAGAATGTTTACAGAGTTTAATCCATTTCATGATCTTTTGCTTACAACGTTTAAAAATGTTCGAATAAAAAATTCAACAACAACAACAAAGCAATACCACTGCATAAGACAAAATAGTCTTGAGACCTACAAAAAACAAAAACTTACAATTTACTGGAACAACTCTGGCAAATTACCATGTGACATAACAAAGTACATAAACAAAGCCAAACGACAAGGCACGGCACAGTGGTATTGAAGACACAAAAATATGAAGAAAAAAAATTTTTTTTTAGATTCTCCAGAAATATTCCTTCACTAGGCAGTTAATCAATACTTATTTAGCTTAATATACTTAGGATTGTTTAAGATTCTATTTAATAAATGGTAGTATTGGTTGATTTTCTAAGAGCTGTAGGAAATTTTTAAAAAAAAAACACATAAAATTCAGAAAAATGAGTCGATATTACGGTCCATATAATTTAATGTTTGAAGATTATTTCATGCAAATGTTGACCGCGATTGCACCTCAAATGGTCCAACCGCTTAGTCCAATTTTGGCATACTCTTTCCAACATTTCGGCCGGTATATCACGAATAAATGCTTCAATGTTGTCTTCTAATGCATCAATTGAAGCGGGCTTGTCTGTATAGACATGAGCTTTAACATAGCCCCACAAAAAATAGTCTAAAGGCGTTAAATCGCACGATCTAGACCGCCAATTGGCCGGTTCCGAAAGTGAAATAAAATGTTCACCGAACTCGTCTCTCAATTAGTCCATTGTTACGCCTGCTGTGTGGCATGTGGCACCGTCTTATTGAAATCACATGTCATGCAAGTCAAGCTCTTGCATTTTGGGCAAAAAAAAGATGATATCCAATCTCACGGTAGCGCTTACCACACACAGTTATGTTACGATTCGCAGCATCTTTGAAGAAGTACGGTCCAATGATGCCACCAGCCCACAAACCACACCAAACTGTGACTTTTTCTGGATGCATTGGTAGCTTTTGCAATGCTTCTGGCTGATCTTCACTCCCAAATCGACAATTCTGCTTATTTACGTATCCATTGAGCCAAAAATGAGCTTCGTCGCTGAGCACAATTTTTCGATAAAGAAGTGGATCTTCGGCCAACTTTCCAAGAGCCCATTCACCAAAAATTCTGCGTTGCGGTAGGTCGTTCGGATGCAATTCTTGCACCAGCATGTATTTTGAAAGGTTTCACACCTAAATCCTTCCGCAAAATTTTCCACGTTGTTGAGTAACAGAGGCCCAATTGCTGCGAACGGCGACGAATCGATAATTGATCGTCATCATTAACACTGGCCGATACAGCTGCGATATTTGTCCAAACAATGTAAATATGGGTCGAAATTTAGTCACAATAGTCCGAATAGCCGCTTCAGTGGGTCGATTAAACTGACCATAAAATGGAAGAAACGCGCGATGAACTTTCTTAACAGAGGACGCATTTTGATAATAAAATTCAATGATTTGCATGCGTTGTTCGTTTGTACGACGATTCATGGTTAAATTATAGACCAAACTGAAGGTGTTTGACAGTGAAACGTGCGTGAGCTGTTTAAGCCAGTGTTGCCAAAAAGATAATTGCTAAAAAATCACCCGTTACTTTAAGGTCCCACTGTAACTTGCCACAAAAAAGTTTATTTTTATAACTTTAGGTCATAGAGATGATAAAAAGCATCTTCTTAATCGGCTTCTTGGGTTTCTGACTTTTCTTCGCTTACTTAATTGGCCATTAATAACCCGATAAACGGATTTCGGCCTTAACACAACCTTCCAGGCGCCACTGCTTCTTGCGTGCCTACGCCCGATGGTCACACCAATCGATGACAGGGCTTTCTCGATTTTGTGTTTCCAATGCAAGCATCGTCGTCTTCTTCACCGACTTCCACAGATCTCCGCATCAAATACCAGTCCCGCCGGAGCATCCTCCTCTTCTTGAACGACGTCGTCAAGCCAGCGCAGCCGCTGATTTTTTTGATTTGATTTTTCTTTGCTTATTTTTAATTGCATTAGTCAAGTATCTCAAGAAAAGCAGTTTCTCGAATTGTAGGGTTGCCATATATCTTCTACTTGAAACGAAGATATATGTGTACTGGATTACTGCATTGGGTATAAAGGTTAAGAACTTCACTTTACACTTTTTAAAGAAGTGGTATTGCCTGAAACTCTTTAGAATTTCGTTGTTGCTGCTGTTTTCTTTAATTTGTAAAATTGACGAGTTTATTGTTAGTTTAGATTATGTGATGTCTAATTTCCTTCCTTCTCACGCTTGATGTAAATTTTGGTAACTAAGTCGATCGAATACCAGTCGGACTTTGTTTATATGGCTTCGAACATAAGTTTTCGCTCGCATATCTATAAGTTTGTGGATATTATGGAATATTTTGCCTGTGCTAACCAAATCCACCAACTAGAGAAGTATCACACACTGAGTTGGTTTTGGCTCAGTAATCGGTGACCAGCATAGTTACAAAGACCTTTTGCAGGAAGAAACAGTTGTTGAGGGTACTCCACCAAGCATTGTGTTTTGGAATATCAAGCAGAAATTATCTCCATTCAATTGGTTGCACCACTACCCTAAGGATAGGTTATTATTTAATGTGTCCATAATTACGTACATAATCGATCATCACAATCCTTCAGTCAGGATTGCAACCTAGCTTCTCACATTATTTATGTTGCGTTTGTTAATTTCATTCACAAATGGTGGGACCTATAGTTTGAAGTCGATTCCAGACATATTTTTCGCGAAGCTTTACATGGCAATATTGTTTACACTTCCAGATTTTTTGCTACAAGTTTTCTGGAGAAAAAGTCACCAAAAGAAATATTTTTGGAGATCTCTGACCTGGTGTTTGAACACAGGCGTCATGTCTAGTAAGCCAACACAGTACCTACTAGGCTGCGATGATTTATTTCCCATTTGCCCGACTTATACTTGTCTGAAAATGATATACAACTCTCATATATGACTCGTTGCGCCGATGTCTACTTTGTAGCTCCTCAAACGCATGTGGAACAATACGAAGGTGATCTTATTCATGACAACAGCCAACTCGATTGATTCCTTAGGGTACAGTTGCAATGTGTCTTATATTTTGTTGTTTTATTACTACTTGAACAGAGTGTCTTTAAATTAAACAAATTGACTTGTTTCCGAAAATCGTATATTTTTACACGTTCAACGTTTGGCACATATGCATTACAGCGATCAATAGTTTTTTAGCTGCGATATCCATGTGTGGAACTCTTTTCCGACAGAAGTTTTTCTCCTTAATGCAAGCCATTTTCGTTGTTCCAACACAATACCTAGCTGGGGTAGTTGTCATCGTCTGAGTGCCGTAAGTATTTAAAGAGTGTCGAGTTCCATATACATGTATGTTGGTTTATTAGACGTGAGCTCACGGTTCAATCCTCAGGTCAGCCATCTCGAACAAAACGAAATATGAAAACAATATGTCTTGGGCGACTTCCTCTTAGCAGATTTCTGGCAAAAACTCGGAGAGTTGATGGAATTGCCATGAAAAGTTTCTTAAAAAATCCGTCCTTCGGAGTCGACTTTAAACTGTAGGTCCCGGCCCTTATGTATAAAAATTAACACACATAACATAAGTGGTGTAAGAAGCTAGGTTGTAATCCTGATAGAAGGATTGTGATGATCGATTATGTGTGTTTCAGTTTTGTTAATCAAGATTTTTCCTGTAGAGTCGATTCTGGAATTAAAGAGTTATCATCTATCGTTGTAGTCACCATGGTCTAGTAGGTGGTGTGTTGGCGTACTAGACGTGAAACCGTGATTCTAACCTTTGATTCAGACATCTCAAACAAAACAAAATATGAGAAAATATTTCTACAGCAACTTTCTCTCAGCAGTCTTTTGGCAAAAACTCTGAAAGCAAATAAAATTGCTATGAAATGTTTCTTAAAAGGCTTGACTTTAAACGGTAGGCTCCCCAATGAAGGATAAAATTAACACACACACACATGGGTAGTGTGTGGAGCTAGATTTTAGTCTTGACTAAAGGGTTGTAATGACCAATTATGTACATATGTACGTATGTATAAGAAGTCGCCGTGTTCTTGTAGGTTGTGTGTTGGCTTATTAGACGAAAAGCCAGGGTTCGAGCCCCAGGCCAGGCATCAAAATAAAATACAAAAAAAGGCGACTTCCTCTCAGCAGATTTCTGAGAGTAAATAAAATTGCCATGAAAAGTTTCTCAAAAATCTTGTCGTTCGAAGTCGACTTTAAACTGCCACTCATGTCTAAGATTAACACACACAACATAAGTGGTGTGAGAAGCTAGATCGTAACCCTAACTGAAGGGTTGTAATGACCAATTATGTATGTACGTATGTAATCTTATTCAATTTGAAAACAGTCACTCGGTAAAAAGTTTACATACATTGGTGTAAGTAGACTTTTTTCCTTGACTGTATATTTTCGCTTGTCATGTTACTTTTTAAATCTATAGAGAGTAGATTTCTTAGCGCCAGTTTTTAAAAAGAATTCCACCCAACTTCCAAGAAAATTTTGTTCGAATTTTTGCCATCTTTTTTACCACTGTGCGGCATATTAAATGGAATATTATTTGTTTGTTTGTAATGAACCTAAACAATAGCCTGTTTTTTGGTCTAAACTTTAGACTCTAAAGTCATCATCATTCGCTCAGTTAGTCACTCACTCAGTCAGTCAGTCAGTCAGTTGTGCAAAATCACACAACAATGGCACCAATGTCTTGCTTTAATTTTGTAACTTTTGCTCTGTCTTAAGTTTTTGTACAATTTTCAAGCCCTTAATCAGAGATTAAGGAAGTATCAGAGTGTATATTAAGTTTTCTTAGGATTTTGCAACAATTTTTGATGCATTGCCTGCCCTGTTTTAAACAATAAATTTTCCAACAAACCAAGAGTTTTCGAAAGTATTACGAAAAGGACACAAGAAAAAAAAGGTATTAACAGCATCAGCATCTGCAATAACTTTCAAATAAAGAAGAGAAAGAGAAACAGAAACAGAAAGTCAACAGCATTCAGGAGATTAAAGTGACGTTTATGGGACACACTGTATGTATAAGTGAAGAAATGCCCGCCGAAGAAATAAATCAAACCTCGTTATTATTATTGTTTTAACCATTTAAAGCTGCTTTTGGAATTCACAAGTTATTCAACAATCATAAGCAGATAAATTATTTAAAAAAAAACTTTTCTGATGACCTTGAGCCATACCATTAAAAAACAATATTCAAATGAATTGAGTTTCATTGCACCCAACTTCACTCCAATCCACTACACTCACAATTTAAAAATTAAAATTCAAAATTCAAATAAAATTTCAAGAGAGCGAGAGAGAGAGAAAGAGCATAAAACAGTGATTGAAACATAGCCAGAGACAAACAAAACGTAGGTTGTTATGTAATCGGTCCCGACCTACCGCAATTTTCTTTTTACAACGAAAATATTTTTTTTGTTTTTTTTCTTTTATACGACCAATTGTCAGACCCAGCCAATGTTGTTTGTTGCTTCCACTTATAGTCGCTGTTTTGTTGTCTTTTATATTTCGTTTTCATTGCGCTTTGCCCCGTTTTATAGTTGAAGACCAACAAATAAAAATTTTTAATCTTTGCTTCTGCTTTCATTTACAACCAACAAAACTAGTTCCAGTTTCAATCTGAATTTTTATATTTTTCTACTTTACTTTTGCTTTTAATTTTCATTTTATTTTATGGTACAAAAGAAAAGAATTGTAAAATGAAAATAAAAGCAATAAAAATTGTAGAAAACAAAAGCGAAAAAATGAAAAAGACTTACGGCTTGTATCTGTAAAGTGTGAAATGGTATTAAAAGATCGCAACAAAAGACTTAAACCAACTACAAATAAATAGTCGGGGATACACTGCACGAAATAGTTTTAAAGCAAGTTAAATTGCAAATAATTCGTTTCAATATTTGAATATATTTTGTATGGTAAATATGGGTCCAGATTTTGCATAAAATTTGATCAAAAATTTTATCAAAGTCAAGCAATCGATTTGCACAACATACTGTTACGTTTTTACCTTTTAAAAACGTTTAAAATATAAGCTCGTAGATTGCAAATAAAATTAAAATAAATTTGTGTTTAATTTTAATTAAAATTCTCTATTATTCGCACAATTCTGTGTGCCATTGTTCACAACTTAATGTAAACAACAACAATTGCTTTATTTGTTATTCCTCTTTGCAGTCTTTTGCACAAACAATAACAATTACTAGACAATTACCCTACCAGAACATAATTAGTCATATGACAAGTTATTTGACCGTAAAGTGTGACGTATAAACTAGTCACAAGTTCCCATCAAGTTATTAAGGGCAATGTGAAAAACTTGTCGTAAACATTCGTGTACATGTGATTTGGCTTATTTTTCTAACATATGAATTCCTTTGACTGTAAAACATATATCTAACTTGCTCACTCTTGCGCTATTTGAAGCCACAAATGACTAGTTGACTAGTTACAGTTGACTATAGTCAAGTATAGTTGACTAGTTGACTGGTTCCGGTTGACTATAGTCAACTACAGTTGACTAGTCATAGTTGAATAGTTGACTAGTTACAGTTGTCTAGTTGACTAGTTACAGTTGACTAGTTGACTAGTTGACTAGTCACAGTTGACTAGTCACAGTTGGCTAGTTGACTAGTCACAGTTGACGCATTATACCCCTTTACAAAAGAAAAATGTTTTTTGTTTTGATATATTTTTATTAAAAAAATATATTTTATTTTATAAATACAAAATAAATAAAAATTATAATTATTTCGATAATTAATCTACTTCTTGGTGGCGGCCTTTTTGGCAGCTGGTTTCTTGGTTGGAGCGGCTTTTTAGGGCTTTGTTGCGGCTGCGCTCTTGGAATTAGGTACTTTTGTTTAGTTGCTGGGGCCTTTTTGGCTGGTTTAGCTTTAACTGTACCAGTCTTCTTTACGGTTTTTACCTTAGCCTTTTCTGTCTTCTTCTCCTCAGCAGTCTTTTTCTCGGCAGATGGATTTTTACTACGAGTGACTTTTTAGCGGCACTAGCAACCTTCTTTTTGTCAGCAGCAGGCTTTTTCTTTTCAGCAGTGGGTTTTTTGCTTTGGGTTCCTTTGAAGCAGCAGCTGACAATTTGAATGAACCAATTTTAATGAATTTAGCCAATTTTTGGGCATCTACCTTATATGTGCTGGTGAGTTATTTCTTGATAGCTGTCGAATATATTCGACAGATCTTTGAAACGGTGATCTTCAAACCACGATTACTCTCTTCAAACACATCGGGTCTTCACACAAGACTTACTGAACTTCACTGACTCCGTCGCCTGATTCGTCTTAACTTTTACAACGTAAACACTCTAATGAATGTTCTTGAAGGCGAATGTTCATGACTTCGCCTTCTCGAAATCTCTATAAATGTAAACATAGTTCTTTACATTTATTATAGTGTTGTAGTTGTATTTTTGTTTACTTGTTTACTAGTTTACCATTTTTTATGCTGGTGTTTGTTGTCAAATTAAGCAGTACGATAATTTGTAAACGGTTTGTTTACAGCATTGTTTTGTTTTTGTAGCTTTTGTTAATAATTTTAATGTTAAGCGATGTAAAAGCAAAATACCAGTATCCAGATTTTTCATTTTCATAATAATACGTACATAATTGGTCATTGTAACCCTTCAGTCAGGATTACGACCTAGCTTCTCACAACACTTATATTGTGTGTGTTAATTTTCTCCTCAAGTGGCAGAATCTACAGTTTAAAGTCGATTCCGAACAAAAAATTTTTGAGAAACTTTTCATGACAATTCCATCTACTCTCAGAAATTTTGTCAGAAATCTGCTGAGAGGAAGACGCCGAAGAAGTATTTTTTTCGTATTTTTGTCTCTAATAAGCCAACACACTACCTACGAGACTATGACGACTTCGATTTGCACAAGCTTTTATTAAATTAAAGTAAAAGGCCCCAAGCTTTGTAGACGAGTCTCCAAACCAAAATTAGTAACGATTTTCATCAAAGATTAAATGAGAAAACGAAAAATTATACCCAGGGCTTGTACCGAATATCGTATGCAATATTGGACCGCAATTTGACTAAATTGCTTAGGGAATCCGATTCTTTATAAACCTAGATAGACGTTGGAGTTGATAATTTTGTATATATTCTAGCTTGGAAGTATATAAGGTTTTAGATATCCTAGCGTTCATTTAAAAAGCGCTAGGCTTGCTGAAGAAACTATAGATCAGAAGGATATAATAGGTCACAGTGCCTTATAGCATACAGTGTCTTATAACTATTAATGGTGTAGAAATTATAAGAAAATATTCCAGCTGAGGGTTTTGAAACTTGTTAATAATAAAGTAAAGTCTACAGATAACTGTATTCGATCAGTGATTCAAATAGCAAGTTTTTGTTTTGAATGAAACGAAAAATGTTCTAGAAATGCATCAAATGTGATTCAGAAGACAAGTGACTCCTATGAGATCTGTAACAGATTATTGCCTACGCATTAATGCACTCAGAAGGAAAAACCAGGGTGCATATCAAGTAGGGAAATGTCATAGTTGACATTGAGCAGCATCCTAAAGTTTGTCAGGACAATAGGTTTGGAGGAGAAGGTATTAAAGGGATATCCTATAAAGTTGGAGGGAAGCACAATAGATCGCAGTACTAAGAAACTTTTCAATGCAATAAATAAATGGTCGATCTTTGAAGCTGATGTGCTGGCATTGTATATGGTATTAAATTAAGGAGTCGAGGAGGTGATGGATTTTGTAATTTTGGGTATGAAGTTAGAAAATCTGCTCCTTTAATGGTGGGATAGCCTGTAAGCTATTTCATTTATAAATTGGTATTCTTTATGGATACTCAGATGAATTAGGCTCCGTCTAGTATCGTCTTTGCATAACACGAGTTTAGCTTACCAGATATTATGTGGACGTCTTTTTTCTCTAGGAACAATAAACATACATACATACATAATTGGTCATTACAATCCTTCAGTCAGGATTCTCACACCACTCATGCAGTATGTGTTATTTTATACATGTGTTTAAAGCCGACTCCGAACAGCAGGTTTTTTTGAAACAATAAAGCTCAAGCGAAATCGAAGGAGATAGACCCATGTCAATAGCTCTTATATAAGCGGGATAGATGATACGATTTTTTTCTTCTTTGAGAGGAAGACTATTGTTCCATCGAATGATTTATATGTATATCAATACATATTATTGATATGATTAATTGAATGATTAATATGTATTGATCTACATATGTTCTGATATGCATATCAATCATTCAATCAATCATATCAATACGCATTAATGAATGATTGATATGTATATCAATTCATATGTATATCAATACATATCAATCATTCAATCAATCATACCAATCAATCATATGTATTGATAAACATATCAATCATTCGATGGTACAGAAGCCTTTCTCTCGAAGATATACATACATATGTATTAATATACATATCAAACATTCAATCAATCATATGTATCAATCATATGTATTGGTACATATCAATACATATCAATCATTAGGACGATAAAGAGGAAAGACCCACTCAAAGAGCGGCTTAGGATGAGACTGTAAGACATTTAGTAGAAGATTTCTGAGCGACATGTCTGATATTTGGATTTGCAAACTGAACTCCTATTTTCTATTAAACGTGTAAATGGGAGAATCTTTATGAAGGAGCGACATAGATGATAACAAAATAGAACACTTAAAAATCAATTTCGTTGCTCAAAATTATTATGCCACCAATCAAACCTTTTATAAGTTCTTTTCATTTTTATAAATAGTTACCCTTTTATTATTTCCCTCGATGTGTGCATAAAATACTCTCAATTGTTTCTTTGAAATTAAACTGAAATATATTTGGCATTCATTACAAATTGCTAATTTATCTGCGAGTGCTGGTATTTATTTTTTAACCCTTAATGACTTTAAGCTTTTTAAATCGATTTTAATTGTAATATTTTGGTATTTAATTTTTTATTATTTTTTTGCGTTTTTTATTTCTTTATTTAATGTTAAGTTATCTGTTAAGCAACCAAGATTTACAAACGTATTCTGGCATTAATAATTATTATTAAATTATAATTAAAGTTAGGAAAAAAAATGGAAAATATTAATTTATTACAAAAATAATAGAAGCAGAATAAGAAAAAAACTGATTAGATTTGCAATAATTATCGTGGTTTTTCGTTAAGGGGTTACAAATAGAGTTCAGCTGAATAATTTGCCACACTTGGTATTCTGATTGTCTGATGCGTGTGATGGAATTTGGAGATTAAAAATATTACAATCGATGCTTAATGCCAGATTTTTTTTTTGCAAAAGTGAATAGAATATAAGAAAAATAATAACAGTTAAAAATATTGTTACGCAAATCGGAGCAACTAGAACGATAAACAAAAGCCACACGATACAAATAAACACTAACACTAGGAATACAATGAACGTATTGATTATCTAAAGCTGCACACACATATGTACGACGAACCTGATTGCGCCTAGTACCAACAACAACATGTATGTGACAAAAAGGGATAGACAACATAAGCAAAGTACACAAACAACAATGTATTAGCAATAGAGCTCTCGAGAAGGCGATATCACGAACCTTCTACTTCAAGAATATTCGTTAGACTGTTTGTGTCGGACTATAAAAGGGCTGGACAAAACAGGCAGCAGTCAGCAAGAATTCAGCCAGCCTTGTGTGAAGTTGCGTGTGATCAAAATAAGTTGTGGTTGTAAAGATCCAGTGAATACTTGTGTGAAGTAGTAAAGTGAATGAGCAGATTATTATTGTTGTATCGTTAAGTTGTATACGGTGGCACACAAAAGTAGCGTAAAGAATAAAGAGAGTTTAATTGAAATTAAACACATATTTGTTTTTACTTTGTTTGCAATTAACGAACTCATATTAAAACGTTTTTAAAAGGGTAGAAACGTAACAATATTGTATATAAATACGAGATTTCATTGAAAATTATACCATAAAGGTGAAGTATTTGAGCTAAAGATGACACCGCCCACAACATGGGCGGTGTGAAAAGCTAGGTTGCAGTCCTGGCTAATGTCTTCTTGTCGATTTTATTTAACAAACCACATTAAATAAATACAGAATAAATAAAGATATAGAAAAAATTATTTGAAATCTTCCTTTCTTCTTTCTGTTTTTCCAAAATAAGAATGTTAAGGAGATGAAACACATTTTCATCTTTTTGGCCAAGTAGCCAAGATGCCAAGAAATTCTAAGAAAAAAGCCAAAAAGATAAAAACTATTATGATAATCCTTTTTGGTAGCCTTTTTTATTTAATAATCTTCTTTATAATTGGATGAGAAACAAAATAAAAATAAAAAACAGGATGAATATGAAATGAACAACCTTTTTGTGTGGCAGCAGGTCAACAACATAAATTGAAAGAGGTTTTCAAAAATTTTTATTCATAAACGTAAGAAATAAAAAATTATGAGACTCTAGACTTAATTTATTGATATCTACTAAGGCCGTAAAAGAAAAGCTTTATAGTGTAGCAGTTTTGTAGTCAAAGTAAAGGAGAGCTTTTAATCCTTCTGTTGAGCATTTATGCTTGCGGCATAAAATTTCAGAGAATCTAATAAAGATTTTTGAAATAAAACTCAATGAACTTGTGGCCCAATTGGCTTCTGATTGCTTAAGTCGTACCACTTTTGTTATTATCCTGCTTAGAAATCCCTCTTCATTAGATTCTAAATAAAGTTGTTTATGTTTCTAAAAGTCGTTCGTAATTTTTTTATGTTTAAATTGTTTAAAAATTCTTTTTTATTTCCTGATGTTGTGTTTTTAATTACTTTGACCGGCTACTTGTTGATATTTTAATTGTTTTTGTTGTAGTCCGCATTATTGGGGAAGTTTATAAAAAATACAGTGAGCGTCAAAAGAAACTGTACACTATGGATAAAAAATTCTAATAATCACCAAACTCAACCTTAACACTTACGGAGAGCGCCCGAAAAAATTTTACAATATTTGGAAATTTTTTTAGTGTAACGAGAATGGAATAATCTCGATACTGGTGTTTTGCTTTTACATCATTTAACATTAAAATTATAAACAAAAGCTACAAAAACAAAGACAATGAACTTGTGTACAAGATAAACAAGTAAACAAAAATGCAACAACAAACATCAGTATAAAAGTTTGCGCCAAATTACTTTTTTTGTTTGAAAATGCTTTAAAAACGAAACTACTGAATATTTTCTCAATTTTTTTTTATATTTGAAAGTACAATCCTTCCGGTTAATAATGGAAAATAATTTCATTCAAATGGCTGACTCGGCTGGCCATGCAGTAGCCTACACGATCGGTCCAATTTTTAAGCACATTATCGATTGTGTGCAGCTGTATTTCACCAATGGCTTCACGAATATTGTCCTTTAAAGCGTCAATTGTCTCTGGCTTGTCTGCCTAACACTTATCTTTGACGGCACTCCACAAATAATAGTCCAACAGTGTCAAATCGCAGCTCCGAGGTGGCCAAACGACATCAGCTCAGCGGCTGATAATGCGATCTTCAAAAACAATGAGCAAAACATAAAGTGTAGCTTCGGCTGTGTGGCACGTAGCGCCGTCCTGTTGAAACCAATTGTTGCCAATATCCTCCTCTTCAATTTTTGTGAACAAAACTTCCTTCAACATGGCCCGATAACGATCGCCATTGACTGTAACGGCCACTTCTTGCTCATTTTCGAAGAAAAATGGCCCAATTATGCCTCTGGACCAAAATCCGCACCAAACAGTGACTCGTTTTGGGTGACAATTTTGTTTGTTTGCATACCCGCCAAGATCAAAATGAGCTTCACCTGAAAAGATGATTTTTTTTGCCAAAATTGGCATCTTCTCGTGTAGGCTACTGCATGGCCAGCCATGGCCAAATTATTTTCCATTATTAACCGGAAGAAAAAAAGAAATTTGAGAAAATATTCAGTAGTTTCGTTTTTAAAGCATTTTCAAAAAAAGTTATTTGGCGGACCCTTTACAAGAATAAATGTCAACACAATACAGAAACAACAATAATGGAAGAACGATGTTTACTTTTATAGAGACCTCGAGAAGGCGAAGCCACGAATATTCGCCTTCAAAAAAATTCATTAGACTGTTTACGTTGCCACATAAAAGGCAAGGCAAAGCAGGCAACTAGTAAGTAAAAGTTCAGTCAGTCTTGTGTGAAGATCCGGTGAATTTGAAGAGAATAATCGTGGTTTGAAGGTCTCCGTTACGAAGATCTGTCGAATAATTGCCTAGTAATTGTTATCGTTTATGCAAAGAGTGTAAACAAAGGAAAACAAAGTTATTGTTGTTGTTACATAAAGTTGTAAAGAGTGGCACACAGTATTGTTCAAATAATAAAGAATTTTAATTAAAACGAAAAACAAATTTATTTTTATTTTATTTGTAATCTACGAGCTCAGTATTTTTTTACAATTTTTAAAACTGGCAAACGAAACAATTTTAAAATAAAAATAACGGTAATTTATTAATGTGTACTTTGTTTAATGTACAATTTCTTTTAACGCTCACTGTAAATACATTTTTTCTCTTGTTTTTCGTTGAATTGACAATAAAAATAATTTGAAAGAAATTAATGCAATTAAAACTTTTTAATCGTTTTCATTTCTTTTGTCTTAATTAACAGAGGTAATGGGCCACGACAACGCCTAATTGGATATAACTTTTGGTAATTGAAGTTAACTTTTTATTGTATATTAACAAATGGGGAGTTGTTTGTTTGTTAAAGTTATTCAAAAGACATTTAAGAAGAAAAACCAACAAAATTCATTATAATTTTCAAGCTCATTACATCCCCTTTAGTTAGGACTAGAACCTAACTTAGTACACCATCCAAGTTGTGTACGATAATTTTATCCATGAGTGGCAGGACCTACATTTTAAAGTCGAATCCAAAGGACAGATTTTTGAGAAACTTTTCATGGCAATTTTATTTATTCACAGAGCTTTTGTTAGCAGTCTGATGGGTGTTAGTCGCGAAGAAATATTTTTCTCATATTTTGCTTTGGTAGAAATGGCTGAGCTGGTACCTTATTTTAACTAAGCTCTCGTCTATACTATCTGGACAGCCATGTTCTTAGAGAAATTGCTTTCTCACTAGAATTCCCAGCAAAACTGATCATCTGACATAATATGCTTCGAAAATTTATTGAAAGTCTGAACAAATGGTTCTAAAACTTCGAAGGACCTGATCTTAAGCTATTCCCTCTGCTTACCAGCCTACAGTAGTGTGTTTCAGATCGAAGCGCAGGCCATTAGTCAGGCTGCGGAATTGATTCTGAATAAGGGGAGGGAACATATACTATTCAAATAGCATTGCCAACTGGCTATTGTAGTTGCCGTCATCTAGTCTATAGTGTGTAAGCTTATTCGACGCGAGTTGGTGGTCAAGCTCTAACTCAGGTATCTCACACCAAACGAGATATGAAAAAATATTTTCTTGGTGACTTTCTCTCAGCAGTCTTCTGGCAAAATCTCTGTTTTGGTAGATATGTCTGAGCTGAGGTTTGAAGCACAGGCTCTTGTTTAGTAGGCCATCACAATCAATCTCCAACCTTCTAAAAATAATTCACAGAAGAGAAAAAACACTTTTGCCTGCACAAAGGACCCAATAACGAATATCGTAGGTATGTGAGCCAACACTATCTCTTGAGCAAGAGAAGTTTTCTCTTTACTCCACCCAATAGAATCGATATAAAATCAGATGACGTCGTTTATAATCAACAACAGATAGTAGCCCTTAGGAACCAATTACCTGCTAGTATATCTTTTATGACACATTATTAGTGCAAAAAGAGTTGTGTTACAAAAACACCCTGTTAACTTTGAAGGACTGCTTTAAGAGTTCTGTATGAAGGCAGACTCTAGGGGCCTATACTCTCGTCGTAACTCTTGAACATTATAATTTAGCTGGTGGGGAAAGAGATCTAATACTTACAGTGATTATAGTCAGCAGTTTTATATCTTTCCAACTATGAGATCTCTTCTCTATCAGCAGATCTGACGAAAGTATATTCCCCTAGAGACCGCCATCCTTCAGTTTACGCTACTAACATACGTACCATTATTATGAGCTCTTGTAAAGAGGACTTATGTGTTTCGAACATCTGCTACGAGTGGCACTTATAGCTGCTTAGATTGTATAACAGTATGTTGACAGATAATTCGAACCACATGAACAATATCATCCAGCATGATGGTGTACAGTAAAGGTGATGGAGGTCGCTAGCAATATATTCAGAGGGATTTAGTGTTCAATAACACGTGCGAATAAAAAATTGGGCGTTCTATTTGAGTAACGAACCACGTTCTTTTTAAATAAAATTGTCAAATTTAGTATGATGTCAATCCACATGAGACCCAAGAGCGTCCAATGCATACTGAAAAAGTCATTATTTGGGCACGATCATCTTACGTGCAGTTGATGTAAACTGATCACCCAGACCTTGCAATTTGACTTTGTTAAATTTTTTCTTGTGGCGTTTTCTTAGCCAACCCATGTAAGCAAATAAGCCACAAACCACAGAGCTTGTCAAAGCCAATTCCTGCAATCGTTCAAATTCAGTCTTAATTTTACTTGAGACTCGTGAAAAATTTTACATTTCGGTGGATCCGCGCATAATGGTATCAAATGAATACTAGTTTCGATACTAGCCCGCACGCATATCCTTGTTTGTATACAAGTTTAAAGAGACGAAGCGGTTAATACAGACCCGATATGATATACCTTCGTGGGTATGAGTTCTATTTTGTATACAAATCTGTATAAATCAAATTATGGACATCAGCAGAAATATTATTTTTTTTCCAAAAACGAGCTCGTACTGCCTGATACTAATCAGTATGAAACAGAATTTTTGTACTTAAAACATCACTTTCAGTAAGGAACCAAGTTTTTCCCCTTCTTAGGTACCTTGTGTAGTCTTCGTAGTCTAGTAGTTTGTAGGCTTATTAGACGTGAGGCCTCGGTTCAAACCCAAGGTCAAATGTCAAAACGATAATATTGTTACGAAAATGGAAAAATCTAGATACTGGTGTTTTCCTTATATTAAAAATATACCAACAAACACCAGCATAAAAAAATGGTATACAAGTAAACAAAAATACAACAACAAACACTACAAGAATAAATGTAAACAAAATACACAAACAACAATAATGAAACAACGATGTTTAAATTTATAGAGATCTCGAGAAGGCGAAGTCACGAACATTCGCCTTCAAGAACATTTATCAGACTGTTTACTATGCCATATAAAAAGCAAGACAAAACAGGCGAGTGAGTTAGTGAAGTTCAGTCAGTCTTCTATGAAGACACAGTGTGTTTGAAGAGAGTAATCGTGGTTTGAAGATCTTCATTACAAAGATCTGTCGAATAATTATCCAGTAATTGTTATTAAAGTCGCCGTGGTCTAGTAGATAGTGTGTTGGCTTATTAGACGAAAAGCCAGGGTTCGAGCCCCAGGTCACACATCAAAATAAAATACAAAAAGTATTTCTTCGGCGACTTCCTCTCAGCAGATTTCTGGCAAAAACTCTAAGAGTAAATATAATTGCCATGAAAAGTTTCTCAAAAATCTGTCGTTCGGAGTCGACTTTAAACTGTAGATCCCGCCACTCATGTTTAAAATTAACACACACAACATTAATGGTGTGAGACACTAGGTCGTAATCCTGACTGAAGGGTTGTAATGACCAATTATGTATGTATGTATGTAATTGTTATTGTTTATGCAAAGGGTATAGACAGAGGAATAACAAAGAAGAGCAATTGTTGTTGTTTACATCAAATTGTGAACAGTGGTACACAGAATTGTGCGAATAATAAAGAATTTTAATTAAAATTAAACATAAATTTATTTTTATTTCTATTTGCAATCTACGAGCTTATATTTTAAATGTTTTTAAAAGGTAAAAGAGTAACAGTATTTTTGACAACATTATTGACATTAGAAGAAACATTTTTTATCCAAATGATCTCGTACTGGTCGATGATAATCAGTATCAGATCGAATTTTTGTCCTTGAAGCATCACTTTTAATAAGGAACCAAACTTTTTCACCTTTTCTTAGGTATCTTGTGTATCTATAGGTATTTAAATTAGATAATATCAATTGAAAAATTGCCTTAAAGGACAATACTTTCAGTCTTCAATTGTTAAAATTTAAAAAAACGTTTGAAGTTCATATTCATTTTCTTTCCTTTGATGACAGTAGGAAGCAAAAATTTATAAAAAGTAGCATAACTTTAATGTTTTTTAAAATATTTCTAAATTAATGAAAAATCTTAAATATACACAGTAGATGGTAATTTACCTACCTTAATACCTTATTAAACAAAAGCAGTCTGTAATTATTTTTAACATACCTTACCAAGTTTTATAAACATTTCTAAACTAAATTATGAATAAAATTTATGAGTATTTGACTTGTCAACACTTTATTATAACAATTAATTGTTTTGTTTTTTCTTTTGCTCTCTTCTCATATATTTATTTATTATTAAGAGCCTACATACATACATACATACGAGTATGTATACAAATAAACAATAATATAATTTATTAACAACTTTCAAAATATGCATGCATGTGTGGCTTTAACCAATAAATAATAATCTTGTGAAAAAATGCCATGTATTGTTCTTTGAATTAGTTTAAATTTTAATGCCTAAAAGCATGCAACAGTAAATGGTAAAAACAATATTAAAACTACACAAGACATAACCGTACTCTCTCTCTCTCGCATTTCAATGTGCACTCACACATTGAAATATGTGCAGTTAAATTGCCACACAGGTAAATAATAAAAGCAGGGATGGGAATGTTAAAATGTTAATGGGGTTTTGTTCTGCTTTTATGGTTTCAAAGTTTATGAAGAAATTTTAAATAAAAAACAAATTAAATGTTAATAAAAAAGGAAATGTTACGTTTTTTTTCAAATCGTATTCGTAAATAATTCGTATTCGTACTTAATAAAGGTTCTAAGGTTTATACACACATAATTGGTCATTACAACCCTTCAGTCAGGATCCTGACCTAGCTTCTTACATCACTTATATTGTGTGTGTTAATTTTAGACATGAGGTGGGGGACCTACAGTTTAAAGTCGATTTCGAACGACAGGTTTTGAGAAACTTTTCATGCCAATTTTATTTACTATCAGGGTTTTTGCAGGAATCTGCTGAGAGGAAGTTAGCCGAAGAAATATTTTTTCATTTTGATGTTTGACCTGGGGTTTGAACCGTGGCCTTACGTCTAATAAGCCAACTCACTAGACTACGGCGACTTTTCTAAGATTTGTCAGCATCCAATAAATATGTTCGTTTAATGAAAAGCTTAATGAAGGTATATCTCCGACCTTATTATCATAAGTGGATTTATATTCCGTAGTGTACCCGTTTTAATGCCGTCATAGGCTACACAATTACTTGGAATACATATTAGATTGTCTAGTCTATCAGAGAAGTTTGGAAAATTTCTTCTGAAATATAATTGCCATTAGCTAGCTTACTAACTTAATTGGTCATTAAAACCCTTTAGCCAGGATTACGACATAGCTTTGCATCACATTACCCATGCTAAGTGTGTTAATTTCATACATGAGTGGCGTACAATATGTTGTAACAATATGTTTTTCGGAATGTGGTGGGCGCTCTTGGGTCTCATGTGGATTGGCATCATACCAAATTTGACAACTTTGTTTGAAAAGAACGCGCTTCTTTAGCCATTCAGGCCACCCATTTTGATGAAATGATTTTATTATTTGCTCCTTGGATTATATATCCGTCTGAATACTATGTACATATCCTACCATCACTCTTTACTGTACACTATCAAGCTGGTTGATATTGTTCATATGGTTCGAATGGTCTGTCAACATACTGCAGCAGCTATAAGTGCCACTCGTAGCAGATGTTCGAAACACATAAGTCCTCTTTACAAGAGCTCATAATAATCGTACGTATGTTAGTAGCGTAAACTGAAGGATGGCGGTCTCTAGGGGAATATACTTTCGTCAGATGTCTGGTAAGTAATAAATTGGCTGTTAGAGAAAGAGATCTCATAGCTGGAAAGATATAAAACTCCTGACTATAATCGCTGTTAGTATGAGATCTCTTTCCCCAGCAGCTAAATTATAATGTTCAAGAGTTCTGACAAGAGTATAGGCCCCTACAGTCTGCCATCACACAGAACTTTTAAAGCAGTTCTTCAAAGTTAACAGGATGGTTTTGAAACACAACTCTTTGGAACTAATAATGTGTCATAAATGATGTGCTAGCAGGTAATTGGTTCCTAACGGTAACTATCTGTTGTTAATCATAAACGACGTCATCTGATTTTATATCGATTCTATTGGGTGTGGTAAAGAGAAAACTTTTCTTGCTAAAGAGATAGTGTTTGTGGATGCCAAATGGTTTTTCCTTGATGTATTATTTTTAGAAGCTTGGAGATGGATTGTGTTGGCCTATTAGACGAGAGTCTGTGCTTCAAACCTCATCTCAGACATTTCTACCAAAACACAGATTTTGTCGGAAGGTTGCTGAAAGAAAGTCACCGAATAAATATTTTTTCACATCTCGGTCTGTTTGAGATGTCTGAGCTAGAGTTTGACCACAAACTCACGTCTGATAAGCCAACACACAATAGGTTAGACGATGGAGCCTACAATTGCCAAATGGCAATGCCATTTGAATAGTATATGATCTCCCCTTATTCTCAATCAATTCCACAGCCTGACTAATGACCTGTACTTTGATTTGAAACACACTACATTAGGCAGGTACGCAGAGAGATATCTTAAGATCAAGCCCTTTGGAGTTTTCGAACCATTTGTTTCGATTTTCACTGCATTTTCTAAGTAGATCATGTCAGATTATCAGTCTTGCTGGGAATTCTAATGAGAAATCAATTTCTCTGAGGACATGGCTGTCCAGATTGTATAGATGAGAGGCCAGTTGAAATAAGAAGCCAGCCAGACTACCCATCACAATGTTATTTGGCTTTAATTATTAAATCATTAATCGGATCGCCAAGTTTTTTTTGCATTACAGTTCGAGTTAGTTGTAGAGCATGTCCGTTCCTAGATAATTGGCTACCTTTCGCGTAAAAGATTCTGAAGAAAAATCGTTTTGGTGCAGTAGCCTACTATCACCGACATTCTTATTTAATCATTCAGGTTCTTGAAGGGAATAGAGCACAATGTAACAACATCTTCTCATTCTGTTTGAAGTTTTAATCTTCTTTTTGATTAATTTATAATGATGGTATGTATCAGAGGTCAGCAATGAGTATTCAAAACGACGAGTAGATTCGAGTCATACTTATAATTTCTGATACTTCTACGCATTCATACTTATTTTAACGTCATACTCATACTACTCATATTCAAAGTTTGAAATACTCATGGCTTTCATACTTAACAATACGAATGATGTTATTGATTTCGACTCTCCATGACTCATCGTATACACGAATCACAAAATAAGTATGAATCGCGTACGAACACTACAATACTCACAACAAGGTTGTGTGTTTGCGCTGCTTGCTGTCTTTTTCTTTTTTGTTTATGTCTCTTTCTTCTTTCTTTGTAAATGCAACAACAACTGAAACTGTAAATTTTGACGAATGATTCGAATCATTCGAATCATTTATGAGTATTATAAGTATTTTTCTAAATTTATGAATCCGAATGAGTAGGCTTGTGAATCAAACATATTTCGAATGGTATGTGTTTGATGTCAACGTTGTACTCATACTCATTGCAACTTGTACTTATAAATCAACGTTGTAGTGAGTACGAATGAATCAGAGTAGTTGGATTTGAATACTGTTAGCTCACTCATACTCAAAATTTCATGAGTACTTATGAGTAGCGAAAAGCGATTAATTGCTGACCTCTGGTATGTATTACCATTTGCCATAGCCAAGAAACAATACACACTATGAGAACACAGTTGGTTCGTGGCTTGGGTATAGCGAGGACAAACTTTTTTTCAAGTTAATTTGACAGATATTTGATTTTTCCATCTCTGATCTCACCAGTAATTGCAGAATTCTTAAAACAATTATTGTTTTTTAACTAAAAATTGATTTAAAATTCTTAAATATTTTAGAAACAAATGCCTTAACGTACAAACAAACTCTTTAAATAAATTTTATTAGTTAAAATTAGTTAGGTTAGGTTGATGGCTAGGCTAGCATAAGCACGATTAGCTGAAAGCATAAGCTTCTTGTAATACATACGTAGTTGGTCATTGCAATCCTTTAGCCAGGATTGCGACCTAGCTTCTCACATCCCTTATGTTGTGTGCGTTAATTTTTATGCATGCTTGGTGGGACCTTTAGCTTAAAGTAGACAGATTTTTTGAGCATCTTTGCATGGCCGTTTTATTAACCCAGAGAGGGTTTTGACAGAAATCTGGTGAGAGGAAGTTGCTGAAGAAAGACTTTTTTCATATTTCGTTTAGTTGGAGATGTCGGACCTGGGGCTTGAACAGAGGCCTCACGTCTAATAAGCCAACACACACATACTAGACCACGGCGACTTCCTGTGTGCTATATTGTTACGTTTTCACCTTTTTAAAAAACCTTTAAATATGAGTTCGTTAATTGCAAACAAAGTAAAAACAAATATGTGTTTAATATCAGTCAAACTCTCTTTATTCTTTACACTACTTTTGTGCACCACCGTATATAACTTAACGATACAACAATAATCTGTTTATTCACTTTACTAGTTCACACAAGTATTCACTGGATCTTTACAACCACGACTTCTTTTGTTTACACGCAACTTCACACAAGGCTAACTGAATTCTTACTGACTGCTGCCTGCTTTGTCCAGCCCTTTTATAGTCCGACACAACCAGTCTAACGAACATTCTTGAAGTGGAATGTTCGTGATCTCGCCTTCTCGAGAGCTCTATTGCTAATACATTGTTGTTTGTGTACTTTGCTTATGTTGTCTATCCCCTTTTGTCACATACATGTTGTTGTTGGTGCCAGGCGCAACCAGGTTCGTCGTACATATGTGTGTGTGTAGCTTTAGATAATCAACACGTTCATTGTATTCTTAGTGTTAGTGTGTATTTGTATCGTGTGGTTTTTGTTTATCCTTTTTGTTGTTAAACGATATTAAGTCGTTTCGATTTGCGTAACAATATAAATTGTCTGCCTAAAGTGGAACTAGTTCGTACATCTAAAATAGCGAACGATATTGTCTAAGGCGATACAATTGTGGAAATAGGGATCTTGTTTCCCAAGCATTTTGGGCCTGAGCTGGATATTCATTTTGAATATCCTGCTTAACTGTTACTCTTCTCTCCTGTTAAGTCAGCACCTGCTATATGGTGGTGCTGTGAAAATTATTGAATAATCTTTTAAAGTCTATTTAAGGCTGTTTGGTTGCAATTATTTTAAGTCCTTGTAATACCAAGAAATGTATTTCACTTCTTCAGAAGCAGTATGTATATGATAGTCGTAAATACTTAAGAATTTGTTGTTGTTTCAGGGAAGAACATAAAACCACTTAAACTGTTTAACACTCATTGTGGATTTTCACGTGCTAATGATGATGACGATGATGCTGATGATAACGATGGCGACAATATTTTAGCCTCTAGGGAAATATCACACACGCATCATAATAATACACGCATATGTGTTGTGAACTCATAAAACTATACACACACTACATATATCGTATGTATGGCTGTGTACTTATTTACTAAGTTGTACACGTTTACCCTTTGCTATGTGTATAGATAGGCATGTAATGTTGTTGTACAATACAATAACAAATATTTGCTTAAAATTTTACATTATAATGCAGATGATTGACAGCGTAAAACAGTTTTCTCACCGAATGAACATCAAACACACATCAAAATACGCTTAAGTGCGTGCGTAAGTAAGTAATTTCATCGTTTGAAGGCAATTTGAAAACTTTTTGATAATCAGGTTAATTACTCTTTTATGTTTTAAATCTCGCACCGTTAAAGGGGATTTTAATTCGAAAAAAAAAATTGTTTTTCCCCGAAAATTCAACGTTCAACGTTTTATTAACAATCACGTGTTAAATGCCTGGTTGGGCTTTAGATTGTGATTTAAATTTTGTTCGTATTAAAGTTTTTTTTATCTGCTTTAGAAAGAAATTTTTAATCAATTTTTGTTAAAGTTTTCCTAACTTTGCATAAACTTTTCATTAAATTTATACGTCTGTTTTCGAATGCGATTTTCTCACACTTTAAACTTCCAAAAATTTTCTTTTTCATAGTTTTTCTTGTCATTTTCTAACCAAAAAAAGCGAAAAAGTGATGAAGAATGTCAATGTTTCAGAATCGTTTCTTTTTCTTAACATTTTTGTTGCTCTTTTAGCAGTTTGCGTTTTAGCAAAATTTATGATTTTTAATAAAAATTTAAGGAATTGTCTCTGTCATACGTTATTTGTTTTCTTCACACATTGATGCACTGTGGTACAGTGAGGGTAAAAATAAAACAAACAATTTTTTCGAAAATATTATGATAAATATTATTTTCTTACAACTTATTAAAGAAATCAAATACATACATAATTGGTCATTACAACCCTTCAGTTAGGATTACGACCTAGTTTCTCACACCACTTATGTTGTGTGTATTAATTGTTATACATGAGTGGCGACCTACAGTTTAAAGTCGACTTCGAACGACAGATTTTGGAGAAACTTTTCATGGCAATTTTATTTCACGCTCAGAGTTTTTGCCAGAAATCTGCTGAGAGGAAGTCGCCGAAGAAATACTTTTTGTATTTTGTTATGATGTCTGGCACGGGGATCGAACCCTGGCTTTACATCTAATATGCCAACACACTACCTACTAGACTCCAAATCAAATGTTGTTACGTTTTTACCCTTTAAAAAACGTTTAAATTATGAGCTTGTAGATTGCAAATGAAATGAAAATAAATTTGTGTTTAGATTTAATTGAAATTATTTATTATTCGCACAATTCTGTGTGCCCCTGTTCACAACTTGATGTAAACAACAACAATTGCTTTGTTCGTTATACCTCTGTTTATACCCTTTACATAAACAATGACAATTACTAGGCAATTGTTCGACAGGTCTTTGTAACGGTCATCTTCAAACCATGATTACTCTCTTCAAACACACCTCGACTTCAAACAAGACTGACTGAACTTCACTAACTCCAGTCGCCTGCTTTGCCTTGATTTTTATATGACAGAGTAAACAGTTTTATGAATGTTCTTGAAGGCGAATGTTCGCAACTTCGACTTCTCGAAATCTCTACAAATGTAAACATCGTTGATTACATTTATTCTTGTAGTGTTTGTTGTTGTATTTTTGTTTACTTGTTTACCATTCTTTAAGCTGGTATTTGTTGTTGTATTTTTGTTTCTAATTTTAATGTTAAGCGATGTAAGAGCAGAAGACCAGTATCTAGATTTTTTATTTTCGTAACAATATTCTAAACGAAAGCTTTCGGCCATTTTTGTTGTAGGTTTCGGGTTCTATGGTGGATGCTTCAAAACTTCTCACCAAAGCCGTATCAGTTTTTCGTGGATCATCAAAACGTTTTTATGTTCAAGCAAATTCAATTTCTTTTTTGTTAAACAAATCTGGACACTGTTTGCTTCATTCACAACACACAGGGTCTGCTACGGGAATGTCTTTCGAATAGAGAAGGATACTCCGGCGAGATGTGTATTTAATGCGGGGATTTTCAAAAGTCGCCGACGAATACAAACTTGTTTGCGTTGGAAGAACCAAATCGAGGGAGTCTTGTCATCGATTGGTGTGATCAATTGACGAAAATGCGCAAGAATTAAAGACGACTGGAAGGAAAGGCAGGCCGAAATCCGTTAATCGGACCAATTAAGTAAGTAAGCATTGCTTGCTTTAATCATATTAATTGTCGTTAACAAGGGCCACAATTAATAGCTGCACCAGCTTCTAGAAGCTCATAATGAACAATTCTCATCCAATGCCACTAGATAAACAGCATTACATGGACGCCGGTTATGTAAACTTCACATCAAACAGTGACTTTTTCGGCATGCATTGGAGACTTTCGGATTTCATATGGTTTGGTATTGCCCCCCCATTCGACAATTTTTTTCGTTCACATACCCGTTCATATGCATACGGTGGTCCTTTCACCCCAATCACGCTCTTTTCTGATAGCCAGGCTGCCATAAAGTCTCTGTCGAACATTGCGAATAATTCCAGGATCATCAGGGAATGTCGGCGCTGCCTCAACCTTCTTTCTGGGCACTTGAGTGTCACACTTGTCTGGGTCCCCGAACAGCGTGACATTCCGGGAAACTGCAGAGCCGACGATCTAGCCAGAGCTGGTGCACTACTTCCGAAATCCTCTTCAATCAACCTGGGAATGCCACTTACCTCGTTCAAGCTGGCCATCGTGCGGAAATTCTTCCGAGACGTCAACCTATCCTGGATCAATGAGAGTCCTGCTCCACAGCTAGGCTCACTTTGCCCTCAATGGATAGAAGGCGCACCAACTAGTTACTTGGACTTGGTCGTAACATCATCTCGATCACAGTGGCCATGCTTACACGTCACTGTGTTATGGGTAGACACGCGGAATGATTGCGGTTCCCATTTAACGACTTCTGCCGTGGGTGCAGATCCGCTGAGGAAGAGGAGACTGTTATCCACTTTCTTTGTCAATGGCCATCTCTTGCGAGGCTCTCCAACCCTTGTCAGCTTGACGGAGCTATCATCCATTGATGCCAAGGATATAGCCTCGTTTGCGAAGCTTTCTGCCTGGTTTTCTAGGGTGGGGTAGTCGTGCTTTGAAATGTGCAGCCCTTGCCCTGACCATCTTCTCCCTCCTTGTTTCGGAGGAACTTGGTCAGTACAAAGACTGCGTTCACCTGTAGCGTCACAACGGGCCGCTATGCGTGCTCAACTGAGCTTTTGGTATGGAAGCTACCACACCAACCTAACCTAACCTAACCTACCCATTCATTCCAAAATGGGTCTCAACACTGAGAATTATTATTGATGAACACTGTTGGCAGTTACTAACTGCTGTACAGACCATTGAACGAACATACGTCATTGTCTTTGGTCGCTTACCTTTAGTGCGGGTGCAGGTGCATAATTGGTTATTACAACCCTTCAGTCAGGACTACAACCTAGTTCCGCACACCACTTATGCTGTGAGTGTCAATTTTATACATGAGTGGCGGGACCTGCAGTCGATTCCGAACGACAGATTTTTTGAGGTAATTTTATTTTGCTCACAGAGTTTTTGCCAGAAATCTAGTGAGAGGAAGTCGCCGAAGAAATATTTTTTTGAATTTCGATGGAGATGTCTGAACTGGGTTTTAGGTCTTACGTCTAATAAGCCAACACACTACCTACTAGACAAAGGCAGCTACTATAACAAGTCTGCTATCTTTGCTTTATTGGTACAGTATAGGGTGCAGACCGGTCTCGAGATGATGGGGAACACGAATCGCTTATTTGAAATTGTTTTCTATTTTACTTCAAAGCTTCCCTGTTTACTGTATACTCTGTCAATAGCTTGTATATGATATATGAGGCAAATTAAATTTATTAAACGACTTCATATTTTCATTTTGCTTGCAGAACTGTGTCCCCAACTGTATGTTGTCTGACACAGTCATTCATTCATATGAAATGGATGAATGACAATAAGTCTACATGTTTAAATATTTTTTTCTCCATTTATTTTTTGCTATTTTGTATCCTGTTTCTATTCTATGCTTGCCTTTAAGTTCTTTTTTTCTCTCTCGAACTTGACTCCATGGTAAATAAATGAATATGGTTGTGTGCTGTAATAAAATGTCTTATGACATGGCTGTTCTACTCGTACATTATGAATCATGTTCACCATAAACTGACTAAAAAAAAAAGAAATGTAGAAACGTATTCAACTGAATTGTTATGCAGTCGTGTAGTGTTAAAGGTTTATGAGTGCATGAGTGTGTGTGTGTGAGTTTATATTTTCTGTTTGCAATTGTTAAAGTTTTATGTCTTGCATGCGAATGTTTGTGTTAGTCAGACAGCCAGTCATACGAGTACGTTTTCTTTCGAACAATTTATGCTGTTGCATCCAACACAAAAACATACAAGGAAATATTTGGACGAACATAGTTAAAGCAACACACTCATACACACGCATCATTAACATTATTGAGCTGATCATCATGATCAACATTTCAAATTCATTTCAATTTCCAATTGGTTGTCCTTTTTGCTTTATTTGGTTACATATGCTGTTTGTATGCTTTATAGTTCTTTGATATGCGAGGAATTTGAAGAGAATATGCAAAATAGAGCACTCGCACACACATATACAAAGATTCGCTTTCACAGAAATATGCAAATATTGGCTTGTGTTCCAAAGAAAAATAAAATGAAAGCATAAGAGCTCGTGTGTGTGTTTCTTTCTCAACAAATAAATCTAAGGAGTCATGAAAGTGTATGCGCCTCGTACATATATGTATGTATGTTTCTAAAGCCAAATACAAGAGTGTCAAATACATGCAACATCATACACACATCTTTGTGTTCACATTTTTATGCATTTTTATTGTGTGTGGCATTTTTGTTGCCACACTTCTGGCTGCTGCTGCTATTGTTGCTACTTTTGCTTTTACTTGCTGCCATTGACTGACTGTCGTAGTGCTGTTGCATATAAAGGAAGTTCTGTGTTGTGGAGAAATATTTTCAGTGTTTGTGAAAGAAAACAAAAAAAAAACAACACAAGAAAAAAACGATGTTGAAACAATTTATGCATGAAATTAAAATAACCTTGTAAAATTAAACACACATACACACATGCTACAACAAGCAAGCCTTCATATTCATAGACACTAACAGCAGTTGTTATTAGTTAAATAGAATCAAAGGTAGGAGCTTTAAGTTCCTACATATATGAATACTGCGAAGAGATATGCAGACATTCTGAAGGCAAGAATATTACAGATGACAGAAGAATGTGGGATTAATGATAAGCGAAATGCATTCACCAGGATTGATAGAACCAAGGAATATGATATCATGTACAAACAAATATTGTTTCTTTGCATTGCACTATAGGCAGAATGACCAGTTTTTGAGGCAAAAAGTCCATTTTTGAAGTAAAAAAATTTTCAAAAAGTAATGGTGACAAATAATACATAACATTTGGGAATAGAAAAGTGCAAAATATTAGAAGCAGGTGGCAACACATAATTTGACATCAAGCTGTCAAAATTGAATGTTGTTTGTTTGTTTTGTTTTCATACATTTGGCGTCAAAGTAATAAAGAAAACAAAAGTTTGACAAACAAAAAGTATTCAGCTTATTAATTTTTTGTAAAATGGAAAATAATCAAAAAGGTATGTAAATATAGATTTTTGTCAAAAAAGCATGAAATTACTTTTATACTATATAATTTGTATCGTTAAAGTGTGACGTCTTTTTTATTTAATATTGGTGACCGTTGTTGTGTTCCATGGAGTAGTACTTTGTGTATCGGGGCGTATTCACTGAACTATTTATATGTTTAGAAAGGTATTGATGTGTACTTTAATGTGGTAATAATTCAAACTGCTCATATCTGCTACCCTGTACAAAATTTACGATTTTAGATTGCATACAAATCAAAAATGCGCAAATAGTTAACTTTTGGTTCGAAAATAATCGAAATGCTATCACTGTTATTAATTGGATTTGTGATAAATTTCAAAAGAAATCTAGTGAGGACTGCATGATAGCTGTTAGAAAAAAAAATTAACAATTTTTGTGCACGTGCTGACCAAAAGTGGTTCGCAAACCGCAGAAGACGGATTAGATTCAAAAAAATTGAAAAATTGTGGTTATCTGGTATGACTGAGCTCACTTTAACACACAGTGATGTCGCAAAAAAAGGTCGCCCCAGTGTTAGATATAGCGAAGGAAGTGTGTCGATAACAAATGTTGATGTTGACTTTTTAAAGCATTTGCATATATGTATACTTATTGCAATTTCAAGTGAAATTGAGGTAAGGACCGGAAACTTGAAAAATTATTGTTTTGCAACTGCGGATATTTATTTTAAAAAGTACGAATGGTATCCAATGTCAGCGACATTGCATAAAATTGTAGCACATTCTGCGCAAATATTACCAGCTTCAATCGTTCCTCTTGGATGTGCTGGTGAAAATGTTTCTGAGGCGAGAAACAAATTCTATAAAAAGGACAGAATTGAACATGCTCGAAAGGATTCTAGAGAACATAATATAGCAGATGTTTTTAACAGGGCTATGGATTCAGCAGACCAGTTATTATCTAGTATTTATCTAATGAACCGTCATTCTTCCAAAAAAATTTACATCTTCCAAGAGAAGTGATTTCACTTTTAAAGATACTAGAGGTTCCTGAATCTCAGTTGCCATCTTTTTCAACTGCTATCGAAAATGATACTTTTTCTTATTCTGAAGATGAGCAGGTTCTTCCTGAAATTAATTTGGAATTAGAAATTGATGAAGCGTTTGAAGATTTTGAGGTAAGATTTTATTATGAGTTACATACTTTTATTAAATTTGATTAATGTTTTTTAACTTTAGTTGGATTAAATCTGGAAGACGCTTTGAAACAATTCAATTTTTTAAGTCAACAACTAAATATTTTTACTTATTTACTGAATATAATAGAAAATGATGTTAAAAACTTTATTTTTGTAAAGTATTAATTATGAAAATAAAAAAATGATCTCTATCAAAATTACTTGTCGATAATGGCCCGCCCACTTTTAGGTGGGCATGGTAGTAAGTGCAGTAACTTATCATTCTTACTAAAGTTTTAAAATTCACTATTAAAATCAATCTTAATAATTAAACTTCAAATTATTTCAAGTAATATTTTTTACTTAGATGCATTGGCACATTCCTCTAAAAGTGGGCGAGGCAGTTGCCGATCGTTATGAAATTTTTACTGTACTTTTTGATTGACCTAATAGTCAGATGTACAAAATTTCAAACATCTAGCTGCTTCGGGTGATTTATTGCCTCAAAAACTGGTCATTCCGCCCATAGTGCATTGTGACAAATGGCGTCGTAGTATTTCTATTGCTTACTATTCTATTCCAATAGCCGTAATTAAGTTGCTGTGTAAACATAACTAGCAGGAGAGAAACTATGCCATCAAAAGGGGAAATCGTGCGCATTCTTATCATGTACTCGTAGGCCATGGCAATCCAATCCGATTTTATTTCAAAACAGTAATAAAACCCTGGAAAAATAGCTGTTGTTGTTGTAACAGCTCTGCTGCAACTGAGTTAGTAAAAGTTCAGTGTTGCGTGAAGACGCGTTCTGTTTGAAGAGAGTAATCATGGTTTGAAGATTTCAGTTACAAAGATCTGTCGCACAATTGTCTAGTAACTGTTATTGTTTATGCAAAGAATGTAAACAAAGGAATAACAAACAAAGCAATTGTTGTTGTTTACATCAAGTTGTGAACAGTAAAACACAGAATTGTGTGAATAATAAAGGAAAATTTAAACGTTTTTCAAAAGGTAAAAACGTAACAATATTTAATTTGCTACTAATTAGCAATACTCGGCTGTACAAAAAAGAAAAATTCTTATGCACTTTTATGATTATTCTCGCTCTGTTTTCGCCAAGTTAGAGACAATTTCTGTGTGATGAAAACATTTTCTCATTTTTTTTCTCTGCCGTGCGCCACTTCTTTCAAAATGAATTTTTATTACAGAATTTCATTTAATTTGGTTAATTTAAAACACCGACAACAACAAGAACAACTACAACAAAAATAGTAATAATAAAAATATTCATGCATAAGTGAGTGAATGAAGAAGCATGATAAGCACGATATGGCAAGCAAGCAAAACTAGATTTACATGCCAAATTGGCCTGTTGTGCTAATTTAATTGCTAGGCAATCATGATAATTGCCTCACAGTCACATGAATTTAAGTGTTAGAAAATGTTTGTCGTTTTTTTTTTCATAAATTACTAGGTACTTCTCCCTCCTATTTTGTATTCCTTAAATTCTTAATCAAATTAATTTGGGATTTTGTACAGAGAAAAAGTTAGCTTGTAAAGGTATTAGGGGTTATGAATGCGAAAGACTGAAGCATTTAGTTTAAGCAATAAAGCATAAAGTTTAACATGCCTTAAACAGCGCGGCGCAGTCATCAAAGTACTTAAGATAAAACTCGAACAAACTAGGTGCGTTTTATGGTGAAAGGCGAACCAATTACCATGTTAGCGTTCAAAACAATCAAATCTAGGAAGCCCACTGACTTCTAGAATTCCATTAACAGCAAGACTGATTGGAAATTTATACTACTTCACCTCTGGAAAATGCCTAAAGTAGAGTACTCTCAATATAATACAAGAACCCAATATTTTTCATAGCGATTGCCGTTCCCAGGCAACGACTGTTGGCAACCCTACCATCCTAGAAACTGATACCGCAGACGAATCAGTTGGTTAACTGGAAAACATTGTTTAATGAAACTGAAACGAAGCAGATGAAATTGTGAGAAGATAGAGGATATGCTCCGTGTCACAAACCTGTGTTTCTTTAAGGAACAAAAGCAATAAGGAAATTTTATTCCAATACTATAGTTTGGGGGAGGCAGAGTTTGAACAAACAGTATAGAGAGGTTTTGGATTTAAAAGAAATGGTAGACGTTTGAAATGCTTTCGAACCAGGGACTTCCAAACTTTGACAGTAGATAAGGGCCATCTAGTTTAAGCTAGATCTGTCAAACTAGCTGTTATTTATTCCAAATTACAATGGACGGTATTCTGTTTGACCATGATTATTTGTCGAAATATCATCTTCAGAGATGAGGGCTATTCCTGAATGAGTTAGAGTACATGAACAAGGAATTTGTCTAATTACGGACGAGAAAATAAACAACATGATATCCCAGGGCATTGCGAAAAATTTATTGTTTGGAGTAGCTTTTGGGCTGGCGGTTTCATCGATTCATATTTCACTGAGTACGACATTGGCCAGGAAATCATAGTCAGCTGTGAACAGTGATTACCAAATTTTTTTGTCTTACAGTGGATGATTTGGATACCAACGACATGTGGTTTTAACTGGATAGCGTCACACTTCTTATGTAACGGTTGGGGGCACTTGAAGGTGACGTGAACTGGCTACAGACAACATGGGATTTCATGGTTCACATTAGACTTTTCCGCGTAATGTCTTCTATAGTCGCAAAGGTATGCGAATACATCACAAGCCACGGCGTTTCTCCAAGCTAACATATCATATGTTATAAATCGTTAAAATTTAGACTGATTTATGCCATCCACCCACAGAACCCACACGTAATAGTATAAATAGGTCTTTGAGGCGAATAAAAAATTTCCGTGATATTTTACACACACTTTGTTTTATGATGTAAAGCGCTTAATGAAATCTGTGCTTCAGTTTGTTCACTGTGCAAATTTGTCCACTGTAGGACGAAAAATGGTTTAAGAAGGAGTTCTAATTGACTGTTTGGGTTTGTTGTAAAGCAATACTGATGAGGTTTTTCTTCGATTGGACTTGAAACGCAATATCGGCTTAAATAAGCAGAATCGAATCCAAGGAATACGTTCAGAAGTGGAAAATAATCCCAGTAACGTACTGTCCTGTACTACTGAAGTCTATTAGGTAGTGTGTTGGCTTATGAGATGGAGAACTCGTGGCTCAAACTCCAGCTTAAAGAAAACGAAAAAATATTACTTTCCGCTACTTATTCTCAGCAGCCTTCTGGCAAAAACTCTTTATGTTAATTAAATTGCTGAGGAAAGTTTCTCAAACCTGTCGTCGGAGAATCCACGTTAAATTGTAAGCTTCACTACTAATGGACAAAATTAACACACACAACATGAGTGGTGTGGGAAGTTAGGTTGTAATCCTGACTAAGGAATTGTTATGACCAATTCAGAAATTAAGACAGTAATGTACTGTGATTAGTTATTACTCAGTTTAGGTAATAAAATTGAGAAAGAAGCTCACAGTGGGTGAAGTGGATAGTGTGTGGATTGGATTGGATTTGGATTAATTCACGCATTCAGTTTGAGTACGAATTGCGTTATCAAGTATCTTAATTGACGGATTTAGCTTCTTTAGGGCCATTTTTACAACTTGCCGTTATGCTTGAGTTTAGTTAAAGGTACCTTTAGCTAAAGGGAACTGTAAAGTTACCATTAACTTATTCTCGTTATTACAACTTACAGATAAAATTTTTCAAAAATATGGCAGTGCCGGAGCAATGTCGATAAAACTGCTCAATTAAACAAGTTTTTTTTAACGCAGTGGTAACCGCGGGCTTTGTTTTTTGTTGTATATGCTCATTTTGTTTAAATTTGAAGTTGCCATAATGAAAACAATATATAATATGGCAAGTTTAAACATAAAGTGACCTTTAAATATTAAAGGTAGGATGACCTTCACTTTAGATTAACGATCACTTCTATCTTATTGGGTACTCATAATAACGAAAAACAATTTATCTGCGGCAAGTTGTAATAATGGCCCTTAGATTACTTTCTATATTCAAACCGATTAGAATCTGTGGTTGATGGCTATTTAATGAAGATAGGACTCTTCTTACTCCAAACTGGTTCTCGAAGCCATTAAATATTTCTGGAAAATATTTATCGCGGATTTACATTACGGAACAACGAAAAATTTTACTCATACTTTTTATGATTTCCTGTATTTAATTCACCTTCAAAATAATGGAGTCACCTCCTAACGAATGAATTGAATGTTTAATAAAAAGTTTTCTTTATGATCCTCGTATAGAATTTAATTTTAAAACATAATTTTTGTTTTTATCTTCAAACTCTAATGGTTTTTAAATTCGTTTTTCTACGTTTAATTTCTATTTCAGTTCTTTTTTATTTAAAGTCTTATTTTAATGCAACTGCTTAACACGTTTTGGCATTTAAAAGTTTCTATCGAATGAATTTCGAAAGTCATTATCAGTCCATTTTGAAGTTTAACAAACAAAAAGAAAAACGAAAAAGAAAACGTTGCCACTACAAATAAAGAGTTGTGAAGTACAAGTAATAAATACCGTGAAAATAAACACGAATCAAGAAGAATATAACAATGCCAACCAACACAATGCTATAATAGACTGAACGAATGTGGTGGCTTCAATTATAGTTTTATGTTCCCTTATAAAATGAAACATAAATTTATTTGGACTCTATTGCCAGCCACCGCTGCTGCAGCTACAAGGTATTCACATTCTCATTAAGTTCGAGGCCAATACGAAAGTATATTTAAGGCAACTATTTTTCAGTTTATTTTTCACGTTTTATGCCACCAAAAATGGCCCAAGGAAAGCCGAGAGTAGAAGATTGCATTTGGAAATGTTAAAACCAAATAAATTGGGAGTCTTTTATAGGCGACTGTAAAACTGCAGCGGTTTTACGATAAGGGAATACACACACATACATACATACCGAAAGACTATTGGCTTTAAACTATTTGCAGTCGTATAAACATACAAATCTACTTGCCTATGTACGAATACTTATAATATGAGGGAGATATTAAAAGTAACAAACAAATCATGTACAGTGGGCAACCAAAGTATAACGTGTTATTCAATTTGTGTTTTTTTTGGTTGCACTTTTTTCGACCATTTCTTCGCATTTTCAGCGATATCTCGATGATGACTTGACGGATGCCGGTTTCCAAGTGTTCCAAGGTTCTTGTCATACTAACTGCCTTAATTAGTCATTACAATCCTTTAGTCAGAATTACAACCTAGTTTTTCATCCCACCCATGTTGTGTGTGCTAATTTTATCCACGAGCGGCAGACTGCAGTTTAAAGTCGACTCCGAAAGACAGATTTCTTTGAGAAACTTTTTCACGGCAATTGTATTATGCTGAAAGGCAGTCGCCATGGATTTTTTTCATATTGTTACACAAATCGAAACGACCTAATATCGTTTAACAACAAAAACAATAAACAAAAGCCACACCATACAAATACACACTAACGCTAAGCATACAATGAACGTGTTGGTTATCTAAAGTTGCACACATACACATATGTACAACGAACCTGGTTGCGCCTGGTACCAACAACAACATGTATGTGACAAAAAGGGATGGACAACGTAAGCAAGTACACAAACAACAATGCATTAGCAATAGAAAACCTTCCACATCGAGAACGTTCATCATACTGAGAAGAAGAAGATCTAACGAACAGTTGTTAGTGTTTTTTAAAAAGGTAAAAACGTAACAATATGTACGATCTGGGCTTTAAACCGTGGGCTTTCGTCTAATAAGCCCACTACACCTGCTAGATTACGGCAACTTTATTAAAAGGACACTGAATCTAGTTTTGAATTTGTTAGCTTTTCAACAACTATGTTTTCCCATTGCCAATTTGTTCGTTTACCCAAGCATGAATAAAATTAGAATGCCCCGTCCTCAAATGAAGAGATTCTAATCAGTTTAGACATCTTGTAAGGCTTTCAGTGCTGCTTGGCTGTCCGTAAAGTCCGTGTACTCGGTAATATATTCATATATAAATAATTATTCATTACAATCCTTCAGTTAGGGTTACGACCTAGCTTCTCACACCACTTATTTTGTGTGTGTAAATTTTATACTTGAGTGGCGGGACCTACAGTTTAAAGTCGTTTCCGAACGACAGATTTTTGAGAAACTTTTTCATGGCAGGTTTATTTTACCCTAAGACTTTTTACCAGAAATCTGCTAAGAGGAAGTCGTCGAAGAAATATATTTCTTTCATATTTCGTTTTATGGGAGTTAGCTGACTTCATGTCTAATAAGTCAACACTCTACCTACTGGACTTGGGTGACTTCATATTGTTACGAAAGTGGAAATGGTGTTTTGCTTTTACATTGTTTGACATTAAAATTATAAATAAAAGCTACAAAAACAAAAACAATGAATTTGTTTACAAACTATCGCACTGCGTCATATAACAACAAACAGTAGCATGAAAAATGATAAACAAATAAACAAAAATGCAACAACAAACACCAGCAAGAATAAATGTAAACAAAAATACACACACAACAATAATGAAACAACGATGTTTACAATTATAGAGATCTCGAGAAGGCGACGCCACGAAAATTCGACTTCAAGAACGTTCATCACACTGTTTACTTACTTACTTACTTTACTTAATTCGACATAACAACCGGATTAACGGATTTCGGCCTGCCGCAACACATCCTTCCAGGCGCCCATGCTTTATGCGCGCCTACGCCAGTTGGTCACACCAATCGATGACAGGGCTTCCTCCATTTGGTCCTTCCAACGGATACATGGTCGTCCTCTTCGCCGACTTCCGCAGATTCCCGCATCAAATACGCGTCTCGCCGTAGCATCCTCCTCCATTCGAACGACATGGCCGAGTTAGCGCAGCCACTGGAAATTAATACGTTGTACAACATCAATGTCGTTGAGGAGCTCATACAACTCACTGTTGGATCGGATACGGAAATCATCGTCAACTCGCACTGGACCGAAGATCTTACGTATGACTTTTCTCTCGAACTCTCTCAAGGCCGCTGCATCAGTTCTTTATAGGGTCCATGCCTCTGCGCCATAAAGAAGCACGGGTAGGATGAGAGTCTTGTAGAGTGTTAGTTTTGTCGTACGAGAGAGGTCTCTGCCAATCAATTGCCTATTGAGACCATAGGAGCACCTGTTGCCAAGAGTGATCCTGGTCTTGATCTCCAGACTGAAATCATTTTTGGTGTTAACGGCGGAGCCAAGATAAATAAATTCTTTGACTGTCTCGAAAGTATAGTTATCGGCCGTAATCTGAGAATCAATACGCCGCACGTCACTACTTGTCGATAACATATACTTTGTTTTGCCCTCATTTACTGCCAAACCCATCTCAGTGGACTCCCGTTCAATAGCACTAAAGGCAGCAGTAACATCTCGCTTGGTACGCCCTATGATGTCAATGTCGTCGGCGTACGCAAGCAAATGGACGCTTTTTTGAAAACTAGTGCCATTGCGATGCACTCCCACCTACCGCAGAACACTCTCCATGACGAAGTTGAAGAGGTCGCATGATAAGGAGTAGCCTTATTTGAAACCTCGCACGGTATCAAAAGGTTCGGAGAGGTCCATCATCAGACTGTTTCCTCTGCGATATAAAAGGTAAGGCAAAGCAGGCAACGGAGTCAGTAAAAATTCAGTCAGTCTTGTATGAAGACGCTCGGTGTTTGAAGAGAATAATTGTGGTTTGTGTATTATGTATAATTGTGATCTTCTTTATAACGATCTGTCGACCAATTGTAATTGTTTACGCAAAAGAGTGTAAAGAGGAATAACAAATAAAGCAATTGTTGTTGTTTACATCAAGTTGTGAACAGTGGTACACATAATTGTGCGAAAAATAAAGAATAGTAATTAAAACTAAACACAAATTTATTTTGATTTTCTGTGCAATCTACGAGCTCATAATTTAAACGTTTTTAAAAGGTAGAAACCTAACAATATATTCCCCCATATATTCACTACTTCCATTTTGCTTACAAATCAAACGAAATTAAATTAAAAACTAAGAAAACATCCAAGCTTTTTACTTTCAATATTAACATCTCTAGCAAATAGTTGCCCTAAGAGTTCAATTGGAGTTAAAATATATGAATTGTTTGCCTCTATCTTTATAAATTATGATTTCAAACAATATTTCGTTTACCTTTAATTTCTTAAAATTTCCAATCACCCCAGTTCCTTATGCGTGCCCACTGTGCTGTATTTGAAACATTGGTGAGGGCATAGAGAAAGAATGTAATTCTTTGGGTTACTGGGAAAATAACGAATAAAATGAATTTTTTCCATTCTGTTATATTGAACTACAGACATACAAAAACATCTACACTTACACTACAAACACACGCATGTAAACACACACCTATACACACACTCTCCGAACTGACACGTGCTTAATGAGCAGAGTTTGCCAGAACGAAATGAATGAAAATAAAAAGAAAAGAAACTGTCGGCATAATTCATGCCGCTAAATATACTGGGAAGAGCATAGTTTCCGGAGAAAATTTTCAGAACATGCGCAGAGTATATTGCAACATGAAAAAACTCTTAAATTTTCCTGAAGAGCAACACAGCAGCACACGAAAAACTTTTTAAGAGCATTTCACTTCATTTTTCTTAAAGCCTTTAAAGATTTAAATTCGAAATAGTGGCAATAAAACCTTTTGTTGTTTGTCGTTGAACTTTTCGTTGTTCCTTAAGTACTTACTAATTTATTTTCATTTGCAGTTGTTGTTGTTGTTGTTTTTAATTTCACTTTATTTTACAACACAAGCTAATAATCTGCTTAAATTCTTATTAAAAAAAAACTACTTTGTTTATAACAAATTAAGTTTGTTGTTTAATCTCCGTCACTTAATTTATTCACTTAAATTCCATTACACACGCTGTAAAGCGTTAGTGTTACCACCCTTTTCAAACATTCTAGCAGCTTTGCTAGCACAACGCCTGTGTATTTCATTTCTTGTTGCAGTGATTTGTAATTTTCCTCTGAAATTATCTTAAACAACACACTCATATTGCATTAGGGGATCCAAAATCAAAGAGTTAATGCGAGACAATAACTACTAGACATACAAAGTACGAGTCTGTCTCACTACGGAAATGGGGCAAAAATTAATCACAAACAACTAGAAGCCGTAGTTAGTAGTACGTACGTACCAGACAACTTAATAAAGAGGTACGAATGCAACAAGAACAAAAAAAAACGAAAAAAATTTACTTGTTAATGACAGAGTTAAGCAGCAAAAGGAACAAATGAAAAAACATGAACAAATGAAATCATAGACATAAGTTACAGTGGGCAACAAAATATATTTTCTAAACAAAATTTTGAAAAATTTCCAAGTGCTTTAGAAAAATGTAGTCAACTTTATAGGGAAGTTTACTGCCAAAGTACTGCCTCTTTTAGTCTTAATATCAGTAATAAAGGGTGTTTTTTGTAGAGGTATAGAACTTTAAGTTGGCATTACTTTTCAAGATGGCGACCGATTTAACAGCTGTCAAGTGGTTTATTCTCAGTTTGGTTTGGCAATTCATCGTGAATAGACTCACGCCTGAACAACGCTTATTTTATTTCGAAAATAATGGTTCTGTGCGGAAAACATATCGCGCACTACGTCCATTTTATCGTCGACAAAATCGTCTATCAGAGCAGTTAATTCGATTAACCATGGAACGTTTTCGCACCACGTTTACTCTTATTGATAACTCGCATCCCCAGAGACGCTGTACGGTGCGTACAAAAGAAGCTATTGCTGCTGTAGAGCGTAGCATTGAGGAAGACCCGAATGAGTCCATCCGCCATCGAGCACAGGAATTCGATCTGTGTCCATCCACTTTATGGAAGATTTTGCGGAAGGATCTTGGTTTGCGTGCTTACAAAATCCAACTCGTGCAAGATTTGAAGCCAAACGATTATCGAAACGAGATTACCGTTGTTCCCGATTTTCATAAGCGAATTTTGTTTATCGATGATGCGCACTTCTGGTTGAATGGCTACGTCAACAAACAAAACTGCCGCATTTGGAGTGAAGGTAATCCTCAAGTGTATGTGGAAACACCGTTACATCCAGAAAAACTGACTGTTTGGTGCGCTTTATGGGCTGGTGGAATCATTGGTCCGTACTTTTTCAAAAACGATGGTGGCCAGAACGTTACAGTCAATGGTGATCGGTATAGAGCCATGATTACTAACTTTTTCATTCCTGAATTGAATAACCATGATGTCCAGGAGATGTGGTTTCAACAAGACGGCCAAACATGTCACACAGCTCGTGCCACAATAGATTTATTGAAAGACACGTTTGGTGACCGCCTAATTTCACGTTTTGGACCTGTTAATTGGCCTCCAAGATCTTGTGATTTAACACCGCTAGACTACTTTCTGTGGGGCTATGTAAAGTCATTGGTCCATGCGGTAAAGCCACAAACGCTTGACCATTTGGAAGACAACATTCGCCGTATTATTGCCGATATACGGCCACAAATGTTGGAAAAGTTCATCGAAAATTGGACGTCAAGATTGGACTACATCCGCGTCAGCCGTGGCGGTCATATGCCAGAAATCATATTTAAAATGTAATGCCACAAGATTATCTTTCGGATAAATAAAATTCATGTCAATCGAATAATCCATCGTTGTTTTATTGCAACTTAAAGTTCTATACCTCTATAAAAAACACCCTTTAAAATCATTCTCTCTCGTCTACTTTGACAAAAAAGCCTACTTTTTGAATTTTATTGGAATCCGCCATTTAAGCCCTTCGATAGATATGAACCTAAAGAGCTCAAAGTCTCCAATTCATTGTCATAAACGTGACCATATCCTATTTGTAAATCAACTAAGCCGTTAACGGGCAGTAGTAGTAGTAAAAGAGATGTACAATACAATTTCCCTCACGGAATATTTCCGGAAATCCATTGATCGTACGCAGCTCCACAGCTTTAAACTCGAACAATCGCGTGACAAGAAAGGACATGTTCCTAAACCCGGAGCTTGTAGTAAATCCGTAGATCAATTTCCACAAGGCTCACAGATTAGTGAAGAAGATTAGTGGGTCATCCTCTTCTGCCCCATTCTATTCCCTGCAAAAATCGTTGTGCGAAATTCTTGTCATTTGAGCCTGAAGTATTTGATCACCGAAATAATAATAATCACGTCTACTTGTGATTAGAGGGCGGCAATATTTACAGCATTTTGTCTGTGCTGGTATTTGGTATTTACCTCAGTGTTAAGTGAGCAAAAACGATCACCAATTATGTATGCCCTCATCTATTCAGCGACAAGTTCATTAAACGAAGAATACTGCAATTCGAGTCGATTTCAAACCATTTTGCGTTATAAAGAAGCCGTAGAGTTTTTAAATTTACACAAATCCCAAATCAAGTAAGGTATCCAGAGTGTACTTGCACTGGAAATCTTTTTTGTATACGGATAAACTATAGACTAATTGCCCTAGTCTAGTATGTAGAGCGTCGGCTTTTTACATATGAAGCCTCAGTGCACACCGCAGGTCAGACATTTCAAACAAAACAAATTATGAAAAATATTTTTTAGGCGACTTCCTCTCAGCAAATTTCTGACAAAAACTTTGAGAGTAAAAAAATTGCCACGGAAAAATTTCTCAAAAATCTGTCGTTCGGAGTCGACTTTAAACTGTGGGTCCCGCCACTCATGTGTAAAATTAACACACACAAGATAAGTGGTGTGAGAAACTAGGTCGTAATCCAGAATGAAGGGTTGTAACGACCAGTTATGTATTTATGTATGTATGCATCCGTAGATTTGGCCAATTTCAATAGACGTCATGTCATTAAAGCTTTACAGATAATATCAATACAGTAAGCCCTCTTTGTTTGTTAACAATGCTTGTTAACGTTAGTGACAACGGCTGATTACCTCATTCTTCTCCAACACTTTGTAGCCTACACAAAAATCATTGTATGGAAGAAGTCTTCTAGCAAGGCATGATCGATCGGCCACTGAACCATCAATAATCCAGGGAATCACCACTGACGTGTGGCATCTGCTAACATCAGTAAGGGAAAATTACTTCTGGTAATCATAGAGCGACCAGAATCTCTGAATTAAGGGGGCAGATATGTTGCCTGTTCTAAGTTGCCTGTGCCAAAAGTTATAGCGCGTGATATTTAATTCTTCTGGAAGCCACAATGCATTTCTACCTTGTTTCCGTTTCCTCCATCTATTTTGTTGTTTCAGCTAAGCAGGTGATTGGTCTGCTGTAGAAAGTCCTAGGATAATGGGGTTACCATCTATCGTTACCTAGAAACAACTCGTGAATATACATCACTTTCAAGTGCGTAGAATTAATATTGAATTATGTGATCAATGTTTTTCATTTGTTTACGTAGAATATGTGTTTTTTAGCCTCTTAGCAACTATGTTTCCAAATTGCCAATTTGTTTGTTAATTAAAGCATGGATAAATGACATCGAGTAGATGCTATACAAGGCTTCCAGCACTGCTTAAAACTTAAACATCGTTACCGTCTATAATACTAATGCTAGTTAACAGGCCTATAGATGGTATAAACTTCATTTTGTACTCGTTTCATAGCCCTTAGTTAATTCTCTTGTCCCTCCATGTTGTAAACCCCCCACACAATTCTGTTTTCGATCTGTAAGATTTCAATCTGATTTCTGTCGTTTTGGCGTACAACCATCAGAGATCATGGTGAAAGTTAAAAGTGATTATCAAAAGAGAGGATTGCTGCATACATAAGACATGACTGTATCCTAGAATAGGGAAATGGCTGGTCACCTTAGAACAAAGATTTGTGAGATTTATTACAAAAAAATTTCAAAACAAAGGTAAACCGAGAAACTTAATTGAAATTTTTTTGTTTAAAAATTTACTCCGTATCGCGCATTGGTCTGGGACAACTCGCAAATGATTTCTGTAGAAGCTGCAGGGACGAGGAGGAAGAAGAGAGTGTTTTTTATCTACTGGGAAGATGCCCGGCACTATGTCAAAGGAGAAAGAGACATCTTGGTGCCTACTACATCGACGATCTAGGTGATTTGTCAAACATTGAAGTGGTTCCAGGACTAGGGGATAATTGGCATGAACTATGGTATAACAATGGGCCACATGGGGCCTAAGTCCGTGCACACGATTCCTTGGGGGGACGGCAACGTATGGTTACCTACCTACCTACTCCGTATGTCTATCTACTCAGGAAGTTACCATGTTTTAATAGTTTTAATAGATTGATGGACTCCATCTAAAGTTTATAGTTCTTCTTACCATGTAGTTTTTGTAGAGAATATTTTGAATCACAAATCATTTGAAAAGAAACATTTTCCAACTCCACCCAAAATTTCGTGAGAATTCTGATCTTTACGTTGACTTAATTTTTATATGAACGGACATAATTATTGAATTCTAAAAATGGATCTGAAATAAGATGCAAAACCTTAAGTTAATATCCCTTTACAACTCCACTGTGACCATGTTTTACGAACAAACACACATTCGCACAATGTTGTATTAATTATCTCATACATGATTTGAATACAGACATACAGTCTTTCATTTGATATTCTTTTACTTTTTCGTTTCTCGTATTTTTCTTTTTGTTCTCTCTTTAAGCAATTCACATCATTTCCGCTGCTACATCCCCCACCGCCATCCCTTTTAGCTATTAAACGCCTACAGATGTATTGTCTGCAATACGTACATAATTTCGTTTGAATAGAAAAAAAGAAAAATCATTGAAAATGAAAATGATTTTTCCTTGAGCAGTCACTTTAATTTCTTTTCTACTTCTTCTATGGAAAATTCCTTAAATTTTTTTCTTTCCTAAACTTCCTGTTGGGAGAATTTCAAATTGAGCATTTGTATGTTTTTGTAGGCAAAACAATTCCGAAGAAATCTTTTCCATTTCCATTTCCGTTTTCCTTTTTAACTATGAACAGTAGCCATTACAATTTTTCTTCTTCTCAAGAATGTAAGAGAATGTGCGGGTGTGTGTGTTAAAGTGTAAATGAAAGAATTTTTTTGTTATTATAGCAATGTAATGATTGTTGTTTTTGTATTTAATTATAGGCACGCAAAAATTTTGTTGTTATATTTTGATTATTTTCATTTGCTGTTGCTTGCTTGCTTGCTTTTTTCGGTTTTTTGTTGTTTATTTTGAAAATATTTAAGTATGTTACATAAGTGTGCTTGTGTGTGTGTGCGTGTAGTTCATCATTAACATTCCTTCACTTGAAATCAAAAGTTTATTACGAATCGTTTCTTCAGAAATACTCGGTAATACTCATCGGTTTTAGACTAGACACAACCGACCAAACGACCCGAGCCATTATACTTAAATTTTATTTCGTTTGTTTAACATGTTTAGACAAGCAGCAGCAGAAGCAGCACAGTAGCAGCAACATAGGACTCCTATTATTGTTGTAATTAAAAGCATGACTAAATGCGTAAAGCACAAGCAAAAACAAAAACAAGAAAAAAAAAACGAAAATAAACAAACGAGCAGTAGTTGAGCAGAATTTATAGCCAATTTCGTGTAGACAAGAATGTTTTTAAATTAAAGATTTGCCAAAATGTTGATATGGATGGTCTGTCTACACAACACATTAATTGCCTTAATTAGTGCCTCGTAAATGTTCTAGAACACAGCATGATTTTACAGAAAATTTTCAAAATGTTCAGATTAAAGCGAATGGAAAAAAAGTCTTAAAAAATGTCTCATCATTTGGTTGAATTTATTCCCTACTGTAGTAGTAGACACATTATAGAAGGGCTTCCAGGGCAAGGAACAAAGTATGTTATTAAATGGCAATAAATTAGCTTTAATGCAGGGACGAGGGAAGACCTAAAGAGGATACATTAAATGAGATTAGCAATGTTACCAACAAAAGTAAAAAACTAATAATGAATCTCAGACCATAACAATGTCATGGCTTTGTAAACTTTAGTTGTTTAGCAACTGCTTTAAAGAGGAAGAATATAAAAAATGTTAATGAGAAGGAGTCAAAGGAATACCTTTCAACTTATGTCATATTTGTTGACAGAAAGTGAAAGAGGTCAAAGCTAGGTGGCAATAAGCCAACTAGAAAGCATAGGCGCACTTAAGTCATGGCCCAGGTCAGACATCTCGCACAAGATGAAATATGAAAACATATTTCTTCGGCATAAAATTACCATGAAGATTTTCTCTCGCCGTGGTCTAGTAGGTAGTGTGTTGGCTTATTAGACGAAAAGCCAGGGTTCGAGCCCCAGGCCAGACATCAAAAAAAAATACAAAAAATATTTCTCTCGGCTACTTTCTCTCAGCAGAATTCTGGCAAAACTCTGAGAGCAAATAAAAATTGCCATGAGAAGCATCTCAAAAATCTGTCGTTCAGAGTCGACTTTAAACTGTAGGCCCTGCCACTCATGTGTAAAATTCACACACACACAGCATGGGTGTTGTGAGAAGCTAGGTCGTAATCCTGACTGAAGGGTTGTAATGGCCAAATTATTTATATGTATGTATGTATGGCCCTTTGTGATATAACTTAGTTACTTACTTAATTGATAATTGAAACCCTTTATTCAGGATTATAACCTACTTTCTCGCATGTTAGGGTATTTTGTTGTTATTTTGTCCATGAATGGCTGGAGTTAGATTAAAGTCGACTCCGAATAATAAATATTTCGCCAGAAAACTACTGAGAGAAAGTCGCCGAAGAAATAATATTTCATATTTCGGTTTGTTCAGCTTGCTGCAGTTTAAGCAACGTCGTCGCATCTAATAGGCCAACACACTACCTACTAGACTACAGCGAGTTTAATTGTGATACAACCATTCCCTTTATTTCCCTTATTCTTGAAACCATCCGGACTCCCAATGTCCATCTACCACTGAACAGGGAGATTATCTGCAGAGTGGAAACTTACGTCCTACAATATAATGTTGAACATGTATTCAATGGCTAGAGTACTGATTCTTTCTCTTCATTGTCATTCATTGTCCTTGCCATACGATCAAGACCAAAACATCTCATCTGAGTAGCTGGAATACAATGTCCAGTAACGATTTTAATAACAACGCTGATAATGCATTAGAGTTTGAGCAGACTTTCCCTACTCCTTTTATCCTGCCTTGGTCTCAGCTGGTCTGTCTTTTCTGAATGTAAAGCAGTCCACGTGGTGTTAAGGAAATTTACTACTGTTTGCAGAATCTCATTGGTGTTGCAAAAGTTTTTAACTTCACTTGAAAGTTTGACCAAAAAGAGGCCAACATGCCACTATTTCCCGGTAGCCATATGGTGTGAAATTGCAATTTCACTGAAGTACTCTCACAGCCGCTTGTAGATAACAAAGTATGGTAACATCTTTCCTCGAAGTGTTGCTATTCTAAATAATCATAACCACAGTCCATTAGCTACAATTTTTCATGAGAAAAAATATGAGATTTTTGGGAATAAATAGATTTCTTTCATTACAGTTTTTCCATTGGAAAACATATGAAACAAATATGAAAAAAGAACAGGTAAACAAACAATAACAAATCAACAGCAAGATTCTAGAAGTTTCCTGACCTTCAAGAAATCACGTGTTATTATTACTTAACTATAAAATGTAATACCTCTGGTAATAGTAATTGCAACAATCAGAGTCTCAGGAAGGGATAGACACAGCTTTTTTCTATTCGCCGCCTTCAGTACGAATTGAGATCTTGAATATTTTTTCTCTCGGTTATCGGATTTCTTTATTATCGTATCAAGTTTCCAACTTCATTGAGCCACACCCTTGTATCTTTGCACGTCTAATCCACAATATCTACAAATTGCTCAACGGATCAGACGACGTGTAGAACGGTTGATTTATTTATCATGCATCTTGTTAATTTCATCACATTTCGATCAAATTTTTTGTGCCATTTTAACAGAAAACTACAGGAGAACAAATGTTTCTTAAAAAATTGCGATGGAATAGTTTCAATGTCCGTAATCACTAACAAACTATCATGTCCCCTCAGATGGGACAACCGAGTGATATGCTAGACTTACGTTGTCCCCTCAGAGGGGACAGCCGAGTGCAAAGTGTTAATTAAAAACTCCTTTCTTATTTTAGAATTCGTCCTTCTAAATATATTCGCCTTTCTAAATATAAAAAGTGTTTGATTTTTTTGAAGTTGCCTTTGTCTAGTAGGTAGTGTGTTGGCTGATTAGCCCGGGTTCAAACCCCAAGTGAAGACATCTTCTGCAAAACGAAATACGAAAAAAATATTTCATCAGCGATTCCTCTCGGAAGATTTCTGACAGAGACTCTGAAAGTAAATAAAATTGCCATGAAAAGTTTCTCAAAAATCTGTCGTTTGGAGTTGACTTTAAACTGTATTCGCAGCCATTTATGTATAAAATTAACACACACATCATAAGTGGTGTGAGAAACTAGGTTGTAATCCTGACGGAGGGGTTCTAATGTTTGTATGTTTGATTTTTTTGCAATAAATCTTAAATTAGACTCACGTGGGCCTTCTAAGGGGTGCTGTTGTAGTACCGAACAATAATTTTTATTTGCCATTTGCCTATAATTCTTCGCTAGTGCTGTTGATAGTTTTCTGATGGTGTGGATTTTATACAAATTCCCTTTGATAAGATAAATTCATACATACGTAATAATTTTACAGTTAGGTACCAATAACCCTTAATTTATTTTCGTTTAGGCAACTTCTAGAATCTTGCTGTTGATTTGTTATTGTTTGTTTACCTGTTCTTTTTTCATTTTTGTTTCATATGTTTTTCTACACTACAATGGAAAAAATTTAAATAAAACAAATCTATTCCCGAAAATCCAACATTTCTGCTCATGAAAAATTTTAGCTAATGGGCTGCGATTATGATTATTTAGAATAGCAACACTTCGGTGAAAGAGGTTACCATACTTTGTTATCTACAAGCGGCTGTGAGAGTACTTCAATGAAATGGTAATTTCACACCATATGGCTACCGGGACATAGTGGCATGTTGGCCGCTTTCTGCTCTAACTTTCAAGTGAAGTTAAAAATTTTAGGAACACCAATGAGAGTCTGCAAACAGTAGTAAATTTCATTAACACCACGTCGACTGCTTTACATTCAGAAAAGGCAGACCAGTTGAGACCAAGGCTGGATAAAATACGTATAGAAAGTCTGCTCAAACTTTAAAGCATGATCAGCGTTGTTATTAAAATCGTTACTGGACATTGCATTCTGGCTACTCAGACGAGATGCATTGGTCTTGGCCTTATGGCAAGGACAAAGAAGAGAAAGAAACAGTACTCTAACCATTGAATACATGTTCAACATTATATTGTAGGACGTAAGTTTCCACTCTGCAGATAATCCCGCTGTTCAGTTGCAGATATACTTGGGTAGCCTGAATGGTTTCAGGAATAAAAGAATTAAAAGGGATTGTTGTGTAACAACTAAAGTCACCGTAGTCGAGTATGTAGTGTGTTGACTAGTAAGATTTGAGGCCGTTTTTCATGAGATTGGGACAAATTAAACTTAGATTCGTCACTCCAAAGAACTCTGTTCCAGAAACATCGTTTCTAATTATAAGGCCACCACTGTACATATACATAATTTGGCCATTATAACCCTTCAGTCAGGATTACGGCCTAGCTTCTCTCACCACTCATGTTGTGTGTGTTAAGTTTATACACGAGCGGCGGGACCTACGATTGCGAATGTTTGATTTTTGAGAAACTTTTCATCGCAATTTTCATTTACTCTCAACGTTTTTGCCACAAATCTGCTGAGAGGAAATCGTCGAAGAAATAATTTTTCGTTTTGATGTCTGCCCTGGGGTTTCAACCGTGGCTTTACGTCAAATAAGTCAACACACTGCCCACTAGACTATATCGACTTTAAGATAAGATAAGATAAGATGATAAGACCCATTGCATCCAAAAATTTTGGATGTCTTAAAATGTTACATAACATATAACCCTTTAGTCAGTATTACGACCTATGTAGCTTCACACACCACTTAGGTTGTTAATTTTGTACATGAGCGGCGGAATCTACAGTTTAAAGTCAACTTCGAACGACAGATTTTTGATAAAATTTTCATGGGAATTTCTTGTACTCTCAGAGTTTTTGAGTTTTGGAAGTTGCTGAAGAAATATTTTTTCGTACTTCGTTTTGTTGGAGATTGTCTGAGCTGATGTTTGAACCGTGGCCTCATAAGCCACTACTAGACTACTGCGACTTAAAATTTTACCCAAAAAAAATAATTTTTGTTTCTTTCTTTTAAAAACAGAGTTTATAATCGAATATGAATTGTATTTTGCTTGTTTTCAAGAATTATGCAGACAGCCACTAGCAATTTCAGTTTGTTTATCCAAACAATTGACCTGTTTAGTCTGGTATACAAAAAAATTCCTATCAAAATACTTACAAAAAAGGGAAAATGTTCCCCCTTTTCTATTGTATTGTTTTTTTTTTAAACTTAAAACCATTTTTTTGTATATTTCCGGCATAATTGAGTAAGTAAATCAACAGCAATCAAATCTTTATATTATTCCCCCTACAGTTACTTCCACAGTAAGTGTTCCCTAAAAGTTTCGTTTATTTTGCTTTCTTTTCTAAGTGAACCCCTCTAGTAAATGCTTCCTTCCTTGAGAAAAAAAGAAAGAGAAAAAAGGATTTTCACTCAAAAATAAGCACAATAATAAATAATTTACAAATTTACTTCTTTCCCCATGAGGTTTTCTATTTTTTTTCTTTCAATACCCGTTCCGTAATGCTCCCTGCATTGCATTTTAAGTCGAGAGTTTCTCTCACACGCATTTTATACTTATTTTGCTGCTTGAAATAATCGAAATTAATGCAACGAAGAAGAAAAAAAGAGAAGAAAATCGAGTTCTTTTAAAAACAATAAAATATTTATTCTTATACAAGGAAGGATACAGAAGAAGGACTCGAAGGAGGAGAGAGTGTCGAAGGAGTGTAAATATTTTAAGATCTATTTTTTATTACCCCCTACTTTACAGCAGTTTAAATACAATTTATATCGCTTTTACACGAACGATTTTAAAAACTGAATCCAAAAAATGAACGTAAAATTAAAGGAAAACTTTTAAGAAAAAAAGAAAGAAAAAAATCCTACGTAAGGACACCCTCTGCGTATAATAACAACTTAAGCATGAGTAGTGAGAGAGAGAGAGAGTGTGTAATATTTTCGATTCTACACTTTGCTATTTGCTTTTGCTTTTATTATACGATAGACTGAATGCTGCCGCAGATGCTGTGTATATAAATCCCCCCTCCCCCCCACAATAACAGATGCTAAATGGCATATAATTTTAGATGCAATTTGGTACACTTTTCCTATCCATTTTTTCCCCTCATTTTTTTCTCTTTTTCTTCAGTTATTGTTGCAATTTTTAGTTGCTTTGTTTAATTCGTAAGTATTCCTAGAGTGTGTTGCCTTTAAATAAAAAATAATTTTTTTTTTTATTTTTTACGGTTTTTTTTTCTTCTTAAACTAAAACTCGCTGGTTTTTATAGTTTTTGCCTTCTGTTCATTGTGTGGGAAATTAATTGTTTTTCTGTATTAGTACCGAGTGAGACAGAGAGAGAGAGAGAGAGAGAATAAAATTAACTGTAAAAAGGAAATTTAAAATAGATGAAACGAAAACGTCCTGAAGTAGAAAAGGCTACAATTGCTGCAATTAATGTACTCTTCATACTTCCAGTTGAGGGGAAGGATGGATAAGGGTAATATATACATGATTGGTCATTACAACCCACCAGTCAGGAATACAACCCAGTTTCTCCCACCACTTATGTTGTATGCGTTAATTTTTTATAAAGTCAACTGCGAACGACAGATTTTTGAGAAACTTTTCATGGCAAAGGTAATAGATGGTCTATGGATAAGGGTAATAAAAACAGTTGGTCGGATATCTATCCATGCACTTATTCATCTTTTGGATCCAAATTTGTAACACGGCTTAAATTAGCTGTGGATAGGTTCTCACATGAAGTCGCCGTAGTCTAGTAGGTAGTGTGTTGGCTTATTAGACGTAAGGCCACGGTTCAAACCCCAGGTCAGACATCAAAACGGAACATGAAAAATAGTTCGTCGGTGACATTCTCTCAGCGGATTTTTGGCAAATACTCTGAGAGTAAATAAAAAATTGCCATCAAAATTATCTCAAAAAATCTGTCATTCGGAGTCGACTTTAAACCGCCACTCATGTATAAAATTAACACACACAACATAAATGGTTGGAGAAACTAGGTCCATAATCTTGACTGAAGGATTGTAATGACCAATGTATGTATGTAGGTCACCACATGATGCAATTTCAAAAGTTACGGGAAATTGTTTTGCCATTTGTTAATCGTGCACTCCACTCACGATAGGATTAAAAACAATTTTACGCCTCTTTACTGGATCTTTACTCTAAGGTTTCAGCAGCTAATACCAGTTAGCATCAATAGGTGATTAGACTGCACCTTCGGAAGTACAGTGAGTGTCAAAAGAAAGTAAACACTACAGATAAATTTCTAACAATCGACAAATTCAATTTTTAACACTTAAAAAGAGTGCCCGATAAAATTTGAAAATATTTCGACACTTTTTTTGTTTCAATTTTAAAAACTGGCAATGCATACATACATACATAATTGGTCATTACAACCCTTCAGTCAGGATTACGTCCTAGATTCTCATACCACTTATGTTATATGTGTTAATTTTATACATGAGTGGTGGGACCTACTGTTTAAAGTCAACTTCGAACGACAGATTTTTGATAAACTTTTCATGGCAATCTTATTTACTCTCAGAGTTTTTGCCAGAAATCTGCTGAGAGGAAGTCGCCCTAGCAGGTGAGGGATAGTCTCCTCCTCTTTCTCATCTTGGCAGCTTCTGCAGAAATCGTTAGCAAGGTGTCCAAGTCCAATGTGTCTCGCATGCATACCCATAATGCAATGCCCCGTAATGACATCGATAACCACACTAAGCGCGCCTCTTTGGAGTTTAAGTAGACACATTGTGCGCCCCTCATCCAGCCCTGGCCAGATTTTACGAGCCGTTCTACCCCTGTCCGAGGCCGCATACCTGTCGTTGATGGAATCGACGATCGCATTATCAATTATGAGCTTGTAGGTCCTCATAGGGATGCCCAGATTCGAGAACTCATGGGAGAGTTCGATGGTCGAGCCTCGCCTAGCAAGTTCATCAGCTCTGCAGTTACCCAGAATACCACTGTGCCCCGGTATCCATACGATATGGATGTCATATCGTTCCGCTATCCCGTCGAGAAGTCTGCGACATGTGTACACCGTCTTGGAGTTTATTACGTTGAAACTTAGAGCCCTGATAGCCTCCTGGCTAGTCCTAGCTGAAGATATATCGCGTGTATCTGGATATTCTTTGATCAACCACGGCTTGCAGATGGCACTCTAGCTTTCTTTGAAATATAATCGACCTTCCTTCTGATGGTATAATCGATCCATTACCAATTTATGTGTTTAATTTGTGTCCAGTTGCTTGTTATAAAATTTCAAGGGATCCGTTAGAATGTCTTGTATACAACCGTGGAACACTTTTGAAGAAAACTTTTAGTTTTTGGGTTCTAGCATTCGATACAGGAGGGATTTCTTTTTCACATTACAAGATAGATTTCACAAATACGTTGAATAATTTAAACTTAGTTCGTGTGAATATTTATGAACTTCATCATACTGATTGCAGTTCTCCAAATGCCACTTCGCTATACTTCCCCTTGCTATAAGAGACACTAACAAAAACAAATTTTGACTGCTGCTCGAGAATGAAATTTAATGTTGCATTTACAACCAAACGTTGCATACAACGATGTTAATAACTTAAAAATGGCAACACAATAACAACAACAATAACTGAAAAAATAATGAAAAAGAATACACAGGAAGGATCAATTCAAGAAAATAGGCTCATGTGGGTGACTAAATTAGTGATGCATAGGCAAGCGAGGAGAGAATCATTGCACGAGCATTGTTGCTAAATAAACATTCTGTCTCCGAAGCATTTTCCCATTACGCTGTAAATGTGTCTCTTTGTGTGTGTGTGTGTCTATTTGGCACCAATTTTATGCCGAGTTTTAGTGTGACTTTTTGCCTGTGTGTGTGTGTGTGTTGTTGAATCGTGACTAGAAAAGTCATCACGTCTTTAACAAAATCGACCTCATGAATATAACATTTACAACCAATTCGAAATTTATGTACTCGCTCTCGCTCTCGCTCTCTCTCTCACTCACTCTCTCACGACTTTTTCTTTCAACTTAAATGGGTGTCAACTGGGTATGTGCTTTGGTATGAACTGCATAAGAAGCATCATCATTATCATCATATCTCGACGATATTAAATGGAATGTAGAGGCCAAAGAAGGCGAAAGCAAATGAAAATGAGTATAAAAACTGTTGGAGAAGAAAATGAGCAAAAAATGTGGAAGAGAAAAAATTATAGTGTGTTGGCAGTTTTAGAGCCACGTTTTCTTTACTGGTTTTGGTTTGGTTTGGTTAGTTTCGTTAGCTATGGGGGTTTGTTAGTCTATTTATTTATTTTCTTTATCTCTCTCTCCCTGTCTCTCACTCTCTCTCTCTCTTTCTCTCTCTTGTCTATTGCCAATGTTGAAACTTAATATTTCATTTGCTCTTTTGTTGGCTTAAATAATTATCCTGCGGAATGTTAAGGCAATCAATTTAACGGCAACGTAAATTGCCTTGTACTTTTCCGTTACTGCTTTTTCCCTCCGTCCCCTTCCAGGGTTTTTATGTTTATACCACGTTTTGTAGCTGCTGCTGCTGCTTACTGCTTCTATTTTAATGCCTTCATGTTGTCGTTTATATTGACGTTGGTAGTAGAAAATGAATATTGTCTGCCTGCTGCCTGTTTGTTTGTTTCCTTCTTCCTCAATATTTTTTTTTTAAGGAGGTAAAGAGGTGTTGTGTGCCAATATTATTATGGAAGAAATATTTGTTTTTGACATTTTCTGCATAAAATTTCATTTTCTTTCTGTTCAACTATTTAATACTGGCGTTTGTTGGCAGGAATATGGCCGAGTTCAGGAAGTTATCACAGGAAAAAAATGTGAAAAAATATTATTGAAGTTCAAGAGGAAATTTATTTAATTTTTGTTACTCATAAGGATTAACAAATGAATTATCAGCATTGTTCCCAAAGATTTCGTTCAATTGTTTGTAGGCAATCTAAAATTCATTGACCTACTTAAGAAAATTCATGGGATATGGAAAAAATTTTCTTTTTTCCTTAATCTAATTCCTGTTTAATCTCCAGAGAGGCACGCTTAGTATGGTTATCGGGGTCATTAAAAGGCATTGCATGGTATGGGTACGCATGCAAGGCGCATTGCTCTTTAGACCTTGCTAATGGACGAGGAAGAGGCTGTCCTTCACCTGCCAGACACATGCCCGGCACTATGGCAGAGGAGAAAAAAGTACTTGGTTGATTTCTATATGAATGACCTGGAAGAACTATCGCAGATTAACATTGGCAGTCTAAATCGCTTCATTAGGAGCACCGAGTGGTTTCGAGCCTAGGAGACAGCGGAAAACTGTCGTAACACAATGGACCTTATGTGGCCAAAGTGTGTCCATCCAACTGTCGTAGATGGACAGCCACCTATCTAATCTAATTCTTTCTCAGCTGAGAAAACTTTTCTCAGCGACTCACAAACAATCTGCCTTCCTGTAGTAGAATTCTGAAAGTAGACCCTACCTCTCTCTACGTCTCTCATACATACATACATAATTGGTCATTACAACCCTTTAGCCAGGATTACGACCTAATTTGTCACACCGCCACCTATGTTGTGTGTTTTAATTTTATACATGAGTGGCGGGACCAACAGTTTAAAGTCGACTCCGAACGACAGATTTTTGACAAACTTTTCATGGCACTTTTATTTACTCACAGAGGTTTGGCAGAAATCTGCTGAGAGGAAGTCGCCGAAGGAATACTTTTTGTATTTTGTTTTGATGTATGACCTGGGGCTTGAACCCCGGCTTTACGTCTAATAAGCAAACACACTACCTACTAGACTACGGCGACTCTACCTCTTCTTATTTATATGATTATCAACTATGTTGTGGTTTACTTCTCATTTTTTTTACACCAAATTCCAGAAGAATCTCTTCACTAAACCTGCTTTCCAACACGTTTTTAGTCACAATTTTACAAAATCCTTTTAGTTCCATATCGACTACCGGGGGGAAATCTCAATCATACTTACGACATGTTCCAGTCATTACAACTTCTGTACTTTAATTCTGTTAACCACACTGATGTCAGAATATAGTGCATACAGCTCAAGCACGGTTTCTCACTCCACGCTGAATGCGTTCATTTTGATCAAAGGGAGGTGAGGCCTACATACAGATACGTGAAGCATTTTGAAGACAATTAGTTACTTATCAGAGCTTTTCCTAGAAGACTACTTTTCCACATTTCTCTTTCTGACTCTTCTCAAACTATGTGGGTTTGAGAAAGACTAAACTTTTGTTGTGGAAGTGCAATAAGAGGAGACCTGAATCATACATCAGACTATCCATCCCATCTTTTGACAGGCCGTCGTAGACTCAATGCAGATTCTGTGAATTAAAATGAAACATCGGAACACATTCTTGGAACCTGCTGGACATTAATGCATCCTAGAAGGAAACAAGCAGGTTTGACAGGGCAGTTGGTTTTGAAGAGACATTATTGCGATCTGCTATAAAGTTGGAGGGAAGTATAATGGATCACATGGTCGTAATAATAGACAAATTTCAGAACAGTCGTGAACACTACTCTCTAGACTACGGTGACCACTCATCGCAATATGTAACCCTTCCTTCAAATACCGCCATATAAGCGCTGATAAGTTCAATAAAACTCGCTATTGATTGCTTTTTATATCTCAAAATAATCGATAGTAATTATCCTCCAGCCCTTTCTTCAACGTCCTCTTGGCTCATGATACTTGAAATAGATTTCAAACTGTAGGTCTCGCCATTCATGTATAAAATGAGCACACACAACCTAAGTGATCTGAGAAGCTCAGAACTAAAGGCTTATAATGACCAATTATGTATGTATGTAAGCGCAGTATACCGCGCAAATCAATCGATGATCATCAGTAATATGTTTATAGGGTTTCTGGATCAATTTTTCATACAAATTTGGAATTATGCCTACGCTACAGTCGGTAGTGGCCGGTTAGTCGATAGGTTTGTAACATTTGAAAAGCAATATAAATAAAAGGAACAATAAGAAGATACTACTTACATCTTACAAACATATCGTTTAACCGACCACTCCAGACTGTAGCGCAGGCATAATCCCAAATTTGTATGGAAAAATTTATGCAGAAACCCCATGAACATACTACTATCATCCGATGCCATTTTATGGACACCGAACTGTTATGGCAGATGGAATGGAATCAAAATGAATGGGACCAGAAACATTTTATGGTTTTAAATAATTCAAAGCTAAGGGAAGCTTGAGGGATGGAGATATAAATCATAACGTAGCATTGGGTACAGTGCCCTGATCGAAAGCATTCCAATCGGTTAATGAAACCCTCTATCTATTTTAGATTATGCGCAGGCAGCTCTGAGGAAATTTATTTCAATCTCTTATTAGTTTTCAGTAACTCTTATTAGATCTTAGAGCCGGCCTCTAGCCTTAATAGTAATGATCAATTCTGTACATGTTTACAACCTACTGCTCCTATCAATACATCAGTTCTACTAATTTTTGGATTCTCCTCGTATTAAATTAAATATTTTTAAACCATTTTTCCCCCTCACTTTTGTTAAGACATTTCCCGTCGTAAGAATTTTATGCCACAATGAATGCGATAAAAATTTAAACAAATTTCTCTTTGTAATGCTCTATGTCAGCTAAGGTTGTTTGTTGTGCCATCCACAGGACATTGTGTGATAAATTTTCAACTGTGCTGGAATTGTGGACAACCCCGGTTAACTGCAGACTGTTTGAAGCCAACCGTGCAAAATTAAGTTTTAATCGTAATCTGATTAACATTTCTCGCTCGCTGGTTTTATTTTCATTTTTTTTGCCTCCTCCTGTATACTGTTTGCTGCGGGCAAAGAAATTGATTGTCTTGTTGAGATTGTTGTTTAAGGCAATACACTCGTGTAGAAGGTAGCTTAAAGGAAGAGATTTTCTTGTAAATAATCTTTAATAAACGGAAATCATAAACAAGAGATGAAAAGAAGAAGAGTGTAACTTCATTACATTTTCCTTTTAAAGCATGTAGCAATGAGAGCTTTTGGATGATGCAGTTTTAAGCTTGTCAATCATTGTAAATCTTTATTTTAATTTCAGTTATAAAGGGTTTTACAATGCAAATGTGCTGACGATAATCATTGACGAAAAATTTTCGTGCTGTTTTTACCAAAGTAAAAGTCCTGAGAGTTACGTACTAGTTTAGTGGTGCAGTTTTAAGCTTGTCAATCATTGTAAATCTTTATTTTAACTACAGTTATAAAAGGTTTTACAATGCAAATGTGCTGAAGATAATGATTGAAGAATAATTTTCGTGTTGTTTTTTCCAAAGCACAAGCTCAGGGAGTAACTTACTAGTTTAGTGATGCCGTTTTAAGCTTGTCAATCATTTTAAATCTTCATTCAAGCTTCAGTTCTAAGGAATAAAGCAGTTTACAATGCAAATGTGCTGACGATCATGATTAAAGAATAATTTTCGTGTTGTTTTTTCCAAAGCAAAAGCTCTGAGAGTAATTTACTAGTTTAGTGGTGCAGTTTTAAGCTTGTCAATCATTGTAAATCTTCAATCAAACTTCAGTTTTGTGGAGTAAAGCGGTTTATAATGCAAATGTGTTGACGATGATTAAAGAATAATTTTCATTTGTTATTACCAAAGTAAAAGCAAAAATGGTCTGGGAATATCGTTCGAAGTCGATGTTAAACTGTTGGCCTCACACAACACGGGTTGTGTGAGAAGCTAGGTCATAATCCTTTGTAACGTTAGTAATACTCACTTTTACTTTCTTGTTTCGTTCAAATAATTGCTACTGAGGTCATAGTATAACATATTTATGGAAGTTCATTGTGGATAATTCCCTTCCCTACGTACCTAGTAATTCAAACAATATTTTTTTCATCAAACCAGGCTTTCAAGTCACTGCAATTTGACGATAATTTCTGTCGCATAATATTGCCCTTTACAAACTGCATTTTATATCCAAAAGAATGAGGAGAAAATGAATTCAGTTGCAGAGAGATCGGCCAAATCTGGCCTGATATGGATACATACGGAATAAAAACCTGATCGGATTTCAGATTAGGAAACTTATAGCAAGCCATGAGAGCACTTGCTTGGAGACTGTGAATACCTCATAACGACGACTGCAGAACGTGCAAAGATGAAGATATCTTCTCTTTACATATCATTGTCATACGTTTGGGAATCTGAAAAGAAGAGTTTTCGAGCATCCGGAATATATTGGCAGGACATTTCTAGCCAAAGCAAATTTGAATAAAATTTTCAACTACGTGCCATGTTCCGTTCGTACATACCTGCTATATTGGTTATACTGCTCGAGCGATTTGAGGGCATGGTCATCGCAAGTGGAGGTGATGTAGGTCGATTTCGTAAGATTTTACCCCGTTTTTTTGTGGGATTTTTTCAAGCCGCAAGTGAATGTGAATGAGTCACAAATCGCAGTGCTCCTCAAACCCAATATAACCCATGATATTGGCCAAATTCAGCCTAATTTATACGACTCATGGAAAATTGCACATTTGGGATGTACTTCACCCGGAGCAAATGTGGCAGACATTTGAACGTTGTTAGGTTAGGTTTAACGACGTGTACTTATCTTTGGGACAATTGTAGTTGTCCAGAGGGCACAAATAACACATCGTAAATTCCTCCTAGGAGAGAGAGAGAGAGAGGGGATAGTGAAGGAAATAGTTAAATTGGAAAAGGAGAAGAGGTGGAAAATGCAGGACATACGAGTTGAACGATGTTATATTCCACATATCAACGCCTCCATTCTATAACGTTCTAAGTGTACTTAGAACGTTTTTAATGTTTTGCATTTTTGTTAACTTGTGGTTAAGATTCGCCGATCCGTTCCGAAGTTATATGGTCATATGGTCGTAAGTCGCGTGAAAACTTTGAGAGTTCATAACTCAAAACACACTTTTTCGACTTAGAATGTTATAGAAGGAAGGTGTCGATATTGAAGTAGTAGGTAGGGTTATTAGACGTGAGAATACTGTTCAAACCCCAGGTCAGACATCTCCAGCATAATGAAATTCCAAAAAAAATTTCTGTTCGCCAACTTCCTCTCAGCAAAAACTCTGAAAGTAAATAAATTTGCCATGAAAATTTGCTCAAAAATCTGTCGTTCAGAGACGACTTTTAACTGTAGGTTGCGCCGCTCGGGTTGAGAAGATAGGTTGTAATCCTGACTGAAGGGTTGTGGTGATCAATTATGTATGTGTGTTATGTATGTTCGTGTCTAGCTCGAGAAGATTTGCATACAATTTATATGTTACAACAGGATCCATGCCAATTGAGGCGGCGTCGTGTTCAAACTCATCAGACGTGTTATTGTTATATTCAACTCAGTTTTTATTATCCATTTTAAAAATATTTGTGATACGTTGCGTATCAGAAGCAGAGCTCAGCAATAAATCGTTTTTTCGCTACCCTCATGAAATTTTTAATATAAGTGAGTCAATAATATTGAAGTTTAACTATCATCAGAGTATGCATTCGTACTCACTACCGACGTTAATTTATTAGTACATGTTGTAATGAGTCTGTATACAACGTTGACATCAAACTCATACCATTCGAAATGTGTTTGATTCATAAGCCTACTCATTTAGATTCATAACTTTAGAAAAATAAATATAAATGATATGAGTAATTCGACGGAGCAACAAGCCGAGCAAACATACAACCTTCTAGTAAGTATTTTAGTGTTCGTACCCGATTCATACTTATTTTCTGATTCGTGCATATATGTTGAGTTATGGAGTTGAAATCAACAACATCATACGTGTATGAGTGTGATTAGTACTTTAAACTTTGAATATGAGTAGAGATTCCATGATATTAAAATAAGTGTGAATGCGTATAAATATCAGGAATTATCAGAAAGTATGATTCGATTCTACTCATCTTTTTGAATACTCTGATGAGAAACGTCTTAACAGCAATTCAATGATGGTAGATTTGGTTTGTTAGGTTAGGTTAGGTTAGGTTAGAGGACATGCACTTGTCAATTAAGACAAGTACAGTACTCGGAGGTCGAATTTACCCATTGTACAACGTCCTAGTTTCACTTATGTTGTGTGTGTCAATTTTATACATGAGTGGTGAGACCTACAGTTTAAATTCGATTCCGAACGACAGATTTTTGAGAAACTTTTTTTCATGAATATTTTATTGACTCTCAGAGTTTTTGCTAGAAATCTGCTGAGAGGAAGTCTCGAACCCTGGCTTTTACGTCTAATAAGCCAACACATTACCTACTAGACTATGGCGGGAAGTGAAGTGATGGTAAGTCGGTAAGAATACTTTTTTGCGTGACTTTATCTGCCACCTATATGATTAGTGTTCTTGAATAACAATGCTTTGTTGAATGATTCTAAACAAGCTGTGTGGCCGTCTCAGTCTAAGTACATAAGATGCGAATTACATTCACTTTGTAGTTCCAGTTGAAGCTGTTATAAAGTGTCTGTATATTCTGGTACATATTCTGATAAAGAAAAATATTTTGTATCTTGTCGGGGATGGTAAACGTAGTCGTCAAAGTATTTCAATGTGTCAATTCGACCTCCGGGTACTGTACTTGCCTTAATTGACAAGTACACTTCCTCTAACCATTTCCGATGAATAATTGTTTAAAAATTAAATTTTAAATTTAAATTAAATTTTATTCTTAAAATAAAAAAACAGGAGTTGTTAAACCATTTATAAAATAAATGACTTGTTTAAATCGAAATATTTAGTTTTTTCCAAATGTTTTCCTACATATTTTTTCATTTAAAATTTTTTTCTATTTTTTTCTATTTTTTGTGAAAACCAAATATAAAATGCCTTTGGGGGGTTCCTTTTTAAATGCAAAAAAAAGAAAAAATTAATTAAATTTTCCATTTGTAATGCTATTACGCTTATGAATTTAAAGTTTTAATTGTTTGATGTTCTTTTTTTTTAAATAAAAGTTTACAAATTTTTTAAGTATTTTACGTGTTCAACAAATTGTGTTAAAAACTTTAGAAAAAGTTTACGTTTTTATATTGAATTGAATAAACATTAATTAACACTGAATATTATAATAATTGTACTAAGTAGGGGGAAAAACTGTATAAGTCAAGTTAAGTACAAATAGCGGAAGTTTTTTTACAAATTTTTTTTTATCGCATAGTGAGGCTATGCTTGCTCATTACACATAGAACTTGTAAGGTTTCTATTATTAGTCAATGTAGAGTCGATTGTATAGGGTGGTCAAAATATACGTTTAATTTTAAAAATATAATAAAAAGACAACGTTTTGAAATTTTGCAAAATTTATTTGTTTTGTTGTGAAGTACAATTGTTTCGATTAGAAATGGAATATCATTTCATTCCTATGGCGGCCGCGGCTTACCTCACAGTATCTCATTCGATCAGACCAATTGTCGTACACTTTTTCAAGTGTATGGGATCGTATCTCGGCAAAGGCATCACGAATGTTGACCTTTCGATGCTCAATTGTCTCTGGTTTGTCAGCATTACACTTTTCTTTAACAGCGCCCTACAGAAAATAGTCCCACGGTGTCAAATCTCAGCTTCTTGGCAACCAATTGCCATCAACATTTCGGCTAATTAAACGACCATCAAACGTTTGATGCAATAAATTAATCTGGGTCATGAAATCTGTGGCAAGTTGCATTATCCTGTTGAAACTAAACATCGTTCACATCAAAACCATGAAGGGCGGGTACAATAAAATCGGTTGTCATGGTGCAATAGATGTCTCCATTGACCGTAATGGTTGCGTCGTTCTTATATTCAAAAAAATATGGTCCAATGATGCCTCCGCACCAAACAGTCCCCCGTAATTGGTGCATTGGCTTCTGCAAGACGACATCCATTACCATGAAGAGCGGTTACAAAAAGTTATCATGGTGCGATAGGTGTTCCCATTGATCGTAACGATTGCGCTGTCGTCACTCGTAATGTGTAAATTGACTGGCTATCTGGGAAGCTAGGTAGCTGAGATAATGACAATTTCCGTGAAGCTGGTTAGTATTGCTGGGTAGCTGGGAAGCTTGGTGCGGGTTAGTATAACTGGGTAGCTGCGTAGCTGGCTTCCTCGGAAGCTGGCTACATTGATAGCTGGCTGCATTAATAGCTGACTATCTGAGAAGCTGGCTACCTGTGTAGCTGGGAAGCTGGCTAGCTGGTCAGTATAGGCGGTTAGCTGCGTAGCTGCCTTGCGGGGCATCTGGCTATATTGGTAACTGAAAGCTGGCCAGTAGGAAGCTGGCTAGCTGGAAAGTTGACACCGGTTCTCTGAACCCAAGATACGGCAATTTTGCTTATTAAGGTACCCACCCAAATGGAAATGAGCTTCATCGGAAAAGATGATTTTTTTTTGGTAAAATCGACATCATTTCGCAGTTTCTCGCTGACCGATGTAGCAAAGCGAAAACGCATCGGACGATCATGCGGCTAAAACTGTTGAACCCATTGAACTTTGTAAGCCGTCATACTGAGGTCTTTTCGCATAATTCGATGAAATCTGACGCGTGAAATGTTCAATTCATGAAAGCGATGACAGGCTAATGTTGATGGACTCTCACGCACACTCTCAGCTCTACAGCTTTGATATTTTCGGGTGTACACACTGTCTTGGCGCATCAACAATGAAACCAGTTTCATGAACTTTAGCACGGGCACTGTTGGTCCTTCTCTGTGACCAAATTTTGTACGACATTTTTGTGCAATTGTCTTTGTTTTAAAAATAAATTTCCAATAAATCCCAATCTTGCTCAATCGTAAATCGATTCATTACGTTCAGTGGAGATAATATACTGAATTTTGTGAAAGAATAGAATGAAATAAGTATTGCCAGAAGTCGCCGTAGTCTAATAAGTAGTGTGTTGGCTTATTAGACGTAAAGCCACGGTTCAAACCCCAGGTCAGACATCAAAACGAAAATTTAAAAAAATATTTCTTCGGCGACTTTCTTTCAGCAGATTTCTAGCAAAAACTCTGAGAGTAAATAAAAAATTGCTATGAAAAGTTTCTCAAAAATCCATCGTTCGGAGTCGACTTTAAACTGTAGGTCCCACCACTCATGTATAACGTTAACACATACAATATAAGTGATGTGAGAAGCTACGCCATAATCTTGACTGAAGGGTTGTAATGACCAATTATCTATGTATGTAAGTATTGCCAGATTGGAAATAACCGGTGATTCAAATTTAAGCCGATAGATGGCTTACCCTATACAAGCATTACTTGATTTTTATTTCTTCAAAAGTATCTAAAATCTCGATCAAGTTTGTAATTCTGTAAGAAATGAACCTTTAATACGATCCAAGTACGTTATTTAACATAACATATCTTGGAATGTTGTACAATGGGCCAATTCGACCTCCGGGTACTGTACTTGTCTTAATTGACAAGTACACGTTCCCTAACCTATCTTGGAATAGGTATCTTAAGCCCAACAATATTTTATTTTTAATTTTAATCATAAAACCCGAGAATCGGATTTAAGCAGTTTTACCCAGAAACGAAAAAAGTTAAATCAACTTTTATAAAAACTTGTAATGAAATTATTATTGGTGAATGCTAAAAATTCACCTTAATTCGTCAATTTTTTTTCCTGCTCTATTTTCATGTATAAAAAAAAAACGAGAGCATTTCCATTTGCATAATGTATACATAGTTGTTTTTTTATCATGATACCAAAAACATCATCAGGTTCAGTGTGTTAAATTTTCACATTTTGCGGCCATTTTACATATGATGTCAACAGCTGTTAATGATGAAGACATCAATAAAAACAGGAATACCTGGCGAAATAAAAAAGTTTATATTCACTACAATACTGTAATAAAAATTAATCTTTTTTAAGTTATTTTTTTTTAAATCAAATAAAAATAACCCTGATGCACATTATGTTGGTTAAATTTGAATTAAATGGTTTGAAGGTTTTTTTTTTGGAATTCTTTAAATAAAGCCTTGTCAACAATAATATTTATTTATTTACAACATATAAATGAACACATCGAAACGAGGCGCATAAGTTTAATATGAATGTCAGACACGCGTGTAACCCACATGTAATTTTCGTATGGACTTGTGTAAATAGAATGGCTTACAGTGCATGAAAGACCCAATATTGCTTATAACCACGTGGTGTAAATATGACAAAGTTATACGCACTTAAAGTTCTTACTTACTTCCTTACATACTTAATTGGTTATTAACAACCCAATAAATAAATTTCGGCCTGACTTAACACATCGCTCCAGGCGCCTTCGCCACTTAGTCACATACTCGATGGCAGATCTTCTTCAATTTGGTCCTTCCAACGCAAACAAGGTCGTTCTCTTCGCCGACTTCTTCAAATCTCCACATCAAATACTCGTCACGCCGCAAAGACAAAAACAGTTGATTCAGAACGTAACAAAACGTAAAAGGTCCGTTTAGTCAAACGTCGACGGAACGTAATGTAACATACGTTCGTTTTTTAGTGTAATGAAGAGCAATGTAAATGCTTACCGAAATTACATTACGGTTCTGCAAGCGTTTTCATTGAGTTTCGTATTCTAAAAACGAACGTATGTTCCGTGGGCGTTTGGCTAATCAGGGCTAAAGCCTGATTCTTCCTTTAGCATTACGTTGAACAAGTTGCAAATGCATTAATACATACACACAGTTACTAAAGTATACATCCGATTAACAAATTCCAGAAAATTTTTAACCAGTCCGTTTTCGTTGAAAATCTTTATAGTTTCCTCGATTTTAAGACGGTCTTTTGCATTGGATAAAAAATTTCTGATATTGAACTGAATTGTGGCCCTGCACAGACCCACAAAAGTATACATCCGATTAACAAATTTCACAAATTTCTGAACCAATGCAAAAGGACCGTCTTAAAATCGAAGAAATATGTCAGACAATTATAAAGATTTTCAACGGAAACGGATTGGTTAAAAAATGTCTGAAATTTGTTAACCGTATGTATACTTTCGGGGCTGGGTGTATGTTGAAAATCGCAAGACATAAAATATGTGATAATAAAAAAGTACTGAAAGCTTCGTGGGGGTACTGAGATATTTTTGAAATAAAAAAGTATCGAAAAAAGTACAAATGTACCGTAATTTTAAATATTTAAAAAACTAGGTGTAGGGTACCATAGATCCGGTGTCGATTGCCCTTAGCAATCTTACTTACTTTGTAGCAAATGCAAATGCAACTTTGTTTTCTATTTCCAAAGAAAAAAAGAAAACCAGAAATTCCTATAAAAACTATTCCAAAGTAATTTTTAACTTGGAAAGAAGTTTTAAAGGAGAAAAAAAACCATCCTGGTTGTATATTATGCCTCCTGCTTATTTCTTTAGTTTTTCGTGGTTTTTCTCGCATAATCAAGTTTTTAAAATTCATTTTTTTCTCTGTTATTCTACTTGCTTTGGCTTATAAAAATATTTTCACACAAAATATTAAAGAAAATAAAAAAAGAAACAAAAAAAAATATGAACAGAAATAAGGAGATGAGCAAAAGTATGGCAAAACAGGATGTGTAAAAATGCCTAAACGGACTAAAACAATATTACAACTGACTTTATGGCCAGATTCAATTATAGTTCGTGCTACTACTGCTGCTCCTACTACTACTGAAGCCTTTTCGACGTTAAATTTTCATAGCAATTGTTGTTATTACAGACAAGATATTCATGCCTTAACATTATTTTTCTAAAGTTTTTGTGAAATTTTTTTTCTTCGTTTCTTTCTTCACTTGGTTGTAATACGCGCGTTACAATATCCCTGAAACTATTAATGTCAGTGTGGTTTTCAGATCATTTTATTTGCATAGATTTCCTCTTCTTCTTTTCTTTTCATTTCTTTATTCATATTCATTACAATCTCTTGTTTTTTTTTTGTATTCGTTTTATTTTGTTTCTGTTGTAAATTTATTCATAAGTTTTGTGCATAAGAAAATAAGTTTAAACGCAGTAGCAATAGCTATAGTAATAGCAACAGCAACAGCAATAGCAATAGCAACAGCAATAGCAATAGCAACAGCAACAGCAACAGCAACAGCAACAGCAGCAGCAGCCATAACCATAACTATTAGACCAACTCGAATGAAACTATTAAGAACTAGAAGCAGAAACAAAAAGCATAAAACGGGCCTTAAATGAAAAACAGCCAAAAGAAAAATGCTAAAAATGCTATGCAACGCATATAAAAAACTCATAATCATGGCTAAATAGTTTTTTTCTTTTTCATTTTCTTTTATTATTTGCAACAAAATTAAGTTTGAAACAATCAAAATCATGACTAAAGAAAATGCTGAAACAAATCTCAGTCATAATTAAATTTGGCAACAAATTCACAAAAAAACAAAAACCAGGGATTTTATTTTTAAAAGTCTTTTTAGAAAAACTTGAAGTGTTTAAAATAATAAAAAAAACTCCTTAAAGATTAAATCATAGAGATACACCTTCAAAAACACTTGGAAGAGGGAAATACACACAACAGGAGTTATATTAAGTTTTCGAAATTGCCTTGATGGCATGTTTCATTACGCTCGTGCCTACTATTAATTCGCACACCAGAGATCACAAAAATCAAATCAAATCATACTCATAATTTCCGATACTTATAAGCATTCATACTAATTTTAATGTCATGGAACTACTACTCATATTTAAAGTTTGACGTACTCATCACATTCATACTTAACAACACGTATGATGTTGGTGATTTCGACTCAACATACTTATATACACGAATCACAAAATAAGTGCGAATCGCATGCGAACACTAAAATACTGACTAAATGGTTGAGTGTTTGCTCTGCTTGCTGCTCTGTCATTTTTCTTTCGTTTTTGTAACTAAAATTGTAAATTTTGATGAATGATACCAGTCACTAGAATCATTTATAAATATTTTTCTAAAGTTATGAATCTAAAAGAGGAGACTTATGAATCAAACATATTTCGAATGGTATGAGTTTGATGTCAACGTTGTACGCATACTCATTGCAACCTGGACTTATAAATCAACGTTGTAGTGAGTATGAATGAATCCAGAGTACATAGTTAAATTTCAATATTGTTGACTCACTTTTATTCAAAATATCGTGAGTGCTTATGAGTAGCGAAAAAACGATTCATTGCTGATCTCTGTCGTACATCACATTCTTATACTTAATATACATGGATACATACATAATTGGTCATTAAAACTCTGCAGTCAGGATTACAACCTAGCTTCTCACACCACTTATGTTGTGTGTGGTAATTTTATTGTTATGGCTGCACCTAAAATTTACAGTCGACTTCGAACAGCAGATTTTTTGTAAGAAACTTTTCGTTGTCAATTTTTTATTTACTCTCAGAGTTTTTACCAGAAATCTGCTGAGAGGAAGTCATTGTAAAAATATTTCTTCAAATTGTTACGAAAATGGAAATGGTACTACAAAAACAATAAACAAGTAAACAAAAATTCAACAACAAACACAGCAAAAATAAATGTAAACAAAAATATACACACAACAATAATGAAACAACGTTGTTTACATTTATAGAGATCTCGAGAAGGCGAAGTTCATTCGTCATCAAGAACATTCACCATACTGTTTACGTTGGCATATAAAAGCCAAGACAAACCAGGCAACGGAATTAGTAAAAGTTCAGTCAGTCTTGTGTGAAGACGCGGTGTGTTTGAAGAGAGTAATCTTGGTTTGAAGATTTTCGTTACAAAGATCTGTCGAATAATTGTCTGGTAATTGTTATTGTTTATGCAAATTGTATATGCACAGAAATAACGAAGAAAGCAATTGTTGTTGTTTACATCAAGTTGTGAATTTTAATTAAAACTAAACACAAATTTATTTTTATTTTATTTGCAATCTACGAGCTCATATTTAAGAAGAATGTACGTTTACATGACGTTTAGTTATGGAACTATACTGCAAGTTACGCATATTAATTACATATTTATGGTCGTGAATACATACATACATATGTACATACAAAAGTGGCCATTACAACCCCTCAGTCAGGACTACAACCTAGCTTCCAACACCACTTCTGTTGTGTTTGTTAATTTTTATACATGAGTAATGAGACCTACAGTTTAAAGTCGACTCTGAACGATAGATTTTTGAGACGTTTTTCATATTTGAACTTTTTTAAAAGGTAAAACCAGAACAATATTTTCATTTTGCTGGAGATATCTGACCTGGAGTTTGAACCGTGGCACAGTGGTTGCACTTGTATGGGAAGGAGCGTCAAAATAATTATATTAAAGATATAGTCTTGAAATTTCCACAGTACATTTCGGATATAACAACCACAATATTCTAAAAAAAAAAATGGGCGCGGACACTTGCCCCTACCGCCCATTTTTAAAATTTTTTCCTCATAAAATATTCAGACTAAAATTTTGGTTTTCCATATTATTTTTGCATCTCCAGGCTTCGCAGATTTTGTCACTAATTGAAGGGGTACATAAGATGTTACGTGGTCTCACGTGTACCTACTAGACTACGGCAACTTCTTATTGCGTGATCGATAGTTATGTGATTTAAGGACAGAAGTCAATCTGTCCTGTTCTTATCCCTACATTTCCAGCAGAGTTTTGAAATATTATACGTACCTTCCTGCTGCCAATGCAATTGTACTACGCTATAAAACAAGTATCAGAATGCAATAGAAATGCCTACATATGTCCTCTAAAATGTCTGTGAATGTAACCTCCGTGCACTGGTCACTCAACAATAACATTTCCCTATGAAAGAGTCGAAATAATACGAAATTTCTCTGATGCTGTTGAAAAACAAACATTCAAATCCAACCTAGATTCAAAACTTTATTGTAATCATTTTCCGTATTCTATTTTGTTGTTGTTGTTGTTGTTTTTTGGTTATTTTCTATGTCATGTTTTACTATTGTCTGCCTCTAAATACTAATGACTGTTGTAAGGCCTTTAATGTAATTTCTCTGATTGTCCAGCATGGCTTGACAAGCATAAATACGGCCAATAAATACTATCAGCTGTCACTTCATGTTCAAAATATGTTTGCTCATCAAAATCAAGCACAACAGACAGAATGCTTCTGTAATTTAAATTTAATTTGATTTTCTCTTTTGTTTTTATTTTATTTGTAGGCTTTTCATTATTTTTAGTAAATTGATGTATGTTAACTTTTAAACAAATGCCAGAGAGTACATGACATTAATTATTAAATAATTGGAAGCAAAATTTAAGCAAATGTGCCTGTATATGTAAATCGTACAATAACTTGTTTAAATAAATTAAAAATGGATTTTATTTTTTGGAAAATTTATTGAATAAATCGACCACAACAAAAACAACTAATGGGTGATTTTTTGCTATTATTCTTTTGGCAACACTGGTGTAAATAGCTCACGCATGTTTCGTGTTTTGTTTCACTGTCAAACATCTTCAGTTGGGTCTATAATTTTAGCCATTAATCGTCTTACAAACGAACAACGCTTGCAAATTATGGAATTTTATTATCAAAAGGCGTTCTCTGTTAAGAAAGTTCATCGCGCGCTTCTTCCATGGCCATTTTATAATCTGTTTAATCGACCCACTGAAGCGGCTATTCGGGCTATTGTGACTAAATTTCGCAACAAATTTACATTGAGTGGACATTAAACCACCAACACGCTTACGTAGAGTGCGAACTGAAGAAAATATCGCAGCTGTATCGGTGTCAGTGTTAATGATGACCATCAATTATTGATTCGTCACCGTTCACAGCAATTGGGCCTCTGTTACTCAACAACGTGGAAAATTTTGCGAAAGGATTTAGGTGTGCAGCCTTTCAAAATACATGCTGGTGCAAGAATTGAAGCCGAACGACCTACCGCAACGCAGAATTTTTGGTGAATGGGCTCTTGGAAAGTTGGCCGAAGATCCACTTCTTTATCGAAAAATTGTGTTCAGCGACGAAGCTCATTTTTGGCTCAATGGATACGTAAATAAGCAGAATTGTCGATTTTAGAGTGAAGATCAGCCAGAAGCTTTGCAAAAGCTACCAATGCATCCAGAAAAAGTCACAGTTTTGTAAGGTTTATGGGCTGGTGGCATCATTGGATCGTACTTCTTCAAAGATGCTGCGAATCGTAACGTAACTGTGAATGGTGAGCGCTACCGTGAGATGATATCCAACTTTTCTTTTGCCCAAAATGCAAGAGCTTGACTTGCATGGCATGTGGTTTCAACAAGACGGTGCCACATGCCACACAGCACGCGTAACAATGGCGAGTTATTGAGAGGCGAGTTTGGTGAACATTTTATTTCACGTTCGGTAGCGGTCAATTGGCCGCCTAGATCGTGCGATTTAACGCCTTTAGACTAGTTTTTGTGGGGCTATGTTAAAGCTCATGTCTCTACAGACAAGCCGCCCGCTTCCATTGACGCATTGGAAGACAACATTGAAGAATTTATTCATGAGATCCCGGCCGAAATGTTGGAAAGAGTATGCCAAAATTGGACGAAGCGGATGGACGATTTGAGGCGCAGTCGCGCTCAATATTTGCATGAAATAATCTTCATTATATGGACCGTACTATCGATTCAAATAAAGATTTTCTGAATTTTTCTGAATTTTATGTGCTTTTTTTGTTCCTATAGCTCTTAAAAAATCACCCGTTACATACAACTACACAACACTATTAAACTTTAATTTAATGATGAATAATTTTGGGGGAAAAATACGTTACAAAAAAATTTTTAAAATATTTTATTGTTATTTGTGTTGTTGCAGTACATTATTTAACATGACCATAAACATGATAAAATAATAACAATAACAACAACAACAATCATTAAACAAAAACGTTTATTTTTTTTTTGGAATTTGCGGGCGGGCAATCAATCAAAAAATATTGCCAGCCCAGGCAAGAATGTTTTCAAATTGGGTCAACAACAAATGAAATTGCCTTTTTTTTTGTTGTTGTTGATTTTTAATTTTAATTTGTTTAAAAACAAAATTTAAAAACCAAATTTGTTATTCATGTCTGCTTGGTTAATACAAACCGCATACCATGGAACAACTATTGCCTGTTATAGGCGGCTGTTTAATTTTCTAATTTTATGGACTTTGTTGTGGTGCTTCCAGTTACCATTCAGTTTTCATTTCTGCTTTGGAGTAGAGGAAGTAATGTTTTGAAATTTATTTTAATTTTATGTGGATGGAAATTGTTGTTGTATGTATGCTGTTGCACTCATTATTAATTGAATTCCGTATTATTTTGTACCTGATAAGAGATTTATATCGTGTGTGGTAATTGCAAATTCTTTATATGTATGTATGTAAGCCATGTATATGAACATTAAAATGAATGTTTTATTTCAATATAGTGCCAGAATATGCCACTCCATACATGCTTAAATATAGAAAGCATGGATTATATAAAGGCGTGGATTTAAATGGGATATATTGGCTTAAAGGGCGAATGAAATGGAATGAATGAAATGAATACATACATACATAATTGGCCACTACAACCCTTCAGTCAGGATTACGGCCTAGCTTCTCATACCACTCATGTTGTGTGCGTTAATTTTATACGTGAGTGGCTGGATCTACAATTTAACATCGACTCCGAACGACAGATTTTTGAGAAACTTTTCATGGCAGATTTATTTACTCTCAGAGTTTTTGCCAGAAATCTGCTGAGAGGAAGTCGCCGAAGAAATATTTTTTTTCATATTTCGTTTTGATGTTTGACCTCGGATACGAACCCGGACTTTACCTCTAAGAAGCCAACACACTACCTACTAGACTACGGCGACTTAAGGAATTTTTTATGGAAATTTTTTTTATTTACTCTCAGAGTTTTTGCCAGAAATCTGCTGAATTCCAGATATCTGAAACGAGGTTTGACCTCATGACCGCATATATAGTAATCTAGAAAACGACGACTACTCGGCATGCTGGTTAAGATATCAAGAGCTTAGATATGCCAGGAGTTCAAACAATATAATCTCCTAATCCTTGTTCTGTTGGATGTAACAGCCCCTAAACTAGCCGATTACATTAGATTTATTGGCTCTGATAATCAACATGGAATCTTTAAATGCAGCGGTGAAAAGTATTTTTTTATTAAGGAAGGCCAGGATTACAGTCAGTCAGTGATAGGATCTGACTTTTACGAATTTGTGGTAAGGAAAATAAAATATTGCAGTGGGCAGTAGGGTACAGAAAACAGAAATATGGAATGTTTTATGACACCTCATTTGTAAATTTTCTCTCTCCTCTATATCCGCTCAATATGGCACGAGTAACAAATAAGTTGGCAAATACAAGTATAAAAATGTGTACGCCATTGTGCTTGCTCTGATGATTCGTGTATCGGAATGTTGTAAAGAATAATATGGGGATTTCAAAGCAACCTAAAGGAACACGTCCATTCTATCAGACGTCTTGTCATAAACACATGGATAGGGGTACAAAGGAAGATAATGTGCATTTTGTAGCCGTACATGTTCAACAAAGAATCTTTATGAGCTGCAACACGACAAAAACACATAATCTTAACCTATTAATGCCCGAATTACTTTTTTTCTAACGATTACCGTTTTGTTTTTTTTACTCAATTTCATCTCAGAGCATAAAAACTAAGGCAACCTCTGCTGGCAACTTAAGTTGCCACTGGGCACTAATGGGCTAATAATACAATGTAGTTGTTGTAGGTCACCGTGGTCTATAAGGTAGTGTGTTGGCTTATTAGATGCGAGGCCAAGGCTCAAACACCGGGTCACACATCTCCAATAAAACGATGTTTTAACATTTCTTAGGCGACTTTCTCTCAGCGGATTTCTGGCAAAAACTCTGAGAGTAAATAAAAACAATTATGTACTATGTAAAGTTTCTAAAAAAATCTTTCGGAGTCGAACATTGAACTCTAAGCCTCTTCACTCATGCATAAAATTGGCGCCACAACATAACAATTCAGTCAACATTACGATCTAGCTTCTCACACTACTTCTGATGCGTGCGTTAATTTTTATACATGAGAGGCGAGATCTCCAGTTTAAAGTCGACGCCGAACGACAGATTTTTGAAAAGCTTTTTAATGCAATTTTAAATACTTTCAGAGTTTTTGCCAGAAATCTGCTGAGAGGGGGTTTGAACCGTGGCCTCACGTATAATTTGCCTACACACTACCTACTACATGCTCTACGGGGATTTGATCGATTATATTAGAAAACGTTCTGGTCAATTTAATATTCCACCAATCCTGAATTGTAATAAAAATGGGTCCGTCATTGATTGGGCAGCGTGGAAATAATGTATTCGATTGGGTCCATAATAAAACTGATAACGTAAGAGAGATTTCGATGAAAGTAATTATCCTTGTCTATTTGCTTCAACCTGAAACCAAAAGAACCAAGGCACTGTATATACAATGTAAATCAATTCAATTTAATTTAATTTGTTGTTTAATTTAATCATAAATTTCATGAGTTATTAACTTAAATGATTGCAGGCTATTTTTGTATTCAAAAAAGGCTATTGACCGTTTGCTTTATTTAAATAAATTAATAATGCATTCAAAATTTATGCCAATTTTAAATTTTTAGTTACAGGAATAATATTAACAAAACGCGCTTAACTAATATCCCCTTTGGCACTGACTAGACTAATCCCATACCGTCTTTGCCTATTTTGTATTTCAATTATTCAATTAAAATTCAAATTTACAACTTTCGAGACCCTAATCAGATGCCCCCACTTAAATAAAATAAATGTAAGCAACGCTATGTGTTCGTATTAAACAGCGACAACAACCATAATAATTAAAAAATAACAAAAACATAATCATGATGACAAGTGCGAACATTCTCATAATCACTGACCAAATAAAATAAATAAACACAAGAGCAATGGAAAGCAAAAAAAAAGCAGAAAAAAGGACTCCGTTAACCCAAAACAAACCCCAACCACAATCCAAAAGCAGTTCACATTTTATTTTTTTACATTCAAAATACAATAAAATTGTAACATAACAATATAACATACACACATATTAACAATTTATACACACACATAGCCATACTCACGTTTACAGAGGGAAATGAATACGTTTCAAGGGAAGAGCATAATTTACCATAATTTTCAAGAGAATTTAAAATAATGAAACGCAAAACAAAAAAAAACAACAACAGCATTATCTATCTCTCTCTCTCACCCACACCCACACAAGCAACAAAAGGTTGTTAAACTATATTACTCTCACTGCCTTTACTATGGCTCACGTACATTAACAATTTACACAACTACACGACCGTTAAAGTAGTAACAATAACAACAGCAACGCCAACAACACGCACATAAAATTAACATTGACAATATGGTGGTGGTACTGCATGCATATTAAATATCCACACACAGAGACAAAAAAAAGGAAATATTTTACCCGTAGTAAACACAAATTGTAAGAGAGAAAATGAAAAATTTAAAAAACAATTCTTTTGTTTTTTTTTGTGATATTTTCTGCCATTTTCTCATTTATTTAATTAAATTTGATGAGGCGATTTTTAGGCCACTTAATGGTTTAAATTTTTATGTCGTTAAATAATTTGCGTTTATTTAATCAATACATACATACACATGTACATTAAGGGGCCGCCAAATAACTTTTTTTTTTTATTTGAAAGTACAATCCTTCCGGTTAATAATGGAAAATAATTTCATTCAAATGGCTGCCTCGGCTGGCCATGCAATAGCCTACACCAGAAGATGCCGATTTTGGCGAAAAAAAATCATCTTTTCAGATGAGGCTCATTTTGATCTTGGCGGGTATGTAAACAAGCAAAATTGTCGCATTTGGGGCACAGAAAACCCGCACGTATACATTGAAAAGCCGACGCACCCGAAACGAGTCACTGTTTGGTGCAGATTTTGGTCCAGAGCCATAATTGGGCCATTTTTCTTCGAAAATGAGCAAGGAGTGGCCGTTATAGTCAATGGCGATCGTTATCGGGCCATGTTGAACTAATTTTTGTTCACAAAAATTGAAGAGGAGGATATTGGCAACATTTGGTTTCAACAGGACGGCGCTACGTGCCACACAGCCGAAGCTACACTCGATGTTTTGCGCTCTGTTTTTGAAGATCGCATTATCAGCCGCAGTGCTGATGTCGTTTGTCCACCTCGGAGCTGCGATTTGTCACCGTTGGACTATTATTTGTGGGGTGCCGTCAAAAGTAAGTGTTACGCCGACAAGCCGGAGACAATTGACACTTTAAAGGACAATATTCGTGAAGCCATTGGTGAAATACAGCTGCACACAATCGATAATGTGCTTAAAAATTGTACCGATCGTGTAGGCTACTGCATGGCCAGCCCATTTGAATGAAATTATTTTCCATTATTAACCGGAAGGATTGTACTTTCAAATAAAAAAGAAACTTGAGAAAATAGTCCAGTAGTTTTTTTTTAAAGCCTTTTCAATAAAAAATGTTATTTGGCGGACCCTTTACACATTTAATCAATACATACATACATGTTATGGCGTCAATTAGAAGCGTAGTGCAATATAAAGAAATTCATTGGTTTTTCTAAAGACGGACTAGGTAATCTATAGCTGGCATTATATTAGTCTAGGTAAAGCCTGTAAAGGTAAAGACTAGAATACGAAAGAATTTTATACAATTTTGGGATTGCTTGGCTCAAAAGAGAGAGAGAGACAGAGAGTAAATTGTCCATATTTCATATTTTTTCTTTGAAAAATGCTTCCCAATTACGTTCGATTAAACCGAAAAGATCGAACACTGCGTCCATTGATCCCCGCTTTAAATGATTGCTTCGCTGAAGTAACCTTTTCTATTCAAAATACTTGGTCGAGGCTTGATATCAAAATCATCGCCAACTAGCAAGGCAACCGGAGCAAGGCATCTGCACCAATGCCTAACAGTGCTCATATTTTCATGCCATACAGATGAACAGGGAGACTGAACGGCTTTTAGAACTTTAGTTCCGTTAAGAGAGGTCCTGCTGCTCAATTGACCATTGACACTTAAATAGCACTTATTTGAACAAGATATTTTACTCTTAATCGGGGTTATCATAGAAACCATGTTGGTTTTCGTGATTGTCGTTTTTGAAAAACAATGTTGGTTTCATTTGGTGTCATGAAACCAAGTTGGTTTCGTTAATTTCGAACGTAATTTAAAACCAATGTTCGAATCAGCTGTTTTGATAAAAATTGATAAACAAAAATACCAAAATACTTATAAAAAGAAAATTGTGTTAAAAATTGAAATTATTTATGTTAAGGAATAAATACAAAGTCAACGGCAATTCCTATTATTAAGAGAAAAGCGATCAGATAGAGTGAGGAGAAGAATTCTGAGAGTTTGTAGCAATCCATGGAGCTGCCGGAGGCAAGTATGTTGTTTTTTAGTCAGGAGGAAGTTTCTTGTACTCAAATATATTTGACTATATTTTACAGATTTGTTTCTAATTATCGCTTAAACAACGAAGCATTTCGTATGGTACTTAATGCTCTTAAAGAACATTTATCGCGATTTAAAATTCTTCTGATTTTGCAACTTGCTGCAAAATTTCGCTTTTTAGTAGAAGGGTTAGAACAAAGATCAGTCGGGAACGATTTATTTATAAGCCTTGGTAGGAGTACAGTATCAGATGTTTTGACTGGAGTGATACATTTACCGGCAGTGGGTCCAGCTGAAAATGAATGGAAATTAAAAACGTATGTCAAGTGACAATTTCTCCAACAAATATAAAACCCCTTCAATAATTTGCTGCATCGATGGGACTCATCGATGGGACGAGCATTTATAATTACAACGAAAACGATATCCTTTCGATATGATCAATCTATATTCTGTGCGAAAGGATGTCCGCTTCCTTTTTTCTTTGATTTCTTTGCATTTCCCATAGGAGACAGGGCTAAAACATTTAATATGAAGTTTATCCTGTGAATACAAAAAAAAAAAAAAAGTAAACTCTAATAGCCATGTCGTTCTTAAAAGGTTGTCCTTTAGAAGCATTATTAAGGGGACTGAAGCCCTTATGTTAACATTTTATTCGAATTTTATTCGCACACTTAAGTCATTACACCACGTCTGCGAGTTAATGTATTGGATGTAAGTGAGATGAACTTTGCTAATTGAGTTCTGCTCTTATACAGAAGGTGATTTGACTGAATTGCTACATAGTCGTAGATAATATTAAAATAATAAGACTTCCAAAGCTATAAACATTTTAGTGTCAGTAATATCAATTTAAGATAAAAAAATACAGTGTACTGCTGTTCATACATACATAATTGGTCATTACAACCCTTCAGTCAGGATTACGACCTAGTTTCTCACACCACTTATGTTGTGTGTGTTAATTTTATACATGAGTGGCGGGATCTACAGTTTAAAGTCGACTCCGAACGACAGATTTTTGAGAAACTTTTCATGGCAATTTTATTTACTCTCAGAGTTCTTGCCAGAAATCTGCTGAGAGGAAGACGCCGAAGAAATAATTTTTGTATTTTATTTGATGTCTGGCCTGGGGCTCGAACCCTGGCTTTTCGTCTAATAAGCCAACACACTACCTACTAGACCACGGCGACTGCTGTTCATACTGTTACATAAATCGAAACGACCTAATATCGTTTAATAATAAAAACGATAAACAATAGTTACCAGCTACACTAATACAAATACACACTAACACTAAGAATACAATGAACGTGTTGATTATCTAAAGCTGCGCACACACATATGTACGACGAACCTGGTTGCGCCTGGTACCAACAATAACATATATGTGACAAAAAGGGATAGACAACATAAGCAAAGTACACAAACAACAATGTATTAGCAATAGGGCTCTCGAGAAGGCGAGACCACGAATCTTCCACTTCAAGAATGTTCGTTAGACTGGTTGTGTCGGACTATAAAAGGGCTGGACAAAGCAGGCAGCAGTCAGTAAGAATTCAGTCAAAACTAGTCGTGGTTGTAAAGCGAATAGTTGTGTGATAAGAACTAGTAAAGTGAATGAGCAGATTATTATTGTTGTATCGCTAAGTTGTATACGGTGGCACACAAAAGTAGTGTAAATAATAAAGAGAGTTTAACTGAAATTAAACACATATTTGTTTTCACTTCGTTTGCAATTAACGAACTCATATTTAAACGTTTTTAAAAAGGTAAGAACGTAACAATACTCTTAGATTTACATTTAAATTTGTCGTTTTTAACCTCAATTTTTTTACCTCTACCTCTGAGCGAAAACATGCTTGACTGCTTTTGAAATTTGAAATGAAAATGATTTGACTTTTTTTATTTACTTTGTATTTGAATTTTTCTTTAAAACAGTTTTCCTTGTTTCCCAGCCAAATACTACTTAAAATCACTTTAAAATATTCATCTGTTTTATATCAGTCGCGTATTAAATTTCATTATTTAATCAGCCTTGAAATGCGATTCGCATATTTTTTAATTTTCAATGACCGTTCCACGAGGAATAACTATTATTTGGGAAGATTGTGCTCCTTATCATTTGCTAAAAAAAATCACACTTAAATTGTTAACATCTGGTTATTAATTTCTATTTTTATTGCATTAATTTTGGCTGTCAAAATGTCCTACAAAAGAAAAAGAAAAAAAATTTAAATTGAAATTCATACACTTTCTGTGCCTGTGTTTCCATAAAATTTTTTTGTTATTTTCTTTCGCAGGCACTTAATTTCTTTTTTCCTCTGCCACTCTCTATTATATTTTCAGTTTCAATGTTTTTTTGCTTTGAACAGAGAGGTGTTGGTTCATACTGTTTTTCAATTATCACGCTTAATATGCTCTTTTGAAAATCCAAACAAACGACTGACTCCTCTCTTCTGGTACTACCACTACTGCCCCCACTTGCCCAATTATCCTGCTCATGATTATGAAATTATAAAATAAAAAAGCGAAAAGCAACAAGAGCAACAGCAGCAGCGGCAATAGCAACAAATTTTCATTTTAATAAACTTAATTTGTCGGCCATTCATGAATGTCCGGCCTTGTTGTTCGCACGGTGTTGCTCTTTCTTTTTTTATTTTGAAAGTGATTTTTTTTTTCAATTGTTAATCGTTTATTTTCGTCTTCTTTTGACGTTATTATAGCTGTTGTTGTTGTTTCTTTTTTTTCGTTTAACGTCCTTGTAATGATTTAACAATTGTTGTTTTGTTTTTTTGTGTGTGTTTAATTTTAACATTCTTTTGTTGCAGAGAAACACAACAAATAACCGGAGAATAAAAGACATGACCAACAGAAGACACACGCACACTTATGTACATTCATTCGTTCGTTCATTCATTCATTTGCTGACATAATAAACGACGGAAACATTTCATTACATCGTATTAATCTGTGTCTGTGTTAATATACAGAAATTAAATACAAAAGAAAAGAACAGCAACAGCAACATGAATCAGATGGAAATAGACAAATAGAGTCATGCAGTAATGACCCTGTGCTTCTTCATTTGGTACTTTATTAAACTCACACGTACTTTATTACGTATTTGTATTGGAAAGAATAAAAAGAAGAAATAAAACCGATTAAGTAGCCCGCTGGAGTAAAAACAATGTTAAGCTTGACTTGTACACCTCCGGGTACTGTACTTATCTTAATTGACAAGTACACGTCCTCTAACCGAACCTAACCTTGACTTGTACACCTACTTATATGCTTACATTGAATATAGAAGAGTTATTAGAGCCTTGTCTAGCAGGTAGAGTGTTGGCTTATTACACATAAGGTTCAATCCCTAGGTCAGTAATTTCCAAAAAAACTAAGTATAAAAAATATTTCTTCGGCGACATCATTTCAGCAGATTTATCGCAAAAGCCCTGAGAGTAAAATAAAAATTGTCATGAAAATGTTTCTCAAAAATCTTTCATTCGGAATCGACTTTAAACTGTAGGTCCCGCCACTCATGTATAAAATTAACACATACAACACAAGCGGTGTGAGAAGCTAGTTCGTAACCCTGATGTATTGCGGCATTGTCTATAGGATTGGAATAATCCTTAAGTGCTGGTTGCTGGCCAATTATTACTGCCTTCGTCGTCTACAGGGCCCAGATTCAACCGCATAACAAGCCACCAAACAACTCCACATCCTTTGGCTTCATAACTACATTCAAAGTAACACTTCTAATACCTTTAAGTACTGCGATCGACGGTTACTTTTATTTTCATGCACTATGAGATAATTCTTTTTCTATATACAGATTAAATAACATCTTTAAAATGTACATACTTACAATCCAATAGGGAGCACATGATCAAATGCTATCATGAGCTCCTAGGCTACTTGAGTGTTTTATGCACCATATCAGTGGCTGAAACCCTGTTTGCTTCGCTCTCAAATCTATTGAGATTATGAGGCTATAAGGCAGTTGAAGCTTCTTAGAATTGTTATTTCCCTCTAATTAGCCCACTCTTATCAATCTGTTTTTTTCGGCAATGATACTTTTGTCAAGCTTACCTAACAAACCACATAAGTCCATACATACCTTAACGGATTATGATTCTAGCACTCACAGTAGCTCGACTTTTAGCAGCTCTGGTGGGAATCCATTACATACAGCTGTTTTACAATACAGACTCAGATGCCATACTCAACTGCATATTGAATTGTGTTTGTTTTTCGTGAAAGAAGAATAAAAAAATTACAACACTGTGAACTTTTATAGAAATTTACTCCGTTTTTTGTTTGGCAATACTTACTTAATTCGTCATTACAATCCTTTAGTCAGGACTACAACCTATTTTCCAGTGAAAGACAATTCAAACAGATCCTACATGTAGTAGGCACCCAGTTGCCTCTTTCTCCTCCGACCAATTGTCGGGCATTTGCACAGTAGGTGAAGAACAATCTCATCCTCTTCCTCATCCCTGCAGCTTTTGCAAAAATCATTTGCAAGGTCTACAAGATCAATACGCCTCGCATGCGTTCCTGTATACCTTTTTAAAAACGTTTAAAATATAAGATCGTAGATTGCTAATAAAATAAAATTAAATTTGTGTTCTTAGTTTTAATTAAAATCCTTTACTATTTGCACAATTCACAACTTGATGTATACAACAATAAAAGCTTTGTTTGCTATTCTTCTGTTTACATACATACACAATAACAATTACTAGACAATTATTGTAACGGAGATCTTCAAGCCACGATTACTCTCGTGAAACATACCGCGCCTTAACACAAAACTGACCGGACTTTTTCTAACCCACTCGTCTGCTTTGACTTGCCTTTTATATGGCAGAGCAAACAGTCTGATGAATGTTCTTGAAGGCGAACGTTCATGACTTCTCCTGCTTGAAATCTCTATAATCGTGGTTTACGTTTATTATTGTAGTTCCAGAAAACTCAATAATTTTAGAAATGCTTTACAACAAGAGATATACATACTTCAGTCAGGACTACGACCTAGTTTCTGGCACCACTTATGTTGTTAATTTTATACATGGGTAGCGGGACCTACAGTTTAAAGTCGACTCCGAACGACAGATTTTTGAGAAACTTTTCATCGCAATTTTATAAACTCTCAGAGTTTTTGCCAGAAATCTGATATTGTTATTTTCGTTTTGATGTCTGGCCTGGGGCTCTTTAGTAGTGTAGTGTTGTTAGTATATTTTTGTTTACTTGTTTACCATTTTTTTATGCTGGCATTTGTTGTTATATGTCGCTGTACGATAATTTGTAAACAAGTTAATTGTTTTGTTTTTGTTTATAATTTTAATGTTAAACAAAAGTATCTAAATTTTTGCATTTTCGTAACAATACAATGATCCGTAATAACCCCGATAACAGTACTGAACCTACTTCTCTGTTTAAAATCAAATTTCATAAGAAAGTTTTAAGCAACGGCTTCTCTAGACTATATTGTTACCAAATTTGTATTGAATCCTGTTTTCCTCATGAAAGAAAGAAATGTACCTTTCGGTTGAAAGCTATGTACTTGTTAATAAAAGTATGCATAAGAAATATTTTACATTTTTATTGTTATTGTTGCTCAACCCCCTTTTTAAGAGTATGCTACGCCCAACAGGATATTGAATTAATGGCTGCTACTTTTACTGTTTAAAGTATTTTTTATATGAAGTCTTCAGTTTTAATTTATTTCATAATATTTATTTTAATTAAATATGCGCTCTGTGTCCAGCCATTCATTCACTCATTCATACATTTATTCATTAATACAATCATTTAAGAACTATATCGGGCTGTTCTACTGGCCCCTGTGTATGTATGTTTTATAAAAATTTTTATTAATTGAAATTAATTTAATTTATTTCCAGATTCTTTTTTCCTTTACCATCATATTCATTAAAACATTAATTTCCACAAGTATTGTTGTATTGTTGTCAACGTGTCAACGCATCGGTTTCATTATGTTTCGTATGGCATTGTATTGCTGCTCACTTCATTTTATTCGGCCTGTTATGAACAGCTCAGCTATAATGGGGAAAATGGCAGCAAGTTCAGTACGCACACATAGCATATCCCGTCATGATTTAAGTGTGTGTGTGGAATAAAAGCTTAAAGCTTATGCTCAGGCTAAACTGACGTTATTGGCCATTTATTATATAAACTTGTATTGTATTGTTGCTGATTTCTCTCTCTCTCTCCCCCTCATTCTGTTGCTGTTTGTGGGTTTAAGTGTCCAAATAAAATGTCACGTAGCCGATGAATTAAAATCAAGTCAGCCAGGCCATTGATTCAGAGGCAGGCTAACGAACATTTCCCAAGCAAAAGGCCAGTCAGCCATGTTGAAATGATTTATTTGATGACAGACAAATGACGTATCGCCTGTTTTGCTTTGCCTTTGGTTTCTTCATCTTTGCAGCAGCTTTGCAACTGAAAATGGCTGAAACATCATAAATTCCTCTCCGGGCCCTTTTGTCATTACTTTCCTTAACTTGCCAGACTTTTGGTCGTTAGTAGACGATTAAGAGGTCAATAAAATGCCATTTGAGTTAAACAAACATGTTAACGAGTCACTGAAGAAACACCAGTCAAGTGGTGGTGAAAAGACCGAGAGAGAAACAATACTGAGCCTCCTTGGGTTTCATGTGAAGGAAATGGAAAATTATAAGAAGACATTGTTGTTAAATTGTTATTTATTTCAATTGAATTGATTTAAATTTATTGACATTATTTTTCCTTTTTTGTTTGTTTCTTTTCTTTCATTCTTTCTTTCTCTCTGTGTAAGGATTTCCTTCAATTTGGCGACAGACAGACAAGACAAGTCACTGTTCGTGACTATAAGGCCATAAAAAGTATTTCAAAGCAATTCGAACGCATTTATTATCCTCTGGCCGTAAGGCGTCCGCTAGAGTGGGAGAGCATGGGCTGGTTTCAATTTAAATTCATTAAATAATTTCATTTAAAAGTGCGATTAATTAAAAACAATCAGGGATTAAATGGCTTTCATATTTTATAAGGAAATAAAAATTAATTGAAAGCCATTCAAGCGGATATTTATTTAATACAATGAAAAAGAAAAAGAGATTTAATTCGTTGAGTATTAATTTTGTTTTGTAAATAAGCTTGTAATGCACAGAAAATGTAAATTTTTTAATAAGTTTTTAAACAAAAAAACATGGAACCATTGAAATCAGTGTGTAGCACTGCCAGTAACAAACGGAGTAAATTTAAATTAAATTGATTACTTGATTACATCAAAAAGTCAAAGTAGTCTAGTAGATAGCACAGACATTTCGAACAAAACGAAATAAAAAAAAAATAGTTTTTTTGTTGAATTCTTCGCCATTAAGCCTACAATCCCTATTCCGAACAAGTGCCCGGTAAAATCTCTTATACTCTTCTTACGTTTTTACCTTTTAAAAACGTTTAAAATATGAGCTCGTAGATTGCAAATAAAATAAAAATAAATTTGTGTTTAGTTTTAATTAAAATTCTCTATTATTCGCACTCAATTCTGTGTGCCACTGTTCGCAACTTTATGTAAACAACAACAATTGCTTTTCTTTGTTATTCCTCTGTTTATATCCTTTGCATAAATAATAACAATTACTAAACAATTATACGACACATCTTTGTAACGGAGATCTTCAAACCACAATTACTCTCTTCAAACGCAACGCGGCTTCACACAAGACTGATTGAACTTCACTAACTCACTCGCCTTGCCTTTTATATGGCAGGATAAATGTCTGATGAATGTTGAATTGAATTGAATTGGTGAAGTCACCGTAGTCTAGTAGGTAGTGTGTTAGCTAATTAGACGTAAGGCCACGGTTCAAACTCCAGGTCAGACATCAAAACGAAAATATGAAAAAATATTTCTTTGATGACTTCCTCTCAGCAGATTTCTGGCAAAAACTCTGAGAGTAAATAAAATTGTCATGAAAAGTTTCTCAAAAATCTGTCGATTGGAGTCGACTTTCAACTGTAGGTCCCACCACTCATGTACAAAATTAACACACACAACATAAGTGGTGTGAGAAACTAGGACGTTGTACAATGAGTCAATTCGACTTCCGGGTACTGCTCTTGTCTTAATTGAGAAGTAAACGTCCTCTAACCTAACCTAACCTAACCTTTGTAACGGAGATCTTCAAATACACCGAGTCTTCACACAAGACTGACTGAACTTCACAAACTCACTCGCCTGCTTTGCCTTGCCTTTTATATGGCAGGATAAATGTCTGATAAATGTTCTGGAAGGCGAATGTTCGTGTCTTCGTCATTATTCAGTCATTATTGTTGTTTGTGTATTTTGTTTACCTTTATTCTTGTGGTGTTTGTTGTTGCATTTTTGTTTACTTTTTTATCATTTTTATGCTAGTGTTTGTTGTTGCATTTTTGTTTACTTGTTTACCATTTTTTTATGCTTGTTGTATTTTTGTTTACTGGTTTACCATTTTAATATTAAGGGATGTAAAAACAAAACACCAATATCTAGATTCTTCATTTTCGTAACAATATTATCAAACCCAGGAGTGGAATATTCCTTCATTTTATCCTTCTAGTAAATGGTGCTACTGTGGTTTTACTCGGCTTTATCTTCAATGCCACCACAAGACGTTGTTGAATGACATCACATAGAGTCGCTTCAAAATTGACTCCAGCCATTTGAGCCATGCAACATGCCTATGAGTAATGAACAGAAAGTTATTTTAAAAGGAACTCCATACGTCGGTCTGGTGCAAATCAGGGCTCGTACGCGAGTGTAAGGAGTTGTTAAGGACCAGATCGAATCCATCTATGCTGGGTTCCGTGTTATAGAGGAATTCTCGGTAATGTGACGGCGAATGCTGTCGCTAGATTAGGTTCACTTTCTGAGGGCGATGTGATAGTTGGTCCTGATACCCCAATCTGCCACCTCTACCGCCGTTGGGGGAATGGATCGAGTTTCTAGCTGTCTATGGCCTGATATAGACAGTATAAGAACAGGTTGGCTGCTGGGCTTGGATAAGGCCAATTAAAGGTCAGTTATTGGGTTTAATACTGGGCACTGCGAGATTAGATTGCTGACAAGGATCTGGAACAGATCCCAGTCGGACTATTGCGGGGTGTGTTGCAATAAGAAGGAGTTGAAGACTATCGAATACCTTCTCTGTAACTGTCCCGCCCTTAGTAGGTTGAGGTTGAATACCGTTGGTAGGTGATTCTTTGGGGGTTTGAATATTTTGTCATTAAGGCTCTTCATAGATTCGTTATTATTTTGAGTTGGTTGAGAAGTGCTAGGGCTTCAACGGTGTAGTCGCGCTCTTTTCTGTGTTTGTGGTCTGTTTCTTATTCTCCCTTTCCTACTTAATCTTCTTTTCGCTATCTCCTCTATTATCCCCTCTCCTTTAGCACTTAGTACATTGGGTCAACTTGACCTCCGAGTATTGTACTTCTCTCAATTGGCAAGTACACGTCTTCTAACCCAACCTAACCTAACTCCATGCGATATGAGCACTGTAATACATTCAATTACTCCATTACCATTAAGAAACTTTCAGGAGCCGAAATAGGAAAATTCAGAAAAAAGTTGGCTGAATGCATCAAAGACAGAAATCCATTAAATAAATATTTTTTTAAACTTTTTGATTTCTATTTTTCCATCAACATTTATTCCTTACGCGGAAATCAATAAAAAAAATTCAATAATTTTAAATCAAAAAAAATTTAAAAAAATTCTTCTACCATACCCCATAAGCCATAACCAATTTTTTGTTTGTTTTAACAACACAAATTTGAAATTCAATTCGATTTCGATTAACAAGAAAAAACAAAAAATAAAAGAAAAATTGCCTCTGAGGTATGTATGTATGTACATATGTATGAAATGTATAAATAAATCGTATGTAATTGAAATTTATTTGATAACCGTTTGATCACCACCCAGACGTATGAGTTACATGAGTTGAGTTACACTAACAGTCGTCAATGCTTCATAAATAATAAATTAATCATACGCCGTGACATATAATTTGTATCATAAAAATGAATTTATTGGGGGAAGGAAGGGAGGTAAGCCAAAGAAAATATTAACAAAACAAAACACATGTGTACCGAAGTATTTCTTATTTTTTCTTGTTTTTCTTTTTCAGTCTGCTGTGTTGTCATGTTGCTGTGTTATTGTTGCAAATAACAAATTGTTTAATAAAAAGCCGAAATTGCAAGTAAAAGGAAGAAGTAGTGTGGGTATGGGTGTGGGTGTAGACGAATTGATGTTGTGTATTGACTTATAGAGCCTACGAACATGTGAGTTGCTACCAACATTGTAATAACGACACTAATTCGAACAAAGTTTAGTTGCTGCAGGCAATACTTTTGCTTTTTATTTAATTTTGTTGTTGAAAATCTCTTAATTTTCTCTAAATTTCGTATGTATATTGTTACGTTATTACCTTTACAAAATTTTTAAAATACGAGCTCGTAGATTGCAAATGGAATAAAAATAAATTTGTGTTTAGTTTTAATTAAAATTCTTTATTATTCGCACAATTCTGTGTGCCACCGTTCACAACTTGATGTAAACAACAACAATTGGTTTTTTTTTTGTTATTCCTCTGTTTATATCCTCCACATATACAACAGCAATTAATAGTCAACGGTTCGACAGATCTTTGTAATGGCGATCTTCGGACAACAATTAATCTCTTCAGACGCACCGCGTCTTCACACAAGACTGACTGAAGTTCAATAACTCACTAACTTGCTTTGTCATTCCTTTTATAAGGCAAAGTACACCGTCTGATGAATGTTCTTGAAGGCGAACGTTCATGACTTTGCCTTCTCGAAATCTCTACAAATGTAAACATCTTTGTTTACATTTATTATTGTAGTGTTGTTGGTGTTATATTAAGCAGTACGATAATTTGTAAACAGGTTTGTTTACTGCTTTGTTTTGTTTTTGTAGCTTTTGTTTAAAATTTTAATGTTAAGCGACGTAAAAGCGAAGCACCAGTATCTAGTATCGTAACAATATATTGTATACTCAAACAGAAGCATACAGTGAGTATCAAAAGAAACTGTACACTATGGAGAAATTCGAACAATCACTAATCGCAACTTTTAGCACTTAAGAAGAGTGCCCGAATATTTTTTCGATAAATTTTTTCAATTTTAAAAACTGGCAATGTATCAATTTTAATATAAAAATAACGGTTATTTATTAATATATATATATTTTTCAACGTACAGTTTCTTTTGAGGCTCACTGTACGTTCTGTTAAGGTTATTTCTATCATAATTATTGTCATCTAGGACCCTAGGGTCATCTGTTCAGGCAAGGCACTTTGCTTTTAAAAATCATCTTCTACGATTAGTCCAAATTCGGATGAGAGGGTACGTGAACAGAAAAAATCATCGCATTTTTGACGTTATCAATTAACGTGACATCCAATAGCGTCCAATGCACACAAGCCGCAGCGGTCCTCACAGACGGTACAACCCATGACATGGATGACAACTTCAACTTGATTTATGCGCCAAAATCGCCGTAGTCTAGTAAGTAGTGTGCTGGCTTATTAGATAAGAGCCTGTAGTTGAAATTTTAGCTCAGATATATTTCTTCGGTGACTTCTTCTCAGTAGTCGTCTGGCAAAGACCCTGACAATAAATAAAATTGCCATGAAAAGTTTCTCAAAAATCTGTTGTTCAAACCACACGGTTCAGGCATCTCCAACTAAACGACGTTTGAAAAAATATTTCAGCAGATTTCTGGCAAAAAGTCCGAGTAAAATTGCTATTAATTTTTTTTTCAAAAATCCTACCATTAGGAGTCGAGTTTAAACTGTAGGTCAGGCCATCCATGGATAAAATTAACACACGCAACATGGGTGGTATGAGAAACTAGGTTGTAATCCTGACTAAAGGTATGTAATAATCAATTAAGTAAGTTATGCGCCAGGGTCAAGGTAAATTGGATATTTCGGATGCGGTCTATCTAGAGAATCCTTTTGAATTTCATTTTTTATTCCTCTAGCTTGTGTGTAAATCTGCTCCTTAGAAGCATTGTTCATTCAATATTTTTTGTTTTGTTCCTTACAACTGGAGTCCGTATTGACACCTCTCGTTGTATTACACACTTTTGCCTAATTTTACCAACAAAAGTTTAATATTTCTTACAAAGAATATCATTTTAAATCAAAATTGCAAACTACATGTGGGGTGTATATTTAATGCTAAAAATAAATTTTCAATAAAAGCGTTCATAAAATAAATATAATTTTCCTGGAATTGAAATGAAAATTACTTCGTAAGTTAATATTTTTCTTTTTCTTCTTTTGTAAACAAATACTGTCTGTGTGATAAATTTGCCTGCCTAATAAGGCAACGTTTTAAAAAGAAAATCGAAAAAAATTATTTTCTTTTTTGTTAACATTTATCCTCCCCTGTTATGGAAATGAAAGTGATATTGAATATTGTAACCCATTGAATAGGTCAAGGTAATCTTGAACAAAGTAAAGGTATTTGATACAGAGATGCAGAGTAAATGTGGATGTTTATTACTGGCATTTCAAACTCATTACTGCAATGTTTGTTGCTGTTTCCGTGACAAAATTTTAACTTAAAAAAGGGGAACAAAATGAAAACTTTTTAGGCTTTGTTTTTACAACAAGTATTAATTTGATATCAAATTGGTACTCAGAATTGAAAATCAGATATTTTTGTTGCACAATTTTTCTTTACATATTCATTGGAGTTATGGGTGAATTTTTTTTCTTTCGCATTCATCGTAACGATTCTCTGTTGGACGGTTACGATATTAAAGCATGATATTTTCAGGAGAAAATATTCACAGCTGAAGTGAAGTAATTGATGTTTGATTGATTAAGAGGCTTCTTTTCTACATCAAGTACTCCATATAGATGGCCTAGAGAAGAAACCATTAACAAGGATAACCATAATATTGTTACGAAAATGAAAAATCTAGATACTGGCGTTTTGCTTTTACATCGCTTGACATTAAAATTATAAACAAAAGCTACAAAAAACAAAACAGTTCAGTAAACAACCCGGTTTACAAATTATCGTACTGCTTAACAAAACAACAAACACCCGCATAAAAAAATGGTAAACAAGTAAACAAAAATCCACAAACAAAACTACAAGAATAAATGTAAACAACGAGGATTACATACTATATATAGAGATTTCGAGAAGCCGAAGTCACGACCACGTATTTCACCAATGGCTTCACGAATATTGTCCTTTAAAGCGTCAATTGTGGTTTGTCGGCGTAACACTTATCTTTGACGGCACTCCACAAATAATAGTCCAACGGTGTCAAATTGCAGCCCCGAGGTGGCCAAACGACATCAGCTCTGCAGCTGATAATGCGATCTTCAAAAACAGGGCGCAAAACATCGAGTGTATCTTCGGCTGTGTGGCACGTAGCGCCGTCCTGTTGAAACCAAATGCTGCCAATATCTTCGTCTTCAATTTTTGTGAACAAACATTCGTTCAACATGGCCCGATAACGATCGCCATTAACTGTAACGGCCACTCCTTGCTCATTTTCGAATAAAAATGGCTCAATTATGCCTGTGGACCAAAATTCGCACCAAACAGTGACTCGTTTTGGGTGCGTCGGCTTTCAATGTATGCGTGCGGGTTTTCTGTGCCCCAAATACGACAATTTTGCTTGTTTACACACCCGCCAAGATCAAAATGAGCTTCATCTGAAAAGATGATTTTTTTTGCCAAAATCGGCGTCTTCTGCTGCATGGCCAGCCGAGGCAGCCATTTGAATGAAATTATTTTCCATTATTAACCAGAAGTATTGTACTTTGAAATAGAAAAAGAAATTTGAGAAAATATTCACTAGTTTTTTTTTAAAGCATTTTCAAAAAAAAAGTTATTTGGCGGACCCTTTATAAAATTTGTAATAATAAAAAGGACTGAAAGCGTCGAGGGGGTACTGCGGTATTTTTGAAATGCGAAAATACCGAAAAAACTACTAAAGTACTGAATTTTTCAACGCTAGTTAGTGAAGTTCAGTCAGACTTGTGTGAAGACGCGGTGTGTTTGAAGAGAGTAACCATGGTTTGAAAATCTCCGTTACAAAGATCGGTCGTATAATTGTCTAGTAATTGTTATTGTTTATGCAAAGGGTATAAACAGAGGAATAACAAACAAAGCAATTGTTGTTGTTTACATCAAGTTGTGAACAGTGGCACACAGAATTGAGCGAATAATAAAGAATTTTGATTAAAACTAAATACAAATTTATTCTTATTTTGTATTTGCATTCTACGGGTTCATATTTTAAATGTTTTTAAAAGGTAGCAGTATTGTTCATTGTTTTTCAAACTTTTTTCTTAAATTTCTCTGATTATTTAAGGAAAACGAATATGGGTTAAAAGCTTATTTCTGTCATTGCGAGTATTTGATACAGAAATGAACATATTTTTTATGTTCGAGTTTTATTTTCAATTGATTTTGATTTCCTTTATCGCCCGGCACTCAAGAGAACTTCCGAACAATCACTATTTAACACACTTTCTTACATAGTGACGAAAATTTAATGGCGTTTTCTTTTCTTTTGTTTTTTTTTTTGGTCGATAACAACGATTTGTGTTTTCTAGTCTCCCAGACTTTTTTATGGGAGTTTGTTTGTTTTCTTTTTGTTGCTTCTTCTTTCGTTATCCTTTAAATGCTTTTCCAATATTTTCTTCATCTTTTTGGCATCAGCAACCACATGAATTTCCGCTTAAAATACAAACAATCCCGGGCTAACACCATAAAATACGAGGTGTTTTTCGAGGAAAAATTGCATTTTCAGCGATGCGAGGGTATTGATGGGCCAAAGATAGTACAAAAGAAAACGAAGAAGAAAATGCAGGCAAAACAATGAATGAAAGAAAGGACGAGAAGATCCTGAATTAACTTTATAAACTCGGTGTCTGTCTGTCTGTCGGTCGATTTGGTGCAATTGTTAAAACGACATGCAAAAGTCAGTTATTGGTCAATGGGAGCAATGGATTAGTCGAGCTTCAGTCAATGTTTGTGTGTTTTTTTGTTTCTTTTTTTGCTTTTAAAGCAACTCCTTAAGGAATTGTAAACGGGAAAGTGCAACCATAAAAATCACAAATGTTTCCCCTTCCATATGGTAGAAGAACAGGAGGAAAATGATGAGGAAAAAAGCATTTGTTGAGGGAATTTTGAAAAAGATTAATACTTACGCGATTGCTGCCAAAGTAATAAATATTTGTAATGCCGTAAATGACTGCGGAGAGAAAGAGTGAGAGAGGGAGAGAGAGAGCGAATCATGCTAACTCATCAAGCATGAATTAAAACAAAAGGCGTTGGTTGCTTGCAGTTTAAGGATGAAATTAGTTGTGCAAAAGGCGATGAAATGTAATTTTAAAATGCAATTGCAAAAGGAAACGAAACAAAATTGATTTTAAGTGAAGTGCTTAGTTTTTAATTTGAAATACACGTACTGTTTACATACAGTTTGAAGAAGTTTAATTATTCGTAGAGCATTAGTTCACCAAGAATTTGCTGACATCCTCTATTTCGCATAGACCAATCATCTGGGTATGATTCAGAACATACATTTACAGTCGTGTGAATTTCAACGACATCGTTATATTTTGTAAATTTGCCGCTAGATTCGAGTTATTGTGGACCACTAGACAACCAAGATATTTTAGGCAGCTCAGTTAAGTTAGGTTTGGTTAGCGTGGTAGCTTTAATTTACCAAAAAGCTCACTTGAGCACGCATAGCGGCCCGTAGTGATGGCACAGGTGAACGCAGCCCCTGCACTGACCAAGTTCCTCCGATCCCAGGAGGGGAAAGTTAGTCAGCGCAAGGGATGCATATTTTCCAAAAAGCACGACTACCCCAAGCTGGAAAACCAGCCAGAAAGTGTGATTAACGAGGCTATGTCCTTGATATCAATGGACGATAGCTCCGTCAAGCTGGCAAGGGTCGGAGAGTCAAATACCCTATATCTGCACCCCGCAAGGGATGGGCATTGGCAGTGGAAGTAGACGACAGTCTCCTCCTCCTCGGCGGATCTGCATCCACGGCAGAAGTCGTTAAATGGGAGTCGCATTCTTTCCGCGTGTCTACCCATAACGCAGTGGCCTGTAAGCATGGCCACTGTGATCGAGATGATATTACGGCCAAGTCCAAGTAGCTGGTTGGTACGCCTCCTATCCATTGTGGGCCAAGTGAGCCTAGCGATGGAGCAGGACTCCTCATTGATCCAGGATCGGTTGGCGTCTACTAGTATTTCGATATTGATTTGTATAGCATTCCATATTATTTATGATGGTTCCGGGTGGAACACTGAAGAGAAATACTTTAAGATACGAAAATATAAAGTTAGGTTAGAGGACGTGTACTTGTCAATTAAGACAAGTATAGTACCCGGAGGTCGAATTGACCCATTGTACTAAATATAAAGTTAGCTCGTGCACCAACTTCAATGACATTAACCATGCAGGTGATATATGGTTGGTGGCCTATCCTTTCGATGACATCAAACGAAAGCTTATATGCCTTGAAAAAAATTCTACAAAACTAAACACCAACAAGACAATGGTTAGGTTAGGTTAGAGGACGTGTACTTGTCAATTAAGACGAATTGACGATTGTATAACGTCCTAGTTTCTCACATCACTTATGTTGTGTGTTTCGTCCCATGTTTTATTACAGATATTTCAGCCAACTACGCACGTATGAAATAACAGAATCATTCGCTTTGATAATGATATATTTACACCTATTACGCCTTTTCGAAAAATGAGCTGAAAGTCTTGTAACCTGTAATAATCATGCTTGAAGAAAAAAATATTTTTATCTTAATTTTTTGTTAGAAAATTTTAACCATTTTCATAAAACTTTTATCACACAACTTGTGGTTTTATGTAAGAAATAATACTCTATAAATAGTTTGGGATTAGCTATCACACTTTCAGAGCAGCCCATATATCCTTTTTTAAGATTTTTAAAAATTTCAGTTTTTGTTCGCCTAAAAGGTAAGAAAATTAAAGAAAATGTATTTAAATAATGATGCTTATGTTTTTATGTTCCGTTTTGGTATATTTTCATCTCAAATTAAAGTTTTTTAGCAACAGAATTCAAAAACTTTTTAGTTTTATTGTGGAAAATGAAAATTACCTCCAGCGATTCTAATTGAAATTTAATACTTAATGATGGTATACATACAGTGATTGTTAGGGAAATTAATTTAAGGATATTTGTATAAATCAGGCTTCATAAAGAGAAGATATTTTCTTTCCTTTTGTTTTGTTTTATTACCTTTTCAACTCATATTTAATTTTGTCACTGTAGATTAGTAAATGATTTCGTGGTCAAACTAAGTCGAATTGGCAGTTTTGGATTCAAATACATGCTAGGTGCATAGCAACTACTTACAGCAGTATTTGGGGAAACCTGTATTCGGCAAACCAGAGAGGAATCAAGGAGATAACATTGTTATTGACATAAACGATGTTCTATTGCAACAGGAAACTTTTTACCTCACATGACGTTGACAAATATATCTAACGGAATATAACATTGGTTTGTACCATCTGGTTTCAGCCAGCCCTCAACTGAGAGTGTTACTGGTGCGAGTGACAATAAGCTGTCCTATCGAAGCAATTGGAAACTTATAAATCGCCACAAAGCAGGGTGCTAGACGTCAAATTATTACCATTTAGAAAGAAATAAAACCGAGCTGATATGAAGTGTTTGATTTTTATGTAGAAAACCATTGCCAATTTCATAAAAGTGATAATAAAATGTAATAATAGCAAACAAATAGTTTTACTAAAATGAATTGAAATACTAATTTTTTTTAACAAAATCTATCAATAATCGCGACAATTCCATGTACTACAAGTATGTATAGAATTATGAAGCTTTTTAAGGCTTGATCTGCGGCTAAACTCGATCGGAATCGACATTGCTTTCCACTATTTAAGCAACATTTCACCAGTGGACCCTCGTCTCATAGGAATTAAACAACTCAATATAAAGGGTGTTTTTTATAGAGGTATAGAACTTTAAGTTGGCATTACTTTTCAAGATGGCGACCGATTTAACAGCTGTTAAGTGATTTATTCTCAGTTTGGTTTGGCAATTCATCATGAATAGACTCACGCCTGAACAACGCTTGCAAATCGGGCAATTTTATTTCGAAAATAATGGTTCTGTGCGGAAAACGTATCGCGCACTACGTCCATTTTATCGTCGACAAAATCGTCCATCAGAGCAGTTAATTCGTTTAACCATGGAACGTTTTCGCACCACGTTTACTCTTATTGATAACTCGCATCCCCAGAGACGCTGTACGGTGCGTACAGAAGAAGCTATTGCTGCTGTAGAGCGTAGCATTGAGGAATACCCGAATGAGTCCATACGCCATCGAGCACAGGAATTGGATCTGTGTCCATCCACTTTATGGAAGATTTTGCGGAAGGATGTTGGTTTGCGTGCTTACAAAATCCAACTCGTGCAAGATTTGAAGCCAAACGATCATCAAGTAAGGCGTAGATTCGTCGAATGGGCCCAAAACGAGATTACCGTTGTTCCCGATTTTCATAAGCGAATTTTGTTTAGCGATGAAGCGCACTTCTGGTTGAATGGCTACGTCAACAAACAAAACTGCCGCATTTGGAGTGAAGGTAATCCTCAAGTTTATGTGGAAACACCGTTACATCCAGAAAAACTGACTGTTTGGTGCGCTTTATGGGCTGGTGGAATCATTGGTCCGTACTTTTTCAAAAACGATGGTGGCCAGAACGTTACAGTCAATGGTGATCGGTATAGAGCCATGATTACTAACTTTTTCATTCCTGAATTGAATAACCATGATGTCCAGGAGATGTGGTTTCAACAAGACGGCACAACATGTCACACAGCTCGTGCCACAATAAATTTATTGAAAGACACGTTTGGTGACCGCCTAATTTCACGTTTTGGACCTGTGAATTGGCCTCCAAGATCTTGTGATTTAACACCGCTAGACTACTTTCTGTGGGGCTATGTAAAGTCATTGGTCTATGCGGTAAAGCCACAAACGCTTGAAGACAACATTCGCCGTATTATTGCCGATATACGGCCACAAATGTTGGAAAAAGTCATCGAAAATTGGACGTCCAGATTGGACTACATCCGCGCCAGCCGTGGCGGTCATATGCCAGAAATCATATTTAAAATGTAATGCCACAAGATTATCTTTCGGATGAATAAAATTCATGTCAATCGAATAATCCGTCGTTGTTTTATTGCAACTTAAAGTTCTATACCTCTATAAAAAACACCCTTTATTTTTACGTCAAAAATTTTTTTGAAAATATTAAATTTCCCTTGAAATTGCATCAAAAATTTTTGTCGGAGGGTTTAAATTTCTTTTCGTTTTTTTGTTTCTTTTTGAAATTGAATCTCCTTCATGAAAATTATGTCCTGATCACATTTCATGATTTTTGTGTTGTTGTTGTTTTTTATTACTTTTGTATACAATTTTTTGTTATTTGTTGGTGTAGTTTTTTTGTCATTCTTGTTATCAAAAAGTTCAACAGTTTTGTTGGCATTTACAGGCTTTATAATGCAAGACAACAATGGCACAGTGGGTATAAAAAAAAATGATGGGTTTTTACAAAGTTTTTTTTTGGAAATGTTTTAATAGTATGGAAAAAAGTTTCGTGGTACGGTGGCAAAGCTAAAAATGGTTTGTAAAGTTTGTCATGTCGTCAGGAATAGAATAGCCTTTGTAATGAAAATGTAATCTATTGGCTTAATAGGTACCTTGAAGTCGCCTCAGTCTCGTAGGTAGTGTGTTGACTTATTCCGATCACGGTTCAAGCCCCTGCTTAGACATCAAAACCAAAATATGAAAAAATTTCCCTACGGCTACTTCCTCTAATCAGATTTCTGGCAAAAATTCTGAGAGAAAATAAAATTGTCATGAAAAGTTTCTCAAAAATCTTTCTTTCACCACCTATGGATAAAAATTAACACACACAACATAAGTGATGTGGGTAACTAGGTTGTAATCCTGGCTAAAGGGTGGTAAAGTTCAACTATGTATGTCTGCATCAAATTGTGTAAAGACAAGCTAAATCTGATCCTCTACGGATACAAGCAGAATCAAATATGCATTGAAATTAACCAGAGTACTTATTTTGAATCCTGTTAGCAGTTATAACCGCAAATTGGGTTCTGGATGTAGTCTTCCGGAATCTAGGAATATCTATAAGGACACGGAAGAAGAGAAGACATTAACATATTCTCTGTCCTTGTCCTAAACATCCAAAAGTCAATGACAGAACATGTATAGCCAATGGTGATTTGAATGTAATCTACATCTCCTAACTTTTTCTGTTGGATACAGTGAGCGTCAAAAGAAACTGTACATTTTGAAAAAATGTATATACATTAATAAATTATCGTTATTTTTATTTTAAATTTATTTCATTACCAGTTCTTAAAATTTAACATAAAAAAAATTACAAAAAATTTCGAAATTTTGTCAAATTTTTCGGGCTCTCTCCTTAAGTGGTAAAAGTTGAGTTTGGTGATTGTTAGAATTTTTTTTGTTTGTTATTCCTCTGTTTACAGCCTTTGATTAACAATAACAATTACTAGAGAATTGTTCGTCAGATCTTTGTAACGGAGATCTTCAATCCACAATTACTCTCTTCAAACAAACCGCGTCTTCATACAATACTTACTGCATTTCACTACTTCAGTCTGATGAATGTTCTTGAAGGCGAGTGATCGTGGCTTCGCCTTCTCGAAGTTCATATAAATGTAAATATCGTTGTTTCATATTGTTGTTTGTGTATTTTGTTTACATTTATTCTTGTAGTATAGGGCTATCCATTTCGGGGTTTCAAAAGTAAACGTAAATAAAACACATATAAAATATTTTTATTCATGATATTTCTTTTTTTATTGTAAAGTTTTAACGTTGACATTATGTGTGAAACACGACATCATTTAAATGACCTCCACGCGAAGTGTTGCAAGCATTGATTCTTTTGAGGTAATTTTCGACCACTTTTTGACACATATTGGGCGGTATCTCAGCCATAACTTGACGAATGTTGGTTTTTAAGTGCTCCAGAGTTGAAAGTTTATCTACATAAACACGGTCTTTCGCGTGGCGCCGAAAAAAAGTCTAATGGTGTCAAATCGCATGATCTTGGTGGCCAGTTGATATCGCCACGACGAGAAATTACGCGGCCAGGAAATGTCTCTTGCAATAAAGCCATATTCGCTCGAGTTGTGTGGCATGTGGCACCGTCTTGTTGAAACCCCAAGTCGTATTCTTCAATAGCAGGCAAAAAAAGTCGGCTATTATATGACCATAACGCTCCGAATTGACTGTGACAATCGTTCCATCGTCGTTTTCGAAGAAGTAAGATCCAATCACACCTTCGGACCAAAGAGCGCACCAAACAGCGACTTTTTCTGGATGTAATGGCCTCTCTACAATTACTTGAAGATTCTCAGAACCCCAAATACGACAATTTTGTTTATTAACATACCCACCGAGTGTGAAATGTGCTTCATTGCAGAAGAAAATTTTGTTCGAAAAATTGCCGTCCACCGCCTGTTGTTCAAGCATATCAACTTTTCAATTTTTATGCGTTGTGTGATAGTTAAGCGATCCATTTTCGTCAATGTCAGACTTTCAACTGAAAAGAAAAAAATTGGTTTCACAACTTAGTTTGACAAATGTCGAATTCTAGTCCCATACTTTTGAAACCACAAAATGGATAGCCCTATATTTGGTGTTGTGTTTTTGTTTAACATTTTTTATGCTGGTGTTTGTTGGTATATTTTTGTTTACTTGTTTACCATTTTAATGTTATGTAATGTAAAAGCAAAACACCAGTATCTCGATTCTTCATTTTCATAACAATATCTTTAAAATGTGCCCCTTTTGTAAAATCTCTGTTCTTTTTTGCATTTTTAAAACCCATTCGATTGAGTTCGTTGTCCTTTCCACTGTACTGGTCTCGTAATAAAATTCCACACACATCGGTGCAGGTCTATAATTTTATTTCGAATTTTATTTTTTCTTCTTTTTTTCTCTTTTTTAGCTTTATAATGTATTTTTTTATATTTTTATTTCATTTTTCGGTTGTTTTGTTGAAAACTGTTGCAAAAATTCAAGTGTATTGGAGGCGGCTACAAGCAACATTATAAATAAATACAGACTCATGTGTTATTTTACAATTTCAACAAAAGGTTTTCAAAACTTTTTTCATCTTTTTTGCCACAATTTTTTTATTGCAACACACAATAATAAAATGCCATACAAATGAGAACAAATACGCCTTTTATGGGAATGTACGAGAATGACGATGACAATCACAACAAAAAAAATTAATTCTTTAAAGGCTACCAATGGCAACACACACACACACAAATGACGGCAACTAAAATTAACTTTTATTTTAGTATTGAAAACGTTAAAAGAATTTTTATTTACCAACAGCAGGCAGGCAGGCAGGCAGGCAGGCAGGCAAGCAGCACATGTTTAGGTTGTTGGCTGTTTAAATACGAGCAGTTATCAGCCAGCATATCAAGCCATATCAAGTAGCTTTCCAATGGCCTATAAAGGCGAGATCGTAATAATTTTTAAGGCCTTAGGCCAATTACATGAATTTATTATTCCAACAGCCGTTAATCAGGCATTTTATAAAGGATTTTGTCCTTGACTTTTGGAAAAAAAAGTTTTTACGTTTTAAAGATTTAAGCTTTGACTTACAATACGCCCCATTAAACTTATACTGCTGTACGTACGTAATTGGTCATTACAACCTTTTAGTCAGGCTAAAACTTATGTTGTCTGTTAATTTTAATCATCAAAGGCGGAGTCTACAGTTAAAAGTCGCTTTTTTGAGAAACTGTCCATGGCAGTTTTTTTACTCCCAGAATTTTTGCCAGAAATCTGCTGAGAGGAAGTCGCCGTAGAAATATTTTTATATTTTATATATAATTTCACATGATGAACATTTCTTAGCTGACAAAATTGTTCTAGGTAAACGTATATCCCAAAATAAACACAATCTTTCCTGAGTGTCAAGCCATCGTGAGTTTTTTAAAGGATCTGCTTTGTGGGGTATTGAAGGCTCAATTAACACGATGAATATTTTTTTGTTGCTCTGAGATTGAAGCCAGTATTATTAGAGTTTGCTGTCAAGCACTTTAATTTCTACACTATACCACTAGACGAAAATAATAGGTTCTCTTTCATCTTGTCAATAAGGTACAAGTGTTTCAGATGTAAATCCCTTTGAACATAATTTTTATACAAGCGCAGGGAATGTTTTGAATTTCGAACACTATGATGGCAATATTTTTTGTTTTCTTTGTAATTGGAATTTAGATTGCTTGTGTTTGTCATCAAGCTGCTACATCAAGCCATCCCGCAGCTACATCTAGCAATCAAGCAGCTACAGCAAGCCGATATATCAAGCAGCTACATCAATAAATCCTGAAGCTGCATCAAGCAATCAAGCAACTACATCAAGCCGATATATCAAGCAGCTATATCAACCAGCTACATTAAGCCGCTATATTAGACAGATACATCAAGCCGCTATATCAAGCAGCTACATCAAGCCACCAAGCAGTAGTATAAGTGCGTTTTTATTATAGATTTACATTCTATTATTTCGATTGACAAGCTTTTGATTATTCTTTAATTGAGGTGTGGTTCTTCGTGGTGGTTGTAATAAATAGACGAGTTTCGGAAACATTTTCTCCATTTGCAGGATATGCAGGATGTCGTCTGATAAAGATTTGTATGTACTTCCTCTACTGTCTATCTGAACCTTGGATGTTTTTCTACGGCTCGGCTACTTATTTTTGTATGAATTTTGAGATTTTATTTCAGGCCCAATGTATTTTAATTTCTTCAGTCACCATTCACGTTCTAGTTCCAGTTGTGTAGGGAAACGTTGTACGTGTTGCTTGTCAATTTAGCAAATTCATTCCTTTGCTTCATTATGATACTGCCTGGGTAAACATATTGTTATATTTTTACCTTTTAAAAACGTTTAAAATATGACCTCGTAGATTGTAAATAAAATAAAAATAAATTTCTGTTTAGTTTGAAATAAAATTCTTTATTATTCCAACAATTCTGTGTGTCACTGTTCACAACATTATGTAAACAACAACAATTGCTTTGATTATTATTCCTCTGTTTATACCGTTTGCATAAACAATAACAATTACTAGACAATTATTCGACAAATCTTTGTAACAGAGATCTTCAAACCACGATTACTCTCCTCAAACGCACCGCGTCTTCACACAATACTGACTGCATTTCACTACTTCAGCCGCCTGCTTTGCTTTGCCCTTTATATGGCAGAGTAAACAGTCTGATGAATGTTATTGAAGGCGAATGTTCATGACTCTCTATAAATGTTAACACTGTTGTTTACATTTATTATTGTAGTGTTGTTGGTATATTTTTGTTTACTTGTTTACCTTTTTTATGCTGGTATTTGTTGTTATAGTATGTATGTATATATACATACATAATTGGTCATTACAATCAATCAGTTAGGATTACGACATAGTTTCTCACACCACTTATGTTGTGTGTGTTAATTTTATACATGAGTGGCGGCACCTACAGTTTTATGTCGACTCCGAACGATAGACGTTTTGAGAAACTTTTCATGGCAATTTTATTTACTCTCAGAGTTTTTGCCAGAAATCTGTTGAGAGGAAGTCGCCGAGGAAATACTTTTTGTATTTTATTTTGATGTCTGGCCTGGACCGCGAACCCTAGCTTTCGTCTAATACGCCAACACACTACCTACTAGACTACGGCGACTTCATTAAGCAGTACGATAATTTGTAAACAGGTTTGTTTACTGCATTGTTTTGTTTGTGTAGCTTTTGTTTATAATTTTAATGTTAAGCGATGTAAAAGCAAAACACCAATACCTTGATTTTTCTTTTTCGTAACAATATGTTGCCTACGATTGTGTTTTTCTATCCACTCACTACTAATCATGTTGTTGCATGGGTTTAAGAGTGTTCTTGAACCTTTAAGGTCTTATGTCCGTATGATGGCTTTTAGCCTTTGAATAATAATTTCATCTCCATTTAAGTCTTACAATTTAATACAATTTAACATCATTTTGTCTCTTGCAGTTAAAGTACTTAAATGGTATGAAGAATTTCATTCTTCATTCTGCAAAAAACAAAATAAAAGAAGAATAATTTTTGTTGCTTGCAGTTAAAAGGAAAAAGAATTCCTTGAGTTCACTTTATTACAAACTTTAATAAGTTTTACTCATCACTTCTATTCCTAAAGCAAAGGCTATTGCTTTAACATTGTACGAGTATATCCTCCTCTACATAAAAAGTTTATAAAATATATTCTCTTTTTGTTGTATTCTTTAATTCAGTTTTGATTTCATTTGCTAACAAGTCATGAAGTTTTCAGTTTTTTTTCCTCAGAATTACATTCCAGCCAGCCTTTGCCATTCCATTAAGGAAAATCTATATCAGCAGCGTTCCTTTAGTCCAAAGCGTATCTTCCTCTCGTATATTATCTGTCAACGTTTTATTATTTTTGTTTGTTTTTGTTTTTGTTGCTTTTTTTTTTTGGTTGAAATACCTTTAAAAGGTTGTGGGTCAACTTTAATGTTGTTGGTCGTAAAAACTAAAAGTTGAAGTATTTGTTGGTTTTCATTGCATTTCAGGAAATAAAAAAGTTTTCTTTGACAAGGAAAATGAAGAAGAAGATTTTCTTCAATAATTGTTGTTGTAAAGGAATTCTTTTTTTTTTCTTAATAATTTGATATTTAATTCAGAAGATTGAAAATATTTTCAAATAAAAACTGGTGGTGGCACTTGTTTTGAAGGGATTTTTTTATTTTCATTTGTTTGGAAGATAAAAATACGATTGTAACTTAAGTGAGTGGAAGTGAAGTGTGGGATATGAAGCTTAAAAGTTTTTCTGGGCTTTACATGATAAATGGGGTTTTTACTGAACGTTTCCAGTTATTTCAATTATTATTATTACGATAGGTTTTAGTCCTCTGCTCACAACGCTATGTGGTGCCTGATATGTAATCGAAAGTAGCTGGAGTTATCGATTTTAAATTTTTTCCACACAACAAAGCACAATTTGGGTTCTATTGTCACGGATAAGATCTGTTAACCATTTAGCTCCCATAAATTATTATATGCACCTTAACACACAATCGCTTAAAGTTTTAAAAAGCTACGCCAGTAATCCGCAGCCTTGCTAATTTTCAAACGAGAAATTCCTGTATTGATCAGATTTTGATTAGGTGGTTGATCGCAGATTGTATTATCTTGGCTCCTCGTGTGATTTGATAACGGCCATTTATTTTGATTTGTCAGTTGGTAGTCATTTATTCAGTCTATTTTGAAAAATTAAACTGAAGGACCATAAACAGCGATGTGGTTCACTGAGCAGTTGACAATTGACCATAATTTTCGTCGAAAAATTATGATGAGAACAAACAAAATTGTCGAATTTGTAACGATATTAATCTATAAGAGAAACAAGATCATTTAATGCATTCCGGAAAAATTACTGTTTGATGTAGATTTTGAATAGGAGGCATAGCTGCCAGATAAATGAGGCACCAAATCGTTAAATATTTAAGAAAAAATCGTCATAGACGTTTATTGAAATTGTCAAAAAATCGTCAGAAAAAATAAATAAATTAATTAGAACCAAAATTATTTCTATTGTAGTAAAACAAATAGTCAATGTATGTACATAATTGAGTTCAAAAACAAAACATTTAAAAAAAATTTGTTAGAAATTAAAAGCTAGCGCCCCTCATCTTCATTTATTAATTTTTTTCCATAAATGAAGAAATGTTGTATCATTTTCAGGAAAAAATTGTTTAAGGCTTTAACAATCTATCCCAGGGCTGTTTATTGACACATAAGGGCAGCAATAATATTGCATCATCTTAATCTATGGGGTGGTGTAAATATTAAGAATTCAGAAGCTCTTTACATTCTGAGCATGAAAGTTCAGTGTAATGTTCGCTGTAACCGTCACATTTTTCAGTTCCTTCAGTTCCTTCTTAAAATTTTATTTATACTATTTATGAGGTCGGTGCCCCAACGTCTATTTTGAGGTTTCTCGACCGTGTACAGGAGAAGCCGTAGCAGCTCGTTAATGACGGTAGTGTATGAAACTACATTGAATCATTGATGCATCGTTGCAATGTGGTTTGTTTTTCACTCTTCACTTTCTATCACTACAACAAAAGGATTTTGCTCGAACCAAATAATAGGACTTGTTCCCGAAAATAATATATCCCTACGTAAGGCTCGTCTTTGTCGGCCACCACTTCCGCATGTGGTCGATTGGCCAGTGGATCACATACTGCATTGCAGTAAAAATACGTTTTTTAGTCGGACTATTCGTATGTGGAACTCAATTCCTGCAGAGGTCTTTCCTGTTGCTTATGAATTAAAAATATACAAGCCTAGTATCCATAAACACTGTTCTCCCTTTCTTTCTTCACATAACATATTTTCATAGTTTCAAACACAATGCCATCCGTCCCCTGACTGTTGGTCGTACGCTTGCCTTTGTTCTTCCGATGGTAATATTAGAAGTTATACTCGAATTTTTAAAATTGTCTGCAACGACAAAGGATAAATTATTCTCAACTACGAGGTTATTTAAAAGTTGTAATTTTTTTGCTTTTAAGGGTTTAAAAAGGAAGAAAATACCAAAAAATCAATCATCAATATTTAAAGTGGCTTAAAGTTGCTTTTAATGTACTAAAGTTAGGAATATGATGAAAATTTTTGATTTCTAAATTTCGTCAAAATAAATGCATAAATCGTCAAAACGTCAATATGATATTTTTGGAGCTCAAAATCGTCAAAATGACGATAAATCGTCAAATCTGGCAGCTATGGTAGGAGGAGCTATCGGTCCATATTATATTGAAAACGACGGTGGCCAAGCTCTCGCTGTCAACCGAGAACACCATAATACTATGATTAATAACTTCTTTTGGTGTGAATTGAATGCTTTGGACCCCAACGATATGTAGTTTTAATGGGATGGCGCTATGTGCCACACAGCTCATTCCACATTGCTTACTATGCATGAGCGCTTTGAGGGCATGGTCAACTCACGCGGAAGTATTGTGAACTGAACACCGGGATCGTATGATTTGGCTCCGTAAGACTTTTTCTTGTGTGGTTTAATTAACAACGCTATCACATCTTCTTCAATATACAGAGGGCATACAGTGATGTATATAGACTTTGAGAGTTTGAAGATATCCCATACACACGTAGGTTAATTTAAGTCTTCAGATAGGAAGCACTTAAAAAAATGTCCTCTAATAGCCTGGAAAAATGTGGGGGTACATTGTTAAGGATTACAAACTAGCTTCTCACACTACTTATGTTGTGTGTTAAGTTTAAAGTCGCTGTTTAAGTTTGAAGTCGCCGTATTCTAGTAGGTAGTGTGTTGGCTTATTAGGCGTAAAGCCAGGGTTCGAACCCCAGGCCAGACATCAAAACAAAATACAAAAAGTGTTTCTTCGGCGTCTTCCTCTCAGCAGAGGCCTCAGAGGTTGTAATGACCAATTGTTTAGGTGCGTATGTATGTAAATTTGTGAATTGGGCGCTGTATTGTTAACAACGCTTTAATGCTTTAAAGACGCTTTAAAACAATAAACAATAAAAAAATTTATTTGAAGTTAAATTCTGTTAAACAACAATTTAAAAAACAATTAAAAATTTTAAATAAAACCAGGAAGATAAGCAAAAACAATTACAAACAACGTTTAAAACAATATTGTTTCAAAACGTTTGTTTTTTTTTATGGCTTTTATACGAGAAACATTTTATTTTATTTCCTGACAACTTTTAAGGAGAATTTTTCTTGTTTGTTTGGTTTTTAATTTTCCCAAATAATGTTTAAACTTTTTTTTTTCTTCTTCTTCTTACAATAACAAGCTTAAATAAACAAAAATGATACTGTTTGCTTAAAGTGCAACATTTTAATTAATTTTTAAGCCAAAGTAATTCGGTTTACTTGTGCTCTCCAGAAGATTTCTTTTCTTTTTTTTTGTTGAGTGGCCATAAAAATGAAAGTAAATGAAGACAGGATGCTCAGAATACGGTTGCCACTTGACTTGAGTTTTTTATGTGATTTTTTTACTATACATTTAAACACTGTTGGCAAACAATTAACCGAAGGTTTTTGCCATTGTCTTGTCTTATACTGACTGTGTTTAACTTGATTTTTTTTTTTTGGTGTTAAAAACTCCTCGTTTAGTTGTTTAGATTGTGGAGAACAATGGTTGGAAGACAACAATTTTAGAAATCTTACACTCTTGCATACCTTTTGTTGTTGTTGTTGTTGTTGTTGTTGGCTTCTAAGCAGGTGCACTACAAAAATTATTAGAAAATCTAAGAAGAAGAGAAAAAAACCAAGAAAAAATGGAGAAAATACGTTAAAAACTCTGCTTGCAAGTGGAGATAAGCAGGTTTGTTTGGACTTTGTGCCCGGATGTAAAATTAAATAACAAACAACAGTTGTTTTAAGTTAACGGAAATAAGCACAAGTATGGTATTGTTTATTTCCCGTTACTTTCTTCACTTCCTAGTGTATATGTGTATGTGTGTGTTTGGACTTGTCTTTTACAATTACATTGAAAAGCCTCTACACACAAACCCTTTTTTTTTAAAGGAAATAAATTTATTTCTCTTTCCCTATTTTAATTGGGTTTTTTTGGTTTTGTTATTCTCTTCCCTTTTTATTGTTGTTGTAACAACCAATGTTCTCTAATTGTTAAACTTGTTAAACAGACAATTTTATTTATTGTACAAAAGAAAAAAAACTACTAAAAAACCTAAAAAAAACAAGCAAAAAGGCTTACAAGCATTCCCTCTCTCTCCCTCTCTCATCGTGTCACAAAAATAAAATACAAAAAAAACCACAAACAAAAAAACTTAAAGAAAATGTCTTCAAGCCTTTTTAATAAAGAAAACGACACAGCCATTCTCTCTTCTCTACTAGCTATAGCAGTTAGAATACCCATGTATTTGTAGATTAATATGTGCCAACACATGCATTTTCTCCTCTACATACGTGAGAGTGTATGTGCATGAGTATGAGTATATGGGCCCATATGAGAGCAGTAAAGTGTTAATGCCGTATATTGTTTAAGCTTTGATTTCTTTCGTTTTATAAAACAAAGCATAGCATAAGGCGCGTATGGGTTTGTATGGTTGTGAGCATAAGTGTACGTGTTTGTTTTTTTATTAAAGATTCACAGAACGTTTACAGTCATACAGATTGTAAGAAAAACAATTTATTTAAATGCCTTTCCCTCTACTAAAAGCTACTCATGTATTTAGAATTAGGCACAGTGGATAACAACAGCAGCCAGCTGAGGTTTTTCTATTTGGGAAATCGAAACCTATATTAAGCTCCAATTTTTATTGTTTATATTGGCTTCTTAAAGACAAACCATCTTTTTTCTAAATGTGGCTAATCAGCTGCTGATGTTCTATTAGCTGCCCTTACAAGGGCTGTATTAGAGTGTAGAATCATGAGTATTTTAAAACTAAGAGCGAGCTAAGCATGCTAATGAGGGTACTTACGGGATACTTTGCCTTCCATGTACCCCTAAACCGTATTGGCGTGTTAGAAAGTGATGAGTGCCGGACATACAGTAAAGACATTGAAAAGATGGCACGCTTTTTGTGTCATTGCCCAACTTTCGCAAGATTGAAATCCCAATATTTTGGAGATCATACTATAACCGAACAGACATACATCGTTCCAGAAGAGTGGGACTGGAAGAAGTGAAGGAAGTTAATGCAAGATTTTGAAGTCGCCGTAGTCTAGTAGGTAGTGTGTTAGCTTATGAGACGTAAAAGACAGGGTTCGAGTCCCAGGCCAGACATCAAGACAAAATACAAAAAGTATTTCTTCGGCGACTTTCTCTCAGCAGATTTCTGGCAAAAACTCTGAGAGTAAATAAAATTGCCATGAAAAAACTGCACTTAAAAATCTGACTTTAAACTGTAGTGCCCCCTCCACTCGTGTATAAAAATTAATGTACACAACATAAGTGGTGTGAGAAACTAGGTCTTTTTACAATGGGTCAATTCGACCTCGGGGTACTGTACTTGTCTTAATTGACAAGTACACGTCCTCTAACCTAACCTAATGTAAGATACAGATTTTCTACAGTAAGTAAGGTGGTGTTCCTTATGGTGAGCGCACAACAAGCCTACACGAGGGCTTGGGTGTATGCTTATTGGAATGAGAGCTTTGGTTGCTCTACTCTCATACAATCTTCCTACCAACCGCTTCGTGGACTGCTTTGTCAAACATCTCTACTGTGTATTAATTTTTCTTATGCAGTGGTAACAGCTCCATTATATCGTCTGCTGTTAAGATTTATCGGATTGAGTATTTGATTTCCATTCGTGATTTGTAAAATTTCAGGCATTTGAACGCAAGATATTATTACGAAAAAGAAAAATCTAGATACTAGTGTTTTGCTTTTACATTCAAATTATAAACAAAAGCTACAAAAAAAAAACAATGCCGTAAAAAAACATGTTTACAAATTATCGTACTGCTTAACAAAACAACAAACACCAGCATAGAAAAAATGGTAAACAAGTAAACAAAAATACACCAACAACACTACAATAATAAATGTAAACATCGTTGTTTACACTTATAGAGATTTCAAAAGGGCGAAGTCATGAACGTTCGTTTTCAATAACATTGATCAGGCTGTTTACTTTACCATATAAGGAGGCAAACCAGGCGACTGAGTTAGTGAAGTTCAGTCAGTCGCGGTGTGTTTGAAGATCACCGTTACAAAGATCTGCCGAATAATTGTCCAGTAATTGTTATTGTATATGCAATGGGTATAAACAGAGGAATAACAAAGAAAAGCAATTGTTGTTTACATCAAGTTGTGAACAGTGACACACAGAATTGTGCGAACAATAAAGAATTTTAATTAAAACTAAACACAGAATTATTATTATTTTATTTGCAATATACGAGCTCATATTTTGCGGTTCGGCAATTTATTTGGCATTGAATTTATTTTCGGGAAATATCATGCCCGGAGTCATAGAGATGGCTTCCATATTCACCACAACCTATTAGAAGCTGGGTTGGATTAAAGTTGGCCTTACTAGTGGCCATAACATACATACATACATAATTGGTCATTACAAACCTGCAGTCACGATGACGACCTAGTTTCTCACACCACTTATGTTGTGTGTGTTAATTTTATACATGAGTGGCGGTACCTACTCCCAACGACAGATTTTTGAGAAACTTTTCATGGCAATTTTTATTTACTTTCAGAGTTTTTGCCAGAAATCTGCTGAGAGAAAGTCGCCGAAGAAATACTTTTTGTATTTTGTTTATATGTCTGGGCTGGGGCTCGAATCCTGGCTTTTCGTCTAATAAGCCAACACATTACCTACTAGACTACGGCGACTTCTTACTAGTGACCATAACTATTATTAATTCATCCCCTCTCATAGTGTATTTGTATCCCCTTTGCCTTTGTTTGCGAAGATCGTTTTCCCTCAACTGTGAACATATTTTGTGTGTGTGAGATATCACGATACCTTTTATTATTTTGACAGACAGACAGAAGACATCCTTCAAATGTTTTCCACGGCTTCTCTGGGTGGCGGGAAATCAAACAGAATTTTTATCAAGGGCATGGCTTATATTGGCTACAATGACGGCTGTGGTTTATGGGTTATTCGCATTAATCTGAGACTTGAGAACAAGTCTAATGGTGTCAAAAATCATACGATTTTCTTGCCCAAGTCACGTCACCACCACGTGAGATGATCATGTCCTCAAAACAGTCATGTAGAATGTCCCATACGACATGAACTGTGTGACACATAGCGCCCTCTTGTTGAAACTACATGTAGTTACTGGTCCACATTATTTAATTCACACCAAAAGAACTTGATAATCAGCGACATACAGTTAGCATTAAAAGACACTGTACACTAGGAATAAAATTCTAACTCAACTTTTACCACTTAAGGAGAGTGCCCGAAAAAATTTGACAATTTTTCGACACTTTTTTGTAATTTTTTTTGTTTTAATTTTAAAAACTGACACTGAAACAATTTTAAAATAAAAATAACAGTAATTTATTAATGTATACATTCTTTTAATGTACAGTTTCTTTTGATGCTCACTGTATAGTGCATGCCGTTGACAGTGATGACGTGACCAATGTCGTTTTCAAAGAAATATGGGTCCATCACGCTGTCATCTTAAAATCCACATTAAACAGTGAGATTTTTGGAATGCATTGGAGGCTTTTAGATCTCATGTCTGATCAAATTCGTCAATTTTGTTTGTTAACGTGCCAATTCATACATAAATGACCTCCATCGCTGAAAATACGATACTTTATACGAACAGATGTATGATGATTCAGAACCAAGTAATAATGGATGGCACAACAAAACCAAACGGTTGCGGTATAGGTTTCCTTCATTTACGATGTAATAAGCACTTGATTATGATATCTGAAGTATTGATACATCATCGACTTTACTCTCGTGTCAGTTATTAAAATAGTTTGTATAGTAATACGAAGGACGTGTGTCTGTATTTCCGTTCATTTATTCATACATTCCATGAGTAATTATTTCACAATCAATTGTAATAATAACAATGAAGACCGATGACTAGGATTGTAGGTGTACTTTTTGTCTTGTGAACACACATCTACTTCCGCTTTCTTGTAATAATTTCCCCTGGCTTTGCCTTTTTAAGAACTGAGTAAGAATTCTATTAGAAACGCATAACTGCGGTCTGAGGTGGCGGAGCGTTCACTTCGTTTTTATTGACTACAATACATGGCGTCGTTTATAAACATAAAAATATAGAGGAAGCATTTGGTGCAATTTCCTAAGAGGTTGATAACTTTAATCAGACTAAAACATGCAAATTTGAATTGCAGAATACAATCCAAAACGAGTATTCCCCAAGAACTCTTACCCACTTACTGGACTGAGTATTATACGAGTACGAATTAATTTCTAATTTGCTCCAAAGTGGAATGAAATTATAAGAAAGAACAAGACAAGAATGAAAATAAAACAAAATTAAAAGGGGGACTATTTATGAAGTGGTGTAGGGATTAACATCCTAGGCTACAGAACCTAAACAATCCAGGTTCAATAACTGGAGAATGGAAGGAAAAAATTCCATCATGATTTACGAAATAAAAAGATATTAACAGCCTCCAATACCCTGTAAGTAAAATCTATTTATGAGAGGATAAAGATCATCACCATGGGCCAGAATAAGTGAACAAACAAAATTGCCCCTGTTGAGGCCTTGCCAATCCACAAGATATCCAAGAACGTCCAATTCATATCGAAATGTGCACTGTTTAGTGTGAATGTTTGGTTAGGGACGATATCGATTTAAATTTCCTTTAGGATGACATTTCTTTTGGCATGAATGTAATGATCTCTAGACACCAACTTCATATGGTTTCAACAGGATAACGCTACGTGCTACACAGCTTATGCCATATTGAAGGTGATATAGACTGGCCACCCAGATCGTACGATTTGACGCCGTTAAACTTCTTCTTGTAAAGTTTTCCTGAGTCACGGGATATGCGAATATCCCTCAAACTAAAGAGGTTCTCATAGCCAACATAAGCCATGGTACACATACATAGTTCGTCATTACAACCATTTAGTCAGGATTATGACGTAGTTTCTCACACCACTTATGTTATGTGTGTTAATTTTTATACATGAGTGACGGGACCTACAGTTTAAAGTCGACTCCGAACGATAGATTTTCTTTGAGAAACTTTTCATGTCAATTTTATTTACAGTCACCGTTTTTGTCAGAAATCTGCTGAGAGGCAGTCACCGAAGAAACATTTTTTCATCTTTCGTTTTGTTGGAGATGTCTGACCTGAGGTTTGAACCGCAGCCTCACGTCTAATAATCCAACACACTACGTACTAGACTTCAGCGACTTCCAGCAAAATCCACTTATGAGAGGATGAAGATCATCTACAATGGTCCAGGATAAGTGAACAAACAAAATTGTCCCATTTGAGACAATGCCAATCCACAAGATATCCAAAGGCGTCCAATTCATATTGAAAAAGTCACTGCTTGTTGTAAATTTTCTTGAGAACTACACTGGCCAAGCCAAACTTCTTTAGTCGTGAACGTAATGCTCTGGACATCAACTTCATGTGATTTCAACAGGACAGCGCTACGAGCTACAGAGTTCGTGCCATATTGGAGGTAGTCTGAACTGTCCACCTAGATCGTACGATTTGACTCCATTAGACCTTTTCTTGTGGCGTTTTCTTTAGTCGAAAATGTGTGCGTATATCCCACAAACCACATAGGCCCTCATAGCCTACATAACCCAAGCCATAACCAATCAAATTCAGCCTGCGTCATAAGCCAGACTGATGAAAAATTGCACTTTCCACCCAGAGAAGCCGTGGCGAATATTTTGATGATATTATGCTCCACGCGTAATGGCAACAAGAGCGACTTTCAAACGAATGCATAATTGAGATGATATCCCTCACACTTACTTATTTACGATACTTACTTAACTGGTCAATACAACCCTTTATAGTCAAGAGTGCAACCTAGTTTCTCACATCACTTATGTTGTGTGTTGCAATTTTATTCATGATTGGTGGGACCTACAGTTTAACTTCGCTTTAAAACGACAAATTTTTTTGAGAAACTTTTCAAGAAAATTTTATTTTTTTTCTCGGAATTTTTGCCAGAAGACAGTTGAGAGGAAGTCGCCTAAAAAATATTTTTCTTTTTTAATTTCATTTCTGTTCAAGATGCCTGAGCCAAAGACACTTATTTGATACACATTGTTTTCATTGAAATTTAAAGTTAGAAAGCGCTTGACAAAAGACCTTTGAGTTCCATTTATATACCACACTCAGACCTCACTTTTATTGGTTGATAGCGGATGATAAAACCACAACGCTTGGATTTCATAATGCGCTATAATTAGCGTCGCCGTTTGCAGCATGCCAGTGATCTATTTGATTTGATTTGAATCACTACATACCGGACTTGAATTGACGAAGGCATTAATCATTTGCAAATGATGGTAAGGGGCTACCACAATACAGGAAATCTGAAATCAATGATCGCCTTAAAAGATGCCCTCATCACTAGGTGGTGCTTTAAAACGCTTTGGAGATCTCAACCGTAAACAAGTGGATTAGAGCGGATAAACTTACGGTTTAAAATAGAAGATAAAAAAGTGAAAAAAATATATAAAATCATGAGATTTGTTTTATTATTTCTATTGGCTATGAGCGTAGTATCTCAAGTAGTGGCCAGAAGTTTAAGCTTCGAGAAGACAGAGGTTATAGAAACATCTGGAATATTACATGAATTAGAAAATCTATCTTTGCTGTCCAATACAGAGGTTGAACAAGTGAGAATGTAAGTTAAAAGCCTAAGAAAATATCACAATTAAATAAAAAAAAAGAAAGCAGGTTTATCTGCTTCAGTTGGCTCTTTTTCTAATTGTAAGCATAACGTCTTCTATTCTTTTTTGTTTCAGAGAACGCACTGTTTTTGACGTCATAACCAATTGTAAATGTTTTGTTTTTGGCAGATGCTCGGAATCAGACAAATGCTAGCAGCCTGTCAATTGTATGAGATTTTATCAGAGCTTGGTTGCTAAACTTGGTAGCTTTCTCACTAGTATAGTTTACATTACATTAAGTTATATTCATTAAATAAGTATTTATTTTATATATTTAAGTTCTTAATGAAAAAAAAAACAAAAAAAGACTGATTAGAAACAATTAAAAATATATGTAAGGAAGTATACATGTCATGCCTTCAAAAGCTAAGTTATATAAAACATAATGAAACTTTTATTTGATCGTTCCCTATGGCGCTTAACAATAACAACTTCAACATGCCGCCAAGTAATCAAACAATGCCCGAAGTATCCAGTAACTATACCCAGTATAAGTATACTTACGAGTTCAAGTGTTTCAACATATTCTTCTTCCTAGTGTTGCACAATTGAAATTTTAAAATGATCCCAGGTCAGGCATCTCCAACTAAACGAAATAGAAAAAGTATTTCTTCGGCGACTTCCTCTCAGCAGATTTCTGGCAAAAACTCTGAGAGTAAATAAAAATTGCCATGAAAAGTTTCTCAAAAATCTGTCGTTTGGAGTCGACTTTAAACTGTAGGTCATACCACTCATATATAAAAATTAACACGCACAACATACGTGGTGTGAGAAACTAGGTTGTAAGCCTGACGTAAGGGTTATAATGATCAATTATATATGTAGGCATTAACATCCTAGGTTACAAAACCCAAACAATTCACGTTCAAGCCTTGGAGAAAACAAGAAAAAATTCCATCGTGATTTGCGCAATAAAAAGAGTTTAACAGCCTCCAATACAATGTAAGTAAAATCTATTTCTGAGAGGATAAAGATCATCTACAAAGGGCCAGGTTAAGTGAACAAACAAAATTGTCTCTGTTGAGGCCTTTCCAATCCACAAGATATCAAAGAACGTCCAATCCATATCGAAAAGTTCACTGTTTAGTGTGAATGTTTGGCTAGGGACGACAACGATCCAAATTTCCTTAAGGACGACAGTGCTTTTGGCATGAATGTAATGATCTCTAGACACCAACTTCATATGATTTCAACAGGATAACGCTACGTGATACACAGCTTATGCAATATTGAAGATGATACAGGCTGGCCACTAAGATCGTACGATTTGACTTTTTCTTGTGGCTTTTTCTTAAGCCGCAGATGTATGCGAATATGCCACAAACCATAGCCAATATAACACAAGGCATCGATCAAATTCAGCCTGAGTCATAAGGCAGACTGATGGAAAATTGCATATTCCACCTAGAGAAGCAGTGGCGAATATTTGGATGATATTATGGTAAACACCTAACGCCATCAAGAGGTCATTAAAAGCAATGAATAATCTTATTTATTTTCTTACTTTATTGATCAAGATTGCAATTTCGCACCACCCATGCTGTGTGTGTAAATTTTTTTACATGAGTGGCGGGACCTACAGTTTAAAGTCGACTCTGAACGACAGATTTTTGAGAAGCTTTTCATGGCAATTTTTTATTTACTCTCAGAGTTTATGCCTGCTGAGACGAAGTAGTCGAAGAAATATTTTTTTCATACTTCGTTCTCTTCGAGACGACCTATGTCTACATTTTCCCGACTTACTGTTATCGCCAAAAATGTCTTGAATATCTCATTTACTACTATCATATCTACTTACTTATTAGTAAAGCTCTGCGATCTGAGTACCAAAGTCATGCGAAAAATTAACCTCATCAACATCCCAAGTTCTTAAGAGTAAAGACCAAAAAGAAGAAAAGTTTTTTGGCAAAAAAATATTCAACAAGTCAAGGAGTTTACGTATTAGGGTAGCAGAACATCTGCCGCAGATACAGTAGGAAATAATATTCTGAACAAAATGAGCCACAGCTACGCGATATATCTGACGTAACTAAATCACATGTCAGTTCTGCTTAATGTACGAGTATGCGAAACCACACTGACTGATTTCAGCTTTACTCTGCGATTATTCATTTGCGTGTGGTTTTTCTGTGGTCGAACGCATTATCGTAACCGTTTCCAAGTGACGAATTCATTCATCAATTCAAGTCGAGTGGTAGTGAATTAAATTTAAGAGTTTACATTACATCAGATTACTACAGATTTGTGGTTTATAATAAATTTCATCATTCATTCATAAGTGGGCCTGGGCGGTTGTGACCATGCTGATGTGGTTGATTTTCTTTGCGAATCATAATTTATAATTCAACTTGATCGTAGCTTTGTACTGTCATTGATTTAAAAAAATTAATTTCATGAATAATTTTATTTCACAATCATTTGTAATCTATATTGTGTATGTTATTTTTAAAGGAGGGGACTTTTTTTCCAACGACTGACCATCCTCAACGCAGTAGATATGGTGACTGGGTGCTAGAGCAATAGATTTTTCAAACAAAATTTTCTTCGGTGATGACAATTATTTGTTACACGGTGGTTACGTACTTATTAAATTAGTCATTACAACCATTCAATCAGGATTACAACCAAGCTTCTCTCACTACCCACATTGAATGTATTAATTTTATTCATGTGCTGCGCGTGACCTACAGTATGAAGTCGACTCCGAACGACAGATTTTTGAGGAACTTTTCATGACAATTTTATTTTACTCTCAGACTTCATTGCCAGAAGACTAATGATAGTAAATCACGAATAGAATTTTTTTTTTATATTTCGAAATATCTGAGAGCTGGGTTTTGAACCACAGACTCTCGTTCAATATGCGAATTTACTACCAAAGCTGCGACGACTTCAATTGGCTCTCTGTTCAAGAAAGTGGCAAAATTATAAAGAAATTGAAACAGACTGAAGACGCTACAGATGTGGTCAGGCGTATGCAGTACCATACTGTACGCACTTCCAACAACATCGGAATTGTAATTGTAGCTCAGGCAGCAATTAAAGCCGACTGAGCATTCTCAACGCTGTAATCATAATAATCGACTGTTGCCACCTTCTCTGGATGGTTATTTATTTCGTACCTAAGTGCAACTTACAGGGTTTTTTTTTTAATTTACAACCAAAACTCAAGGGGATGACGGCTACTCATGCAGTAAATTGCGTAGGAACAAGAAAATAGGTTATGGGAACAAGGAAAGAGAGAACTTTAAGCCTTAAGAGACAGGAAAAACCACTGCGGGAAAGGAGTTCCACATACGGATAGTTCAGCTAAAGAACGAATTCTGTTTGTGATGCACTTTGCAATCCACTGTCCACTAGCCGACAAAGGCGGATTGCGTAAAAAGTGAGATGATCGTTAAAAAAATAAAAAATAGAGTTGGAAATAGAACAGAATCTTGCGGTGCGCCTGAATTCCGGCTAAATTCATCTAATTGAATCCCTTTTATAACAACTCGTGTAGTGAAATCCCTAGGATATCTCGAAATAAATCAAGTAAAACGACTATCAATAGCCAAAGCAATAAGTTTTGACAGAAGCGGCGCACTGAATAACGCTGCTCTCTTACCAAATCGTTTAATGGGCTGGTTCTACCCTTCTGAAAGTAACACCACCATACCATCAAAGGAATATTATATTACGGAAATCGTACTGCCGCTGATCAGGATAGATATTTTACAAATTCATGGTTTATCATATTGATCCGTAATCTTGAAAAGCTAGATGTAGTAGAATATATGTAGTTCCCACGATTATTAGCCTCAATCTTTTAGGGGATTAGCATTATATTAACAGTCTCTTATTGCAAGATTAAATACATAATTAATCATTACAACCCTTCAGTCAGGATTACGGCTTAGCTTCTCACACCACTCATGTTGTATGCGTTAATTTTATACGTGAGTGGCGGGCCCTGCAGTTTAACGTTGACTCCGAACGACAGATTTTTGAGAAACTTTTTCATGGCAGGTTTATTTACTCTCAGAAGTTTTGCCAGAAATCTGCTGAGAGGAAGTTGCCGAAGAAATATTTTTTTTCATATTTCGTTTGTCTGACATGGGAACGAACCCGAGCTTTACGTCTAATAAGCCAATACACTACCTACTAGACTACGGTGACTTCGACTTCCTGCAAGATTAAAAAGGTTAGCTAGTGGGCGCAGAATTCAGCTTCAGGAAGGAGCAGCTTCAGTGTTGAACAAATTCCGTACTTCAATATTTTTTTTCAGTACTTTTCCATTCAAAGTCAGTATTTTTTTCAGTACATTTTTATTATTAAATATTTTATGTCTTGCGCTTTTCAACATATTAATGCATTAGCAACATGTTAAACGTAATGCTAAAGGTAGAATTAGTCTTAAGCCTCGATTAGCCAAACGTTCACGAAACGTACGTTCGTCTTTAGAATACGAAAAGCAATGAGAACGCTTGCCAAACCGTAATGTAATTTCGGTAAGCATTTACATTACTCTTCATATGCTAGTCTAGTAGGTAGTAGGCTGGCTTACTAGACGTGAGCGCGTCGTTCAAACATCATGTTAGACATCTCCAACAATACGAACAATGAGAAAATATTTCTTTGGCAACCACCTTCCGCCAAAAACTCTGAGAGTAAATAAAATTGTCATGAAAAAGTTAATCAAAAGTTTGATGAACGAAGCTATATCCTTGATATCTACAGATGATAGCTCCGTCAAGCTGACAAGAAATGGAGAGCCAAATAACCTATATCTACACCTAGCAAGAGACGGGCACTGACGAAGAAAATGGATAACAGTCTCCTCTTCCTCAGCGGATATGGATCCACGGCAGAAGTCGTTAAATGGGAGCCTCATTTTCTCCGCGTGTCTACCCATAACGCAATGACCTGTAAGCACGGCCAATGTGGTTGAGATGACGTCACGAACAAGACCAAGTAATTGGTTGGTACGCCTTCTATCCATCAAGGGCCAGGTGTGTCTAGCGGTGGAGCAGGACTCCTCATTGACCCAGGACAGCTTGGCGTCCCGAGAGAATTTCCGCGCAATATCCAACTTGACCGATGCAAGTGGCATACCCAGTTCAATTGAAGAGGATTCCGGAAGGAGCGCACCAGCTCTGGCGAGCTCGTCGGCTCAACAGTTTCCCGGAATGTTATTGTGCCCGCTACGTGCTACATAGTTTACGCCATATTGAAGGTGATATAGACTGGCCACCAAGATCGTACGATATGACCCCGTTAATCTTTTCCTTGTAAAGTTTTCCTGAGCCATAGGAGTATACGAATATCCCACAATCCCCAGAGGTTCTCATAGTCAACGTAACCTAAGTCATACATACATACATACATACATACATAATTCGTCATTACAACCCTTCAGTCAGGATTACGACCTAGCTTCTCACGCCACTTATGTTGTGTGTGTTAATTTTATGCATGAGTGGCGGTACCTACAGTTGAAACATCGATTCCGAACTACAATTTTTTTTGAGAAACTTTCCAGAAAATTTTATTTTTCTCTCCGAATTTTTCCCAGGAGGCAGCTGAGAGGAAGTCGCCTAAAAAAATATTTTTTTTTTAATTTCGTTTCTGTTCAAGATGTCTGAGCCCTGGCACACTTTGTTTGCATTGAAATTTAAAGTTAGAAAGCGCTTAACGAAAGACCTTTGAGTTCCATTTATATACCACACGCAGACCTCACTTTTATTGGTTTATAGCGGATGATAAAACCACAACGCATGGATTTCATAATGCGCCATAATTAGCGTCGCCGTTTGCAGCTGTCAGTGATCTATTTGATTTGATTTGAATCACTACTTACCGGACTTGAATTGACGAAGGCATTAATCATTTGCAAATGATGGTAAGGGGCTACCGCAATACAGGAAATCTGAAATCAATGACTGCCTTAAAAGATGCCCTCATCACTTGGTGGTGCTTTAAAACGCTTTGGAGATCTCAACCGTAAACAAGTGGATTAGAGCGGATAAACTTACGGTTTAAAATAGAAGATAAAAAAGTGAAAAAAAATATATAAAATCATGCGATTTGTTTTATTATTTCTACTGGCTATGAGCGTAGTATCTCAAGTAGTGGCCAGAAGTTTAAGCTTCGAGAAGACAGAGGTTATAGAAACATCTGGAATATTACATGAATTAGAAAATCTATCTTTGCTGTCCAATACAGAGGTTGAACTAGTGAGAATGTAAGTTAAAAGCCTAAGAAAATATCACAAACAAATTAAATAAAAAAAAGAACGCAGGTTTATCTGCTTTAGTTGGCTCTTTTTCTAATTGTAAGCATAACGTCTTCTATTTTCTTTTTTATTTCAGAGAACGCACTGTTTTTGGAGTCACAACGAATTGTAAATGTTTTGTTTTTGGCAGATGTTCGGAATCAGACAAATGCTAGCAGCCTGTCAATTGTATGAGATTTTATCACAGCATGGTTCCTAAACTTGGTAGCTTTCTCACTAATATAGTTTACATTACATTAAGTTATATTCATTAAATAAGTATTTATTTTATATATATTTTAGTACGTAATGCAAAAAACATAAACAGACTGATTAAAAATAATTAAAAATTATATGTTAAGAATTATACATGTTATGCCTTCAAAAGCTAAGTTATATAAAACATAATGAAGCTTTTATTAGATCATTTACTAAGGCGCTTGACTTCAACATGCCGGCAAGCAATCAAACAATGCCCGAAGTATCCAGTAACTATACCCAGTATAAGTATGCTTACGAGTTCGAGTGTTTCAAAAAATTCTTCTTCCTTGAGGCTCTAAACTCGATAATGGGGTTGAAAGCGGCGTCTACTCTGGGAAACTGGACCTGAACATTTCTCTCCGTCTTCCGGACTATTGCAGCGTGTTTCAGACGGAGGTGACGGCAATTTACCGGGCCGCTCAATGGATCCTCGTCAACGGTGCTCCTTTCAATAGCGTCTCGGTGCTATAGTCAGGCCGCGATAAGATCTCTATCGTGTTTCGTGAATAACTTTAGGATCGTTAGGGAATGTCGCCGCTGTTTCCACCTTCTTTCTGGGCGCTTCACCAGTGTCTCACTGGTGTGGGTCCCCGGGCACAATAACATTCCGGGAAACTGTTGAGCCGACGAGCTCGCCAGAGCTGGTGCGCTCCTTCCGGAATCCTCTTCAATTGAACTGGGTATGCCACTTGCATCGGTCAAGTTGGATATTGCGCGGAAATTCTCTCGGGACGCCAAGCTGTCCTGGGTCAATGAGGAGTCCTGCTCCACCGCTAGACACACCTGGCCCTTGATGGATAGAAGGCGTACCAACCAATTACTTGGTCTTGTTCGTGACGTCATCTCAACCACATTGGCCGTGCTTACAGGTCATTGCGTTATGGGTAGACACGCGGAGAAAATGAGGCTCCCATTTAACGACTTCTGCCGTGGATCCATATCCGCTGAGGAAGAGGAGACTGTTATCCATTTTCTTCGTCAGTGCCCGTCTCTTGCTAGGTGTAGATATAGGTTATTTGGCTCTCCATTTCTTGTCAGCTTGACGGAGCTATCATCTGTAGATATCAAGGATATAGCTTCGTTCATCAAACTTTTGATTAACTTTTTCATGACAATTTTATTTACTCTCAGAGTTTTTGGCGGAAGGTGGTTGCCAAAGAAATATTTTCTCATTGTTCGTATTGTTGGAGATGTCTAACATGATGTTTGAACGACGCGCTCACGTCTAGTAAGCCAGCCTACTACCTACTAGACTAGCATATGAAGAGTAATGTAAATGCTTACCGAAATTACATTACGGTTTGGCAAGCGTTCTCATTGCTTTTCGTATTCTAAAGACGAACGTACGTTTCGTGAACGTTTGGCTAATCGAGGCTTAAGACTAATTCTACCTTTAGCATTACGTTTAACATGTTGCTAATGCATTAATATGTTGAAAAGCGCAAGACATAAAATATTTAATAATAAAAATGTACTGAAAAAAATACTGACTTTGAATGGAAAAGTACTGAAAAAAAATATTGAAGTACGGAATTTGTTCAACACTGAAGCTGCTCCTTCCTGAAGCTGAATTCTGCGCCCACTAGCTAACCTTTTTAATCTTGCAGGAAGTCGAAGTCACCGTAGTCTAGTAGGTAGTGTATTGGCTTATTAGACGTAAAGCTCGGGTTCGTTCCCATGTCAGACAAACGAAATATGAAAAAAAATATTTCTTCGGCAACTTCCTCTCAGCAGATTTCTGGCAAAACTTCTGAGAGTAAATAAACCTGCCATGAAAAAGTTTCTCAAAAATCTGTCGTTCGGAGTCAACGTTAAACTGCAGGGCCCGCCACTCACGTATAAAATTAACGCATACAACATGAGTGGTGTGAGAAGCTAAGCCGTAATCCTGACTGAAGGGTTGTAATGATTAATTATGTATTTAATCTTGCAATAAGAGACTGTTAATATAATGCTAATCCCCTAAAAGATTGAGGCTAATAATCGTGGGAACTACATATATTCTACTACATCTAGCTTTTCAAGATTACGGATCAATATGATAAACCATGAATTTGTAAAATATCTATCCTGATCAGCGGCAGTACGATTTCCGTAATATAATATTCCTTTGATGGTATGGTGGTGTTACTTTCAGAAGGGTAGAACCAGCCCATTAAACGATTTGGTAAGAGAGCAGCGTTATTCAGTGCGCCGCTTCTGTCAAAACTTATTGCTTTGGCTATTGATAGTCGTTTTACTTGATTTATTTCGAGATATCCTAGGGATTTCACTACACGAGTTGTTATAAAAGGGATTCAATTAGATGAATTTAGCCGGAATTCAGGCGCACCGCAAGATTCTGTTCTATTTCCAACTCTATTTTTTATTTTTTTAACGATCATCTCACTTTTTACGCAATCCGCCTTTGTCGGCTAGTGGACAGTGGATTGCAAAGTGCATCACAAACAGAATTCGTTCTTTAGCTGAACTATCCGTATGTGGAACTCCTTTCCCGCAGTGGTTTTTCCTGTCTCTTAAGGCTTAAAGTTCTCTCTTTCCTTGTTCCCATAACCTATTTTCTTGTTCCTACGCAATTTACTGCATGAGTAGCCGTCATCCCCTTGAGTTTTGGTTGTAAATTTAAAAAATACCTTACTTACGTACGAAATAAATGACTGTCTGTGACTGGTTGGAACAGTCCACTACTATGATTACGACGTTGAGAACGCTCAGTCTGCTTTAATTGCTGCATGAGTTACAATTACAATTCCGATGTTGTTGGAAGTGCGTACAGTACGGTACTGCATACGCCTGACCATATCTGTAGCGTCTTCAGTCTGTTTTAATTTCTTTATAATTTTGCCACTTTCTTGAACAGAGAGTCAATTGAATTCGCTGTAGTCTGGGTTGTGTGTTCGCTTATTGGACGAGAGTCTGTGGTTCAAACTCCAGCTGTCAGATATTTCGAAATGTGAAAAAGTATTTCTTTCTTGACTTACTACAGTAGTCTTCTGGCAAAGAAATCTGAGAGTAAAATAAAATTGTCATGAAAAGTTTCTCAAAAATCTGTCGTTCGAAGTCGACTCTCATGTAAAAAATTAACACACACAACCTGGGTGGCAGAAGACCGCCGGTAGAAATATCTGTTGTATTCTGTTAAATGCGAGTTGTGTGGTTTGAAACCCGGACTCGCATCTAATAAGCCAACAAACTACTTACATACCAGACTACTGCGACTACATTGTAAGTACTTCTTTCGAAGGAGTATTTTTATGCGTGGTACTTAAGCTACTCAGTTCATTAATCATTATTTTGGAGCGTAATTTTGCGCCCCATGTCAGACAGGTCCAACAAAAAAGAAATATGAACAAATGTTTCTTTGGCGGCTTCCGTTCTGCAGATTTCTGGGAAAACCTCTGAGAGTAAGTAACATTGCCTTGAAGAGTTTCTCAAAAATCTGTAGTTTGGAGTCGATATTATAAAGTAGGTCACGCGCAGCACATGAATAAAATTAATACATACAATGTGGGTAGTGAGAGAAGCTTGGTTGTAATCCTGATAAAATGGTTGTAATGACTAATTTAATAAGTACGTAACCACCGTGTGTGAAATAATTGTCATCACCGAAGAAAATTTTGTTTGAAAAATCTATTGCTCTAGCACCCAGTCACCATATTTACTGCGTTGAGGATGGTCAGTCGTTGGAAAAAAGTCCCCTCCTTTAAAAATAACACACTCTATTTGATTACAAATGATTGTGAAATAAAATTACTCATGAAATTAATTTTTTTAAATCAATGACAGTACAAGACTACGATCAAGTGTAAGATGAATTATAAACTATGAATCGCAAAGAGAATCAACCACATTAGTATGGTCACACAACCGACCAGGCCCACTTATGAATGAATGATGAAATTTATTAAAAACCACAAATCTGTAGTAATCTGATGTAATATAAACTCTTAAATTTAATTTACTACTACTCGACTTGAATTGATGAATGAATTCGTCACTTGGAAACGGTTACGATAAAGCATTCGACCACATAAAAACCACACGCAAATGAATAATCGCAGAGTAAAGCTGAAATCAGTCAGAGTGGTTTCGCATACTCGTATATTCATCAGAGTTTGACATTTGTTTTAGTTACGTCAGATATATCGCGTAGATGTGGCCCATTGCCTTTGTTTATTTTGTTCAGAATATTATTTCCTGCTGTATCTTCTGCAGATATTCTGCTACCCTAATACGTAAACTCCTTGACTTGTTGAATATTTTTTTTTGCCAAAAAACTTTTCTTCTTTTTGGTCTTTACTTTTAAGAACTCGGGTGTTGATGAGGTTCATTTTTGGTCCCGACTTTGGTGCTCAGATCGCAGAGCTGATAAGTAAGCAGATATGATAGGGTTAAGTGAGATATTCAAGAGATTTTTGGCTACATTCTTGTATCGGGTCCACCATCTAACGTTTTTTTTTTCAACTAGTGCTTATTTCGTGTATGGTAACACTTAGCTCATGTCTGATTTGACAGATAATTAGTTTTATCCTTCCGCTGAACGCCGAATATGGTTGTGTAAACGCTTGAACAACGCTGGGAAATATTGCGACATTACTTTGAAAATCATGGTAATGTTGCAGAATGTGTGCGAAAATTGCGTACGGATTTTGGAAGAAGAGAAGCACCGTCAGCTCCGTATGTTCGTTATCTTGTGAAAAAAGTGAAAGAAACTGGCATCCTCATCGATAAACCAAAGCGTGAAAAGCCAAAAAACAGTGCGTACACCCGAGAATATTGCTGTTGTGGCAGAAAGTGTGCGTGAAGCGCCATCAACATCAATTCACCGTCGTTCTCAACAATTGAACATTTCGGAGACATCATTGAGACGAATTTTGCCTAAAGACCTTGGTATGACGCCGTAGAAAGTCCAATTGGTTCAGGAGTTGAAGCCAATTGACCATTCGCTTCGCTAAGTGGGCCTGCGATCGACTTATAGAAGATGCCGATTTTGGCAAGAAAAATCATCTTTTCAGATGAAGTTCATTTTGATCTTGGCGGGTATGTAAACAAGCAAAATTGTCGCATTTAGTAAAAGAATGATCTTTATTTAGAATCAATATTTATTTAATGTTGTCACTTCAACGATTTTTTCTTAATTAACTTATCTTTAAAAACGAAAGCTTATTTATACTTTACAAAAATCGTATGATTTAACGGGATTAACAGGATTAACAATAAGGGAATATTTGATAATTTATAAGTAAAGAGTAAAAAGAGATAATTAGTAATTAGGAAAATAGTTGATAATATTAAAAATAAAGAGTATTACATAATAAATGATATTTAAGAAAATATTTGATAAAAATGAAAATTAAAGAAAAATGTTAAAAGAAGAATAAATTATGTTAATGAATTACAATGATATAGCATTAGAATGTTAGAGTGGCGTACATATGTATGTTTATACATAACTATTTGGGGCACAGAAAACCCGCACGCATACATTGAAAAGCCGACGCACCCAAAACGAGTCACTTATTGGTGCGGATTTTGGTCCTAAGGCATAATTGGGCCATTTTGGCCGTTACAGTCAATGGCGATCATTATCGGGGAATGTTGAACGAATTTTTGTTCACAAAAATTGAAGAGGAGGATATTGGCAGCATTTGGTTTCAGCAGGACGGCGCTACGTGCCACACAACCGAAGCTACACTCGATGTTTTGCGCCCTATTTTTGAAGATCACATTATCAACCGCAGAGCTGATGTCGTTTAGGCCACCTCGGAGCTGCGATTTGACACCGTTGGACTATTATTTGTGGGGTGCCGTCAACGGTAAGTGTTACGCCGACAAAAGGACAATATTCGTGAAGCCATTGGTGAAATACAGCTGCACACAATCGATAATGTGCTTAAAAATTGGACCGATCGTGTAGGCTACTGCATGGCCAGCCGAGGCAGCCATTTGAATGAAATTATTTTCCATTATTAAACGGAAGGATTGTACTTTCAAATAAAAGAAGAAATTTGAGAAAATATTCAGTAGTTTTTTTTATAAAGCATTTACAAAAAAAAAAAAAAAAAGTTATTTGGCGGACCCTTTATAAAATTAACACACTCAAAACAAGTAGTGGGAGAACCTAGATCATAATATTGATTGAAGAATTGTAATGAGTTATACTGGGTATGTATAGTTTGATTGCTTGCCGGCATGTTGAAGTTATTATTGTTAAGCGCCCTAGTGAACGATCGAATAAAAGTTTCATTATGTTTTATATAACTTAGCTTTTGAAGGCATGATATGTTTAATTCTTAACATATGTATATTTTTAATTATTTTTAATCAGTCTTTTTTTGTTTTTTTGCATTACGTACTAAAATATGTCTATAAAATAAGTACTTATTTAACGAATATAAACTAATGTAATGTAAACTATACTAGTGAGAAAGCTACCAAGTTTAGCAACCATGCACTGATAAAATCTCATACAATTGACAGGCTGCTAGCATTCATCTGATTCCGAGCATCTGCCAAAAACAAAACATTTACAATTGGTTATGACGTCAAAAACAGTGCGTTCTCTGAAATAAAAAATAATAGAAGACATTAAGCTTACAATTAGAAAAAGAGCCAACTGAAGCAAATAAACCTGCTTTCTTTTTTTTTATTCAATTGTGATATTTTCTTAGGCTTTTAACTTACATTCTCACTTGTTCATTCTCTGTATTGGACAGCAAAGATAGATTTTCTAATTCATGTAATATTCCAGATGTTTCTATAACCTCTGTCTTCTCGAAGCTTAAACTTCTGCCCAATACTTGAGATACTACGCTCATAGTCAATAGAAATAATAAAACAAATCGCATGATTTTATCTATATTTTTTTTCACTTTTTTATCTTCTATTTTAAACCGTAAGTTTATCCGCTCTAATCCACTTGTTTGCCGTTGAAATCTTCAAAACGTTTTAATGCACCACCAAGTGATGAGGGCATCTTTTAAGGCGATCATTGATATCAGATTTCCTGTATTGCGGTAGCCCCTTACCATCATTTGCAAATGATTAATGCCTTCCTCAATTGAAATCCGGTAAGTAGTGATTCAAATCAAATCAAATAGATCACTGACATGCTGCAAACGGCGACGCTAATTATAGCGCATTATGAAATCCATGCGTTGTGGTTTTATCATCCGCTATCAACCAATAAAAGTGAGGTCTGAGTGTGGTATATAAATGTAACTCAAAGGTCTTTTGTCAAGCGCTTTCTAGCTTTAAATTTCAATGAAAAAAAGTCTGCCAGGGCTCAGGCATCTTGAACAGAAACGGAATTTTAAAAAAAATATTTTTTCTAGGCGACTTCCTCTTGGCTTTCTTTTGGCAAAAATTCGGTGAGAATAATAAAATTTTCTTGAAAAGTTTCTCAAAAAAAATTTGTCGTTTTAAAGCGAAGTTAAATAGTGGGTTCCGGCGATTATGAATAAAATTGCAACACACAACATAGGTGGTGTGAGATACTAGGTTCCAATCTTGACTATAAAGTGTTGTATTGACCAGTTAAGTAAGTATCGTAAATAAGTAAGTGTGAGGGATATCATCTCAATTATGCATTCGTTTGAAAGACCTCTTGTTGCCATTAGGTGTGGAGCATAATATCATCAAAATATCTGCCACGGCTTCTCTGGGTGAAAAGTGCAATTTTCTATCAGTCTGACTTATGACTCAGGCTGAATTTGATTGATGCCTTGGGTTATGTTGGCTATGAGTGCCTTTTTGGTTTGTGGCGTATTCGTATACGTCTGCGTCTTAAGAAAACGCCACAAGAAAAAGTCTAATGGAGTCAAATCGTACGATCTAGGTGGCCAGTTCAGATTACCTCCAATATGGCACGAACTCTATAGCTCGTAGCGCTGTCATGTTGAAATCACATGAAGTTGATGTCCAGAGTATTGCATTCACGACCAAAGAAGTTTGGCTTGGCCAGTGTAGTTCTCAAGAAAATTTGGACCGATGTCGTACTCAGCCAAATATTTACAACAAGCAGTGACTTTTTCAATATGAATTGGACGCCCATGGATACCTTGCGACAACTTTGCTTGTTCACTTATCCTGGACCATTGTAGATAATCTTTATTCTCTCATAAGTGGATTGTGCTCGAAGTCGCGGTAGCCTAGTAGGTAGTGTGTTGGCTTATTAGACGTGAGGCTTCGGTCCAAACCTCAGGTCAAACATCTCCATCTAAACGAAATATGAAAAAAAATTTCTTCAGTGACTGCCTCTCAGCAGATTTCTGGCAAAAACTGCAAAAAACTGCCATGAAAATGTTTCTCAAAATTCCATTGTTCGAAATAGACTTTAAACTGTAGGTTTCGCCACTCATGTGTAAAATTAACACACACAACATAAGTGGTGCGAGAAACTAGGTTGTAATCTTGACTAAATGGTTGTAAAGGCCAATTGTTCATGTATGTATGCATGCCTTGGGTTGTGTTGGCTATGAGAACCTCTCTGGTTTGTTGGATATTAGCATACTCCTGTGACTCAGGAAAACTTTACAAGAAGAAGTTTAACGGCGTCAAATCGTACGATCTGGGTGGCCAGTCTATATACCTTCAATATGGCATAAGCTGTGTAGCATAGCTGTCCTTTTGAAACCATATGAGGTTGGTGTCTAGAGGTCATTACATTCATGCCAAAAGCACTGTCGTGCTCAAGGAAATTTGGATCGATGTCGTCCCTAACCAAACACTCACACTAAACAGTGAACATTTCGATATGAATTGGGCGTTCTTGGATATCTTGTGGCTTGGAAAGGTCTCAACAGAGACAATTTTGTTTGTTCACTTATCCTGGCACTTTGTAGATGATTTTTATCCTCTCAGAAATAGATTTTACTTACAGGGTATTGGAGGCTGTTAATCTTTTTTTACTGCTCAAATCCTGATTGCATTTTTTCCTGTTTTCTCCAAGGCTTGAACGTGGATTGTTTGGGTTTTGTAGCCTAGGATGTCAATCCCTACACCATTCCATAAATAGTCCTCTATTAATTTCTTCTATTTCAATTCCATTATTATGACCCTTCGTCCTGTTTTTCCTTGTAATTTCATTCCATTTTGGAGCAAATTAGAAATTAATTCGTGTAAATTTCTTGAAATTTCTTTTCTGTCCTTTGTTTATTAGAATTCTTCGCAAACAATAATCAAATTAATCTTGTGTACGTCTATCCTTCGTAACACACTGTTCCATTGCCCGCACAAATCAATGTTTTCAATTTGTGTTTGTGGATTTCGCAACTTAAGCCATCGCTTATCACGTAGACCGCAAGAAAAGCAAATAAACGGCAGCGCTATTGCTATCGCAAACGCTGTTACAATTTAAATGAAATTTGTATCCTGCAAACGATTGCCAAACACAAGACAAAACTGTCAAACAGTTGGGGAGTCAGTCTATAAATCTATAAGAATATCAAATAAAAGTATCGTGTTGCCAAAAAAAAAACAACACGAAAAAAAAGATTTGAAAACGAGTCAAAAGAAAAAGTTTTTGATCCAGTCTATGAAAATGATTATTGGAATTGAGAAACAAAAACAAAAACAAAAAGAAAAAGGAAAAGCAAAGAAAACATTAAGAAATGTTTACATTTAAATTGCTGACAGTGCCAAAGATATGTTAAGTTGTGGCGTTTTTCGTTAGGCGGGTCATTTTGCGATAACTATGTCGGCATATGAATGTCTTAAACAAAAATTATTTCATAAACAGGATACTAAGATACGAATAAAATAACGGGGTTGAGTAATTCCTAATAATAGCAGAATAGTTCTCTAAGCTCCTTCTTTACAAACAATGAGAAATTGGAAGTATTTCGGTGTGTTTGATTTGAAAACCCTTGAATAGTCAGAATGGATGACTTTCTCATATGTCATCTTGGTTGTATAGAAGCTAAGATATCCGAAATATTGTTACGATTTTAACTTTTAGTCGCCGTGGTCTAGTAGGTAGTGTGTTGGCTTGTTTACATACCCGCCAAGATCAAAATGAGCTTCATCTGAAAAGATGATTTATTTGCAAAATCGACATCTTCGGGTGTAGGCTACTGCATGGCCAGCCGAGGCAGCCATTTGAATGAAATTAGTTTCCATTATTAACCGGAAGGATTGTACTTTAAAATAAAAAAAGAAATTTAAGGAAATATTCAGTAGTTTTTTTAAAGCATTTTCAAAAAAAAAAGTTATTTGGCGGACCCTTTACTAGGTATTGTGTTGCCTAACTAGGCGATGGTTGTAGGTTCAAATCTCGACCAAAACGAAATATAAAGAACTATTTCCTTCTGACAAAAACTTTGAGAGTAAATAAAATTGCCATGAAATGTTTCTCAAAAATCGGTCATTCGAACTCGTTACCAAAGCCTAGGTCTCGCCACTTATGGGTTAAAGTACCACACTTAATATGGGTGAATTGAGAAGCTAAGTAGTAATCCTGACTAAAGTGTTATAATGACCAATTAACTAAGTAAAATGAGAAAAGGAGGCTGTAGGAATACCAGCCGCATGCTGGTCATACTCTTCAGCAATAACATCTTCGATCTGCGAGTCTGTAGCGTCAAATCCTCACCTCGCGAAGGCGCTGTTGTACTACACTTTTGCAACATTTCACAACAGCACGACTGACCATATATCGTTGTCATCGTTTGCGAGAACGAAAGAGAACATATAAATGTTCGACGTGTATGAGTGGCATCAGCGTCTGTGGACCTATAAGTATAAGCCGCTGTGACGGTGAACGCATCACGTGACCACCGTGCATGCACGCACCCATAGCGAAAGGGTTAAAGAAATTTTCCCCTAAATATGAATGGTTGCAGTTCGATGATGATTTCAAGTTCTTTTGAGCACACTCACACCTGCTGTTTGTTTTCCGTGGATTAGCCCATATAAACACATGGCAATATTTTTATTTCTATGTGATGTGTGTCGAACTCTACCTCCTCTCTGTGTTAGTGAATTGACGAAGTTACTGTGACTCTGCTAGTCTAGTTCGTTGTCTTCACATCGTTTTGTTTGTACGACTAAATGACATGTTGCCGATTTACTTTTGTTTACACATTAAAGTAATGGCATTATTCTCTGCCACCGCCTCTCTCTCTGTTTCTCCCTCTCTGCCTATGTCACACTTTTAAATGCACGAATGTAAATAAAAATGTTTGTAGTTGTTGTTGTTGGTTGGGTTGATTTAGCTTTACATCTCTGCATTCAATATTCTCAACAAAATTAAAGAGAAAGTGAAATTCTAAATTGAAAGAGCAACTGATACGTGTGAATGTATGGCATGAATGTATGGGTGTGGGTGTTGGTGTGTTTGTTTTTATGCACAAGTGTGATTGACAGAGGAAATGAGAGTGATTGTCGGCATGTGTTTCTCTATGCACGTGTGTGTCTGTTTGCTTGAGTTGGTTGGTGTATTTCTATTGTTTGTGTTCATTTTAATGAAGTTGTGAGCAGCATATGTACATACGTATGCACATTGGTGAGAGTACGCATTTCGTTAACATATGCATATGGTTGGCTACACAAACACATACACATGTTGGGAACATAATGTAGGGCAATGTGTTAGTGAAATGAAAATTTACTTTTTACTCAATTATTTTACTTCTGTATTTTACATGCGTGTAATGGTATCTCTTTCGATCTCTGTCTCTCTCTCTCTCTCTCTATTCGCCATTGAACCATTTAAGCTTATCTATTTCTAAGCAACTGTTCATGTCAATTTGTGTAAGTGTGCGTGCGTGTGTGGGTGTATGTGTGTTAATTTTAGTTAAATTAAGATGCCTGTATGTCGTTTAAAGGTATGTATGTACGTCTTGCCTATTTATACTGAGTTATCTGATGTGCCACATTGTTTTGTTTCCTTTAATGTGTGCATTTGTATAAGGCACGACGGATAGTTGTTGCTGCTGCCCCTAATGTTAAGCACTTTGTAAACATGTTTAATATTATGCCACACAATTAAGTTCCAAATTCAACTTAATAATTAAGTTCCCATGTCCTTGTATTTACTTTCTTAGTAAGGCAGTGTAATTTGTCTTTTGAAAGTTCCTTGCTTTGGTTAAGACCTTAATTTTGGTTTGTTTCTTGTACGTTCTTTTATCTAACTGCTGCCGTTTGTTTGTAGCGGTAAATTTTTTTTATTCATGGCTTCTTATTGTGCTAATTAAAGGTTTAATAGAGCATTAAATACAAGAGAATTCCTTTATCATTTTGTACAGAAATTAACTGTTTAAAGCTCGGTTTAAAGGTATTTAAGATTTCGTTTACAGTCGAAAATGTTTAATTATGTTGTAGCACAATGCAAGCTTATAGTAATCTTAGGCATTTTAATTTAAATGGATTGAAAAGATTAGAATGATATTATTTTAATTAAAACAAGTGTTATGCTGGCTTATTTTAAGCCAAGATACTGATTGAATTTTAGTCGGTTTAGGATATGTGGGAGCTTTTTAAGTATACAAACTTCATATTTTCTAAAAAGAAGTACTAAAGATCCCTTAAAGTATTTGAAGAAAAAATGAGAGTGTTTTTATTCAGAAACTAAAAATTATACCTTATGGCTAGAATAGAATTACGAGCGAGCAATTTTTTGGTGTTTTTTGCCATGTAAACTGCACTGTAAAAGCTTGTTTCACTGGTCCGAATGCGTCCGTTTTCTGTTATGTAATGGGTCGACATAATATTTGCTATCTTTGGAAGAAAATCGTTCATCATGCCTATATTGTCTGACTAACCCACCTCGATCTTCTCTGTAATCGGTTCTACCTAAAAACATTTTTGAGATTCTTTGTTTTAGTAGCAGAAGCAGCAGTAGAAGAACTAGTACTAATGGTAGTAATAGTACTACTACTAATACTACTAATACTACTATTAGTACTATTACTACTAGTAGTGGTAATAGCAGTAGGGCAGTATTAGTAGTAATAATAGAAGCAGTAGTAGTACTACTACTACTAGTAGTAATAGCAGTAGAGTAGTGATAGTAGAAATAATAGAAGCAGAAGTAGTAGTACTACTAGTAGTAGTAATAATAGCAGTAGATTAGTTGTAGTAGTAATAATAGAAGTAGTAGTAGTAGTAGTACTAGTAATAGTACTAGTACTAGTAATAGTAATAGTAGTACTAGTAGTAGTAGTAGTAGTAGTAGTAGTAGTAGTAGTATTAGTAGTGGTAGTAATAGCAGTACAGAGGTTGCAGTAGCAATAGTAGAAGCAGTAGTGGTACTAGTAGTAGTAGTATTATTAGTAGTAGTAGTAGTAGTTGTAGTCGTAGTAGTAATAGTGGTAGTAGTAGTTGTAGTCGTAGTAGCAGCAGTAGTAGTACTAGTAGTAGTAGTAGTAATAGTAGTAGTAGTAGTTTAAGTCATAGTAGTAGCAGTTGTAGTCGTAGTAGTAATAGTGGTAGTAGTAGTTGTAGTCGTAGTATTAGCAGTAGCAGTATTATTAATCGTAGTCGTAGTAATAGTAGTAGATGTACTCATAGTTTGAAGTCGCAGGCGTTTAATAGGTAGTGTATTGGCTTATTTGACAAGAAGCCGTGGTTCAAACTCTAGCTCAGACATTAAAAAAAGAGAAAAGAGAAACTGTGAAAGTAAATAAAATTAACCTGAAAAGCCTCCTTAACCTCATGGATACAAAGTAATTTACACCACTTGGCAGGTACAGTTTAAAGTCGACTCCGAATGACCAATTTTGAGAAACTTTTCATGGCAATTTTATTCATTCTCTAAGTTTTTGCTAGAATTAGCGAAGAAATAGTTTTTCATATTTTGTATTGTTCAAAATGTCTGAACTTTGAATCACGATCTCGCACGTAATAAGCCAACGCACTACTTACTAAACTATACCGACATAAATAAACCCGTAAGACAGTCGATGAAAATAATCCGAAATATTGTTATACGATAAAAACAAACATAATAAAAAACCAACAGCAACAATACTACATTCAAAAATCTCGAAGTTGCCATGCGTAAATTAAGGGTGGGTAAATAGAGCGAAGGAAATGTTATCAGTAAGTCAGTGAATCTTAAGCCAGACGTTGTATGTTGTAGTAAAAAGTGCGATGTTAAGCTCGGCGGTATACTGCAGGGGTACACTGAAAGTTTAATTTTTGTCAAAAAGGAATCCTGAATTGAAATAAATAAACCACGACTAAAAAGAAGACGTTTTAAGAATTTAAAAACAAGTTAAAAAATCTATAACAAATTCAGATACTGGTCTTTTTATTTTTTTGGTAAAACCATCACTCAGGGGATGGCCCCTACTCATGCAGTGCATTGTGCAGGTTTAGGAAAATAGGTTATAGGAAGGTGGAAAGAGGGAGTAGTGTTTGTGGACATTTGATTTAAATCTTGGTCTTGTAGATCTTAGACTCCAAAGCATTAATTTTTAAAATAAATTTAAATTTCTTAATTTAAATGCTTTTGCCCTAAACTCTACATACTATTTTCATACATTCACAATATTTACCTTAGCGTATATACTTCGTTCTGTAACCTAATTACTATAGAGTTACTATAGAGCATAAGGCAGGTGTATACATACATATTTATTATGTACGGTATTTATAAACAAGTATATTATGTATGTATGTATGTATATTAAAATAAATACTCTTCAACAATAAAGGCGTCAAAAATATTTCTTATACCCTTTAAAAGCTGAAAATATTTATTTATTGTACCTTGTCATTCTCATTAAGTGTCAACTCTACTCTTTTACCATTTCCTCTCTGTGTGTTGATATTTTTAATATTTTTTCCATCCATTATAATTACCCTTCAAATCAGTTACAATTTAAGCAATTCTTTCATTGAACCAATAACAGTCTCAAGGTTACATTTACTGTAGGAATGTCAGAGAGTACGTTAGGTGGGGCAAAATATTTTTAAACAAAGTCTCCTTGTAAACATCGTGATGGTATAAATTCAAATGGCATAGGAGTGTGGCAATACAGAGTATTAAACTTCAAAGGTTGTTTGACAATTATTGGGGTAACCAAGAACGGTCTGGAAACGTATACGCTTGAATTGGTATGTGAAGAAGGGAAAGCAAAGTATATTTGGGTTTCAATTTCAAGGGAATATCATTTTTAGAATTTTCCAAACACAGTTACAGGCAGCAGGATTAGAATACTGGCGACGATATTATTTTGGTTGGTGTTCAGTTAAGCAAATACCAGGTGAATTTAATAATTAATTAAATACAGGGAGATAGAGTGTTTGTTAGAAATACTAGGGAGAGTTTTTTATGTGACAAATTATTGGAATGCAAATTTAATAAAAATTTGATTTAAGCATTTCATATGTAAAAATATTAAAAAATGACAGGGAATTCATCAAATGTAATATTACGGAATTCGTAAAGTATCGTATATTAATATAAGTGAATGAAATATTAAAAAAATCGATTTTTTTTAGAAGGTAAGCCATATTGTTACGAAAATGAAAAATCTAGACGATGGTATTTTGCTTTTACATCGCTTAACATTAAAATTGTAAACAAAAACTACAAAAACAAAACAATGCAGTAAGCAAACCTGTCTACAAATTATCGTATTGCTTAATATAACAACAAAACACCAGCATAAAAAAGGTAAACAAGTAAACAAAAATATACCAAGGGAAAGCAGGCGACCGGAGTTAGTGAAGTTCAGTCAGTCTTGTGTGAAGACACGGTGTGCTTGAAGAAAAATAATCGCGGTTTGAACATCTCCGTTACAAAAATCTATCGAATAATTGTCTAGTAATTGTTATTGTTTATGCAAAGGGTATAAACATAGGAATAACAAAAAAGGCAATTGTTGTTATTTACATAAAGTTGTGAACATTGGCACATAGAATTGTGCCAATAATAAGGAATTTTAAATAAAACTAAACACTAATTTATTTTTATTTCATTTGCAATCAATGAGCTCACATTGTAAACGTTTTTAAAAGGTATATACGTGAGAATATTATGGCTTAAAATCTTTATCCTTGTCCTACTCCTCTTGGTGGCATTATTAAGGCAGCCTTTTCTAATTTCTTTATTATTGTCCATGCATACCTTCATTATACGGCCATTACGATGTAAACTCTACTCGTTCTTATTAAAAACCCAATTAAGACACAGACACATTACACATTATTATACATTTACAATAATGAGTTCTAAATGACTGCTAATGGTGATACTTTTGCAAATGCTAAGTCTCTCTCTCTCTCTCTACCTCTCTCATTTACTCTTTTCTTAAAACCCGTCGAATTGTCATCGTTAAATTGTTTATGCCGTGAATTAAATGGGAGGGGGTGAAAGGAATCCTGCAACGATAATTAATTTACAGCGATAACTAACGACTGTGTGTTACAGTAACAAAACAATACAAATACGGTTGTATTGTAACAACAACTAAAATGGGTAATACTGGCACACTGTTACAACAATAACATCAACGATAACGGCTATAATAATAACAGTAATAATAATTATAATAACACAGTTATAATTTATCGTACAACAATGGAGCATTATTAAAACGAATACAGACACAGACGCAGATACAGACACAGAGAGAGTAACAGTAACAATAACAGATGCATGTAGAAATTTAGAGATAAAAGAATTACAAGATAATTCAACGAGGTGGATTAGGAAAGAGGTAAGGCATGGCAGAGGGCCTTAGCAAATGAGGTTTGTTGTATCATATTGTTATGCAAATCGAAACGATCTAATATCGTTTAACAACAAAAACGATAAGCAAAAGCCACACAATACAAATGCACACTAACACTAAGAAAACAATGAACGTGTTGATTATCTAAAGCTGCACACACACATATGTACAACGAACCTGGTTGCGCCTGGTACCAACAACAACATGTATGTGACAAAAGGGGATAGACAACATAAGCAAAGTACACAAACAACAATGTATTAGCAATAGGGCTCTCGAAAAGGCGAGACCACGAATCTTCCACTTCAAGAATGTTCGTTAGACTGGTTGTGTCGGACTATAAAAGGGCTGGGCAAAGCAGGCAGCAGTCAGTGTTAATTCAGTCAGTCTTGTGTGGAGACACGTTGTGGTTTGAACGTACAAGTGATATTGCTTACAAAAAGGTTGTAAGCAGAGAAGATCTAACGAACAGTTGTTAGTGTTAACGGGGACAGAAGTGTGAAATAGAATAGTGTACAAGCAAATTATTGTTGTATCGTTAAGTTGTATACCGTGGCCACAAAAGCAGTGTAAACAATAAAGAGAGTTTAAGAGAAAATAAACACATATTTCTTTTTACTTGGTTTGCAATTAACGAACTCATATTTTAACGTTTTTAAAAAGGTAAAAAAGGTAACAATATTTTAAAAGTGATAGACAGTGAGAGGTCCCCTTAGTCTATGTTTACATTTATAGAGATTTCGAGAAGGCGAAGTCACGAACATTTGCCTTCAAGAACATTCGCATATGGCAAGTTTACCCTGCAATATAAAAAGCAAGGAAAAGCATGCAAGTGAGCTGGTGAAGTTCAATCAGTCTTGTGTTAAGACGCGGTGCGTTTGAAGAGAGTAACCGCGGTTTGAAGATCTCCGTTACAAAGATCTGTCGAATAATTGTCTAGTAATTGTTATTGTTTATGCAAAGGGTGTAAACAGTTCAATAACAAAAAGAAAGCAATTGTTGTTGTTTACATCAAGTTGTGTGAATTGTGCGAATAATAAAGAATTTCAATTAAAACTAAACACAAATTTATTTTTATTTTATTTGCAATCTACGAGCTCATATTTTAAACGTTAATATATTGAGGCCCTGTCATGTTGTCCACATAAAACTAAATGGACACTTACCGAGTAGGTGTTAAACAAAAGATGGACATACAAAGAAACACCACACCCACCATCGTCTGTTTACAAAAAATGCCAATGCAATGTTTCCTTTTCCTAACATTCCACATTCCATAATGTAATTGGAATATTATGGTACATTTGCTGAGAATGACAATGGAAAGTGTAACTAACAAAACAGAGGGGATGGAGGTGGTAGTATTATTAACAGATAATTAAAATTAATCACATTAATCACAGGGCTTACGTAGGTCAAGAAAGGCGGTTTTGGAATTCAGCTTCTCGGAAACATGGAATTAATCTTTTAACAGAAAACCGTTTTTCTTTCATTCTTTATTCTTGTGTACGATACAATGGAAGAATCATTCAACGATTACATGCTAAACGAGAGAAACTAATAAATTCTAGGGTGGGTGGTGGCATTTATTTCATTTCATTTATTACATGATGAGTGTGAGATGATTACAAAAGATTTTTCGTTTTGTTTTCTTATGTAAACAAATCATAACAATAGAGTAGGGACACCATGTTTCTTCCTATAGCCGTGGCAACGATTTAAATTTGAAAGGTAAACAAAAGAATACTTGAAGTACGAATCAAGGATTATAGAATCTCTAAGGCAATGTATAGAAATGAACTTGAATTATAATGGACAGGCATAAATTTAATTTCACTCCACTTCAGTTCAAGAGAATATTTTGTTTTTAAAGAATATTTTGCATATGGTTGATTTCACAGTGAATTGTTTTAAAATTCGAAGTTAAAAGTTTTCAATTTATAATAGAGTTCAATGGGAATTATGCGATACTGCAGTACTAGGACCAGTACTTAAGATGTTAACAATAATTTCTGAATACGCGAACTGTTTGTTGAAAATTTCGTCTTAGAAAAGGCACATGTTTTTCTCCTGTACCACATGTGATACCCAACCTGCTACATTTGACCTTTTGGACAAGCTGTCATAGAGCAGCAAAGATCTTTAGAGTGTTAGAATTTCGAAGATCTGAGCGTTCAAATGTAAATGATTTCTACCAGATAAATTTATATTTAAAACCACTTTACTCGCAATTTTGGAAAGTAATTTTTCTTTCATCAAAAGGCTTCCTATCTTTAAATTAAAAATATAATAAAATACTGGTGAGATGCCATGGTATATAATATCGTTCAAGCCACGATTCCACTAGGTGGAATTTTCCATAATATGACGTGTAAATCGAGCTGAAATAAACAGATGTGATATTAGCCTTGAGGATCGCTGTAGTTTGTAGCTTATTCTCATACATATGTATATACATACGTACTTAATTGGTTATTACAACTCTTTAGTCAGGATTACGATATAGTTTCTCGCACCAGTTATGTTGTGTTGCGGAACCTACAGTTCTACGACTGAATTTTGACAAACTTTTAATGGCAATTTTATTCACCCTCAGAGGTTTTGCCAGAAATCTGCTGGGTGGTAGTCGTCGGAGAAATAATTTTTCATATTTCGTTTAGTTGGAGATGTCTGACCTGGGGTTTGAAGTGTGTCCTCACGTCTAATAAGCCAACACACTACCTACTAGACTACGGCGAGTTCTCATACACCTAAAACAAAAGAAAACTCCACAAGGAAATGTGGTAAAATAGCACGATCTTGGCGGCCAGTTTACATCACCTTCAGGAGATGTACGTATCTTCAAATCTCTTGTGAAGTTTATCCAATGTGCCATGAGTTGTATGGCACGTAGCGCAGACTTGCCGAAAACACATCCAGTTGGTGTCCAGACCATCAATTTAGGTCAGAAGAAGTTGATAATATTTGACCCATAGTGTATGCTGTTGAAAGAAATAAGTTCAAAAGTATGAAAAATCCATACCAAACAGGAACCTTTTCAGCTGGATTGGACGCTCTTGAATCTCATGTTTCGTTTGTTCATGTACCAATTCATCTGGAAATGAACCTCAGCGCTAAAATTGATTTCCCGCGCGGTACATTGCTCGAACAGAACATCCATTTTGATCAAATAATTTTCTTATTTGCACGTATTGGTGATTTGTCAAAACAGACTGATGCATGTCTCTTCAGCAATCCTTCTGCAATCCTTTTTTAAATAATCCATCATGGATCGAATATGGCGCCGTTCCCACATGGAGGTTTGACATGAGCAATGAATATCTTAGGATGATCAGCACAGCGTCACCTCTAGTTGAATAGTTGGATGCAACTGGTTTTCTACCATTACACCCAAAATGGTGTTCAGATATGCAACTTTATTGCGTAAAGCGCAATAAACGTCATTATTGAGTTCAATATTTCATATAAAGTTTCAATTAATTATTGCGCAATAAATACGCAAATTGTTATAATATTGAGTAAAACTTAAAATGCAGGACTGTCATAAGTATGTTCAGTGCGCATTTTCCAATTAACCGAACAATGGGAACTCAAATGTCAACAACGACAAACAAAAGAAACCAGAACAATAAAACAAAATAAAAACAATGTTGTTGAAACAACCAGTTGTTTTGTTTACCAGCTGTCATATGAATATTGAATAAGCAACTAAACTGTGTATATTATTATGTCTGAACACTTAAAATATTGTACTCAATAAACCGTATATTGACTCAACAAAAGTACATATCTGAACATAGTATAAGAAACTTAAAATGTCTTCGCTTATTATCCTCTACACCTCAGACAGTGAATCTGCGATAATAACCGGCTTTTTTGGAAAACCTTGATTAATGAAACTGAAGAAAACAAAAGAAATAATAAGAAAATGGTGAGCATACGAGAAAGATTTATTCAAAAAGAACAAAAAGAGATGGCAGTTAGTTTTATGGAACGGCTCCTTTCTAACTGTCCAGTCATTAGTAGGTTGAGGTTGAAGACTCTGGGCAGAAGCTTCTTCGAGGGTTTGCATTTTTTTTTGTCGATTGCCGACATTAAGGCTCTCCATTGATTCATTATTAATTATTGAGATGGTTGAGAAGTGTTAGAACTTCAATGGTGTAGATGCGCTCTTTTATGTGTTTGTGGTCTATTTCTTATTCACCCTTTCCTACTTACCCTCCTTTTCCCTAACTCCTCTATTATCCTCTCTCCTTTAGGACTTAAGGACATTGGGTCAACTTGACCTCCGAGTATTTTACTTGCCTCAATTGGCAATTACACGTCCTCTAACCCAAGCCTAAACCTGAAACAGAAACTGGACGTAACTGAATTAAAATTAAACAAATGTGCCGCTGATTGCGGCATTGCTTGATTATAAGAATTTAGAAAATTGTGGTCTCTGGATTAAAATCAAAACCATATTCAACTTATGTTATGGATTCTGTAATAACGATTAATTCCTTCACATATATTTATCAAATGGCAAGAAAGTTGAAAATTATCAGAAGAGGAAAAGGGAAGAAGTCTAAAGGGAATTCAATATTAAAATATTTTATACGGTTTGCTGCAGTTTCTTTACCACCTTCCCATGCTATTGGGTTATTGTGCGTCTCCAAGTATTCTTTGGTTTGCCTCTGGTTTGTGTACCAGTTTAATACAGTAATACCTCGATTTACGTCGCAATTGGTTCCAAAAAAGGCGACGTAAATCGAAACGACGTAAATCGAATTTTATATTGCTCATACTACAAAGTAGTGGGTTTTTAACAAGGAACATAAAAAAGTTACAGCAATACCTCGATCGCAGTTGGTTCCAAAAAAGGCGACGTAAATCGAATGACGACGCAAATTGAAGTTAGAAGGAACAAAAATTTTGACGACGTAAATCGAAACAACGTTAATCGAGGCGACGTAAATCGAAGGATTACTGTATTATCCTAGAGATACTATTGCTCGTTCTCTGGATTGTATGTCAGATTTGTCTTCATTTTCTACTTTCGGTTTGCCTCTGTATAGATTCTTCGCTCTTTGGATTCTACAGATTCTTCCCTTTGATGGTGGTGGAGTAAAATATGCTAATAAGGGCTAAGAAGCAGTTGTAGATAAATGTGTTGTAGTTGATGAATATTCTAAGCTTAGTTTGTCTGAATTTCAAGCTACTGCTGGCGCTGGTCTATAATTTTTATCTTAATTTCACATTTAAAAGAATTTCTTTGGGACAATAATTAAAATATAGATTTTTTAATTAAAGTCCCATATCTTTAACATCCGCCGTAGTCTAGTAGATAGTGTGTAGGCTTATTAGACGTAAGGCCACGGTTCCAGCCCCAGGTCAGACATCAAAATGAAAATATGAAAATATTCCTTTGCCGACTTCCTCTCAACAGATTTCTGTCAAAAACTCTGAGAGTAAATAAAATATTGGCATGAAAAGTTTCTCAAAAATCTGTCTTTCGGAGTCGACTTTAAACTGTAGGTCCCGTCACTCATGTATAAAATTAACACACACGACGTAAGTGGTGTGAGAAATTAGGTCGTAATCATGACTGAAAGATTGTAATGACCAATTATGTATGAAGATTTGTGAGCTTTTCCCCACTGATAACCATCGTTCATTTGACATTCTTACTTTGTTGAGCTTGCTACTTGCGTCCATTTATAATTTTATTTCACATTTAAGAGGATTTCTATTTCGAGAATGAGCTCCTTAAAGACATGGATGTTGTGCTGTGTATTCAGATCTAGCGGCTGCGCTGGCCCGGCGATATCTTTCGAATTGAGCAGGATGCATCAGCGAAGAGGACGACCTTATTTGCGTTGGAAATCGAAGAAACCTTGGCCAACTGCCGAAATCGGTTAATCGGGTTGTCCAAGGTCCAATTAAGTAAGTAAGGTCATTTCAGAAAAAGTAAAGAGAGATTTTTTAATTAAAATACTGGGAAAACAATGACTCAATCCCACGTCCTTAAAATCATTTTCAATGTAAAATCACTCACAGTTATTCTCCTGATATTTTCCTTTAAAATTTCTGTAAAAAAAAACACGTTCTTTATTATAAAACCAGTCAGTACAGGCTAAAGTTTATTGCCTTTATTCCATTTAATTTAAGAGATTTATTCCATTTGAAATTAATGATTCCCCCATAAAAATATTCCTCTACTCTTCTATTGTAGAAGAAGTCAGATTGTTTATTTGGCTCATAAATAAGAAAGAATCTTATGAACTCAAGTACAATTTGAAATATTTTATGATTGAATTGATGAGATAAAACCAGAATATTAATAATGTTAACAAGGCAATACAAAGCAACGAAAAACATAATTTATTAACAAATAAAATTAATGGAAAACAACATTTCAAATGTAGTTGTGGCGTCATGACTTCATATATTTTCGAAAACATTTTTATGGAAGAAAATCTCTTCAAAACAATTCTCAGTTGCTTACGTATTTTTCTTTTTTCTTTTTGTTAAAATTTATTAAATTGTTGGAATTTATTTTTTATTTTTTTTTTAAATAAATCGTTAATCAACTAACAGAGTCCATAAATAATTGTGTCTTCAACTGGACTCTGTGAAATGGTCGATTTGGTGTTGATGAAGCAAAGAAATTGTTGAACTGCAGGCCAACAACCTGTTGTTGTTCTACTCTGTTGTTCCATTTTTACTTCATGTTATGTTGCAGAGCAGAGTTCTGTGCTAAAAAATTTTATTTTATTTGATTTTATTTGTTTTGTTTTCTTTCTTTTATTTTCAATTTAATTTATTGCCACTTTAGTTTTATGAACTTTTGCAAGCTGCAAGTTTGCCTTGACAATTTATTTTCAATTGACATTTGAACAGCAATAACAACAACATCAAATAAGTTTTCTTGTAGAAAGAAAATTTATGAACTTTATTTGGAATTGCTGAAGAAATGAAATGAAATTTATTTACGAAATATGTAGACACTGTCTTATGAAAATTATTTTTTAATTTTAATTAAATTAATGAGTCGAAGAAATACAACAGTTTCTAGGCTATTAAGTGAAATATTGTTACGAAAATGAAAAAGTCCAGATACTGGTGTTTTGCTTTTACATCGCTTATAAACAGGAGCTACAAAAATAAAACAATGCAGTAAACACACTTGTTTACAAATTATCGTACTGCTTAATATAACAACAAACTCCAGCATAAAAGAATGGTAAACAAGTAAACAAAAATACAACAACAACACTACAAGAATAAATGTAAAAAGATTTAGGAAAGGCGAAGTCTTGAACATTCGCCTTCAAGAACATTTATTAGACTGTTTAGTCTGCCATATAAAAGGCAAGGCAAAGCAGGTGGCGAGTAAGTTAGTGAAGTTCAATCAGTCTTGTGTGAAGACGCGGTGCGTTTGAAAGAGAGTAATCCCGGTTTCAAGATCTCCGTTACAAAGATCTCTCGAATAATTGCCGAGTAATTGTTATTGTTTATACAAAGGATATAAACATAGGAATAACAAAAAAAGCAATTGATGTTGTTTACATCAAGTTGTAAACAGTGCCACACATGATAGTGCGAAAAATAAATAATTAAAACTAAACCTCCTCTCAACAGTCTTCAGGCAAAAACTGAGAGAGTAAATGGAAATTGTCATGAAAAGTTTCCCAAAAAATCTGTCGTTCGGAATCGACTTTAAGCTGTAGGTTCCTCCATTCATGTATACAAAAATTAACACACACAACATTCGTGGTGTGAGAAACTAGGTTGTAATCCTGACTAAAGGGTTGTAATGACCCACTATGTATGTATTTCGTAAAGCAATAATATTTGCAAGCAATTAGGATTCAATCTTTGTCTCTGACATCTCGAAAAGAAAACAAAACACAAATCCGAACAAAAATATGTTTTCCGGTGAGCTCACCTTAGCAGTATTCTGATGAAACCTCTGAGAGTAATTGACATGAAAAAGATTCCTGCAGATCTGTTGTTTGGAGACAACGACTTGCCACTAATGAATAAAATTAATACACAAAACATGGGTGTGAAGTCGCCATGGTCTAGTAGGTTGTGTGTTTGTTTATTAGACCTGAGGCTTCGGTTCAAAACCTCGATCTCCAACAAAACGAAATACGAAGAACTATATATTCGATGACTTTCTCTCAACAGATTTCTGGCAAAAACTCTGAGAGTAAATGGAAATTGCCATGAAAAGTTTCTCAAAAAATCTGTCGCTCAGAATCGAAAAAATTAACACACGTCGAAACTACGTCGTAATCCTGACTAAAGGTTTGTAATGTATGTGTAACACATGGGTGTAATCAAGGCTTGTAATGGCCAATAAACCATGTAATTTTGATTTTATTTCTCCTTGTGGTGGAAACACACTTTAGCAGACAAATCTATGTCAGTTAGATAGACATCTTATGCCAAATTTTTTCCGTTGCACACCTTCCATTTCTGTGTGTGTTAATTTTAGCCATGATTGTCAGGACATACAATTTTTGAATGAAGTACCCATCTACTAATTTTAAAACAGCCAGAATTGCAAGACTGCCAGCTATTCGTCTGGAGATTTTTTTAATCAGTCCAAGGTTATGAATACTAATCGCTTAAAAGCCAAAAGACGCGTGAACAAAATTGGATGATATAAACGCCGAAACTTTTTTTTTGATCTGCTGTGTAACTAATTGACAAGGTTTAGGTTAGACGACGTGTACTTGCCACTGAGACAACTACAGTACTCTGAGGTCAAGTTGACCGATTGTAATACATCCCAAAGGAGAGATGGTAATATAGGAGATAGGTAAAGGCAGAGGAAGTAGTAAAGGGAGAACGGAATTGACAAGATCATATGGAAATTTGAAGGTACTTGAAGCGTTGCGGATATGGTAAAGCCTGTACCTTATCACAATATACTCACTGGCGAAAATATTGGTTTGGTTTCAGAAAGTCTGGCGTATAATCCCATCTAATGGTTTGTAAAGGCGTATTTTGCATTTTCATACACATTAATTTCGACTCATGCAACAATTAAAACCGAATCACCATTCACAATGGCGTGATTATGCTTTTTTGAATGCTAAATCAACAGGCTTTCAATTCTAATTTCTGGAAAAACACTTTTCTCCGGAAATGAAATTCATTTCTAACTCGGTGGTTTGTTAACACGTAAAATTAACGCATATATGTCTCGCAGAACCTAGGACTCTTGGGAGAAAAACCATTGCGAATGAAAGAAAGGACTGTTTAGTACGCATTTTAGTCTGTATGTGACTAAATCAAGATCTTCTGCTTCGTATACGGAATACTTAAAGCATGGTATTAAAGTCTTGCAGATAAGATTCCGGCCTGTGTAAATGTTCGTTTCTGGATAGATAGACGTTAAATACAGCCTTCTTGTAGGCAAAATTTTAGTATCTTAACATCAGTGGATTGCTTTTAATCATTTAACACAGTGTTGCCTTAACAAACTTCATTAATATAATACGGTTCACACCTTAATAGGCTCTTAAAAATTTCTTTTTAATTTATTTGAAGGTTTCCTAATTAAATTTTCATTATTTTTCCAACCCCAAAAATCTTACAAAATTTCCAATGCATCGTCAGTCAATTGAGAAATATGTTGTGCGTATACATTTTTGCCTATGTTTTGTTTTGTTTTGAACTGAAATTATTCAATTAGTATTGCTGGTGACTTTCTAATATAATATCATGACATTAAATTAATTTCATGTCATTAAAATTAATTCGTTTAATATTTTCATTCTTCAGTTTAGGTTTTGTTGTGTTCAAATAAATGCATGCAGTTCTGCATGGACTATACTCCTATAGAAATAATCAGTCTTGTTGGAATTATTCTGAAGTCTTTTCACACACTCAAAATGATAAATTTATTCAGTTCTGCTGTGTCTCTGTGTCTAATCAAACTCACTTAAAATACTCAATGAAATCAATTTAAAATTTAATGAAATGACTCTGCTTTTACCTGCATATGTGGAAATGTGTGTTTACTTCAGAGGGTATTTATGTTTTTGAATGTTTCTATCACTGGCATACAAATGTGTGTGTTGCATGCAACACAAAAGTGCAAAAGTGTTTAAGCCCGAGAGGTATCGTAATTTTAGCTAATGGCAGCAGCAGTAAAGTAAACAATTTAATGTTTATGTTGCCTTAAAATTATGTTTTTAAAAATTCTAATTTATCGACGATTATTTAAATTTGTTTTGTTTGGCTGCTGGAAATTTATTCTCAAGTATTATGTGCCTGTCCTATATGGTTTGTTGGGTAACAATTCTTATTGGGGCCATGAATGTCATCTTGAGTAAATGTGAATGACAACAATTACCTACAATTAGTAGGAGTTATAATGTATCAAAGAGTTTTAATTTAATCATGATACACTAGAAAATTTATTAAAATTTTGATCAACAAATATACAGAAATCCGAGAGTCCTTAGGTTGTTATTCTAAACAATTTTCCCTTTTCCTTATAAAATATTTAGAAAAAAACATGCATACATACATAAGTGGTCTTTACAACCCTTTAGTCAGGATTACGACCTAGTTTCTCCACCACCACTTATATTGGGTGTGTTAATTTTATACATGAGTGGCGGGACTTATAGTTTAAAGTCGACTTTGAATGATAGATTTTCTTTGATAAACTTTTCATGGCAATTTTATTTACGAAAAAACAACATCGAAAGCTTACTATGGACAACAGGAACTCTGAAGTGAATTCTAAAAAAAATATTCTTCGGCTTGTACCGCCTTACAAGGGTTAAAGGTCGTTCGCTTTTCGTTCTCCTAAGTAAAGTTGAATAGCACACTCATCAAGCTATGACTTCATTGAAACATTTTCTTTCTCATTTTAACGATTGGACCTTGACATTATGAACGAATGTAGTGTCATTTAAACGACAAACTCTAGATTGAATAAAGCAGATTGATCCTTCTGGCGTAGTCTATGATCGTACAAAGATGATCATATGGTATGAAGATACCACTATTTCGAGAGTTATCTCGACGAAAAATTTTGGTTGTGAAATCCGTCAGCATTGGGGGATTTTACACATAAAAACAGGTCTTGACATCGTCTAACAGCGTCAAAACTCTTGATCTTGGTGGACAATTGACGTGTGCAAAACGTGAAATTAATTTTTTCTGAAAGCTGGTTGCGTTGTGTAGCTCGCAGCACCGTCTTACTGTGACCTCAAACTTTCTAGTTTCTATTCTTAAATACATGGGTGTACTGATAGTTTATTGGGTAGTGTGCTAGACTATTAACGTGTGTTCGATTCCCACCAGAGACTCTACTACTACTCTACTCCGCTTGTATATAATTAGAATATAATTTGTAATTGTATTATAATAAATAAATAAATAAATAAATTCTTAAGTACATACATAATTGGTCATAACAACCCTTTAGTCAGGATTACGACATAACTTCTTACACTACTTATGTTATTTTATACATGAGTGGCGGGACCTACAGTTTAAAGTCGACTCTGAAGGAAAGATTTTTTTGAGAAACTTTTCATGGTAATTTCATTTGCTCTCAGAGTTTTTGCCAGAAATCTATATTTGTTTTGATGTCTGATCTGGGCTTAGAACCGAGGTTTTACATCTAATTTGCCAACACACCACCGACTGGACTACGGCGAATACAAAACCTTTGGTATAGGACATTTGGAAAAAACTTCCTTAAAGACTTCTTAAAATTTTGGCTAATGCAGGCTTTGAATGGCAGCTTCTTATGAGGTGTTAGTAAAAGGCCTATCTGTGCCGTCTATCATAAATACTATGGGCTGGTTGTTGCATCGTAGTACTCCATAGTACGACAATTAAAACGTATGGCTGTTAGTCTGACTTTACTTCCGTCATTTGTCTATCTTCGATCAACCCTTATATAAATCCGACTTGAAGTCGCCGTAGTCTAGTAGGTAGTGTGTTGGCTTAGTAGACGCAAAAGCCAGTGTTCGAGCCCCAGGCCAGACATCATTGTTAGAGATGTCTGACCTGGGGTTTGAACAGAGGCCTCACGTCATATAAGTCAACACATTACCTACTAAAATATTGAGCTACATCTACCCAAATTAATTGTCATTTATTCAATCTGTTTTGGCAAATCACTGGGCTTGAATTACGGCCTCACTTCTAATCAACCAACACACTATCTACTACACTGGCATCTTCGGTAGATTTATTGCGCGTTACTCTTCAGGAAAACCATCTTCAGCGATGAGGACCATTTTTGGAACAATGAGTACGTGAAGCAACAAAATTGTTGAATATGAGACGAATTCAATTCACTTAAACCCAGGAACAACCAAAGTATCTCGAAAAAGTCATTGTTTGCTGTGAATTTTTGGTTGGAGCAGTAAGTGGGATCTCTATTTCTCTCAGAACGACGATGGCTAGGTCATCACTATGTAGGTAGAAGTGGCTGCATCAAGGAGTATAAGCGGACAAACTAAGGCCACACATAGGGCCAATTGCATTAGGTCATCACTAACCACGGCTAGCATTATAGGTTGGGAATTATCAACTGAGAGTGAATAAAATTGCCATTCAAAAGTTTCTCAAAAATCTGTGGTTCGGATTCTACTTTAAACTGCAGGTCCCACCACTCATGTATAAAATTAACACACTCAACATAAGTGGTGTGAGAAACTAAGACGTTGTACAATGGGTCAATTCGACCTCCGGGTACTGTACTTGTCTTATTTGACAAGTACACGTCCTCTAACCTAAACTAACCTAACCTAAATCCGACTTAATGTATTAGCCTGGATGGGAAGGAAACCTTGACACTCATTGGTGATCTCCTCCCTTTCATTCTATCTACTACGCACCGACCAAGCTACTGCTTGATTTTACATCATATTACATATACGTGCTGTTATAAGCGAGGGTGACCTTAAAATTAAACGCTTTCAAGCCGTTACTTTGTCCTTCTTTTCTATACTGAAGCCTTCAAAGTTTTAAAAGTTGAAAAAATTAGTCTCCAGACCAATCAATATAAAAGCTAGGTCAGATTGTTCTAAAGGGTTCCTACTATTGCGATTGTGACAATAAAAAAATGGATAGAAAGAATAGGCTCTGCAAGCTGATAAAACGAATTTTGTAGTGATCCAGCAACATAAATTTTGACGCTAAAAATAACAAAAAAAATGTCCACAAAACTTTATTGGATGATAGCCAGTTAAGGATGAGAAATCCAAACACTGCACATCGGCTGACAATTATAAGATTAGAATGCTTTTTTCCAGACTTCTACAGCGTTTACTCACAATACAGCAAAAGCAGCATGTGAAGAAGTTTCAATAGAAAATTTGCTAATGTTTGATCGAAATAAAGCCAAGGTTTTGTGTCGATTTCTAATCGCTAACAAGTCCTGAGTCCATCAACTCACGCTTAAGATAAGGAAAAGAATTAAAATGGTGTCATGGCATTTGCTTTTCGAGGAGAATGTGGAACAATTTTTATTTGTTTTCTGCAAAAAGGAAAAACGATCAACAGCGAGTTGTATGCTACCCTACTGAGCAGTTTATGGGAAAAAAGTGTTTTTTTTTCATTAAAATAATAATTGACCTCGACTAAAATTAATAAATTACAGCTCAGGTTCCTTCATCACGTACCTTCTCTTTAGGTTTAATTCTTTGAATATTGTTACGTTTTTATCTTTTAACCCTTTCATGCCCGAATTTTTTGGGCCAGAGCTGGAATTTTTTTAAGGACATGTGTTTGTTAGTCATGGCCTAAATATGAAGTGATATTAAATTCAGAGTCCTACGTATTCTGGTTTTACACGTTTTTAACCCAGCTTGTTTGCAAAAAAAAATTTTTAAAAAAATTAAAAACAACGGAATTTATGAACAAAAATGTACAATGTTGCCTATAGGCAACATCGGGCATGAAAGGGTTAAAAACGTTTAAAATACGAGCTCGTAGATTGCTAATAAAATAAAAATAAATTTGTGTTCAGTTTTAATTAAAATTCTTTATTATTCGCACAATTCTGTGTGCCACTGTTCATAACATGATGTAAACAACAATAATTGCTTTGTTTGTTATTCCTCTTTGTACTCTTGTGCATAAAAAATAACAATCACTAATCAGTTATACGACGGATCTTTGTAACGGAGATCTTCAAACCACGATTACTTTCTTCAAACGCACCGCGTCTTTACACAAGACTGACTGAAGTTCAGTAACTCAATAGCATGCTTTGCCTTGCAGGTTAAACAGTCTGATGAATGTTCTTGAAGGCGAAGGTTCGTGACTTCACCTTCTCGAAATCTCTATAAATGTAAACATCGTTGTTTCATTATTGTTGTTTGTGTATTTTGTTTACATTTATTCTTGTAGTGTTTGTTGTTGCATTTTTGTTTACTTGTTTACAATTTTTTTTATGCTAATGTTTGTTGTTGTATTACGCAGTGCAATAATTTGCAAACAGGTTTGTTTACTTGCATTGTTTTGTTTTTGTAGCATGTGTTTATAATTTCAATGTTAGATTTTTTCATTTTCGTTACAATATATTTTCCATTTCCAAACTTGAAACCAGAACGACTGCATGTATTACTCTCTGGAGCATATCGCACAATAGTGGCTTTACATCTCGTTCTATACTCTCCCAAAGAAATTTGATTTACCAACTCCATGCTACCACAATATAAACTCTCCAAACCATGTAGTTAAACGTACATTTGCTTTGTGGAATTTTTTTTGCAGCTTCAGGAATTTAATTTAACAGTGGGTCTGGCTTTTTGCAAAAATGTTTTTGTATTGTAAAGGATCATGTCACAGTGTTCTGCACGTACGCACGAGTATGTATAACAGGCCTTATGCTTCTTATGCTACGTTTAAGTATATTTTAGATACGGGTATTATGTAGTTTGTTAATTACAAAATGCATAAATTAGTTTTCACACAGAAATAGCAACAAATTCCAATAAAATACACACACACATCACACACATAGGCACAGATACGCACTCACGTACACTTGTAGTAATGTATTGTATGCCCTAAAAACTCTCTGATGCTTTAAATACATGGATTTTCTATTTAAATGCCTATGGATTGCAATAGATTTTGTAAACGTTTATGTGTTCATGTGTGTGAGTAAACAAATACTTATGCATGTTGAAGTATACGTACAGTATGGATGCATGAAAGAGAAAGAGGGTGTTCACTCGTACAATTGAGTGAAGAAAACATGTCCAACATTATTTGTGTGTATAGCCACCATAACATAGTTGACCATGTATGGGGTAACATAAACATGTACACGTACACGTACGTGTGTACGTACATGTACATGTACATGAACTCTTAAACATGTGACGTTAAGGTGGTGATTAAGGGAGGTGGCGAGAGAAACATGGTCATGAAATATTCACCGAAATAATAGGTCTGCTGTGGTATCACTAGACAAGACTAAACATAAAAACAAATACTGACACAATTAATTTACAGCCTGAAAATAGGCAACACATTTACACATGTACGCGCAGACACATAGGCAGCAACGTATGAAGCTATTCTCACATTAATAACAATAAATTTTATTCTACAGGGTAATATTAAGAGATGCATTATATCTACCAATACACACATACTTACGTAGGTTTTGTCTACATTTGTATGCATGTTGTTGTATAGAGTACGTGTGTGTTTTTTCTATTTAAAATTTTTTATCCCCAATTAATAGAAATAAACGCCAATTGCTCGGCAATATCGACATGATCTTGTTTCCATGGCTAACAAAGGCTTCTAAAACATCATCATTACTGTACTTATCATCATTATCATTACCGTTATTTCAATTTTTAATGTTTATTATTGTATTTACTTTAGCATTAGCACTCCTGGCATTGTATAGTGTGGTGTTAATATTGTAATCATATTACCTACATATGTATACGAGTACATGTATGTATGTATGCTTTCAATATAATTATTAGAGTATTACCATCTATTGTTGCATGCCAGCAAAATTAATTATAAAAAGTTTGTAGAATTATTTCCTTTTTCCGCTTTCACTTTCCTTTCCCGTATCTCCTGTTTAGGTTAGGGAAAGTGGTCAGCTTGGGTTTGGGTGTTCAGGTTGGGAGACTGTTTGAACATGTTTGTTATATCAGTCTTTTCATTGTGACCTTTAAACTTGTGACTTTAATTTAATCTGGCAAGTGCCAATATATGGGTGAGTGTTTGTTTAACATGAAAACTAAAATCTCTTCTCTTCACAAAATTATGTCAATGAACAGATGAAAGAGTAAGGAAACAAGAAACAAAAAAAGGAGAACTTTTATGTTGTACACTCGGAAAAACTGCCGAACTAAACATATACAATACTTTGTCCATTTAAAAATCAGATTTTTATGAGGAGACAAAATGTCTATCAGTAGGCTAGTACTCTAGGCGAGGAATTATTTTTGAAAATAAATTCCTTAATAACATAAAGGGCCTTCTGTTTATATTTTATTTCATCTCGAATATTGTCTATTTACAGAGAATCTGCAATTTTATCCATTTAAATCTCAATATCGGAGTTTCTTAACCCATTCGCTGCCAAGGACGAGTATAGTCGTCTTTGACAGGGTATCCCGCACTGCCAAGACGATTATACTCGTCCTACTTAAAATAAACATGCAGGCTTTTGAATTAGCAAATTTTTTTTGCCACAAACTTTTTTACAAAAATACTTTATTTCTTATAGAGAATGAGCTTTCACGCAAAAATCAACTTCATCGTGTATTTATAACAAAATTTTTAGCAATTAAATCACTTATGATATCTTATCTTCATGATAGGACTTGTAACAAAGTCCAATACATAATGGAGGTTTATCAGGACATCTCAGATAGTAATATCGAGTCTCCTTGCGAATGCTTTACGTTGCACAAACTCTACATTTGCGAGTATGGTTTTTCTTTTGTTGTGTGGGAGGAATAGCATCAAGATAATGAAGGGAACGTTGTTCTTGGGGTATGATTGACGTAGATTGATGAGATTGAATGACTGCATCTTGGCTTCCATTTAGCCAATATTGTACAACTTCACTCAAAGTATAAATGGCAATGGGAATGACTTCATATAATTTAGGCTTGGCAGCGAATGGGTTAAAGTATTTCTCAGTCATTGAAGTCGCCGTAGTCTAGTAGGCAGTGTGTTGATCTGTTAGACGTGAGGCCACGGTTCACAACCCATGTCAGACATCTCCAACAAAATAAAATATGAAAGAATATTTCTTCGGAGGCTCCCTCTCAGCAGATTTCTGACAAATAAATAAAGTAAATAAAAATTGCCCTGCAAAGTTAATCAAAAATCCCAACAGATTTCTGGCAACAATTCTGAGAGTAAATAAAATTGCCATGATGAGTTTCTCGAAAAATCTGTCGTTCGGAGTCGACTTTTAAAATGAAGGTCCCGTCACTCATGTATAAAATTAACGCACACAACATGAGTGGTGTGAGAAGCTAGGCCGTAATCCTGACTGAAGGGTTGCAATGGCCAATTATCTATGTATGTATGTTTGAAAATTATAAACACGCAGATCACTAAAAACATTCCTAAAGTAGAGAATTCATTGGAGAGATCAATGGTTGAGCCACCTAATCAGTTCAACTGCACTACAGTTACCCTAAATGTTTCTGTGACTAGGTACCAACATATGATATGATCTGCCACAGCTATACACCATCTATGAGTTCATTACATTGAAACTGTGTACTTTGATGGCTGCCTGGCTATCAGAAAGTATATTTGGGTCTTCAATAATTTTCGCCGAAGCCTGCATTGCCGATAGTTCTGCTTGAAAGATTTGTTGCATTCATTTGACAGCCTTATGGTCTGAACTATTCCATTCGATTTGGAAGATATTTGATTACTTACAGTTCTATATAATTTGGAGCTTTTACAACGTGTACTGTACTACTTTCCCAAACTTCTCTCTTTAGAATGTATGTTCTGAATTTCCTTAAGAAGATATGGGACAGAATCATGTAGTCAATACTACTGATAGTCTCAAATTCTTCCAAGATCCTTCACGTTTTGGTCTACTGACCAGTCATACAGAGCTGCCTATGAATTATAGCAGCTTAGCGCTTGAAATAAAGATGAAGTATGAAGAGGTATAAAATTATCTTCAGCGCTAACATACCTGTATTGCGGAAGGCACTATTGATAATGACGCAGGCAGATCTTTGTAACCGCAGTATCAGGTTTAAGTTATTTACCTGCCGAGAAATGCCCACCATACTAGGCACCCATAGGTTAAGTTAGGCCTGACCTTTGGTGTGTAGGTTCAGTGAGTTACCTTAACATTTTTTTAAAGCGTAAAGGTCAATGGACGCCTGTTTTGATCTGATAATGATATTGGTTTTCCAGGACAGCTTTCTGCGAGTAAAGTAAAATAAATCGAAATCATTTAGAGTCGTACAGGGGTATCACTATGGGCTAGCAAGTAAACTTGCCTGCGAACGCCAAGCTACCCACTAATCGCTAACGTAACCTAGAGTCGAAACAATTTTCCAATAAACCACGGTCCATTCTGTGTATTATTCTGCGTAACAGCTTAACTCATGTTAAGTTCTTTTACATTTTACACGATTACATACATATATATTTTTTTATGTATGTATGTAAAATATTCTGCTTGACTGATTCTAAGTAAACCAATTACGTCTCTTATTACCTGAAGTACCTACTCAGATCTGCTTGAGTGGCTGGCAGACAAGATTTTTTTCTCAAAGTGTTGTTGCTCTAAAAAGAAAATGTTTTTACTTCCCTGACACCCCAGCATGTTTTTCTATGTATGTATACATATATGTATGTACTTATGTATGTATGTATGTATGTATGTATGTATGTATGTATGTATGTATGTATGTAATGTTTGTTGTTGTTGTTGTAATTTTAATTTTATCGTCTATTTTAACACACTTAATGAGTAGAATTTCATTCCAATTAGTTGTTGTAAAATCTCACAAAAAACAAGAGTGATTATAAAGTGGACGAAGTTACAAAAACAAAAACAAAAAAACAAGGATCCCTTAATGCAAATTTACACAAACATTAGAACACTTAAAGAGACAGATACACTTGTATGCTCATGCTCTTGCTATATATATTATACACATACTTATACAATGTTTTTTACTTGTATATGTACTCGTATGTATGTATTGGTACAATGTTTAATGTGTAATACACCAGATAGTACATGTCGACCTTCTTCAAATATTAAAAACGTTTTCAAAGGTTAAATAAATGCGACGAGTAGCATTAAATTCTAGTTTCGCCTCTTCTCTTCTCTACGCTCTTTCTTATTTTCTAGCTCGCACTCATACAGCAACATTTTGGTGAGGAAAAAAAAGTTGTTTCGTTTGATTTTCCTTTTCCTGTTGTTGTACTGTGTGCAGGCAAACAAGCATAAGAAACTTATTTTTCCATTGAAATTTGTCTCGTTTAATTCGTTCGTTTGTTTGTCTGTCTCCTTGCTCTTCTTCTTTCATTTGGTTTTTGGAATGTTTCAAGTTCATTTTCATTTTTTTGTCGCGCGTAACATTTCATTACAAATTGTATGGCCCGGCACTAGAGAACTAGAGAAAGTGAGACATGAAGTACAGCAAAATAAAATATATTGTAGGGAGTAGGGGTAGAGGCTTGTGTTAAAAAAGTAAAATTAATTTGAAAATATTTCCGTTTGGGAAGTACGAGTATTTACCGAGGAGAATAGAAAAACAGAAACAGAAAGAAAAAGAAAAAAGTTCCTCACAAGGCCTAATTAAAATTTTTAATTTAAAGGAAGCTTTAAAAAGGATTTCCATATTTAAGGACTATTTGCCGCAGCATATTGTCAAAGGAATTTCAAAGTTAACTTTCTCGTTCTCGTTCTCATTCTTTTTTCTTATATTTTATTTGTAAAAAAAAAACAGAAATAAATTTGGTGAATAGCACTGATGACACGCTGATATTGAAATAAAACCCCGAAAAGACTTTCAACATTAAAATTGATTTGCTTGCAATTAGGGGCCCTATATAATCAGGAGGTAGGCTGTATAGTCAAGGGAGTAATTATGGAAATTTTTACAATTCCTATTGGAAATGTATTGATTGTTATTGTCATTGGAAAGTTTAAATATTTGGAAACTAAAGAGCGAGAGTACACAAAAAAAAGAATGAAAATTAATTCATTTCAATCTAATCTAAATGGCTCGTAATCGTTATTTAATTACCATTATCCCGGGAGTATTTTAAAGCATTATCTTAAGTTACACATAAATTGAAATTAATTTGAAATTGCTTGAATTAAATTTCAATCATTTTTCTTACTCTCTACATTGCTCTTTGAGAAAGGAAATTCCATCAGCTATATGCGTAGTAAAATATGTGCAGGATATTGTAGCCCTAATTACAGTTAAAAAAGATGATAAAAAAGTAAAGAAAAACAAGTAATGGTAACAACGCTAGGTTAAGGTGTAGAGAACAGGTTCCAAAACAAACGAATCAAAAAGAAGAATTTGAACTTTTCACGGGGTGACACATACTTTTGGAAATATGCTGTACGTACACGCCGTAGTCTAGTAGATAGTGTGTGGGTTTATTAGACGTAAGGCCATGGTTCAAACCTCAGGTCAGACATACACTCAGCCACAAAAGTATACATACGGTTAACAAATTTCGGAAATTTTTTAAACAAGCCGTTTTCGTTGAAAATATTTATAATTGTCTGACATCTTTCTTCGATTTTAAGACGGTCTTTTGCATTGGTTAAAAAATTTCTGAAATTGAACTGAATTGTGGCAAAGTAGTTCAACAGCACTGTAAATATTTCCCTGCAGAATGAAAACAATGTCTGGCAGTCTGATTGTCCACATAAGAGAATGAAGATAAGGTGCATCGCTTTAGTGATCGTGAACACCACAGTTTTGATGTCTAGAAGATATTTCACTCATCAGCACGCCTCCTGAATAGATTCTGAGCAATAGAAACGAAGAAAATCTGTATGACAAAAGATGCAGGTTATATTACACTCTTACAGATATGCAGGAATAACAATGAACGTTTATTAAACCGGAATAATTCCGATAATTTGATAGAAAGGAGTATCGGAAAAGTAAATTACTTCGACTGATGTAAATATTGTTGCCTTTTAAAAACGTTTAAAGTATGAGTTCGAAGATTGCAAATAAAATAGAAATAAATTTGTGTTGAATTTTAATTAAAATTCTATATTATTGGCACAATGCTGTATGTCACTGTTCACAACTTTATGTTAACAACAACAATTGCTCTTTTTTTTTGTGCACTGTTATACGACAGGTCTTTGTAACGGAGATCTTCAAACCACGATTACTCTCTTCAAACGCACCGCGTCTTCACACAAGACTGACTGAACTTCATTCACTCAGTCGCCTGCTTTGCTTTGCTTTTTATATGTCAGGGTAAACAGTCTGATAAATGTTCTTGAAGGCGAACGTTCACGACTTCGCTTTCTTGAAATCTCTACAAATGTAAACATCGTTGTTTACGTTTATTATTGTATTGTTGTTGGTATTTTTTTTTACCTGTTTACCATTTTTTTTGCTGGTGTTTATTGTTATATTAAGCAGTACGATAATTTGTAAACAGGTTTGTTTACTGCATTGTTTGATTTCTGCAAAGGAAAATAATTTCGGGACTTGGAAGATCAGGCACTGCCGTAGACATGGGAATCTATACTCGGGACTATATAGAGATGTATTACAATTACATATCCAGTGGGAAACCACTCCCCATAAAAAATAAAACCGATACCGAAGTTGATAAAAATCTGAGATTGGGAATCTATACTCGGGACTATATAGAGATGTATTACAATTACATATCCAGTGGGAAACCACTCCCCATAAAAAATAAAACCGATACCGAAGTTGATAAAAATCTGAGATTTTTATGTGGTATATCTCTAAGGTCATCCCGCCACAATACTCTTTTGGATGACTAAAGTGTATGTAGTAAAGCTCGGTTTCCCTGTTTATTTTTACAAAAATTTGATTTACTTCGCATTTAAGGTAACATATTTCATTACAATTCCACCAATAATATGTAATAATTATTAAACTCCACAGTTAAGCAATATAAAACAGCGATTTTTTCGCTTTTTTCTCAGATTTAAGTATGTTTGCTCGTCTTCTCGATTATAGTTTTGTGCATATCCTACTGAATATTTAAATTACAGATTAAGAACAACAATATTAATCTCACATTACTTATTAACAGATAGAAAACCGTATTTTTAATATCTAAAGACATCATTTTAGTTAAATTTTTTTAACCAAATTCGTTTCATGTTCGCTACACATTTGGCACACTTTCATAATCCACTGTAGCGTATGATTAATTTGTAATAAAATTGTTGTGACAGATATTAATCATACGCAACAGATGTGACACAAGTTGTAATATAGTTTAGTTGTACTTTGAGTGTGTTTGACAATTTTTTTTTCTTGATTTCGTTAAATGAGGAGGTTTTTTCGCCCCCAAATATTTACATGGAAAAATTCCACATTAATTTAGCAGGCTGTAGTGGAGTTCTGTTTTAGTTTTACGACTAGGGAAACTAATTTCATGCACGGGTTGTAAGATTAAGAGATATTTCTATATCGTACTAGAAAACGAAATTCACTCCATTTTGATGTGAAAGAGTGTCAGCCTTAAGCATGAAGACGATATGAGGGTAAACAGAGGCAAGTAATGGTAACTAAGATGATGAAGAGAACATGTTATAAAACTAGCGGCTCGAAAAGAAGAATTTTAACTTCTCACCAGGTAACACATACTTGTGGAAATAACTTGTGGGTAGTCGCCGTATTCTAGTAGCTAGTGTGTCGGCTTATTAGGCATGAGGCCATGGTTTTAACGCCACGGCAGATATTACAAACAAAACGAAATATGAAAAAATATTGTCACGTTTTTACCTTTTAAAAATGTTGCAAATATGACCTCTTAGATTGCAAATGAAATTAAAAATAAAATTGTGTTTAGTTTTAAATTAAATTCTTTATTATTCACATAATTCTGTGTGCCACTGTTCACAACTTGATGTAAACAACAACAATTGCTTTGTTTGTTATTCCTTTGTTTACACACTTTGCATAAACAATAACAATTACTAGACAATTGTTCGACAGATCCTGGTAATGGAGATCTTCAAACCAAGATTATTCTTTTCAAACGCACCGCGTCTTAACACAAGACTGACTGAGCTTCACTAACTCACCTCGCCTGCTTTGGCTTGCCTTTTATATGGCAGCGTGAACAGTCTGATGCATGTTCTTGCAGGCGAATGGTCGTGGTTTCGCCTTCTCGAAAGATCGTTGTTTACGTTTATTATTGTAGCGTTTAGTTTTGTATTTTTGTTTATTTGTTTACCATTTTTTTATGCTGGTGTTTGTTGTTATATAAAGCAGTACGATAATTTGTAAACAGGTTCGTTCGCTGCATTGTTTTGCTTTTGTAGCTTTTGTTTATAATTTTAATGTTAAACGATGTAAAAGCAAAACGCCAGCATCTAGATTTTTCCATTTTTGTAGCAATTTCGGCGATTTCCTCCCAGCAGATTTTCTGGCAACAACTCTGAGAGTCAAATAAAATTGCCATGAAATCTTTCTCAAAAATCTGTCGTTCGACGTCGACGTTAAACTATAAGTCTCCCGCCGCTCACGTTTAAAAGTGGTATGAGAAATGAGGTTGTAATCCTGACTGAACTATTGTAATGTTTAATTATGTATATAATGAAACGGCCAGTCTTAGAATTCTTTTACATTAAAAAACAAACATCAGTATGACAGACTTTTCTTCATATTTTTTTCTACTGCCTAGAATTGCCAAATAACTGTGAGGAAATGTTTTCTTATTTAAAAATTATTTCTGAACTGTGTTGCTACTTTAGTTTGGTTTGCCTTTGGTTTGTCCAAAGAAATAAATTAGAAAACTTTCTCGCTTTTAATATGAAATAAGAAACTATCAGTTAACACTCCTAATTTTCTTTTTCTTTTTCTTTTTAGGTTTTACTTGGTTCTGCCTTCTTGATGGTCTGCTGTTACTTTGTTGAATTTGTAAGAAAATCTGCAAAAAGTAGACCACAACTACAGATTCTTTTTGAACTTTTTGCACTTTAAAATGACAAACTCTGTAGAACTTAAAGGCAGCAGAGGTTATTTCTTTGGGGAAGAAAGAAATCATCACAGGGAATACGGGGTCATATTTCTATTTCGTTTTGGTTACGGTTTTGGCTTTGCTTTTCTTCTCTTTTTTTACTAAAAAGTGTATCATTTTAAAGGGATAAAGAAGGATTTTTTTTTAGTTTGGAAACTGAACTTGAACCCTTTTTAAAGCACATTAAAGGTAGCATGTTAGCCTGGGTTTCATTTTAATAAGGTATCATGACACAGCTATGAGAAGAAAATAAAGAAAAATGCCATGTGTTTCGAGGGATTTAAAAAATTACAAAAGTTTTCTTACTTAACCTGCCATTTACTGTTTAAATTTTCTGTTAACCTTACCTAGAAAACAAAAATTGTTATACAAAATAGCAAATATTTGCTCTTCTCGCTTCCCTTCTCCATAAAATTCTTGATTTTTTGATTTTTATTTACTGCCCTACAGCCGTAATCAATTTAATCAGTAGAAGACAATTTAATTTCACTAAAAGTAAAGTAGAAAGCAATAGAAATGAAGAAATTACCAACATTTAGTCAATCCCTAGTAGGAAATTAAACACAACAAAAAAAAACCTCGACATCAGCGGCCTCAACAAAACACCACTAAAAGAAATACGTTGCCACAACGAGTCGTTGTAGTCTTAATAAACTCTGCCTATAGACGTTGAAGTCAATATCTCTTTGCCTTTGGAAGACCTTCGGAACTTTTATTGTTTATTGGTTTTTCCTTTTTGCGCTGCTATTCTACAGTTTATAAAGACATTTTCCTTTTTTTTTCTTTTTTTTTTAATACGAATTTTCCTTGTATAGATTTTATGTTGAGCTTTTGTTTTTTGCTGCCTTAATGACTTTGGCTGCGAAATAGAATTGTTTGTAGCTGAGGTTGTTGTTGTTGTTCAATTGTTAATATTTGTTGTTGTTGTTGTTATGATTTAATATTATTTTATGTTCATTGCTTAACTTTCGCTTCTTCAATAGTTACTCTCGTTAGTTTAGTTTAATAATCTTTTATTAGCCATCAACCACTACCAGCCATTATTAGAAAGGACATTCATGTTGTAATTTTAAGGTTAATAATTATGGAAAGTGTAACGGGAAACAGTAACCCATGTATACATACTATACATACATAATTGGCCATTACAACCATAGCTGCCATATAAATGAGGCATCAAATCGTGAAATATTTGAGAAAAAATCGTCAAAATCGTCAAAGACGTTTATTAAAATCGTCAAAAAATCGTCAGAAAAAATATTAATTTATTTTTTTCCAAAAACGGAGATATTTTATATCATTTTCAGGAAAAAATTGTTAAAGGATTAAACAATCTATCGCATGGGTGCTGTAAATATTAAGGAGTCAAAAGCTCTTGACATTCTGAGCATGAAAATTCAGTATAATGTTGACTTCAACCGACACATTTTTAAGTTCCTTCAGTTCCTTCTTATTTATTTATTTATTTATTTATTAATTACAATACAATTACAAATTATATTCTAATTATAAACGAGCGGAATATCTTGACCATATGCTCGGTGTAGTGTCACAGATCAGAGTCTCTGCTAATAGTCTAGCACACTACCCTCTAGACTACTTGGGCACCCTCCTTCTTAAGATCTTATGATCCTACTAATTACACCATTTGTAACCGACCGTGACTGGCATACAACTCTCATGTATGGCTCGGTGCCTCAAGGTCTATTTTGAGGTTTCACGATCGTGTACAGGAGAGGTCGTAGTAGCTCGTTAATGATGATAGTGTATCCAACTCCATTGAATCATTGGAGCATCGTTGCAATGTGGTTTGTGTTTTGCTGTTCTATGGCTTCAACAAAAGAATTTTGCTGGAACGAATTAAGGGGACTCTTCCCGAAAATCATATATTCCTACGCAACGCTCGTCTTTGTCGGCCGCCACTTCCGTATGTGGTCGATTGGCCAGTGGATCGCACACTGCATTACAGAAAAAAACTACGCTTTTTAGTCGGACTATTCGTATGTGGAAGTCAATTCCTGCAGAAGCCTCTCCTGTTACTTATGATATAAATACAGTGGTGGCCTTATAATTAGAACCGACTTAGCAACATGTATATTTGTTAATTTGTTTCACAGTTTTCACTGTGTACCTGGGATCAAAGGCTTTGTTTGGAGACGTCTTACATACGTTTTTCCATCAGATTGGGACAAATTAAACTTAGATTCGTTACTCCAGAGAACTCTGTTCCAGAAACATCGTTTCTAATTATAAGGCCACCACTGTATATACAAGCCTAGTGTCCATAAACACTGTTCTCTCCTTCCTTCTTCAAATAACATATTTTCATATGTAGTTCCAAACACAATGCCATCGTTCAACTGAGTGTTGGTGGTACGAAACAAAATAACGGCGCTTGCCTTTCTTCTTCCGATGGTAATATTAGAAGATGAACTCAAATTTTTAAAATTGTCTGCAACGACAAGTGATAAATTATTCTCAACTACGAGTTGTAATTTTTTGGCTTTTAAGGGGTTAAAAAGTAATAAAATATGGAAAAATCATCACAGGTATTCGAAAGTAACTTAAAAATATAATACTTTACTCCTTGTTTTTATTAACATAAATTTCTAGGAGTAACAATTACAAATTACATAAAAGCAAAGCTTAAAGTGGCTTTTAATGCACTAAAGTCTAGAAAATCATGTAAATTTGTAATTTCTAAAAATCGTCAAAATAAGGACATAAATCGTCAATATGATATTTTTGGAGCCCAAAATCGTCAAAATGGCTATAAATCGTCAAATCTGGCAGCTATGATTACAACCCATAGTTGGGATTACGACCTAGCTTCTCTTTCGTCTTTTGTTGTGTGTGCTAATTTTTATACATGAGTGGCGGCATTTATAGTAGTTTTATAGTTTGAACCATGGCCTGAAGTCTAAACATACTACGTACTAGACTACGGCGACTTCCACGCATCGTGAAATCCGCAACGACTGTACGACGAAGTTTAGTTGTTTATGGCGCCCAGATATATTGTTATGTTTTTATCTTTTAAAAACGTATATAAGCTCGTAGATTGCAAATAAAATAAAAATATATTTATTTTCAGTTTTAATTAAAATTCCTTATTATTCGCAGAATACTGTATGTCACTGTTCGCAACTTGATGTAAACAACAACAATTGCTTTGTTTGTTATTCCTCTGTTAATACGCTTTGCATAAACAATAACAATTACTAGACAACTACTCGAATAATCTTTGTAACGGATATATTCAAACCACGATTACTTTTCAAACACACTGCGTCTTCACACAAGACTTACTGAACTTCACTAACTCATTCGCCTGCTTTGCCCTGCCTTTTATATGGCAACGTAAATAGTCTGATGAACATCATTGCTTACGTTCAGTATTGTTGTTTGTGTATTTTGTTTACATTTACTCTTGTAGTGTTGTTGGTGTATTTTTGTTTACTTGTTTACCATTTTTTATGCTGGTGTTTGTTGTTATAAAGGGTTATCCATTTCGTGGTTTCAGAAGTATGGGACTGGAAGTCGACATCTGTCAAACTAAGTTGTGAAACCAATTTTTTTCTTTTCAGTTGAAAGTCTAACATTGACGAAAATGGATCGCTTAACTATCACACAACGCACGAAAATTATCAAAACCTACAACAAAAATGGTGATTCTGCCACAGCCACGTATCGTGCTTTAAGAGGAGATTATGGTATGGACGATTATGTAGTCCAACTACGCAAGCAATTGGCAAAATTGTGAAGAAATTTTAAGAGACTGGAGAGGTTACAAATATTGAAAGGCCTGTGCATCATCATTTTGCTCGTTCTGCTGAAAATATCGCTATTGTAAGTGAAAGTGTTGCCGAAGACCCGAATGTGTCGATTCCTCGTCGTTCTCAAGAATTAGGACAGTCTTACGGCACATTATGGCGTATTTTGCATTTAGATCTACACCTACATCCATATAAAGTCCAGCTCACGCAACAACTGAAGCCAGCTGACCATTCACAACATCGTAGATACGTGGAATGCGTGCTTGAACAACAGGCGGTGTACGGCAATTTTTCGTACAAAATTTTCTTCAGCGATGAAGCACATTTCACACTCGGTGGGTATGTTAATAAACAAAATTGTCGTATTTGGGATTCTGAGAATCCTCAAGTAATTGAAGAGAGGCCATTACATCCAGAAAAAGTCACTGTTTGTTGCGCTCTTTGGTCCGAAGGTGTGATTGGACCTTACTTCTTCGAAAACGACGATGGAAAGACTGTCACCGTCGATTTGGAGCGTTATTGGCATATGATAACCGACTTTTTTTGCCTGCTATTGAAGAATACGACTTTGAGAATATGTGGTTTCAACAAGACGGTGCCACATGCCTCACAATTCGAGCGTATATGGCTTTATTGCAAGAGACATTTCCTGGCCGCGTAATTTCTCGTCATGGTGATATCAACTGGCCACCAATATCATGCGATTTGACACCATTAGACTTATTTTTGTGGGACTACGCAAAAGATCGTGTTTATGCAGATAAACCTTCAACTCTTGAGCACTTAAAAATTTATAAACATGTTTGTTTACTTGCATTGTTTTGTTTTTGTAGCTTTTGTTTATAATTTTAATGTTAAGCAATGTAAAAGCAAAACACCAGTATCTAGACATAACAGTATCTAGATTCTTCATTTTCGTAACAATATTATACGAGAGCGTCTTTGAGTGTACGCCTACAATATAGTACAATAAATAGCTTTTCTCGTGGTCAGAGATGATGTTGACATCAAGAGCATTTAACATCTTGTTCAGTTATTATTGTTGATTTTTTATATTCCTTTAAGTCTTCGACAGTGATTGAGGTTTAGAACATATCCAGAACAAGAATTCGTTCTTGTGATTTTCACGTAAAAGTTCTTGTAGTTGTATTATCTTCCACTTCAATTATTAATTCCATTACTTTTATTTCTTCCGGTGTATGTTGTTTAGAAGTTTAAGTACGTTCTTCTGTTTTACATTCATTTGTAGAAAACATTTTTAATTAAAATCCATTAGTTTTGTATCGAACTCTGTTCAATGCTCTACACGCTCTTGCCATTGTAATGCTTTGGCATCACAGGGGGAGCATATTTAATTTTTAAGTTGTTTTTTAATGCTTAGACAGTGGCGTAGATTGTGTTTTGACGTGCAACATATAATCATTTTGTGTCTGCACCGAAAGTGAATGTAAATTATAGAGGATTTTAGTGTCACAACGTAAATAATTTCAACAGACATTGTTCGAAGAACTTCAACGTCCAAGGAGATATATCCGCGGGAATACCATACGAAAAAGTCTATAACGTTGCTCTACAAGATCTGATCAGGATAGTTAAGATGGAAGGTCTTTAATTATCGTTCAATGTTTCATTCCCTGACAATACTGCACTTTACTGAATTCATCCTCTTTAAAACAAAAATCATGATGCTGAAGGCGTCGCCAGGCAGCTATGCTGTTTGCTGTTCATTCAATAATTATCTTCAACGTTTGTTTTCCTGTTTACGAGACAAAATTGGACAAAAAGGCTTTATTCTCGTCAACATCCACGATGTCCCAAAATGAAAGTCATAGCGTAGAAGACCTGGTTTTCTGACATGAGCACGAACAAGTCAGTGAGCATTAATCGTCACAATCACCATGAGCTGACCACATCTGCAAATGGTGGTTGAATGAAATTATTTCTTATGATCATAGAGGGACCAGGTCTACCGAGGAGTTGTAGGATAAGTAGACTTTTTAACTTATTCATTGGCAATTTAGTGCCTGCCTTACATGGACAAGCAAGGTTCCATGAGTGCTTTATTGACTATCACCACCCATTTGATGGGAAAAGAAATTGATATTCGTATTCCTTTTTGATTTCTTTCATGAACATAACACTGTCGCAAGGCAATTTCCATATATTTTGATTATTTTCCAAATTTTTTCTAGGATTGAAAGCGCAGAGCCCACTGTGTTGGGAATAATGGCGATAAGCTTCTTGCTCGTTGAGTTCTACTCTTCTACTCTCTAAAAACATGGTGCTTTTTGAGCTTTGTATGATGTGAGAAGCTAGGCCATAACCCTGACTGAAGTGTTGTAATGGCCAATTATGTGTGATGTTCGTTGTTGTAAAAGTGCAGTCAGTCTTGTGTGAAGACGGGGTGTATTTGAAGAGAATAATCGTGGTTTGAAGATCTCCGTTACAAAGATCTGTCGGATAATTGTCTAGTAATTGTTATTGTTTATGCAAAGGATGCAAACGGAGGAATAACAAAGAAAAGCAATTGTTGTTGTTTACACCAAGTTGTAAACAGTGACACACAAGATTGGGCGAATAATAAAGAATTTTAATTAAAACTAAAAACAAATTTAGTTTTATTTTATTTACAATATACGAGCACATATTTTAAATATTTTTAAAAGATATAAACGTAGAAAATGTAACTATAAAGCGTCTGAATAGAGTAGCTGACTTTCTGGATAGTCTTTTAATTTACTTTTAATTAATTTATTTAAAATCCTTGACAAATATTTTTTCGTTAGCTCTTTAGTCAAGACTACAACCTATGTTCTCCTACCGCCCATAAGTAGCGGGATCTACAGTTTAGAGTCGACTCCCAACGCTGATTTTTCAGAAACTTTTCATGGCGATTTTTATTTACACTCAGAGTTTTTAAAAAAAACTACTGAATATTTTCTCAAATTACTTTTTTTTATATGAAAGTACAATCCTTCCGGTTAATAATGGAAAATAATTTCATTCAAATGGCTGTCTCGGCTGGCCATGCAGTAGCCTACACGATCGGTCTAATTTTTAAGCACATTATCGATTGTGTGCAGCTGTATTTCACCAGTGGCTTCACGAATATTGTCCTTTTAAGCATCAATTGTCTCTGGCTTGTCGGCGTAACACTTATCTTTGACGGCACCCCACAAATACTAGTCCAACGGTATCAAATCGCAGCTCCGAGGTGGCCAAACGACATCAGCTCTGCGGCTGAGAGTGCGATCTTCAAAAACATCGAGTGTAGCTTCGGCTCTGTGGCAAGTAGCGCCGTCTTGTTGAAACCAAATGTTGCCAATATCCTCCTCTTCAATTTTTTCGAACAAAAATGCGTTCAGCATGGCGATAACGATCGCCATTGACTGTAACGGCCACTCTTTGCTCATTTTCGAAGAAATAATGGCCCAATTATGCCTCTGGACCAAAATCCGCAACAAACAGTGACTCGTTTTGTTTTCGTCGGCTTTTCAATGTATGTGTGCGGGTTTTCTGTGCCCCAAATGCGACAATTTTGCTTGTTTACATACCCGCCAAGATCAAAATGAGCTTCATCTGAAAGGATGATTTTTTTTGTCAAAGTCGGCATCTTCTGGTGTAGGCTACTGACTGCATGGCCAGCCGAGGCAGCCATTTGAATGAAATTATTTTCCATTATTAACCGGAAGTATTTCAGTAGTTTTTTTAAGCATTTAAGTTATTTGGCGGACCCTTTATTTACTAGATGGCTGCTGAGAGGTAGTCGTTGAAAAAATATTTCTTTCATCTTGCAATTTGTTGAAATGTCTGATCTGGGGGTTTGAATTATGACTCATAATCTAATATGCCAACACTCTGCCTAGTACTAGACTAAGACGACTACAGGCCTTTTTACCTACTTATTCTACAATGCCACTTAGTCTAAAACTAAGGAAATATTTTAAAGTTATTTTCCTTTACTCCTTGTCTAACCTTCAAGCTAAAAATTTCAACAAATTGTACACAAAAGTGATTATTTGTTTAAATTCTTGAAAATTATTTTAAAAATACAATGATTTTGTAGCTTTGTTGCCTTCACTATTTCGTATCATTTATATGAAATATTTTCTTTCATTTGCAAACCATCTCCCTCGAGTATTTATTTGTTTGTTTGTGTAATCAAATGAGAAATCTTTGCTACTTAATCTCAATTTCGAGTAATTTGTCCAAAAGTCAACCTATTTGTGTAGCTAATCATGTGGAATTAACCTTTTTTTGGCCCACCGTAGTTTCATTAAATTATGCCCCCCCCCAATAATATATACGAAATACATGCTAGGGACCCTTTTCAAAATTGTTTTTTTTTTGTTAAACTACAGACATGGCAATAATATTAAATACAGTTACATAAAATCCTTTGTATACTTTTTTTGTTTCGAGTGTGTGTGTGTATGTGTCACATATTGAAACGTGTTTGCAGTCACGTGCAAAATAACAATCATAAGTGAGTTGTTGTTCGCCATACTCGTACAATTGATTTGTTACTACGATTTCAGATTTTATTTTTGCCAATTATTTGCTCTCTTGTGCCATAGACAACGCAGCAGTCTTCGGGGATGGGAGTTTTTATTTTTCGATAGTTTTTCCTGCCACTTTTTTTCGTATTTCTAAATAACAAACGTTTTCAATAAAAAATTTTTTTTTTATAATTTCCTTCGGGTTTTTTTTTAAATTTTTTTTTGTTATTTTTTTTAAAGTAAATTGTTTTCCATCGTGTTTGTTTTTTTTCTTTTGTATTTTGCTTTTCATAATATTTTTGTATTCATATGCTCAATATTTTCGTTTCCTCAACACAATATTTATTCGATTGTATTTGGTATGTGTTGTCTTCCATGTTTGTTGTTCGATATTCGATAAATATTTATGTAGGTTAGTGTATGTGTGAGTGCATCTATTTCCTATATTTATAGTGTATGTGATTCATTTTAACAATCAAACCTTTCATTCATTCATTCATTTGTTCTGTCATTCATTCTCATTCATTCATTCAATCACATTCACATACTTATTCATCTCTCACTGCTATAGTGCTGCGCATACAGTGAGCGGCAAAAGAATGTGTACATAAAAATATATACATTAATAAATTACTGTTATTTTTATTTTAAAATTGTTTCATTGACAAATTTAAAAATCGAACGAAAAAAAAAATTCAAAATATTGTTACGCAAATCGAAACGACCTAATATCGTTTAACAACAAAAACGATAAACAAAAGCCACACGACACAAATACACACTAACACTAAGAACACAATGAAAAGCTGCACACACGCATATGTACGACTAACCTGGTTGCGCCTGGTAGCAACAACAACATGTATGTGACAAAAGGGGATAGACAACATAAGCATAGAACACAAAGAACAATGTATTAGCAATAGAGCTCTCGAGAAGGCGAGATCACGAACCTTCCACTTCAAGAATGTTCGTTAGACTGGTTGTGTCGGACTATAAAAGGGCTGGACAAAGCAGGCAGCAGTCAGTAAGAATTCACTCAGCCTTGTGTGAAGTTGCTCGTGAACCAAACAAGTCGTGTTTGTAAAGCGAATAGTTGTGTGATAAAAACTAGTAAAGTGAATGAGCAGATTATTATTGTTGTATCGTTAAGTTGTATACGGTGGCACACAAAAGTAGTGTAAATAATAAAGAGAGTTTAACTGAAATTAAACACATATTTGTTTTTACTTTGTTTGCAATTAACGAACTCATATTTAAACGTTTTTAAAAAGGTAGAAACGTAACAGTATTCTCAAATTTTTTTAGGGCACTCTCCATAAGTGGTTTGAGTGGTTGAGTTTTGGTGATTGTTAGAATTTTTTATCCTTAGTGTCTAGTTTCTTTTGACACTCACTGTATATATGCGAATATTTAAACGTTCCATTCATTTGTTCCAATTCATTTTCGATTTTTTGGAAAAACGAAAATCGTGAGTTCCATTTACAATATCCACACATACAGAGGCGTCATACGAAACAGGGAGGCAGCCACAGTTACAGCCACTGCCCGTGCCCTAGCAATCATAGAAAAACGTAAAGTTTCTGATGAAGAAGAATTGCCTTTGGGGGACTTTTAGCCACATGAACGAAATACATTGGCATTGGCCATGACGATAACGACGACGGCAATGACGACGATTGCATTGGCTCTCTGGGTGTAATACAATATAAGCACGTGAATATATTTTTAATTGAATTGTCAAATTGCGAATGCTGGTTTGAGGCATTTGTAAATAAAATATAATAAATTTATTACAACAACAACAACAACAACACGTCTAACACAATAGCCGCAGTAGTTATAATTATTTGTTAAGCAACAATCATAAAAAAACCCACACAAATAAAAAATATTTTCAAAAACAAAATGTTTCTTCATATGTTTCAGTTTTTCGTTTTTAATAGTTTCGTGTATGTGGGTTATTTTATAAGGAAATGTAGCTCGTATCGCATTTTATTCACAATATGTTCGAAAAGGTTCAAGGCTCATAAGAAAATACTTTCTTGATAAGCGACTGCAATACTGAATTTTCTTTTTTTAATTGATTTGTATTCCCTTTAAGGATGTGAAATATAAGCAAAGTTTTGAATTTTTCTTGAAAAATAAGCTTATGTTTCAGGTGAAGTCATAAATTAAATATTATTTTGCTTGTTAATTTAATAAAACGTCAGTTGATTGTAATACAAATACTGACCATATTAAAAAAAAAATTTAATTTTTATCTTCGTATGGAAATGTCCTTAAAAGCAACGCACATTTTTTGTAGAAATGGCTGGTACCTGTATCTTGCATTCGGGTAAGAGGATTTATTTATAACACAAGTTTTACGATTACTTCCGGTGGTTTGGAGGTTTATAAAATAAATTTAACCTGTAGCTTCCAGGATTACAACACTTTGAATTAAAAGAAATTTTTTACTCTTGTGTTTCACTGTTAACCCCATGCTGCTGGGTATTGTAGACGATTCAGAACTTCAGCATCTAACACAACACTGTGATCGCGCTTTTCAGTCCTACTAACTAGCAATTTTGCCATTCAATCGATTTATTCTTCATTTATTTTCGCTTTGATTAGTTTAGTTGCAGACAGCATTGTCGGGTAGAATTGCAGTGAACACGTGCAGATAACATCTAACTTGTTTGTGAAACCGACATTCTGCTTTTTTGTTAAGAGTACTGTAACGACACGTTTCCGTGCTGGGGTGCTGGGTGCTGGGGTAGATCAGCGGTGTCCAGTGGTTACATAAAAAAACACTTCGTTGAAGTTTTGCAGCTATTTATTAACAATAACTGAAATAACTTACGTGCTAAGCTAAGTTAAAACTAAAGAAAGAAAATATTAAGTTTGGAATCAGTTAAAAATCCTAAGCCGGCCAAACAACTGTCCGTCAAGTAACAGTGCCGAAAGCGTCAAAGGGGGGTCAGAACAACAATCAAAAGGCATACGCTCAGGATGACTGCTATTCCTACTGGCCCGATGAGATTTCCGCGGCACATTGGCCAAATACCAAAGGAGGATACCAGAACGACAATCAAACGGCATACGCACAGGATGATTGTGGTTCCTAGGCCTCTAAGGCACAGTCGTCAAAATACCAAAGGAAGATATCAGAACAACAATCAAACAGCATACGTACAGGATGATTGTGGTTCCTAGGCCTCTAGGTGTCCGTCCTCAGGAAGATATCCCAGAACAACAATTGCACGGCATACGCACAGAACCATTGCTGTACAGGCTTCCCAATCAGTTGCCAATGTTTTACTGATAGTCAAACTTACACTAGTGGGGACAACCACACCACCAATGATTTAGTTTATTTTCTTTGTGTCAATGTTATTAAACAAATTAATAAAATCTAGTAGGTAGTGTGTTGGCTTATTAGACGAAAAGGCAGAGTTCGAGCCCCAGGCCAGGCTTCAAAACGAAATATTAAAAATATTTCTTCAACAACTTCCTCTCAGCAGATTTCTGTCAAAAGCTCTGAAAGTAAATAAAATTGCCATGAAAAGTTTCTCAAAAAAATCTGTCGTTCGGAGTCGACTTTAAACTGTAGGTCTCGCAACTCATGTATAAAATTATCGCACACAGCATAAGTGGTGTGAGAAACTAGGTTGTAATCCTGACTGAAGGGTTCTAATGTCCAAGTTATGTATGCATGCATGTATATACAATATTCGATAATGACAACGTGTTTTTTTTCTGCTTTCTCGTGGTCTAGCTGTATGCATTTTCATCCTCAATCGACTAACATACTTTAGCACTTAGTAACTGTACTCTACAGTTTCCAAGTTGGACATGAAATTACTGACAAATCGTTTTTTCTTTGGACTGGGATCGGTTGCACTTTGTACATTGGATCGGTTGGGCACTTGTGTCAACTGCAATACAACTGGCAGCGATCCATAGGTAATTCTGAAGTGCTCGAACCTAGGAATAAGTCTTCAGTGTCCCTGATATTGCTTTTAACAATGGAAGTAGGATGTCGACCTAACATGTTTTTGCTTTTCTGAATGAAACATAGATTTTAACATACTCTGTGCTCTTTGGCTAATGTTAGGCTGCCTTCCAAAATGTTAATTGCTTTGTGTTTGAACAAAGTATCGTGTTTTATAATGCCGCTGTACAAAATATATACAACGTATTCTATTTGAAAACGTCATTAATGTGTGTTTTAACGCATTTAAAAAGCAATCAGGCATCGGATTTATAGTTGATGCATTGTTTGGTTACTTTGCATATCTACATAGTTTATATACAGTAGTTGGACTGCATACAAACTTTGTATTGATACATTTTGGAAGGCAGCCTTACTCAAATTTTTTAATCTGTTTCAAAAGAATAAGATATTTCGACCAGAAGCATTGGTTTCGAAGACATGTATTCTAAAGGCACTTGGGAAATTTTCTTAAAGCTATTGTAGGAAGTAAATTAAAAAATTAAATATTTCCTAACAACCTAAAAATTTAAATCTACGTGCATTTGTATATGGAATACCCTTAATAAAGTTTTCTATTGCTCGGCGTCTATTTAATAATTCTAAAAACTGTTTAAAAAGCAATCAATTGAAGAAAAGTTTACTGCCATTAAATAAGTTTCTATTTCGAAATATTTTTTTATTACACATCATATGCAATGGAAATTAAATAAAAAAAATTAAAAAATTTTTTTTTAAAACATGCGAACTAAATGACACTCGAAATGTGTTATCAAAATGAATAAATTTTCAAATTGATTTGGCAATTTTGAAATAAATGTTTGAAGAGTTTTTCGGTAGAAATAAAATGATAAACTTTAAAAAAAAAACAATTTTAGGAAAACAATTTTTTTAACAAAAACAACCAATTTTTTATAATCGCTTTACTTTATTATGCATACGAGATTCGTTTGGAATATTTATTCAGTATTGAGTGTCATCATGAATATTCAACCAGACCTGGAATTTAATTCGAATTTTTTAAATTTGTTTTTATAAATTAATTACAAATCTTTTAATGCCAATTGTTGTCTGCGTTATGTTTTGTTTATGTTTTATTCACATTTAATGAATTTTAAGTTGTCATCACACCTTATGGTTTTGCGGCCAACCAGTGTTAAACTCAATAAGAAAAAAAAAGTTTTGTTTTTTTCATTTTAAAAATGAATTATTTGTGGTAAAATTTATTTTTTTATTCATATTGACAACGTACGGACACAGACAAACGTAAATACAGTGAGCGTCAAAGGAAACTGTACATTAAAATATATATATGCATTAATATTATTATTACCGTTATATTTATTTTGAAATTATTTCATTAACAGTTTTTAAAAGTGAAAAAAAAAATTGCAAAAATGTGTCGAAATATTGTCAAATTTTTTCGGGCACTCTCCTTAAGTGGTAAAAGTTGAGTTTGGTGATTGTTAGAATTTTATTCTTAGTGAACAGTTTGCTTTAACGTTCACTGTATATTTTCAATTGTTTTATTTTAATTTCCATTACCAATTGCGGTACTTTATGCGGTAAAAGGAAAAATAATAAACAAGTAAGAGAGAGTATTCTTCAGAGATTCCCAAGTAAAAATTAATAAGAAAAATAAATTTTTTTTATTGTTCATGAAACTACACTCAGCCACGAAAGTATACATACGGTTAACAAATTTCAGAAATTTTTTAACCAATCCGTTTTCGTTGAAAATCTTTATAATTGTCTGACATCTTTCTTCGATTTTAAGATGGTCTTTTGCATTGGTTCAGAAATTTGTGAAATTTGTTAATCGGATGTATACTTTTGTGGGACTGTGTAGGGCCACAATTCAGTTCAATTTCAGAAATTTTTTAACCAATGCAAAAGACCGTCTTAAAATCGAGGACGATGGGTTAAAATATTTCTGAAATTTGTTAACCGTATATATACTTTAGTAACTGTGTGTAAGTGGAGCTATGTTCAGGAGACCATAAACCCGAGTAATCTGGGTTTGAATCCGGTAAAGAAATTTTTAGATGATTCAATCTTACAACGTAGAGAATGGCTTTATAAAGGGTGAGCCATTTGAAAGATTAAATTTAAAATTACAATAAAACAGTTTTGCAGTACAATTGCTCCGGTTAGTACCTCATTAGATCGGATCAGTTTTCGTTCACATATCTCGGCTATGGCATCACGAATGTTGGCATTCAAATGCTCAAATTGTCTCTGGTATGTCGGCATAACAATTTTCTTTCACGGCTCGCCACAGAAAATAGTCCCGCGGCGTCAAATCTTAGCTTCTTGGCGGCCAATTGACATCACCATTTCGGCTAATTAAACGGCCATCAAACGATTGACGCAATAAATCGATTGTAGTATGAGATGTATGGCAAGTTGCATCACAATGTTGAAACCAAACATTGTTCCCATCAATATCATGAATAGTGGGTACAAAAAATCGGTTATCAGGGTGTGCAATAGGTGCATCCATTGACCGTAATGGTTTTTCCGTCCTCATTTTCAAAGAAATATAGGCCTCCGCTCTACAATACGCACTAAACAATACACATACATACATAATAGGTCATTACAATCCTTTAGTCAAGATTACGACCTAGTTTCTCACACCACTTAGGTTGTGTGGGTTAATTTTGATACATGAGTGGCGGCAGCTACAGTTTAAAGTCGACTCCGAACGACAGGTTTTTTTGAGAAACTTTTCATGGCAATTTTTTATTTACTCTCAGAGTTTTTGTCAGAAATCTGCTGCGAGAAAGTCGGCGAAGAAAAATTTTTTCATATTTCCTTCAGTACAGGGACTGCGTTCACCCGTGGCATAACAACGGGCCGCTATCCTTTCTCATGTGAGCTTTCTAATATCAGAGCTACCACTCCGACCTAAACTTAAACCTATCCTTCAGTTAGAGAAGCCTGATCTGGGGTTTGAACCGAGGCCTTACGTCTTATAAGCCAACACACTACCTACTAGACCATGGCGACTTACTATACGCACCAAACAGTCACTCGTAATAAGTGCATTGCCTTTTGTGAGACCACGTATGGGTTTTCTAAGCCCCAAATACTGCAATTTTGCTTATTAACGTACCCACCAAAATGAAATTAGGCTTCACCCGAAAATATGATATTTTTTTTTTTTTTTTTGGCAAAATCGACATCATTCTGCCCTTCTAGCGTAGCGAAAACGAAGCGAATTGTCATGAGGCTTCAACTCTTGAACTAATTGAACTATGTAAAGCGCCATACTGAGATCTTTTCGCATAATTCGATGAAAACTGGTGTGTGAAATGCTCAATTCATGAGTACAATTACGAGTTGATGTATTCTCAGCCATAGCTTCGATATTTTCAGGCGTCTTCAATGAAAACAATGAAAGCAACAATGAAAACAGTTTCACGAACTTTAGTAATAAACTTGCGTATACCGGGGCACTGTTGATCCTTCTCTTCGACCAAATTTTGTACGACATTTTCCTGCAATTGTCTTTGTTTTGGAAATAAATTTCCAGTACAAAGGTATCCAATGCAGAACCTGTGCGCTGTCACATTTGTAAAATGCTATTCGTCACGGCCGAGGAATTCGCTTTGGCTCAAGTCTCCGGTGATTCGCCCCAAAGTGCTCAGAAAGCATTTAAGAGAGGTGACTGTATACGCCATCATTGTCGCAAATGTGGCCAGGGTGTATGTGCTGAGCGTTCGAAAACCCGTAGACCAGTACCTGATCGTGGTTGGCTAGATGATGTACGCGTCTGCGATGAGTGCGTTAATGATATGTCGTCGGTAGCGTCGTCTTCTTCGCCATCGTCCAGCACATCTAATGGCAGTCCTCATCAACACCACACGATATCCCCTTTAATGATCCAAAAACCAAAGTTGAATAATTTTACATTGCTAAGAGTAAATCGATTCATTACGTTCAGTGGAGATAATATACTGAATTTTGTAACAGAATAGAAGAATGACATAAGTATTACCAGATTCGAAATAATCGATGATTCAAATTTAAACCGATAGATCGCCCTTCCGATACAATCATTTTTTGATTCAAAATCTGTCTTTAAAAGTCAAGAAAGAATTGTGTTTATAAATTACGTCTGCTCTTTATTGAATTAACATATTTTGATTTATAGTGTGTAGTTAAAAAATATTTAAAAAAAAATTAAAACATTTTCTTCCTTGTTTTATTCGAACAATATTTCATCGTAAATTAAATGCACACACTTTCAATGTCATGATAATAAAAAATACATTTTGCAAGTGATTAAATCCATTATTCACTAAAGTGTTCCTGTTAATGTGTGCATGTGTTCTGCTTTCTCTCTCTCTCTCTCTCTTGTTATGTTAGCAATTTACACATTTACAGTGTCATTAACAGTGAGTTATTCAATTAAACCATTTAAGTTTGCATTTCGTTTTTTTTGCTTTCGTTCATGCATTTTATAAATTTTAATTTCATAAAATGAGGGGTAAAAATCCTTATATTATAGTGTGGAGAAAATTAAAAAAAGAGTACATGCATCCTTTTTTGTAGCTACTCAGACACACGCAGTGAAACATAAACTTCTGATTGCAGCATGTGCTAGAAAAAGCCCTGCTGGCAGGCCTTGTTTTAAAGGTCTTATGTTCTTTTTGTCATTATGTTACGTTTTTAACTTTTAAAGTCATTTAAAATATGAACTCGTTCATTGCAAATAAAATAAAAATAAATTTGTGTTTAATTTTAATTAAAATTCTTTATTATTTGAACAATTCTGTGTGCCACTGTTCACAACTTGATGTAAACAACAACAATTGCTTTATTTTGTTATTCCTCTATTCACACCCTTTGCATAAACAATAACAATTACTATGCAACTATTCGACAGATCTTTGTAACGGAGTTCTTCCAGGTTAGGTTAGGTTAGGTTGGAGGACGTGTACTTGTCAATTAAGACAAGTACAGTACCCGGAGGTCTAATTGACTCATTGTACAACGTCCTAGTTTCTCACACCACTTATGTTGTGTGTGTTAATTTTATACATGAGTGGTGGGACCTACAGTTTAAAGTCGACTCCGAACGACAGATTTTTGAGAAACTTTTTCATGGCAAGTTTATTTACTCTCAGAGTTTTTGCCAGAAATATGCTGAGAGGAATTCGACGAAGAAATTCTTTTTGTTAATTATCTTGATGTCTGGCCTGGGGCTCGAACCCTGGCTTCACGTCTAATAAGCCTACACATTACCTACTAGACAACGGCGACTTCAAAACGGAGTTCTTCAAACCACGATTACTCTCTTTAAATGCACCGCATCTTTACACAAGACTGATTGAACTTTTACTAACCCAGTTGCCTGCTTTGCCTTGCCTTTTATATGGCAACGTAAACAGTCTGATGAATGTTCTTGAAGACGAACGTTCTTCTCTTAACCTTCACGAAATTTCTGTAAATGTAAACATCGTTGTTTACGTTTATTATTGTATGGTTGTTGGTATGTTTTTGTTCACTTGTTTACCATTTCTTTAATGCTGATGTTGGTTGTTGTATTTTTGTCTACTTGTTTAACATTTTTTTATGCTGGTGTTTGTTGTTATATTAAGCAGTACGATAATTTGTAAATAGGTTTGTTTACTGCATTGTTTTTGTAGCTTTTGTTTATAATTTTAATGTTAAGCGATGTAAAAGCAAAACACCAGTATCTAGAATTTTCATTTTCTTAACAATATCATATCTAAACTGCCTGTTTGGTCAGTTTTATCAGAAATTATAGATCAAAGTCGCCATAGTCTAGTAGGTAATGTGTTGGTTTATTACACGAGAGGCCACGGTTCATACCCCAGATCAGATATCTCCAATCAAACGAAATACGAGAAAATATTTCTTCGGCAACTTCTTCTCAGCAGATTTCTGTCAAAAACTCTGAAAATAGAAAAAAATTCCATGAAAAGTTTCTCAAAAATCTGGTGATCGGAGTTGATTTTAAACTGTAGGCCTCACAACATAAGCGGTGTGAGAAGCTGGGTTGTGAGGCTGACTGAATTGAAAAGCTAAGGCCTGGTATTGTGTACAGCATTTATTTTTATTTTTCCCCATATAGGTCACGTTACATATGCATACACATGTCATATTTAGCTATGCTTTGGAATGTTTATTAAATTAAATTAAAAAAATATTCCATTATGAGTAGCAAAAACTAATTTAAAGGTGGCTGGAAGTAAGAGAATTGCCAGCAGTTAAAACGTTTTATTAAATTCTTCATTTTACATTTAAAAGAGTCTAGTATGATAGTTGCAGATAAGAAAAATAACTAGGTTTACTAGGGACTTTGGTATATTTTTATATATTTTTGGTATATACACTGAGCGCCATAAGTGAGTCAACACTTTTGTCCTTAAGTAAACAGTTTTGTTTCTAAGTATAAAAAAGTTCTTTTGTCATGAATTTTTGTTTTTGTTTTAACATTTTATAAGTAATAAATATACGTTTTTATTTTTGGAAATTTATTCGACGATTCTCATTTACTTTTCTCGCTATCCTAAGAAAATGAATTATTTCAGTGGTGTTTACTCACTTTTGGCGCTCAATGTATATTAGAAAACATAAGAAGTCTAGTTACTCGGCATCCACCATAGAAGTAGAGTTGTAGTTCGGCGATAAAGCCACTAATTTGGGAATGAGTATGAGTTGTAAATTCACATGACCTATGCACCTATAAGACCGAGAGTCTAATGTCTCTAAAGCATCTGATCGATAAAAATATACAAGGACCTGATTCCTAGATATAGTCTTGTGGTGTTTAATGAGATCATTCCGTTCGTATTGTTATTTAAAGTGTGTGCATATTAATCCAATACTTAAGAACATAAAATCCAGTACATTATGTGATTAAGACAGATTTTCTTAAGACCCAACTACACTCCTGTACAGTCAGATCAAGATAGTATTAGTTACTGTATTTGTTTTCACTATTTTGATAAAAATTTACATCTAGAACGGCCTCCATTAGTTGGTCTTATTAATCGAATGTTGAACAACAAAATTTCAAGTTATTTTTACGTTGAAGTGACATAACCAGCGTTTTGTAAGACAAAGCTTCTGCTATTTACTTATTTATTTATTTATTTATTTATAAAAATTACAGTTTATTCGATATGACACACTTACATACCCTGGTCCATGACTGTACTTCAACGCTTTAATGGGAAAGAATATCCAACGAGTGTTTTTTTCCAAGGAATTTTTGAATTCAGATCGGTGTCATTAGGTATACATACCCTAGAAAGCAGTGTGGAGTGGTAGAGGAAATAGAAGACACTATGGTAAGGGTAGTCCTGTTGTGACACGATATTTTTGATTCCCTTTCTGAAGGTAAAAAATCCTCTACACTAAATAGCATTTAAAGAAGCCGATTACGTATGACAGTTTTAGTGATTACTGGGTACACAGAGGCCTATATGTTCCCAAGTATATTAATTGAACTGATTTAGATGAATACCAGAGATCAGCAATGAATATTCAAAAAGATGAGTATTATGAGTCGAATCATACTCATAATTTCTGATACATACTTGTAAGCATTCATAGTTATTTAAATATCATGGAACCTCTACTCATATTCAAAGTTTGAAGTACTCATCATATTCATACTTAACAACACGTATGATTTTATTGATTTCGACTCTCCATAACTCAACGTATACACGTATTCCAGTCATTCGAATCATTTATGAGTATTATAATTCATGAGTATTTTAAATTTATGAATCTAAGTGAGCAGGCTTATGAATCAAATATATTTCGAATCGTATGAGTTTGATGACAGCGTCGTACGCTTACTCATTGCAACCTGTACTCATAAATCAACGTTGTGGTGAGTCGCCGTAGGTAGTGTGTTGGCTTATTAGGCGTAAAGCCAGAGTTCAAATCCCAGGCTAGACATCAAAACAAAATACAAAAAAGATTTCTTCGGCGACTTCCTCTCAGCAGATTTCTGGCAAAAAATCTGAGGGTAAAGTAAAATTGCCATGAAAAGTTTCTCAAAAATCATCGTTCGGAGTCGACTTTAAACTGTAGGTCTCGCAACTCACATATAAAATTAACGCACACAACATAAGTGGTGTGAGAAACTAGGTCGTAATCCTAACTAAAAGGTTGTAATGACCAATTATGGATGTATGCATGTTGTAGTGAGTATGAATGAATCAGAGTAGTGTAGTTAAATTTAAATATTATTGACTCATATTCAAAATTTCATGAGTAGCGAAAAAACTATTTATTGCTGATCTCTGAGGAATACTGACTAGCTTTGTTGCCTTTTGTGCGCTGCATTATACTAAGGAGAGGTTCCTGGGAAGAAGGACTGATTTGATAACATCGACGTTAAACAAATTCGTGAAAACCTAAACTGATTAAGTTTTATGGATCAAGACTTTATATATCCCTTACAGTGCCCTGCGCACGACTCCTACGATTGCTCTGGAAATGATCTTATACCTTCTACCACTTGACCTATATTGCAGGCGTGTGGCGGCTGGGGTTAGTAGACCTCTTTGGGCGACAGGACAATGGCATGTATCGAGCATTGGTCATACAACGATACTTGAAGAAACTGATATTGTCGGAAGCATTGACTATTGGACACCGCGATATGATTTCTCAATAAATTTTAGGACATCCATTCCGAAAAGGGAGGACTGTAGGAAAGGTGCGGGCGGGGGATACCGCACAAATCTACACCGATGGTTCCAAATTGGATGGAGCCGTTGGAATTGGTATCTATTCGAAATCAATCGGAATATCCAAGTCTATAAGGCTACCAGATCACTGCAGCGTCTTTCAGGTGGAAGTGCCGGTAATTCAGGCTGCGTTGAAAATTATTGTGGACAAAAATGTTCACAGGCGAAAAATCACTATACTTTCCGATAGCCAAGCGGCCATCAAAGCATTGGAGTCTAGTGTAATAAACTCCAAGACTGTGTATGACTGTCGCAGAGATCTCAATGAGATGGCCAACCGATATGATGTTTGTATCACATGGGTACCGGGACATAGAAATACTCCCGGCAACTGCAGAGCGGATGCTTTGGCCAGAAGGGGCACGAGCATCGATCTCTCTGATGAATTCTCTACATTGGCGATCCCTTTGGATACCTGCAGTCTTAGAATTGACAATGCAATCGTGGACCTTGGCAACAGTAGTTGGGCGGCTTCGGATAAGGGCAGTACGGCGCAAAAAATCTGGCCAAGGCTAAATAGGAGGCGTACGGCGACTCTGCTTAAACTCCAAGAAGCAGGCTCAGTGCTGTTATCGGGGTTATTACGGGGCATTGTATTATAGGAACGCATGCGAGGCGTATTGGTCTTGGACACGTCGCGAATGATTTCTGCAGAAGCTGTGGCGACGAGGAAGAGGATGAAACTATTCTTCACCTACTGGGCACATGCCCGGCACTTGGTAGGAAGAGAAAGAGACACCTGGGTGCCTATTATGTGGAGGACCTAGATGAACTGTCATGTATGGATATTGGCAGTCTGAGTCGCTTCATCGGAAGCTCCGAGTGGTTCCTGGAATAGGGGAGAATGTGAAACTGTGGTATCACAATGGGCCCTGTGTGTGGCCTAAGTGTGTCTGCTCATGACTCCATCGAGGGGACAGTCCACTTCTACCTAGCTACCTACCTACAGCTGCAAATTGATTGTGTTTTATTGAGCTCTGTAAACTTTGTTAACTTTGTCTTCCATGAGATATACTTAGTGAGGAAAAATTTCTCGGCCTCTGATCAGTTTTCCTATACAATGTACCTGGACTAACATTATGTTAACTTAACTCAACCAAATTGTTTTTTAATTTGCTGCCATATTTTTATTGTTTAAAAAAATTAAACTTTTCCTTAAACTTGTTTAGTGTCCTGAAAAGTATTCCTATTTACTTCACTATCCTTGAATTAATGGCAACCGAAAAAATATTTATTTATAATGCAAACACGTTGTTTTTTATGGCATATTCCGGTTAAAACTTAATTAAACACAATTTTATTGCACAATTCATCCTTCATCATGTGGATATTGCGATGCTTGAAGTAAAATAAACGTAATTTATGTAGACTCTTTTAGTTTTATGGCCATAATTCGCTTTAACCCCCATTTTTTTCTCCAGCTTTTCTATTCAAAAAAAAAAAACAGAAGAAAAACCCCCTGAATCAGTGAGTGAGTCTTGAAGCCAAATTATATGCGAAATAAATTTATAGTGTTCCCGTGATGTAATAAACGTGTTTAATGAAATTATTTCATACATTTTTATTACATTTCACGTTCATTTTTTTATCAAGGTGAAGTGCGAAAAAACCACAGAAAAAAAACAAAAATAAACACTTTCACCCTCTACACAGAAACACTTTCATTTACCAAGAAAAAAAAAAGAAAAAAAGTTCATGATTTTTTGTCAGAAATTCTCCTGCTAAAGTAGTAGAGAATACAGGGATGTATACACAATACGCTGGCATAGTATCAACCGCTGCAAGTGTAGATATCACGCATCAACTGTTCAAAGTGCCATGAAACAATTTAAACACAATTTAAGGGGAAAATTGTTAAACTACTGCTGCTACACTGTAGTGGCTTCAGATTTTCTCATCATTTGAGGTGGAAAATCGAAAATAGGGAAAGGCTGCCAGGACAATGAATATCCACTTGAAATGAAAATGATTTTCAACAATATTGTGGATTTTAATTTAATATTATGTACAGGGTTATTAACTAAGAGTACTTGATAGAGATTTCGGTTTGACCTTAAAATTGCTAGTTTTTGTAATTTGAGTGTAAGAGCTTAGAGGTTAAAAGAGTCTCTTGTAAAATTTCATTTGCAAAGCGGGTCTTAGAAGATGGTCTTATAAGTCACCTTAGTTTAGTAGGTAGTATGTTAGCTTACTAAACGAGAAACTGTGGCTCCATCCCTGACTCAGACATCATAAAATGAAACGAAATATGAAAATTTTTTCTTTAGGCAACATCCTCTCAGCAGTCTCCTATTAAAAACTCTGTAAGTAAATTAAAACTGCCATGAAAAATATCTCAAAAATCAGTTGTACGGAGTCAACTATAAATTGCAGGTCCTATCACGTCCACAATTGGTCATTACAACCCTACAGTTAGGATTACAACCTGCTTCTGTCACCACACATGTTGTGCATGCCAATTTCATGCATGAATGGCGGGACCTAACGTTTAGAGTCGATTCCGAAGGACAGATTTTAAGAAACCTTTTTCGTGTCAAATTTATTTTGTGCTCAGACCTTTTGCCAGTAATTTGCTGAGGGGAAGAAATATTTTTTCATATTTCGTTCAGTTGGAGATATCTGACCTGGGGTGCCATCACTCGTGGATAAAATTAATACACACAACATGAGTAGTGTTAGAGGCTAGGTTGCAATCCTGGCTAAGGGGTTGTAATGACGCAGTAAGTAAGTATCAGCGATTCCGGAGATAATTTTAAAACTGGGGCGCTATAAATACATGCCGAATTTTTTTTATTTTGATATACGCTTTATTTTACACTGTATTTAACACTGTATTCTACAGTGTATTTTACACCGTACTTTACAGTGCACTTCACGCTGTATTTGACACTGTATTTTACACTGCATTTTATACTGTATTTTACATTGTATTTTACACTGTATTGTACACTCTTTTTTACACCATATTTGACACTGTATTTTACACTGCACTTCACACTGTATTTTACATCGTATTTTACACTTCATTTTACACCTACTACTACTTCATTGCTTCACACTGTATTTTATACAGTATTTTACACTGTACTTTACATTGTATTTTACACCGTATTTTACACTGCATTTTACACTGTACTTCACATTGTATTCTACACTGTATTTTACACTATACTTCACATTGTATTTTGCACTGTTTTTTACACCGTATTTTACACTATATTTTACACAGTGTTTTACACTTTTTAAAAAAAACTTTTTCCTTTTTAACTGCAAAAAAAACCGAAATTCAATCTTTGTGTTCTGAATTTAATAAAATATTGCCTACTTCCAGCACCAATAAACGTCAAACTTTTCACCGCACAAATTTAAAAACTCATAACAAATCATCGTTGTTTGATTCTTCAAAAAATTTGTGCAAAGAATTGTTGGGTTAACCTTCTCTCCCGAACTGCAGGCTTGAATGAAGTGCAAAGTCTAGTACTAGTGGCACCATTAAATGCGGTTACCTTTTGTAGTTTATTTTCACACTTTTTAGAGTTCACTTCACTTCACTTCAATTAGTTATGCCACTCAAATGAATTTTTTTTCATTCAATTTTTATTTTATTTTTCCATTTTTCCCATGGCATACAGAGTAAGCAATTTGGAAAATAATTTTATTTGTTTAAAATTATTACACACGCACATGTTTGCATGGATTGGTAAAAAAAACTACACTTACACAAATTCATACATTTACCGTTTTAATCTCGTCTGTCTGTTCGTCTGTTATTGTTTTATTTATTGTTTTTTAATATTTCTCCATGTTTTTTTCACTTTTATTTTTATTTTGATTTAATTTTTCTCTTTCTTTTTGCTTTTTCCTTTACCTTGAACATCATTTCCATTTTTCCCCATATTGTACAAATACATATAAGTGTGTTTGTATGTGTGTGTGAAACTGTGAATAATTTTTTGCAATACTAAACAGCGGAGCAAATTGTTGCGTTTTTCGCCGCCACTGCCGTTGCCATAAATGAAAACCACAGTTGAGTGATTTTTTTCTTGCGTTTCCACCATTCGCACATGGTGGTGTACATGTGGGTTAAAACTCAAAACGTTTAATTGTTGGTTTACCCGTGTAAATATAAACACATATACACACTCGCACCCACACACAGAAATAAAAACACTGTTACTCTCATGCTATTATAAAGGTGTGAACATATCCGGTGTATAAATTTGTTTAAATCCATGTACGAGTATGCCTGGCATATAGGCTCGTCAAATTTTTATTTAAAAAAATTTCAATTTCCTGTCTCTACAGGATTTTCACAGGAATATTGTGAGATTTGATCACACACACACACACACATCGTTGAAATTGGTTGGTAAATTTTTAATGTCATGCACTGTTAATGGTGGATTAAATGTGTATTGCAATTGGTGCAGGGGGTTTAAAACTATTTAAAGTGAAATTTTTATACGGCATTTTGAAAAAGTGAAATTGAAATGTTGGAAATTGTATTTCAATTAAAAATTAAATGTTTTTAAAATCTAATTATGAGGGGACTATTCAAATGTAATCATGGTAAAATGAAATAACTTTGAAAGAAAATTAGTGCCCAACGGAACAATATTGAAAGCATATGACAAATTTTTTCAACCGGCTCGCCATCAACGCTATAAGGAATAGAAAGCCATAATGAACGCTATGAGGCCTACTCATTACTGTAAAGAAATTCTTTACGTTTATACCGAGATATGCCTTTGAAATAGGCTCAGATAGTCATTTACCTCGTAAAATAAATATGCTGGATTAGCTGAGGTACTCTCCTTGAAGTTGAGGTCAGAGGTTAGGGCCATTGTAACACCACAAGTTAATATTCTTACGTATTTAGTATAGAATATGAGCCCATAGATTGATAATAAAATAAATATAAATTTGCCTTTAATTTTAATTAAAATTCTTTATTATTCGCATAATTCTGCGTGCCACTGTTCACAACTTGATGTAAACAACAACAATTGCTTTTCTTTGTAATTCCTCTGTTTATACCACTGTTCACAACTTGATGTACACAACAGCAATTGATTTATTTGTTACTCCTTAGGTTAGGTTAGGTTAGAGGACGTGTACTTGTTAATTAAGACAAGTACAGTACCCGGAGATCGAATTGACACATTGTACAATGTCCAGTTATGTTGTGTGTGTTAATTTTATGCATGAGTGATGGAACCTACAGTTTAAAGTCGACTCCGAACGACAGATTTTTTGAGAAACTTTTTCATGGCAATTTTATTTACTCTCAGAATTTATGCAGGAAATCTGCTGAGAGGAAGTCGCCGAAGAAATACTTTTTGTATTTTGGCTTGATGTCCGGTCTGGGGCTCGAACCCTGGCTTTACGTCTAATAAGCCAACACACTACCTACTACACTACGGCGACTTCTCCTCAACTGTAACTATCATACTGGATTCTTTTAATTGTAAAATGAAGAATTTAATAAAACGTTTTAACTGACTACGGCGACTTCAAGTTACTCCTTTCTTTACACCCTTTGCATAAACAATGACAATTACTACATAATTGTTCGACAGCTCTTTGTAGCGGAGATCTTCAAACAACGATTATTCTCTTCAAACGCACCGCATTTTCACACAAGGCTGACTGAACTTCACTAAATCCCTTGCCTGCTTTGCCTTGCCTTGGCTTTTTATGTGGCAAGGTAAACAGTCTGTTGAATGTTGTTGACGGTGAATGATTATGACTTCGCCTTCTCGAAATCTCTAGTAATATAAACGTCGTTGTTTACATTTACTATTGTAGTGTTGTTTGTGTATTTTTGTTTACTTGTTAACAATTTTTTTATGCTGGTGTTTGTTGTTGTATTAAGCAGTACGATAATTTGTAAACAGGTTTGCTTACTGCATTGTTTTGTTTTTGTAGCATTTGCTTAAAATTTTAATGTTAAGCGATGTAAAAGCAAAACACCAGTATCTTAATTTTCCCATTTTCGTAACAATATTTTATGTAGAACATATCCAGAATAATAATTGAGTTGACTTGGTAACTCAAAAAGAATACCAGCGTTTGTTTTCTTGTTCAACTTCTGGCCATCTGCGTTGACTGCTAACTTAAGGAGGATATTAGCGCCTCTATCAAACCTCTAGTCGTTTATAAAGATTGCTACATACTATAAAACATATATATATATGTATATAAGTACGAACACTGTGTTGTTTATTTTAAAATACCATAACATTTCCATGCCATTTTTATACATTTGTAGGAGTGTTTTGCAGTAAAAACAGAAAAAAAAGGATTTTAAATATTCATTTGCATGTGTATGTATTGTGTGGTTGATTATGCACATTTATTTGATTATCTCTTAAAAAATAAAAATTTATTTTAAAATCCAAAAAAAAAAAAAGAAAATAGCAAAGAAAAGAAAATAGTTTCAATAGTTTTCTATTGTTATGTGGTGGCATGCGTTTATTGTATGTGCCATGCCAATGTAATGTAAAACATTTTTTATCTTTTTTTTGGTAATTGATTGAATAAAAATATTTTATTGTTGTTGGGATAAATTTTTATTGTTTTACACTTTATCATATGTATTGTTGTTATTGTATTTGTTAACCAATGTATGTATGTACATACATGAACGATTTAAAATAATTTTGAAATTTTTATTTCAATAATTTTTTAGCTTTTCTAGCTTCTGTCTTTATTTGTTGGTTTTAATATTTGGCAAAAACCGAATTGATTTAGAAATCATAACATAAAAAAATTGTATTTATTATGCAAAAAACATATATTTTAAGCGCATAATAAATGAATTTCAGTTTTTTGTCCATTTTTCCAGTCAAACTAAAGCTAAAGCATGGTGGCAAGTCCCAAAAAAAATTGTTTTTTTAAATCCTTTTTTATTTTATTTTTTGTTTCCTAAATATTGATTTATTATACAATATTTAAAAATCTAGCAAATAAAACACTTGCATGTATTTGTAAATGTGGATTTTAACATTAAATATTTAATAGAAAAACCATTCGAATGTTTTATTTGCGATAATAAATCGAAAACTTTTTAATTTTTAATCCCAAAATAACTTGACCTTTGGTAACATTTTCATTTTAATATTTAAACGAACATAAATATACGGCCTTAATCTAAAACATTTCAGATTTTAATACTTTAAATCGATTTGTAAGTAAATTTATGCAGTAAATGAGCTTATCTTTTCGTTTAGTTTTTAAAAATTTACAAAATTTGATCACCTGAACGTATAAGTAATGTGGTGACAAATAATTATTGTTCCTCATGCGCTGGCGTAATTAGTAAAAATAATATGTTAAAGCATTATATACGAAGTATACAAAAGAAATATGGACATTATGGACTTCAATTTCAATTTCAGTTCAGAAGTGTTCGATGAATTGTGAATATTTTTGAAATTTTTTTTTTTAATACAAACACTCGGGGCTCATTCATACTCATGCACTCCAGGAGTATAAAACAGTGCTAAAATCTATTTGCGTAATGGTAGGTCGGTAGGTAGAGTTGGCTGCCCATCCATGAAAAATTTTTGAATGGACTCACTTAGGCCGTATTGGGCCCATTGCGCTATCACAGTTATCCGTTATCCCCTAATCTCGAAAACACTCGGAGCTCCTAATGAAGCGATTTAGGCTGCCAATGCCAATCATTGACAGTTCCTCCAAATCTTCCATGTAGTAAGTACCCAAGTACTTTCTTCTCCTTTGGCAAAAAGCCAGGAATGTACCCAGCAGGTGAGGGACAGTCTCTTCTTCTTCTTCATCTCTGCAGCTTCTGCAGAAGTCATTAGCAAGGTGTCCAAGACCAATGCGCCTTGAAGTGGTATACAATCGATCTACTCTGCTTACCAACCTATTTGGTCACTACAATCCTTTTGTCACGATTACAAGCTATTTTCGCACATTACCCAAGTTGTGTGTGATAAATTTATCCATGAGTGGGCCTACCCATAATTTAAAGTCGACGCCGAACGACAGACTTATGAGAAACTTTTTTATGGGAATTTTTTTTTACTCTCAAAGTCTTTGCCAGAAATCTGTTGAGAGGAAGTCGCCGTAGAAATATTTTTTCGTATTTCGTTTTGAGTAGATGAGTAGATTCGAATTATACTTATAATTTCTGATACTTCTACGCCTTCATACTTATTTTACTGTCATCCTCATACTATTCGTACTCAAAGTTTGAAATACTCATGGTACTCGTACTTAACAATACGCATGATGTTATTAATTTCGAATCTCCATGACTTATCGTATACACGAATCACAAATTAAGTATGATTCGCGTACGAACACTACAATACTCACAAGAAGGTTGTGTGTTTGCTTTGCTCTCTGTCTTTTTCTTTTTTGTTTATGTGTCTTTCTTCTTTCTTTGTAAATGCAACAACAACTAAGACTGTAAATTTTGATGAATGATTCGAATCACTCGAATCATTTCTAAGTATTTTTCTAAAGTTATGAATCTGAATGAGTAGCGCGTATCTGTACTTATAAATCAATGTTGTGCCGATACGAATAAATCAGAGTAGTTGGATTTCAATACTGTTGTTTCACTCATACTCAAAATTTCATGAGTACTTATGAGTAGCGAAAAAGCGATTCATTACTGATCTCTGATATGTATCTGACCAGGGGTTTGAACAAAGGACTCGCGTCTAATAAGCCAGCACACTACCTACCGGACTACGGCAACTTTAACCTTTTTTATACATACACACATACATACATACATACATACATAATTGGCCATTACGACTCTTCAGTCAGGATTACGACCAAGCTTCTCATCACCACTTGTGTTGTGTGTATTAATTTTATACATGAGTGGTGTGACCTAAAGTTTAAAGTCGACTCCGAACATCAGATTTTTAAGAAACTTTTCATTGCAATTTTATTTACTCTCAGAGTTCTTGAAAGAAATCTGCTGAGAGGAAGTTGCCGAAGAAATACTTTTTGTATTTTGTCTGGCCTGGGGCTCGAACCCTGGCTTTACGTCTAATAAGCCAGCACTCTACCTACTAGACTACGGAGACTTTAACTTTTTTATAACTGAAGTAAATTAGGACTGATTTCACATCAGAGAAAATTCCATTACATTTCCAGAGAAAATTTTATGAGTTCGTGGAAATAATGCGTAGGAAATGGTCACAATTAATTCACCATAATACCTAAAGTTCTCTGCAAATAACACAGTATTTGCACACTTTCGTTTATTTTCAAAAAGTTAGGTAATTCTCTTATACCCTCGTATATTGTTCCATTTGGTATATTCTTTCAATAATTAAAAGCCACCATTTCAAAATCAGGACACTAATAAATGCATAGAATTATTAAGTATTTATGAAATTGTTCCAAATTAAAGCATTTTAATTAATTTAAATTTAAATTATTTTTTTTTATTTCACTTTAAAATTCAAATTCAAATTCTTCTCTTGTAACAATTATTATAACAAAAACTAATACAAGTATATGTACCATATACTGTAACATTATTTTATAAAAACACATTTATTTTCTACAAAAAATACTTTAATACACACACACACAATTAAAATAATACAATAATAAATTTTATTTTGTAATTATTAAAATGAATATCATATGTAAACTATACACTGCCGTAAATAATTATAGAATTGTATACTTTTGTATTGCACTACACTTTCTTGCAAAGTTCTTAGATTCTCTAGATCAGAGATCATCAGCAATGAGTATTCAAAACGATGAGTAGAATCGAATCATACTCATTATTTCTAATACTTAATAATTAATACGCATTCATACTTATTTTAATATCATGGAATCTCCGCTACTCGTATTCAAAATTTTAAGTATTCATCATATTCATACTTAACAACTCGAATGATGTTGTTCATATAGACTCTCCATAACTCAACATGTATGCACGAATCACAAAATAAGTATGATTCGCGTACGAACATTAAAATACTTACTAGACGATTGTGTGTTTGCTCTGCTTGCTGCTCAGTCTTGTTCTCTTATGTGTGGGTTTTTTCTTTTTTGTAAATGCAACAACAACTACATACATAATTGGTCATTTCAAAGCTTCAGTCAGGATTACGACATAGTTTCTCACACCACTTATGTTGCGTGTGCGTTAATTTTATACACGAGTGGCTTGACCTACAGTTTACTGTAAACAACAACTAAGACTGTAAATTTTAAAGAATGATTCGTGTGAGTCACTAGAATCATTTATAAGTATTATAAGTATTTTTCTAAAGTTATGAAACTAAATGAGTAGCGCTTATGAATCAAACATATTTCGAATGGTATGAGTTTGATGTCAATGTTGTACGCATACTCTTTGCAACCTGTATTTATAAATCAACGTTGTAGTGAGTATGAATGAATAAGAGTACGGAATTAAATTTCAATATTGTTGACTCACTTCTATTAAAAATTTTATGAGCGCCTATGACTAGCGAAGAAACGATTCATTGCTGATCTCCGGTAGGAGCCAAAGAACTCTAAAATAATAAAATTTATTTAACACTTTAACAGCAGCCATCAACTTAATTCTTCTCAGATAGCTGCATTACATACATACATACATAATTGGTCATTACAACCCCTCAGTCAAGATTACAACCTAGCTTCTCTTTCGGCATATGTTGTGTACGTTAATTCTATACATGAGTGGCGTGACCTACAGTTTAAAGTCGGCTCCGAACGACAAATTATTGAAAAGCTTTTCATGGCAATTTTGTTTTTATTTTCTCAGAGTTTTTGCCAGAAATCTGCTGAGAAGAAGTAGCCGAGGAATTATTTTCATATTTTCGTTTTGATGTCTGACCTGGGTTTGAACGGTGGCCTTACGTCTCATAATCAAACACACTACCTATTAGCTGCATTACTTGAGTATTAATTTCGGTCATTAGAATTCTGTCATATTCTTAGAAATGGAACGACATTTTCATTTTTAATGACGTATTGAGCAAGATTACGGTTAGTATGTCCAATACTAAGCGAAATATCTGCATGACCAGAAAACTTATGAAAGTATTCTCAATAAGGACGTGTAGGACGGACATTATAAGGCCAGAATTTCGGAAAAAGTTCATTCCTGGTCAAAGTAAACAGTCGAGAGAGTCTACCATTAACATTTAGAAATCCATGACACGTTAAAAATGAGTAATGGATTCTTACGTGATAAGGTAGAGTCATGCTTCTGTGAAGTATGTTCAGGGAATGAGTCGAATGATTAACGATTCGTAAAATGGCCAAGGCTGGATGAGGGGCGCACAATGAGTCTACTTAAACTCCAAACAGGCGCGCTCAGTGTAGTTGTCGGTGTCATTACGGGGCATTGCATTATGGGTACGCATGCGAGGCGCATTGATCTTGGACACCTTGCTAACGACATTTGCAGAAGCTGCAGAGATGAGGAAGAAGAGGAGACTGTCCCTCATCTGCTGGGTACATGCCCGGCTCTTTGCCAAGGAGAAGGAAGTACTTGGGTACTTACTACATGGATGATCTGGAGGATTACAATGTCAAAGATTGACATTGGCAGCCTGAATCGCTTCATCAGTAGCTCCGCGTGGTTTCGAGACTAGGGGATAACGGATGACTGTGGTAGCAAAATTGTCCCAATGCGGCCTAAGTGAGTCCATTCAAAAATTTTTCATGGAGGGGCAGCCACCTCTACCTACCTGCCTACAACACAATAAAATTGAGGTTCAGTTTAAAAACTTATATTTAAAGTGTACATTTGTGCAGCTCCTCAGCTGAACAATTTCTTCGATGAGTTTGATATAATTCGGTCTGTACAGGGGCTGGGCTTACCAGTGGCGTCACAACGGACCGCTGTATGTGCTCAAGTGTGCTTTGATGATTAAATTTATCTGTTCTAGCCTAAGTGTACATTTATTTATAGCCAATACTGTACACTATAAATTGTAAAGTTTTACTTTTTAACTAAAAAAAGCAACAACAACAACAACAATAATAACTAAAAAAGGTAAATAAATAAACATTAATCTTTACAATGTCTATGTATTTGTAAGCATGTGTTACAATAATTCTTAGTGTTTGTAAATGAGAAGAGAGAGAGAACGTGAGGAGCCAAAGTGAATATTTTGCGTACATGTGTGCACGTTTGTTTAGCTCTCCAAGTGTAGGAGTGTGTTTATTTTTGTTTTTAATTTATTATGCTCGAAAATAGAACGTAAATTAAATAAAAAAAAATATAAAATGAAAATGAAAATGAAAACTCTCTCTTAAATTACGGAAATGTAAACGGAACACGCATACAAACATACAAACATATATTTGCATAGTTTAGTACGCAGCACATAATTGTTTAGTACGTTGTTACCGTACGGTGTTGGTACCTCTTTTTAAGCACACACTAAATGGCACATACTTAATTTATTACTATTTATAGTCGTTGTAAACTATGTATTGCTGCAACAGTTAAATTAAATTTTGGTGTTTAAAATAATCACTCATACATACGTATGTATGTATGTATGTATACACCACCCTACTTACTTACATATATACATACATGTATGTATGTATGGTATATATGTATGTAAGATATGTGCGTTTATGCTATTAATGGAATTGAAATTTAAAATGAAATTCTACTACAGCTCTATACAGCCACATATCACTTGACAATAAATTATATTTCCTACGCTTAAAAACCCCACTTAATTTATTTACCATCCGTAAATAATTTACTCAAAAACAGGTGATTGTAAAGACTTGTGGTCTACTTTCAGTCATTTATTCAAGCCATAATTAATTGAAAATTGAACATTTATGGTAAGAAAGTAAAGCATTAAACGCATTCAAACTCAGCACCTGAATTGTTTTCATTTATATCCTATGAGGTTGAAAATCTTTTTCTAAAATTTACTGCATTTTGTTGTAATTATTATTGGCAGACGAATTGAGTTTTTATGTTTCTAATTAATTTGGCATGCTGCCAATAATATTTTTTTTATCGCAATGTCTGCATCGTTAATAAAGGATTTTATAATCCTTAGCATCAGAAGTATACGGAATTGGTCGTTAAAGTACGCACAAAGTTGGAGAAAATTGATTTGTGATTGCCACATTAAAAATGTGAACGAATTAAATCGAAACTTTTGAGGTTAAGGAAACATTAAAACCGTGAGATTGGTTTTCAAGCATAGTGTAGCTAAAGGGTGGTTTAGACGATCATATTGAACATATGTAAAATTAAAAGGAATAAGGTCGCCATTTTTTAGTAGGTAGCGTATTGTCTTATTGTACGGCAGTACGTAGTTTACGTAGTTGTAGTCACACAAGCAACAATGCGGTCGCTATGGAACTCTCGAAAAGGCGAGAACAAGAACCTTCCACATCGAGAACGTTCATCATACTGATTACGTGCGTATATAAAAGGGCAAGACAAGGCAAGCAGTCAGTCAGTTATAATTCAGTCAGCCTTGTGTGAAGACGCGTTGCGGTTTGAACGTACAAGTGGTATTGCTTGCAAAAAGGTTGTAAGCACAGAAGATCTAACGAACAGTTGTTAGTGTTAACTCGGACAGAAGTGTGAAAAATATAATAGTGTACAAGCAAATTATTGTTGTATCGTTAAGTTGTATGCGGTGGCACACAAAAGTAGTGTAAAGAATAAAGAGAGTTTAAGAGAAAATAAACACATATTTGTTTTTACTTTGTTTGCAATTAACAAACTCATATTTAAACGTTTTTAAAAAGGTAAAAACGTAACAATATTCTGAAACTATTCCGACTATTGAAATAAAACTTAATCTTCTGTATGACATACATATGTATACTAGAATAATAAATAATAATTTCCTTATTTTCTTTTTCTTCTTTCTTATTAAAGCATTCTGTTTTAGTATTAAGAGACCACTTAAAATTTGTTTATCATTGTAATTTCTTTTTGCAGTCAAATACATTAAATTGTTTATTATTGCAATTAAAATTAAATTCGATTTGTTTAAATCAAATGATGCACTTACTCACTAGTACTTACTGGCTGTCGTCTGTTTAGTTGCCTAATAAAACTACAGACGCTGAAAATCATTTCTATTCGTCTTATAAACAAATGGAACAAGGAAGACTTTGAAAATTCATAATATTTTGGTGGCTGTTTATAGATTACAGTGGAGTAAAATAAAAATTAAATTTAATTTTATAAATTAACTAGCTGTACCCTGCGCGTGTTGCTGCGCCACCAACTAAAATAAATTTGAAGTAAAGACATTACACAAATGTCAAATAAATTTTGAATCATTTTGTTGATTTTGTTTCCCGTTGTCCTGATGATTTAGATGAACGGGCCTGAGTAGTACGCATTCGATCAGCTTCTAATATCACTTCTCGTTGTTCAAGTGGTTCAAGCGAACGGATCACAGCGGCATATACTCGAAGATTTTCCAGCCTCAATGCTCGTCTGATTCTGAGGCTCGTAATGATATTTTCTTCCGGAAATTAATCGCACCAACCTCCTTCGACTCATGCGCAACAACTTTGTTAAACAATGCACAGTTTACATATTAAGTAATTTTCAGTGGTGCCACCTTCCGGAACTTAAACATACCAACTTAGAAACCTTCGTCGGCTCATGCGTAATAACTTTGATAAAGAGCATAACATGATCGAATGCATAGTTTACGATTCTATAAGGTACATACAAACAAACATTCTTTTTTATATATATAGGCTATGGGAGGTGACACGCCCACTATAGCCAATCCGCCCATTTTGTTCATATATCCGTCAAAGTCGTCCATACAAAATTTGTGGGGCTCTAGCTGTTGCAGTTTATGAGTTATGCGACATTAAATACTTATTGGATATGTGGGCGTGGCACCTCGCCTACTTGAAATTTTAAAAGAAAAAGTAGCTTATAGTTCCTGCCAGACATACAGGAAGATACTGTTATTAAATTACATGAAAATCGGGCCAGGCGTTTAGCCGTCTATAGACTTCAAGCAAACAAAGAAACCCACAAACAAATAAACACACATTCATTTTTATATAAGAAGATAGACTTCATGGCTGTTAGTTAGACTCAATGCACTTGACAGAAAAGTAATGAAATTGTTTTTCAAAGCTGATAGTTAAACTCAGAGCTCTGGTGTAGTAAACCAACACAGTATCCACTTGGCTAGGGCGACCATGAACCCATTACCTTCATCTGATCCACATATTACGATTTTGGCGCTTATAGATGGCTCAAAGGATAATGTGCATGAACCTTTTAATGGCAGCAGGATGTTCAATCAAAGATCAAGAACTATCTGCTACTAGTGCTTACTTTTCTTCATTTCTATATTCTAACCAATTTGTTCGATGACTGGTTAGTGCTAAAAAATGCTGGAATGTAACTCCAATAATGTGGGTTCGAATTCAGGAAAAGACAACATAATTATCCTCATGATTAACATGTTCTAAAAACTAAAGACCTTCATGGTAATTCTAAATAATCGTTTCAAAAGTTTCCTGATTTATGACAACCTAGAGAGAATATAGCACCGAAACTCTGTTAGAAATAGAAGCAATCTTCATTGCTACACCCAATAAAAAACCACAACGGTCCTTTTTTCTGGACAGTTGGTTACCCTATCATTCTAGAATGCTATTATGAATGGCATAACACTGTAAGTAAGCAGTGTAGAGTGAAAAAAAGAGAAGAAAAGAAAACAATTGAACGATAACAGACAGCTTTCAAATGGTATATAGGGTCTTCCAACAGCGACTTCCGAATTTTGATAGTTAATAATGATCCTTTTGTTAGATGTACATTTACCAAAATTAATTGTCGTTTATTCAGTCCGTTTTTATAAATCATTGGATTTGAACAGCGGCTTCACACAGCCTACTACACTATGATGTCTTCGGGCAAATTATCGCTTGCTATATACATACATACATATATACATACATAATTGGTCATTACAACTCTTCAATCAGGATTACGACTTAGTTTCTCGGACGACTTATGTTGTGTGTAATAATTTTATACATGAGTCGTGGGACATACAGTTTAACGTCGACTCCGAACGATAGATTTTTAAGAAATTTTTCATGGAAATTTTTTAATATCCCTCAGAGTTTTTGCCAAAAATCTGATGAGAGGTAGTAACCGAGGAAATATTTTTTCATATTTCGTTTATGTTGGAGTTTGAACCGAAGCCTTATGTCTAATAAGCCAACTCACTACCTACTAAAATATTGAGCTACATCTACCCAAATTAGTTGTCATTTATTCAGTCTATTTTGGCAAAACACTGGATTTGAACCACGGCTTTACATCTAATGAACCAACACACTACCTACTAGACTGGCATCTTCGGTAAATTTATTGCGCGTTACTCTTCAAGAAAATCATCTTCAGCGATGAGGCTTATTTTTGGAACAATGAGTATGCGAGGCAACAAAATATAATATTATTCCGATTCACATAAAGCCCGGGAACAAGTAAAGTATATCGAAAAAGTCATTGTTTGTGAATTTTTCTGTGAATTTTTTGGCAGATGTCGTCAACGGTCCATATTTCTTTCAGAATGACGATGGCTAAGTCATCACTAAGTTGGTAGAATTGGCTGCCTCAAGGTGTGTGAGCGAACCGACTTAGGCCACACACATTTGATTTGTCATCACTAACCACGGCTAGCATTATAGGTTAGTAATTATCAACTACTTTTGTGGTTTTAATACAATGGCGATACGTGTCGCTCAGCGCATGCTACATTAAATATTCTGTGTGAGTGATTGGTGGGCACGCTTATCTCACGTGAACTGAATGAAAAACTGCGTGAAACTGGTACACCATACAGATATGCTGCCAGATTATGCTGCCAAAGGCAGTTTGTAAGAATATTGTTACTAAAATGAAAAATCTAGATACTGGTATTTTGCTTTTACATCGCTTAACATTAAAATTATAAACAAAAGCTACAAAAACAAAATAATGCAGTGAACAAACTTGTTTACAAATTATCGTGCTGCTTAATATAACAACACACATCAGCATAAAAAATTGTAAACAAGTAAACAAAAATGCACAACACTACAATGATAAATGTAAACAACGTAAACAACAATGTAAACAACGATGTTTACATTTATAGAGATTTCGAGAAGGCGAAGTCATGAACATTCGCCTTCAATAACATTCATCAAACTGTTTACCCTGCCATATAAAAGGCAAAGCAAAGCAGGCGATTGAGTTAGTGAAGTTCAGTCACTTTTGTGTGAAGACGCGGTGCGTTTGAAGAGAGTAATCTCCGTCTGAATATCTCCGTTACAAAGATCTGTTGAATAATTGTTCAGTAATTGTTATTATTTAACAGAAGAATAACAAAGAAAAGCAATTGTTGTTGTTTACATCAAGTTGTGAAGAGTGCACACAGAATTGTGAATATAATAAAGAATTTTAATTAAAATTAAACACAAATTTATTTTTATTTCATTTGTAATCTACGAGTTCATAATTTAAAAGTTTTTAAAAAAATAAATTTTTTAAAAATTTAAAATACCTCAGCTCCACTGTACATCATTTGTTTATTTATTTGCTTTTGTTATTATTCAGAATGAGTTTTGATGTCACAGTAAAAAGTAAAAGAATAATAAACACACGTTTTTGATAACAACAACAACAAGAGCAATAACAACAACAAATGGGGGAAAACAAAAGTAAACATAACCAAAATGAATGAACAGCAAATGCATGCATACAAATACATTGGAAATAACAAACCTACACACACACCGAGTTCGCAGAGAAAATAGAGAAAGCAAAAGAGTAGCAAACAAATTGCTTTCGCTCTTGCTCTCTTTTTAAGTGTTGGTTAATGAAAATACTGGGAATAGTTGTACGTGTGTTGTTAATACCAGAGGTTTTTCCATAAAAACGAAACGAACGAACAAACGAAAGCAGAAAATGTGTTGCAAAATGGATATGAAAAGTGAAAGATTTTTATGCAGCACAGGCAATATCGTCGTCGTCGTCATCAGCATCTTCTTGATGTCGATGAAATATTGGCGACAAACAGTTTGTGTCAAAAGCTTAAAGCGAAACGTTGTGGTCGCGTCGTTATGCCATGAAAACGTGTCAATAAAAACGTTACGCCTCGTTTTTTATTTTTCCGTTTTTTTCTTTACAACAAAAAAAAAAGAAAATATTCTTTGTTGTTGTAATATTTGAGTTCAGTTGTGGTCCCAAAGTGTTTGTTTAAGGGAAAATATACGACAACAACAACAACAACAAAAGAGAGTGTGTGATATTAAAAAAATTCTTTAAAGAATGTAAAGAATTACAAGAAAATTTTGAATTAAAAAAAAAAAGAAATAAAAAATATTTTCGTAAAGAAAGTAAATCTTTTCTCTGCCTAAATAACAAGAAAATATAAAAAAAATGTCTTTAAAAAAAATTTAAAATTTTGTGTTTTCAAGGTAAAAAAGAAAAATTTCGACATTTTAAAAGCTTCTTTGAAACAAAAAAAAAAAATTGTCATTTTCGAATTAAAAAAAAAATATTCAAATTTAAAAGCAAAACAGAAAAAACAACAACAACAACAACGATAATAACAACAATATCAATATTAAGAAAATAAATATATATTCGCAGTAGACAGAAAATGTGTTTTTGTTTGCCAATAAAAATGGGTTGGTCCTCTATGATAACAGCGTTAAAAGCTTAACAACGTGGACGCACTTTCCTTGTGAAAGAATTTTGTCGTGTCGTCTACAAATCTCTTGCGAATTAGGCCAGTCATTAATTTGAATGTGTTTCTATTTAATGGGGCTTTTTCTTTCTATTTTTTCTATTTTTTTTCTTGTCTCGTGCTAATATATCGCATCGTATTTGTTTTTCAAGGGTTTTTGCTTTAAAGAATTTTCTTTGAATTTCTATTTTTTTTATTGCAAAAAAAAATTCAAGTGAATTTATTCTTGATTGTATTTTTTTCTATTATTTCTGTTTATTTATTTTTTTTTTTTTTGATTTTTCAAGTGTTTTCTTGTATTTATTCTTGGGGGCATTTCCTAAATAAATATTTCCTAAATGAGTAATTCAAAGCTAAATGTGTTATGATGACTTTATATGGAAATTTTAATTACAAATTAAATCAAATCAAATTCATTATGAATATAATTTTCCACAATAATTTATTGTGTAAATTTAATACAAATTTTAATGGCTTTCGGCTGAACAATGATTTAGGTTCCACAAGCTTTTAACATTTCATACTCCTACAAATGGTTTAATTTTGTAATATACGTTGGCCTATTTACATTATAATTTACAGGGCCCCATAATTATTTTGTTGTCGCGAATTGACTTTTCATTCCAATAGTCGTTCTGTTGACCCTTAAGTGATTATGGATTTTTGCTGGCTTTTAATATTCCTATGAATTAAAAGATACAATTTATCCATCGCGTCTTTCATTAAGTGCTTCCTATCTTCCTCATTTAATTGATCATTGCAACCCTTTAGTCAGGGTTACAACCTGGCTTCTCACCACCCATATTGTTTATGTTAATTTTATCTATGAGTGGCTTAACCTATATTTTAAAGTCGACTCCGAACGACTGATTTTTGAGGAACTTTTCATGGCAATTTTTATTTACTCTCAGAGTTTTTGCCAGAAATTTGCTGAGAGGAAGCCGCCGAAGAAATATTTTTTTATTTGGTTTTGACGTCTAGCCTGGGGCTCGAACCCTGGCTTTACATCTAATAAACTAACACACTACCTACTAGAATACGGCGACTTCAAACACTCCATTAGGAAAAATTTAACAGGGTCAAATTACACGATCTCGGTCACCAGTTCACATCAGCTACACATGAGATGACTAAGCCCTCAAATCGCTTGTGCAGAAAATCCATTGTGGCATGAGCTGTCTTATTTGAACCACACATCTTTTTTGCCTACCTCACACAATTCATGTTTAAAAATGTTGTTAGGTATCGACCAATAATGGTAGGCGTTAATAGTGATGACTTGGCCAACGAATTATGTCAGAGAAAGATGAACCGATGAGGCAGTCAAGTTAAAATCAACATCAAACTGTGACCTTTTTGTGGACCCTCTTCAATCTCATGTTGTATGGCGTCGTCTACAAACTTGAAAACTTTGTTTGTCTACGTATATTTCTTAAAAAATCTTTGTTTAGATGAATTAGTCAATGACCTGACAATGGGCAGAAATCATTAGCAATGGTTGCTGAACTTAGTGGTGTTGAAACTACTATGATACTCCACTACATCGTCCTCAACACAGTGCTCTTTCAGTTTAATTACAAATTTGAAAATATAAAAAATTTTGATTATATGGTAATAGCATCTCAAATTTCCGGAAAATTAAATCTTTTTCCATATTTTATTTTATGGCATCACATAGCGCTCTTCTTTTGAAACCATATATCGTTGGTGATCTGGTCATCCCATTCAGGCTAAAATAAGAAATAGAGAACGTCATTATCAAAGAAATAAGAACCGATAAAGCCGCCAATGCAAATGGCTTTATCGAAATGAGCTGGACACCTTGTGAATCTCATGTGAAGTGCAATGCAATGCCCTCCTGAAATGGATGACAATTTGTTTTGTATATAGTTTCAAAATTTCTAAAGAAGTCGCTATTGAGATGAATTGGGCAATGATTTCACAATGAACAGAAATTATTATCAATCAGCAGGTGGTCGTTATCAATGCTGATCATATAACTGCTATCTTACTGCACTACATCAGGATTATGTTCTAGTAGCTTTCTTACAATTTTTATACAAATACTTGTTAGATCGACATGAAACATTGAAAATTCCTTTTCAGATGGTAGTCGGCCTAGCTTCTCATATTTTTAGAGGATCACACTCTTCTCAGTTTTTACTCTGTAAACAGAAAGAAATAGCAAGAAAAACAAGCGGCAATAATAAAATCACAAAGAAATTACAACAACATAGCTAAACAGAAAACGAATTACAATAACAAATCAACAGTGAAATTCCAGAAGTTGCCAGAACGAAGAAAAATTAATTGAAAATCGATTAAAAATAGTGTTGCGGGTGGGGTGTAGTAAAAATCAGATAATATTGTGTTAGAGTTCTTAATTTTTATGGTAAAGTAATGTGATCGTGTAATAAAATTGCTTGTGTGGTGCTATCAATAAGAGTTAATAGTTTAGTTGAAATAACAAAAAACAATTTTTTTTTAAATGAAGACAAGACAAGGGACAAAAATAAACTTTTTGTTACAAACTTTTTTAAATTTCTGGTATACAATGAAAATACTTGCTGTTGAAAGATAGAAATGCAAGAATCTGATATACGGGCTCAATAAATTATGTTACAATCAATGGAAAATACCGAAAAAAGTATTTTGTGGTACTTGGGGCAGCCTGCTAGCGATAGTAATAATGGAAACCAAAATGTTATAAAAATATAAAAAAATGAGATTATGACCAAAAACTTTTTAAGAATTCCATTACAATTTGTCTCAAATTCCAAATAATTTTCTAAATATAGACCACATAACTTAATAAAACTTTTATTACTTATTTTTGGCCAGCCATTAACAAATTAGCTAAACAGGCAAAAATTTGCAAAAGAAACAACAACTTTTTGATACTCAATATTCAGCTGACTAAATAGCCTTTGAAAAAAGTCTGTCCCTTGACTAGATACACCACCCCGTCCCCCTATCCACAATAAACGATGCCGTTGTACGAAATATTTTTAGTTAATGGGGAAGAAATTTAACAAGACGCGACGTTTTGACGACATTCAGTGAATATTTTTTTGCTTTTATTTTTAATATTTTTCTATTGTTGGTGTTGTTGTTTTGTTTGTTTTAATCGAAAAGAAAATTTATTTTCTTGACTTTTCTTCTTCTTTAGATCGTAGGCAGCTACAGAAAACCTCGAACAAGTGAAAAAGAAAGAGAAACGTTAAGCTAAAAACGTAACAGCTGACAGCGTTTGTCTAGTTTAATTTGTATTTAAAATAATAACAACAACAAAATTAAATAATAATTTTTAGAAAGTGTATTAAAAATAAAGAAGAAAAAATATTACAGTTTAAAAAAGTGAAAACAAAAAAAAATAAAAATAAACACAAGAAGAGAGAAAAATTTTAAACAAAATCTGAAGAATTAAAAAAAAAATTAAAAAAAATTGTAAATTAAAATAGAAAATATTTAAAAATAACAATAAAATAGATTAAATATAGTGAAATTGAAAATAAAAAAATAAACAAAAAAAGATAAATTAAATGAAAATTAAAAATAATAAAAATAAATAATTAAAAAAATAAAATAAAATTAGATATAAATATACAAAATTAAGATGAAATAAAATAAAATAAACAAAAAAATTAAAGAAAAAAATTGAAAATAAAAAACATTAAAAAAATGATTAAAAAATTACAAATAAAATTACAAAATTAAAATAAAATAAAATAATTTAAACAAATATTAAATTATATTGAAATTAATAATAAAAATAGCAAATAGAAATAAATCAACAGAAAAAATTGTTTAAAAATTAAAACAAAAATTTAAAAATAAACAAAAAAATTTAAAAAAAATTGAATTGAAAATAAAAAAATATTTAAAAAATTATTTAAAAAAATTACAAATAAAAATACAATATCAAAATGAAATAAAATAATTTAAACAAATATTAAATTACATTGAAATTAATAATAAAAATAAAAAATAATAATAAATCAAAAAAAAAAAAAATTATTAAAAAATTAAAACAAAAATGGAAAAAATAATTGAAATGAAATTAAATTTAAAAATTAAATATTTTTAAACGACATAATTATAATTGTTAATAAATACAATAACAACAACAACAAACCACAACCATATAAAGAAACCATACAAAAAAAATTAATAATAAAAACCACACAATATTTCCACTGAATTAAATATTTTTAAGTTGGCATTTAAAGGCGTGTGTAAACAAAGCCTATTGCAATGTGTAGGTTTAACAATTTAAGCTTGCAAAAAAGTTTATAATTTTTTCCACATAGAAAAGGTACAACATGAAATAAAATCCAAAAATAAAAAAAATATTTTTTTTTATAAACGTCTTCTCTCAGCCATATTGGCATCTTTTTCATTTAAAAAAAATTTTTCTTTCGTTTTTCTAAGAATTCAGTTCAAGTGCCAAACAAATAATAAAAAAATTAAAAAAGAGAAATTATATACAACAACACATCTACCCATACAGATGTATGTTTCAAACAAAAAAAATTCAAAAATTTAAGAAAAATAAAATAAATGTCGCTCTTCAATAAAATTATTAAAAAAATAATAAAAAAAAGATAAAAAGAAAAAATAGTTTAAAAAAATATACGGTGTGTATAGAAATAAAAAAAAATATATTGTGAATATATATAAGCACTGAAAGAAATTAATTGGTGAAATTAAATTCAACAAAAAAAGGTGAGTTTCATTAAGAAAATTTTTTAAATTTAAAATTAATTTTAAATATATTTCTTCCTTACTTAATTTAAAGGATTGTGGAAGTTTACTCTTACATTGTTAAAAGTAGTAGAGTAATTTATTGCCTCAATGATTTGAGAATATTTTCAACAATAAACTCGCACTAAGAGATCATATCGACGCCTCCATTCTATAACGTTCTAAGTGTACTTAGAACGTTTTTAATGTTCTTGCATTTTTAAATTCTACGTTTTTTAGCTTATAAACTGTCAAAATTTGGTTAAGATGCGCCTATCCGTTCCGAAGTTATAGGGAAAAATCTTCTTAGAATACACATATGGTCGTATGCCGCGTGGAAACTTTGAGAGCTAATAACTCAAAACACACTTTTTCGACTTAGAATGTTATAGAACGGAGGCGTCGATATAGGATTTGCTTCAGACCACACATTTTCCATATTAAAAAAAAACGTTTAAAATGCAGAACACTTTACTACCCGAGCCATAACTAGTTGTACTTTTTTTTAATTTAAAAGCCAACAAAATATAAACTGTTTTGTTTGTATGTGTTGCTTTTTTTTAAACTTTTTAACATCATTTGGAATTTTAAACAACTGCCTCCAAAGGATAGACTCTCACAAATCATTATTTAAACATGCCAGCCACACACAACACACTCACTTATAAAACTCACACATGCTATGATATTTCTGTCAGTGTATAAATTAATTTCTATGCTTCTCTAACGGTTCCTTAACGCATGAATACATTTTCAAATATTTTTTTCCATTACAATTCTTGTGCACTTGTGCTTTTGTGTGTGTGTGAGAGAGTGTTGAGAAAATAAGTGCGTGTGTGTGTGTATAAGCGGTAGTGACCTCCACAATTTGTTAGAAAAATAAAGAGAAAGAAATATTTTGTATGTGTATTGGAGAAGAATCTCTGCACCTGCTGCCAGTAGTTAAAGAGTAAAGAGAGCCTTAAACTTTGAAAAGATGAAACAAGAAGAAGAAGAAAATTTCTTTCTTTCGTTTTTTGGTTTCCATTTCTTTAGACCAAGCAATTCATTCACTCAATCACTTGGTTTATGTTGTCTTAGACGCTCGTATACGTATTTATTTTATTTGCCTTCGTTTTATTCTTCTTCTTGCTTCTTCTTTTACTAGTTACAACCAGTAAAAATAAAATATAAAAACAATAACAACAACAACAACAACAAGCAAAAGAAGAAATCGTGTAAATAGACCAGTGCAAAATACAAGACCTTGTACACATCCATGCTAAGCATACATACATGCATACATCCGTACGTATATACGTACATGTATGCCGGCAAATAAAATTTATTAAAAAAAAAATAACTTTTCAAAGAGAATAAAAGAGTGTTGTCGAGAGTAAAAGAGAGACGGAGAGGAAGAGAGCGGCAGAATGAAAAAATATATAAAATTTTTAGCCCACATTTCAGTTTTGCTCTTCATACTCCCCCTCCCCTCTTCCGCTCTCTACAATGTACTCGTATGTGTGGACTATAAAAAAAACTGGTTTTTTAATTTTCTTTCTATTTTTCTATTATGTTTTGTATGTCGTGTGGCTATAGTTGACACACAAATACACGTACACGGTCATAAACACATACATTAACACGGCCATTAACAATATATACGCCTGTGTGTGCGTTTGTGTGTGCAATAGTTTATGCTTTTAAAACGATGGCATTTAAAATGTATTGGATTTATTCACTGCATTTAAAATAAAATAAAAAAAATATATTTTTTTTTTCTTTTAGCATTCAATTTATTTTAATTTTCCTCTCTTTTTTTAATATTTGCAAATACAATTTCTTTGACTAATTTTTTACAGTTAAAAAAGCAACAAAAAATTGGAAAAAAAACAGAAAAAAAAATTGAAAATAATTTTTAATTTACGCCACTAAGATCCGGTTGTACAGGCAAAAAGAAAAAAATTCAAACTCTTGGCAATTTGTTTGCAGGGGAAATAATGGTGTATAATACATCCGGTAAACAATGAGTGTTTAATTAAATTTTCTAAGAAAAAAAAAACGGTTTTTAAAGCACAGAAAAAGTAAAGAAGGGAAAAACCCATGAGTTTAATTTTTTTTATTCCGGCAAACGTTAGAGTAATAAATAGGCATTCATAGGTATTTCCACAAATATTTTTCGAAATATTTTTCCTGTCCTTTTTTGGTGGCATTAAAAATATTTTAGAAATACTGGGTCATTTGAAAAGCATAAGCGTCCACACTAAAGCTAAGTCTACATTATTGGAAAATGCTAATTTCTAATTTTATGTCACTTAAAAATGTAGAGGGGAGGGGGTCCTCCCCTTCCATTTTTTTAATTTTGGGCTCCTGTGTCAAACTTATCTTTTTTTGAAGGTTGGTAAAATGTCTGTAAAAACATGCCATGTTAAGCACTTTTATCTGCAAGAGGCAAGAAAAATGGCAGATGGAAAGGTTTGCTGGATTCCATATTGGAAATTTTAATGCCCAGGATCTGTGTTAAGTTTGGCATCACTTATAAAATGTTTGGCACGTTTAAGAGCTACAAAAATAAATGTTAGGCTTTATAATTCACAAAACATGAAATGCCACTGAAACTCAACGAATTCGGTCCATTCTGAAGCGGTCATCATTACGTACAATAAAAATTAGAATATTAAACGCCTTTAAGACTCGTATTGTCAGCATAGAAAGACTGTGTTGGTAGTGTGGTAGTAGTGACCATGAATTATTTATTGTAAGTAAGTGGCGCCTTGTATAGGAACCAATATTGCATTAAAGAGGAGCAGGCAGAAAAGGCGAGGACACACATAACTTTGCTAACCTAAAAATTAACTGCTGTTAGCTGTGAAATTATGCTCCGCTTGATTTTGTAGGTTTCACAATCTTACCTCTGCGTAATGAGAGAAATATTAAACGGCGCTTTAGACAGGTTTCGTAGTTGGACTGCAGCTTCAGAATTAATCCCGTTAATATAGATTTTCTACTTATAAACCACACTCGTTTAGAATGCTAAGATTACCAATAATTTTTGTCAAAAGTCAAATATCTAGAATTCATAGTGAACTGAAGTCGCCGTAGTCTAATAGGTAGTGTGTTGGCTTATTAGACGTGAGACCTCGGTTCAAATCGAAATATGAACAAATATTTCTCCGCCAACTTTCTCTCAGCAGATTTCTGGAAAAAACACTCTGAGAGTAAATAAAAATTGCAATGAAATGTTTCCTAAAGAAGCTGTCGTTTCGGAATCGACTTTAAATTGTAGGTCACGGCACTCATGTTCAAAATGAACACCTATAGCATAAGCTAGGTCGTAAGCCAGACTGTATGCTTGTAAGGGCCAATTAATTAAATCATAATCATTAAACATACATAATTGGTCATTACAACCCTTCAGGAAGGATTACGACCTAGTTTCTCACACCACTTATGTTGTGTGTGTTAATTTTATACATGAGTGGCGGGACCAACAGTTTAAAGTCGGCTCCGAACGACAGATTTTTGAGAAACTTTTCATGTAAATTTTTATTGACTCTCAGAGTTTTTGCCCGAAATCTGCTGAGCGTAAGTCGCCGAAGAAATACTTTTTGTATTTTGTTTTGATGTCTGGCCTGGGGTTTGAACTCTGGTTTTACGTTTAATACGCCAACACACTACCTACTAGACTACGGCGACTTCAACCAACGTTAGTCAACTCAAACTAGTATCAGTATGTTCCCAACTGCTTTAATTATGCAATACAAGAAGAGAGTTTCCTTTATAGTGTCAACTGGATTATGTAATAAAATTAAATTTTCCGTCATTCCTTTAATTATAAGGGCTTTAAGCACAAAGATTTTTTTTCACTTAATCTGGTTACAGAGTTAACCTTCTCCTTAGCAACTGCGGTTGCAGTTCGATAGAATAAAACTGAATCATACATCAGACGTTTTTATGCTCATACGATTTTATTCCAAAATAAAAATGGAAAACAAATCTTTGATTGTGTTTAAGATTTCTTGCTATTGTTGTTGTTATTGACGATTCTTCTTGTTTAATTTTATCATTATTTTGTAGCATACTTTTGTGGTTTCATGGCTTATTCCTTATTTTATGGTAGGTTTTGTTATCCTTTTTTTTGTTTTTTTGTTGCCTTCAATTTGATATCGTGTTACAGTTTTATAGCAACAAAAAAAAGGATTCCCTACACACTTACAAAACAGATAAATACATTCAAATAAATAAATAAATCCGTAAATGCGTACTAAACAGAGAAAATGATAGAAAGAGACAGACATCTGCTTAACTTTGCCATACATTTACTGCTCATCATCATGTATGGAACACATTAACAATAAAACTGGAATTGTATGTACATTCAGCATTTAAAATGTATTATACGTACGTATGTATGTGTGTTAATATAGTTGTGTCTCTATAAAACCACAATAAAATGAGTAGAATAGAGAACCAGAATGAAGAGAAGCAAAAAACGAGAGAAGAGAACGAGAATAAACAAATAATAACAATAACAAGTGGTTTTTATTTGTGGTTAAAGCCATGAGTAATTGTCTCAAAATGAAAAAAAAAACAATAAACTTTTATTTACATTTACACACACACACACTTAGCCACAAATGTACACAAACATTTATAAAATTTAATTATACATTATGTGTGTGTACACAACTACAATGCTTGTGGCAGAAACACACTCACACACACTACACATATGGTAGAGCGAGAGAGAGAGAGAGAGTAAAGGAAATGAAATCTTTTTCATCATTTTTGATATTAAAATTCCATTTACGTTTCAATATGAAAACAGGAAATGTTAACAAGTTTTTTGGTTTTCCTTGTTTGGTTTCTCTCTCTCTCTCTCTCTCTCTCTCTGTCTCTCTTTTTTGTTTGTTGAGCAGCATCATACAAAATTAAAATGAAATATTTATTCTGACATGCAACTCTATTAAAAAGACTGGAAGTTTTCTTTCTGTTTCTTTTCGTTTTTAAGAAACAAAAAAATTTTATATGGAATTTGAAATTTCCTTTTAAGTACGTTAATAGTTATTGAGTCAAAAAAAGAAAAAAAAAACTTGGTTGTTGTTATGAAATGAAGGCCATCTACTTGCAGATACTTTAAGCATATTGCTACGTTTTTACATTTTTAAAAACGTTTAAATATGAGTTCGTTAATTGCAAACAAAGTAAAAACAAATATGTGTTTATTTTCTCTTAAACTCTCTTTATTCTTTACACTACTTTTGTGTGCCACCGTATACAACTTAACGATACAACAATAATTTGCTTGTACACTATTCTATTTCACACTTCTGTCCGCGTTAACGCTAAAAACTGTTCGTTAGATATTCTCTGCTTACAACCTTTTTGCAAGCAATGCCGCTTGTATGTTCCAACCGCAACTCCACACAATACTTACTGAATTAACACTGACTGCTGCCTGCTTTGTCCAGCCCTTTTATAGTCCGACACAACCAGTCTAACGAACATTCTTGAAGTGGAAGATTTGTGGTCTCGCCTTCTCGAGAGCTCTATTGCTAATACATTGTTGTTTGTGGACTCTGCTTATGTTGTCTATCCCCTTTTGTCACATATATGTTGTTGTTGGTACCAGGCGCAACCAGTTTCGTTGTACATATGTGTGTGTGCAGCTTTAGATAATCAAACCGTTCATTTTATTCTTAGTGTTAGTGTGTATTTGCGTCGTGTGGCTGTTGTTTATTGTTTTTAATGTTAAACGATATTATGTCGTTTCGATTTGCGTAACAATATTGTTACGCAAAGGGAAACAGTGTGCCATTGTTTAACACTAAGAATCCAAAGAACATGTTGATTATATATAGCTGCACTAACACATACAACGTACATACATGCTTGCATATACCAACAACATCAATATAATAAAAGTAGGCAGACAAGTATGAGAGAAAGCAACAACAAACAAGCAATGTTAACCAGATACAATACAGAACAATACAACCGCGATATAATTCTCGAGAAGGCGAGAACAAAAGAACCTTCCACATCGGAAACGTTCATCATACTGTTCACCTGCGTATATAAAAGGGCAAGACAAGGCAAGCAACCAGTCAGTTATAATTCAGTCAGTCTTGTGTGAAAACACGTTGTGTGCGAAGTCGTGGTTTGAAGATCGCTATTGTGTGAAGGTCTACAGAAGAGTGTGAACTAGTAAAGTGTACAAGTTAAATGTGAACAGTGGCACAAAAGTAGTGTGAACAATAGAGGTTAAGAGAAACTAAACACATATTTGTTTTTACTTGGGTTGCAATTAACGAACTTATACTCTAAACGTTTTGAAAAAGGTAAAAACGTGACAATATGAACAGGATGTAGAAAGATGAATGGTAACGTAAGAATTGCTTGTGTGTCCTGTATAAAATAATAATAATTTCAACCGAATGTTACAGAAGTTGATCAAATTCTGTTCTGATTTCAATACAATTTATCAAATTTCGGAAATAATACGTACATATATACATGCATACATACGTACATACATACATACATACATACATTACATACGTAAATGATTATTACAACCCGAGTTATTATAGCTCAACTCCAGCCCCAAGAATCCTAAATAGTCTAACAGTAGGCGTAGACCTTCAGGATCCCGGTATCAGAACATTTTAAGCCTCTGGAAATTCGCAAATACTTCTGCCTATAAAATGCTAGAAGTGTCTAGTAAATCTTGATAAATTTGTTGATTATTTTGGAAATTCGCAAATACTTTTGCCTATAAAATGCTAGAAGTGTCTAGTAAAGGTTGATAAATTTGTTGATAATTTTTGGATACAACACTAGACCAGCACCCATCTTCTACACGCTTGTAAAAACTGCCTTCGAAGAGTTTATAGAATTACTAATCCTTCATATCCTTTGCCGTACCCATCAAAGTTCAATTCCAATTTTATCCAAGCTACAGCAAGAGTCTACTTTACTCAGTGAGAGATTGTCCCCAGCATCCAATTGCCTTCATCCTGACCGTACTCTGAACCGGAAGCGATAAAATGTTGGTAACAGGAACAATAAGTACAGAATCGAATTGAGACAGCATAAGGAAAGGGAATGACTTAAGAGCTCAAGTGATGTTAGAAAAATACTGTCCTATATGTACTCTTTTCACATTAGTTTTAACAAGTCCCCACTTCTCATATTTTTTGAGTTATTTAATAAGTTTTCTTTTCTTTATTGTTTTTATTTGGTTTTATCACTTTTGTTTTAGTTTCATTGATTCAGTTTTTTTTCCAGTAAACCGTACTTAAGTTTATAAGCTAAACAGATTTCTTTGCTTAGGAACCATACTCTTTGTGAAAATGTATTTCGTTGCCAAATTTATTATAGAGGTGAAGTACTTTTCTTATTCTGTTCAACATTTTCTCAGCAAGTGATGGCTGTCTGGCCTTTCTATGCTGTTCCTTATTGATATTACTCTCTCAGCGTAATTAGGGTGTTTTCAGGAAGGATTATTTGGAATAAGATGGTAATTTCGTAACTTTCTGAACAGAAAATTTGTTTAAAATTTTTTAATCTCTTCAAATAGTTCGTAAAATCATGCGCTTCATTTAATATCACATACCTATGTACATACATTATTGGCCGTTACAACCATAGCTGCCAGATTTTACGATTTATCGTCATTTTGACGATTTTGAGCTCCAACAATATCATATTGACGATTTGACGATTTATGCCCTTATTTTGACGATTTTTAAAAATTAAAAATTTACATCATATTCTTTACTTTAGTATGTACATTAAAAGCCACTTTAAGCTTTACATTTACCTTGCAATTGTTACTAATCACATTTTCCATCAACACATTCAGCAGATATTTGAATCCTACTTTGTTTACCCTGTAATATTCCTGGAATCTGTAAAGGAAACATGATTTAAAGTCAAACATAAATATTTTAGTATGTATAATTCTTACTTTATCTCAGGGAGTGATAGTGGATTCGATTCATGTCAAATAGATCTTCGCTGCAAAATTTTCATGGACAGTTTCTCCTCTTCTAGCACCAAAAAATTAAGATATACGCTACTCGTTTTTTAATATTTCTATTTCTATTTGAAAAATTGTTGAGAGGTAATTCACAAGAAAAAATTTTTGTTTATACAGCATTTATAACTAATTCACAATAATTTTTTTTTTACTCCCAATATATTCGTAATACCGATTTTTTTGTTATGGGAAAAAAAGTTTACTCCCAAATAACTTATTCCCAAAATATTCACGATAGGGATGATAAAGTTGAATTTAATATTATGATATGATCAACGATTTAATATAATAATTTCACTGATTTAAAGTGTGACTTAACAGGGATAATTATTGAGTAACTATAACACATATTTAAATTTGTTCAGTTCCTAGTGACTGTAATACTGTCGCATATAAAGTTGTTCCTGCAGTACATTATTTCTATGCTTGTGGTACCACACGAATGAAAACAAACATCAAATCGTTCTATTTAAAAAATAGCAACAAAATATATTGTAATGAAAAGCAAATACTTCGCAAAAATATTCTTATCTAATTATTGCCATACATGTATGTGCAAATCTGGAACATTCAAAAATAGTTCACGTTATTCATTGAAAAATTCATTTATGACCGTAAATATATCCAATAAATTTCTAAAAATTTACAGTTTGATTTGTATTTTGGGCTGGCGGCAACATCGGTCCACATTTCAATGAGAAAGCGGTGAGCACTATAAGCCAATGATTACAAAATTCTTCTGGCCTGAATTAGATGATATGGCCACCAGCGGCAAATGGTTTCAACAGAACGACGCTACGTGTTACACAGCTCATGCCACAAGCGATTTTAAGGCATGTTAATTTCACGTGGAGGTGGCCTTAACTAGCTTGAGGAGTTTTCTTGAGTTGCAGTTGTATGAGAATAAGCTGCAAACTACAGCTGCTCTCAAACCTAACATAACCCATGCCATCAATAAAACTTGGCCTGACATCATGGAAAATTAGACGTTTTGAATGCGATCCACCTAGACAAAAATCTGTCATGGACTTTTAAACGATGTTATATTCCACACATAATTGCTATTTCAAATAAATAGAAAATATCAGTGATATCCGAGACACACTTTACTTTATTTAAACTAAATAGGAAGCGTCTGGAAATGAGACTTTATAGCTTTGTGAATGAATATTCATTAGATTGGAAGATGGATAGTCACCGGCAGCATATTCACTTCTGACCCACTGGCGCATTTAAAAGTTTATATTTAAAAATGCAATAAAACAAAAACGGTTTGAAATTTTTTTAAATTAATTTTTTTGTTGTGAAGATGTTCAAGATACAGACTATGAAGATACAGGTCATGACGTATTACCTAGTAGAATATAGCCTAGAATTGCATAGAATCGAAAAATCATGCAGCTTAATACCAAATTTATGGAGTATACTTTCTTTTTAAATTGTATTTGAAGTATATTACTCATACGCGTCATATTACATGTACTGGAATAGTTACCCTGAAAAGTATGCAATAAAAAAACCTTCGATTTTGTTAGGTATGAAACTAATTGAATTAAATATAACTCATACGTCACATATGTTCTCTGCATTATGAATTTTACATATTAGATATGAGGATAATGTGCGTAAAAATATAATGGGTTGGCGATCTAAAAGTTTAAATTTAAAAATCTAATTAAACAAAAATAGTTTAAAATTTTAATAAATTTATTGGTTTGCTGTGAGCTACAACTGCTCCGGTTGGAAATGGATTTTTATATGGCTGGCGCGGATTTATGCCCTTATTTTGACGATTTTTAAAAATGAAAAATTTACATCATATTCTTTACTTTAGTACATTAAACGCCACTTTAAGCTTTGTATTTATGTTAGTAAAAACAAGGAATAAAGTATTAGATTTTTAAGTTACTTTCGAACACCTGTGATGATTTTTCTGTATTTTATTCCTTTTTAACCACTTAAAAGCTGAAAAATTACAACTCCTAAATAACCTCGTAGTTGAGAATAATATATCACTTGTCGTTGCAAATTATTTTAAAAATTCTAGTATATAAGAACAGAGGTAAGCGCCGGATGATAAGAACTTAAGAAGGTGTCAGCATTACACTGCATTTTCATGCTCAGAACATCAAAAGCTTCTGACACCCTAATAATATCTACACCGCCCACAGATATAGATGATGAAATATTATTGCTGCGCTTATGTGTCAATAAACAACGTTGGGATAGATTGTTTAAACCTTAAAAAATTTTTTCCTGAAAATGATCCAAATTTCTCTATTTTTGGAAAAAAATATTAACTGAAGATGAGGGACGCTAGCTTTTAATTTCCAATAAATTCTTTGTTAAATGTTTTATTTTTGAACTCAGATATGTAGATACATTGACTTCATATGTTTTACTAAAATAGAAATATTTTTTTTTTAATTCTTTTGATTTATTTATTTATATTTTCTGACGATTTTTTACGATTTTAATAAACGACGATTTGGTGAATCATTTATCTGGCAGCTATGATTACAACCCTTCAGTCAGGATTACGACCTAGCTTCTCACACCACTTACGTTGTGTGCACTAATTTTCATACATGAGTGGCGGCAGCTACAGTTTAAAGTCGACTCCAAACGACAGATTTTTGAGAAACTCTTCATGGCAATTTTATTTGCTCTCATAGTTTTTGCCACAAATCTGCTGATAGGCAGAGGCGAAGAAATAAATTTTTTTGTATTTTCGTTTTGATGTCTGACATTTAAAAAAGTTTTATAGTTTTTATTTGTACTTATTTTCAAGTCAGATTATAAATACTTCTTTTTTTTATGAAATGGTTTTATGTTATAACAGAAATATGTTTGCCAGATGTTCTAATAAAAAATAATATTCCTAGACGCATAAAATGTATTAAATTTATCTTACAATTCTACATTGACCATCAAAATCAAATACATTCTGTTGATAAATATACTTTCATAAAAAAAAAGAAGAAAAAATTCCGATTTCAAAATTTTTCATCAATTTATACTACGGCACTCATCATCATCTTTGTGTAGTTAAAACGAACAAAAATCATTTCATATTGACAGCTGACAGGTTTGTGTATTAAATTTTATTTTTATTCAGACACACGCAGACACACACTCACTCACTCACTATGCTTTTGCAATTCTCTAAATGGGCAAAAAAATTATACGCCCAGAAAAATGTGTTTAAATACTGACTCACGAAATCAAATTTATTCGATGCTTCGTCAAAAGCCATCAATCAAGAGATGACTGCTGCTGCCAGCTACTGCTGCTGCTACTTCTACTGCTGCCACTACTACTGCTAATGGTGGTGGTAGTGTTGGTGTTGCTGTTTATGTGTCTTTAAATCAAATGTTTAACAGACTGTATAAATATTGGAATAAATAAATGTCAGACGAAGTGTGAATGTTTTTCGTGTACTTGTTGTTGTATAGGTGTATAGATGAGTGAAAGAAAAAACAAAAAACAAACACACCAACAATTGATTGAGTAAATACAAGAATATATACGAGTATATAAATAAACAAATCGAGACAGTATTTGAGTTTCAATATGATGGTGGCATGAGTGTAGACAAATGTGTGAGAAACAGTCGATGGTTGTTTACATCGTTGTTTATGTTGTGCAAGAAGAAGAGTGTCAATAAACCGTAATTTGATATTTAATTACTGGGCGTATGAGCAATATTGAATTCATAGAAGACAAATATTCATCATACGTCGGTTAATTAATGGCTTTCAGCAGAAAATGAAAAAATATTTTTTTTAAATTTTTTTTTTAAATAAAATTTAAAATAAAATAAAGAAAATATAAGATTAATGCTATGAAATAAAATAATAATTTTAAATTTAATATAAATAATAATAAGGGATATAGTCACTCAATTTGTATGTAGAATATTAAGTAAGCAAATACAAAGTATTTTGATGCCAGTATTGATTGCGAAATTTGTTTGTTTTCTTATATGTACTTATGTAGTGAATGTTGTTATATATTCCTGTAAAATTTTTTGTTTTTTAATTTTTACAGGATAATATCATCAAAAATATAATTCACGATACTTTACCATACAGTTATACTATACAGTAATCCCTCGATTTAAGTCGCAGTTGGTCACAAAAAAAGGCGACTTAAATCGAATGACGACGCAAATTGAAGTTGGAAGGAACAAAAAATTTGACGACGTCAATCGAAACAACGTTTATCGAGGCAACGTAAATCGAAGGATTACTGTATAGCCATTTATTTATTTATTTATTAATTACAATACAATTACAAATTATATTTTAATTATATACGAGCTGAGTAACTTTGACCATATGCTTGGTGTAGTGTCACAGACCAGAGTCTCTGGTTGTAATCGAACCCACGACCCTCACGCTGATAGTCTAGCACACTATCCACTAGGCTACCAGGGCACCCTATAGCCATTTAATTATACACAGACGTACCATTTTTTCGGAAATAAATTCATTGATTAAATAAAAATGCTTGTCATTATAATCGTTTAACCGAAGTAATTAAATATCAAACATTTTCGGGCCATTTTCAATTAAAATATGGCAGGATCTTGTCACCAATGAACTATGAGACCGTAACTGTAAAAATTTGACTCTTAATGTCACTATATTAAAAGCTTTTCTTATATTTTTCGTTGGATAAAAACCCAGAAACAAATGATACAGTGCACCTCGTTAAAAGGTTAGGTTAGAGGACGTGTACTTGTCAATTAAGACATGTACAGTACCCGGAGGTCGATTTGACCCATTGTACACACTTATGTTGTGTGTGTTAATTTTATACATGAGTAGTGGGACCTACAGTTTAAAGTCGACTCCGAACGACAGATTTTTATTTATTGAGAAACTTTTCATGGCAATTTTTATTTACTCTCAGAGTTGTTGCCAGAAGTCTACTGAGAGGAAGTCGCCGAAAAAATACTTTTTGTATTTTATCTTTGATGCCTGGCCTGGGGCTCGAACCCTGGCTTTTGCGTCTAATAAGCCAACACAATACCTATTAGACTACGGCGACTTCACCTCGTTAAAAACTTTGTACAGATCTTCACTGATGGCTCCAAATTGAATATAATTCTTATTAGCTTATTAGCCAACATGACCCCAGTGCAGACATCTGAACGAAATAGAAAAATATTTCTTTAGTGTCTTCCATCAGCAGTCTTCTGGCAAAAATTGGCAGAACAAATAAAATTTTCATGAAAAGTTTCTAATAAAAATTGGTCATTCCTAGGCGACTTTAAACTGTAGATTCCACCTCTCATAGATAACATCAACATATGCAACATAGGGGGTTGAGAAGCTATCTGGTAATCATGACTAAAGGCTTTTAATGGTCCAGTTAAGCAATTAAGTCAGTAAGCAGACCACAGTAACAGAGTAGGTAACTGTAAAGCGAATACTCTGGTAAGGTGCGGACACTCACATGAAAACTCTTCTTTGGAAAAAGGCCTGCGAGCTTATAACTGACAATGCAGTCATGAAATTGCGTTAACGCCAGATTTGCAGTTTTAAAAAGAGCAAGAATGGCCTAAAAAATCTTGCTAAAGCTGGATAAGAGGCGAACAAAAATTCTAATTAAAGTTCAATGTATGGAGTACAGTATGGTGGTTGGAGTCTTTACAGGGCATTGTATTGTTAGCACTAATGCATGGCGCATTCGTCTCCCATACTTGTAAATGATTTCTGCAAAAGCTGTAGAGATGAAGCTAAAGAGGAGACTGTTCGTTACCTATTGGATATATATTTTTAGCATTATGCCAGAGACGGAAAAGCCATCTTGGTGTCAGGCATGGAGATTGACAGTCTGAGTCGCTTTATTAAAAACTCTGAATGGTTACGAGACTAGGGAAAATGGTATCACACATGGACTCATGTGGCCTAAGTGTGTCTAACAAACTTATTTCTGAATAGACAACTGCCTCTACCTTCCTAACGCATAAATAATTGAGACTTTGAAGGAGCCTACTTGAAGTGAAATTATAGAGTTTTGCACATATTTATGAGAAACAAACTTTAATTTGGCACATGACTCTTCGAAAAGGAGCCGACTAGGAATCAACAATTACACGAAGAAATCTGTTTCGATGACCTCAACTAATCTTATTAAGTTTCACTCATTGAACAGACTTACTTAGAAACTTTTTGAAACTCATTTGTTCGTCAAGCAGTGAAAGAAAGCCTGTAGATTTTCCTCTCATTTAATTTTTGGAATTCAAGTAAAGTTTCTAAAATAATCAATTTCTTCGAAAATTTTAATAAAATTCTGTTGAAAAATATTAAACAAATACCCAAAAAAAGAAAAAAAAAACGGAGTATTCCCACTAACGATTGTAAATTCCCTCAAATAATTGTTAATTCCAAATGATTGAAAGATTTATTCCATGGTAATGTATAAAGTAGAGCAGCGCAGAGTCTTTTAATTCTTTAGTACGGCCTTTAAGACCCATTTTCACTTTTTCTTTCGTTTATTATTCATACAACGTTTATTTCTTTCATTCTTTGTTGAGCCTTTTTTCAAGGAAATTTTTTATTAAAAAAAAGAAAACCTTCTTCTTGTTCTTCTTCGTAATCTTCAATAAAGTCTATTTGCCATGAATATTTTCTTTCTTTTCTGTGGATTTCTTTCCTCTTTTTATTACCAATTTAAAGTCAGAAATTTTATTCATTTTGTTTTGCGGTTTTCTTTCAAAGATTAAATGCGTTTTAAATCCCAAAGGCAATGTTAAGAAATTATTAGTTGCGGCCACATTTACGGAATTGAAGGGAAACATTTATTATTCTTTTGATTTCTTGTAAAGAAATAAGTCAAAATAGATTAATTCATCCCTGAACGTGCATTATAATATGCCTTAGCGAGAGAAAAGTTTTTAATTTCTAGTTATTGCCTTACCGCTGTCAGATCTATGTTACTTCGAGGAAATGTCCAATTAAGATTGCGGGTCATAAATATAAGTAGTAGGATTAAGTAGGTAGTCGTAGTATTTCTGGGTCAATCTGGGCTTATGATTCTTTAAGGACTTCATTCCAGGGCCATACTATTGTTACGAAAATGAAAAATTTAGATACTGGTGTTCTGCTTTTACAACTCTTAACATTAAAATTGTAAACAAAAGCTTCAAAAACAAAACAATGCAGTAAACAAACCTGTTTACAAATTATAGTACTGTTTGATATAACAACAAACACCAGCATAAAAATGGTAAACAAGTAAACAAAAATACACAAACAACCCTACAATAGTAAATGTCATGAACATTCGCCTTCAAGAACATTCATCAGACTGTTTATTCTGCCATATAAAAGGCAAGGCAAAGCAGGCGACTGAGTTAGTGAAGTTCAGTCAGTCTTGTGTGAAGACGCGGTGTGTTTGAAGAGAGTAATCGTGGTTTGAAGATGTTCGCTACAAAGATCAGTCGAATAATTGCCTAGTAATTGTTATTATTTGTAGAAAGGGTATAAACAGAGAAATAACAGAGAAAAGCAATTGTTGTTGTTTACATCAAGTTGAGAACAGTGGCACACAGAATTGATCTAGAGTTTATAGGCGACTCGAAACCATTGATTTTTAGAAATTTTGCATATTTTGTTCTATTCAAGATATCTGTTGTGGGGCCTGGGGTTTGAATAGTGCCCTCACATATAATAAGCCAACACACTATCTACTAGACTACGGCGACTTCATTAATGCTGAATTGTATTGGGAAATTGAAGCATATCTGGCCAAGAACCTTTCTGGTTGTTTATATTCCCGCTTCAGTTAAAATTTTTTATACTCCACCCACCCATATACAACCAAATAAATATTCGCTTAAAAGAGTATGTAGCCGCGCGGTTGCTCTTTTCATTCTTAGTACTTACTTTTGTTGCGAAGTAATTCCCAATGCTCATACCATCCATTTATATATATCCATTTAATCATTTATGGAGTTAGATGCCATCTGCTCGATTTATAAAACCGCGATATCTCCTAATTAATCGCGTATTAGACTTGTCTCCTATTATTCTACCCATAAACGCCAAAGATCTGTTCTCATTACCATGAACAATGTTTTGATCCAGAGTTCTTCAACGAACAAACTGTTTTAGTGATAAAAACAAACCCAACCTGTGTGCAACTTCTGCTCATGTTGACTTCTTGTTATATTGTTCCGTGCGTTTATTTCCGTTGACTCTTTATTGTGTGTTTGGGGACAATTGTCATCCATTTGGATATCATAGGATTTATATGCCTTCTATGCAATGTCCTAACTATGATATCGTGTTATCAAATGTATTCTCTAAATGAAGAAAGTCGCAAGTAGTCAGCTTCTTGACAATCAAGAACCACTGAATGACTCCCACTAAATAAACAAGAGGGAGTCAATGGGTCTGCCACTCCTGTTACATACATACATGCATACATATATAATTGGTCATTACAACATAGCTTCTCACACCCCTTAAGTTGTGTGTGTTAATTTTATACATGAGTAGCGTAACGTACGGATTAAACTCGATTCCGAATAATAGATTTTTTCATGGCAATTTTATTTACTTTCCGAGTATTTGCCAGAAATCTGCAGAAAGGAAGTTGCCAAAAGAAATATTTCTTACATTTCATTTTGCTGTTGATGTCTGACATGGGATTTGGACCGAGGGCTTGCGTATAATAAGCAACCACATTATCTACTAGACTAAGGCGACTTCATTAATACTGAGATCTATTTGGAAACTGAAGCATATTTGGTCAAGAACCTTTCTGTTTGTTTATACTTCCGCTCCTGTTCAAATTATTTGCCTCTATTTTCAGCCGAATGGAGTCTCACTTAAAAGGATATACAGCCGTCGGATTCACTCTTGGCACTTAGTTTAATTCCGAAGCACTTTCCAAATCATATTGTCTGCTGATACCAACCAGCCGCATTTATGGAGGTTGATGTCATCTGCTTGATCTATAAGACCACGATATCTCCTAATTAATCACATATTAGAATTGTCTGGCTATTATCATATCCATAAACTCAAAAACTCTGCTCCTTATTACAATGAAAAATGTTTTGATCAAGAGTTCATCCACAACTTAACTGTCCACCCTGCAACTTCTGGTTGTACATATTAACACATATTATTTCGTTCCTTGCGCTTTGTTTGCGCTGGTTGCTGATCGTGTGTTTAAGGGACAGCTGTCATCCGTCTGTATATCATAGGATTTATATCCCTTCTACTCAATGCCCCATATATGACCTCGTCGGGAGTGTTTCCAAATGTATTCCCTATATGAAGAAAAGTAAAACTGTCAACTTTTTGGCAACCAAATGAACACTGAATAGCTTCCAGTAAATCTACAAAAGTCCTCAAAGTGAATCTGCTTGCCTTGTTGCGTGATGTTAAAGAGAACTCTGGGTGATCGCTCATATCACACAGTCACAGTCATACTGATAGAAGTTCTCAGACAAATGCTTTTAGTTCAATTGTTTACGTTCTTTTAGATATTCGGACTTAAACGTATAAATAAACCGCTTTTGGAAGGTAGAGGAAGTTTTCAAATCCAGGAGATTATCGGCTGAGGATAAATATTGTGAAATATATATCGGCGAATAACTTCCACGAATAAGGAGTGTACACATCAGTCTACTCTGGCCTTTAAGTTTACATTTGATTCTGATATATGCCTGAGCTCACTTCAAAAAATCGCTCTCTTCTCTATATACTTGAGAATGTTGGATACTGCTTCATATAGTTCAATGCTTAGTTAGCTTATACCACAAAATTATGTTGTTTTCAAGCATGATACTACAATCAAAACATAGCAGTGAAAGTGAAATAAAGTCGTGAAGTAATAAGAAGAAGAAGGATGAGATGCATTATGACAGTCCTTAGTCCGTTAAGGAAAAGAAAAGAAACAAAAAAAAACAGAATAAAACTTTTATTTTTAATTATTTTGCATTTGTTAATACTTTTTGTACACCATTCTCTTAATCTGTTTATATTTTCCATAAATAACACTCAAAATTAAAGACAATTTCATTATAATTCCCGCTAATGAAGTCTACAAATGCCTCCCATCTGCCTGTAAGCAACTTATGGTAGAAGTCACCTGGAATTAAAATTTAACCTCAAATAATAAAATAAAAACACACACAGTAAAATTATAAAAATAATCACTTGACTGGTCATTACAGCTCGCTTAAGCTCTTCATTCGAACATTTTCACGCACACACAGCACACACACTTGCAGAGAATGTCGAGAAAATGTTTTAGAAAGGATTTGTAAAAACAAAAAACTTTTTTTTAAATACTTGTTGTTGTTACTGCTGATGCTGCTTCTACTGCTGCTGCTGTTGTTACACTTGTTTAGATTATTTCTCGTCTTTATTGTTCGTGTCACATCTGGCTTGTTTTGTTTATGTGTCTTGTTAGTCGTATAATGAATTGCTGGCACTTAAATTAAGTTCTTCTCTTGCTGCTACTCTTAAATAGCTGTACCGAGTGGTGGTGTACATATTTTAATTTTACATGGCTATACCCTAACGCACTCGCTCCATCTCTCTCTCTCACGCTCTCTCTATCAATGTGGTTTTTTTGTTGTGTTGTTTTTTTTTCACTTCGTATTTCTCATTATCATCAATAGCAGCATTATTATCGTTGTCATAGACAACGTTATCGTCATCGTCGTCTCTACTGAAGAGGGCCAGACAACAATCAACGACAACTTTCACTTTTAACCGAAGAAAACAAAAACAAAAATAAAACCATTTATGTTAAGTTCTCTAAAAACAACAATAACAACATCATAGAAAAGCTAAATAAAACAAAAACAATCAAGAAGAGAAATAAAAACAAAAAAATTCTTTGCTATTCTGTTTCTCTTCTTTGTTTTTAAATTTTTCATCAGCTTTCTGTGCTTAGAGGAGGTCTTCGTATACGTGTGTGCGTGTATGTGTATGTGTTTGTTAATGATTCTATTGGGGTATTAAATATTTAGACGCTAGAATTTAACGAAAAAGTCAAAAACAAAATAGAAAAAAATAATAAAAACAACTACAACAGCCCGTATTAAATAAAATAAACTTTTTCAATCGCAATACTTAACATAGAATGAAGGCCAACATTGTTGTCAAACGTTGGTGGCGTTAGCATCAGAGGTATTTACAACAACAACAAGAGCATGATATAACGCCTGTGTCGTTAGAGAATAAGTGAATTTTTTTTCGAAAAGCTAAGAGATTTGTTTTTTAATTTTATTTATTGCTGTTGTTGCTGCTGTTGTAGTGTTTTTCTTGTTTTTCTATTAAATTTGTCGAAAAGTTTATCTTCTGTGTGTACTTTTTTGCTGATCTTTATTAATTTACAACAAAAAATTCTTTTATTTTTTTTTGTATTTTAGGTGCGTGTCTAGCAATACAAGCGTACAAGGTTGTTGTAATTTTTTTCGTGGTTGTGTTCTGATGTTGCTTTGGACTGTATGTTGTTGTTTTAATTCTTATGTCTTCTAATTTCATGAATACATTAAAGTTCTGGTGCTAATTTTCAGAACCACAGGTATGCGGGAAAAGCTGTTTTTTTTTGGTGAAATATGCAAACCATTGTAAGCTTAAATGAGATATAAAAATGAATTAAAAATTTAAACAAAATAAAGAGCATAAGCTGACCAGACGCGGTTAAAACACAAGAAAATTTTATTAATTTTTTGTTAAAAAAAAAAGATTTTTAGCAGTCTCCCACGGGTTTAAAAGGCATGACAGATATCCATGCAAATTTCTTTAACCCATTAGATCCCAAAAAAATTGGAAAATATAATTTTGGGACAGTACCCACGCGAGTACAATGGGACTTTATGGCTACAAATTATTGCAGAATTTATAAAAATTAATATTTATTCATTTTAAATATTTTTGTATTTTATATTAGTTAAAATCTAATTATTTCGAAATATTTCTTACGCGACATATTGTTGGTAATAAAAGGCATATTTTCTGTCGCTATTTGGGCCGAGAGTGATAACCACTGAAGAGCAATATACCCAAGAATATTTTTTGGTCTTTTCAGTAATACGAAAAGTGTGATTTTTGTGTTAAAAAGCATACCCAATTGTCTCCTCGACAATCAGATTCAAAACATCCTGATCAAAAATCATTTCAAATATTTTTATTGGAGTTTTTCCCTCCAGCGCCACCTTCATATTGAACATAGAAATCTCATATAAGTTTGTATTATATATAGCAATATCCATTAGTCTTTTTCTCCATTTTATTAAAGTTTTGCTAACTTCGACTTTTTGGTTAATTGTGGAAGTGAAATATCATCTTCACTGTCACTACTACAAAATAATTCTAATTCGCCTGGAATGTCATGTGGTAGTTCATCACGTAACAAATTGCATTCATCAATTCCTTCCTCATCAGTTTTCATTTAAATTCGACTTCGAAATTCGGGAACGAATGGGTTAAATAGAGAACGGTGGTAACATGGTCTGAAAATCATGACCATATCATGATAGAATTGGAATAGAATTCTTAACTTTTGTTTCGAAAACAAAAATTCAGTAACACTATTCTTACTACACGGCTGCAAGACGCATCAATCAGTTTGAATAAAGAAAAGGCCTGTCAATGTTGCCTTTGTAGTAAAAATTATTTGTCGGAAGCCTGCCAATTAGTTTGAATACAGAGGAGACCTTTCAATGTTGCCTTTGTGCTAATAGTTATTGGGCGTGTCATGAAGGCGCAATTTGGAGGACTAATTTTTACAAAATTTTTGCCGTATATATGGCCCTATTTGATCAATAAATCTTTGAATTCTTGATTTCCAGATGTTCAATTGTCCCTATTTTACCAACGTAGACAAATTACTTTACGCAACCCCAAGAAAAATAATCAAATGGGGATAAATCACATGATCCTGGTAGCCGAAATGGAAATTTAATATCAACATGTCCTTCAGCTCATTCGTCGAAATGGGGTGGTGATCATACATGTATTATAATTTGTCATTACAACCCATCAGTCAGGATTACAACCTAGATTCTCGCAGTTCTTATGTTGTGTGTGTTAATTTTCTACGTGACTGGCGGAACCTACAGTTTAATGTCGGCTACGAAGGACAGATTTTTTGAGAAATTTTTTCATGGTAATTTCTTATTTATACTCAGAGTTTTTGCCAGAAATCTGCTGAGAGGAAGTCGTAGAAGAAATATTTTTTCACACTTTCATTCATTGGGGTTTGAACCGTGGCCTTACGTCTAATAAGTCAACACTCTACCTGCTAGACTATGACGGCTACAACATATGACATCATATTTGTTTTGGTTTAAATTCCTGCACAGGTTGAATATTGAAAACTTTTAAGCAACTATTCTTTCCCTTAAAGTCTTCTATAAATTAGAAGGGCCTAACCGCAGTTGCTGAGGACAAAGACAAATTGATAGATTTGAGTGTACAGTGGCTGCAATTGCAACTGAATTTCATGGGTTGATCATTAGCACCCAAGAGTTTTATTATTGAAGCCTCCGTAGTCTAGCAGGTAGCATGCTGGGTTCAAACCCTAGGTCAGACATTTTGAAAAAAGAAAACGAAAGAAGAAAATATTTCTTCAGCGACTTCATCTCAGCAGATTACTGGCAAAAACTTTGAGAGGAAAATAAATTTTCCATGAAAAATTTGTCGTTCGGAGAAGGTTCCACTGTTCATAGATTAAATCAACACGCACAACATGGGTGGTCCTGGACCTAACGTCACATTAGCGACCAATTAAGTACGTATGTATGTATCCAACAGAAATTACACCAAAAGCTTTGAATCCACCGATCTTCAGGGCTAAATTTTTTTAGGTTTGGTCTCGTAATCAATTGATGACAAGATCCTGCTGTATTTTCATTAAAAAATTATACTTGAACGTTTGATATTTAATTACCTAGGCGCAATGATTATAATGAACAGAATTTTTATTTAATCCATGATTTTATTTTTTAATCAAAGATGGTACGTCTGTGTATATATTGATGGCTCTATGTAGTGCAGGTATATAGCTAAGTATCGTGTATTATACTTTTAGTAAGAGTATACTGTTATTGATGTAAAAATTAAAAGACAATAAATGTTTACATGAGTGTCTGACAGCATTCACTGACAAATTTTATCAATCAATACTGGCACCAAAAGACTTTGTATTTGCTTACTTAATATTCTACATACAAATTGACAGACTATATCCCTTATTATTATTTATATTAAATTTAAAATTATTATTTTATTTCAAATTATTACTCCTATATTTTTTTTATTTTATTTTAAGTTTTATTAAAAAAAAAATTTTTTTTTCATTTTTTGCTGAAAGCCATTAATTAACCGACGCGTATGATGAATATTTGTCTTCTATGAATTCAATATTAATCATACGCCCAGTAATTAAATATCAAATTACGATTTATTGACACTTCTTCTTGCACAACATAGACGACAACATAAACAAAAATCGGTCGTTCGGAATCGAACGCTGATGTATAATATTAACACATAACATAAGTAGTGTAAGAACCTAGGTTGTAATCCTGACTTGGTCTTGTAATGACCAATTATGTATGTAGGTATGTATGTATGTATGTGTGCATATATTATTATTGGTATTACCGTTCGGAAGGACTATTTTGTATGCCACTACATGGGCGAAGAAGATGAAAATTTTGATTAACGAAACTCTTGTTTTGACAAAGAATTTTAACAATTGCCAAGCGTTGCTGTGGTATACAGTGGACAGCAAAAGTCTTAGTACGGCAAAATATATTTTAGCAATTTCATGAATGAATTTCAGCCAAAAGTTTGTATAAAAATTTATAGTTTATATATTTATGTTATTAATTTATTTCTGTTTTATTATTAAACAAACAATTTTTTAATGTTTTTGATAAAACAAGAGAAAATAAGGAAACGTTTCAGATGACTTCGTAGGTATCCCCCAGGAGAAGCCTGAGTAAATTTAAAATTCCAAGGCCTAATATATGAAAATGTTATGCCTTGTATTTAGTAGAAAATGCCTCAAGGTCAAGCACTCCATTTATTTGGAATTGAATGTACAAGTTTTGTTTAGTGTTCTCTGGTGGCATCATGAGCAAGTTTTTCTGTTGACTTTTGTTTGAGGTTTAGCGATTACGTACCTAAGTACTCTCTTGAAGCCATATCGGGACTTTGTGCAAGAGTATTAAGCCTGTGGAGACTTTTTTTGTCAAAATATATTGCCGTACTAAGACTTTTGCTATCCACTGTCTCTCCATAATGAAATGCAAACCAACTTTAACAAAACCAACCAACAGCTATTAAGTCGGTTGTAAAATGAAACAGTTTTCCCAACTCGGAGTTATGAACATAAAAAAAAAATTGTTTTAGAATCTCTAGAGATTGAAACTTTTAAGAGCATCTGATGTATTGAAAAGTCTCTGCTAATTTCTAAAAATTTTTTAAAATTTTATTAAAAAAATTTTTAGCCTGAAAGTTGACTTAATTAAACAATTTCTTTGGCACGTGTTAACATTTTCTTTATTTCCAGTACGAAACAAGTAACAACGAAAATTGAATTGTTTAAACAAAAAAAAAAATATGTTCGAAACTTTTTCTCAAGCCATAAGCAAAACTTAAATGTAAGTCCTTGGCAACATAGATGCCATGACTGTGTTGCTACTAAATACACTCCCTGTTTATCTAATTAGAAAGCAACGCTGGCAGTATTTGATGGAACCTGTCTCTGCTTTAATTAATCACAAAAGTTGCCATTCACAATGATACTAATAAACCACCAAATATTATACGAAAATAAAATTAAAAAAAGATTTCATATCGCATGGCATTCCAAATTACTTGTTATACGAACATAAATTCAAATTAAAATAGTTTCTTTTCTCATCTTTTTTCAATATTAATTTCAAATATTTCCAGGAAACGCAAACAATTGCTTATAGACTCCATGACATTCCTGGAATTCTATTGTCAGTTGTAACTTTTTTTCGTGGAATGAAGTTTCCCAGAAAAACATGATACAATAACTCTTTAATTCGATGAAAAAGCTGAAACATTTTTAAAATGGATTAAAAAAATTCCATTGAAATTCTGATTTATTATCGTTGTTTTGGGAGCAAAAATATAATTTCATTTCATTAATTTAAAACAATAAAAACAAATTGATAACAAGTATAAAAGTATTCTATAGCACTGTTTTCAATAAACATTATTACAAAGAGACTGATAAGAAAGATTTCGAAGACACGTAAAGAGTAAAATAAGATATAAAGGTTCCGCCAAATAACTTTTTTCTTTTTTGAAAATGTTTAAAAAACTACTGAATATTTTCCCAAATTTCTTTTTTTATTTGAAATTACAATCCTACAATCCGGTTAATAATGGAAAATAATTTCATTCAAATGGCTGCCTCGGCTGGCCATGCAGTAGCCTACACGATTGGCCCAATTTTTAAGCACATTATCGATTGTGTGCAGCTGCATTTCACCAATGGCTTCACGAATATTGTCCTGTAAAGCGTCAATTGTCTCTGGCTTGTCGGCGTAACACTTATCTTTGACGGCACCCCACAAATAATAGTCCAACGGTGTCAAATCGCAGCTCCGAGGTGGCCAAACGATATCAGCTCTGCGGCTGATAATCCCATCTTTAAAAACAGGGCGCAAAACATCGAGTATAGCTTCGGCTGTGTGGCACGTAGCGCCGTCCTGTTGTGAACAAAAATTCGTTCAACATGGCCCGATAACGATCGCCATTGACTGTAACGGCTACTCATTGCTCATTTTCGAAGAAAAATGGCCCAATTATGCCTCTGGACCAAAATATGCACCAAACAGTGACTCGTTTTGGGTGCCTCGGCTTTTCAATGTATGCGTGCGGGTTTTCTGTGCCCCAAATGCGCCAATTTTGCTTGTGTACATACCCGCCAAGATCAAAATGAGCTTCATCTGAAAAGATGATTTTTTTGCTTTTACATCGCTTAACATTAAAATTATAAACAAAAGCTACAAAAACAAAAACAATGCAGTAAACTAACCTGTTTACAAATTATCGTAGTGCTTAATAAACAACAACACCAGCATAAAGAAATGGTAAACAAGTAAACTAAAATACACAAACAACACTACAATAATAAATGTAAACAACGATATTTGCATTTACAGAGATTTCGAGAAGACGAATGTACATACATGACATCAAGTAAATATGTAAACAAGTAAACAAAAATAAACAAACAACACTACTATAGATCTCGAAAAGGCGAAGTTATGGACATTTGACTTCAAGAACTTATATCAGACTGTTTACTCAGCCATATAAAAGGCAAGGCAAAGCAGGCGACCGAGTTAATGAAGTTCAGTCAGTCTTGTGTGAAGACGCGGTGTGTTTGAAGAGAGTAATGGTGGTTTGACGATCTGCGTTACAAAGATCTGTCATACAATTATCTAGTAATTGTTATTGTTTATGCCAAGGGTATAAACAGAGGAACAAACAAACAAAGCAATTATTGTTGTTTACATCAAGTTGTGAACAGTGGCACACAGTGTTGTGCGAACAATAAAGAATTTTAATTCAAACTAAACACAAATTGATTTTTATTTTATTTGCAATCTACGAGCTCATATTTTAAACGTCTTTAAAAGATAAAAACGAAGTAATATATTATACACGGATTTGTTTATTATGTTGAGCTCTGTATGTGCTTAATAGGGAAATATTTAAAAAAAACTTGAAATTATAATTCTCGAATCGAAGTCGCCGTGGTCTAGCAGGTAGTGTGTTAGCTTATTAGCTCAGACATGATGCGTCTCCAACTTCGCTGTCAATTTCATGGAAATTGTTGCGACTTCTCTGATTTCTGTTCCTACGACAGTGTGCCATCTATCTATCGGTATCTACCCTAATATTACTGAAATTTTCTCTGTGAATACTGTTCTGTATGGGAAGAAGACTGGCTTATGCAGCCGTATTATGTGCTGTAGTTTGGTATTTGCTGTGTTGACCTAGAAAAAAGTAAGAAAACATATTTTTTAGTCCTCTCCACAGGCTTCCGATAAACACTCCGAGAGTAAAAGAAAATTGTCACGAAAGGTTTCTAAAATATCTGTCGTTTGGAGTCGGCATTAAACTGCAGTTCGCGCCTATCATGAATAAAATTAACACACACAACATGAATGCTGTTAGACACTAGGTAGTAATCAGTAATCGTGACTAAAAGCTTGTAATAATCAACCAAGTAAGAATTCTGGAATCAAGTGGAAATAATTCTGGCGAAGTGCCAGATCAACCAACTTTGGACAAAAATTGGAGTTGGTTACATACCAACCAAATAAGAAAATATCTCGGAAAAGACTTAGTGGACTTGGTCATATACATACTTCGTTAACCTAGCGGGGAGTTGTGCAATTATGTCTGCTAACAGAAGATAGCATATCGAAAGAGCCTTCTGATGCAACATAGAGACACTTTACATTCGGATTCGAAACTGAAGCAGAAAGGAAGACATTGAGAAAGGCGAATACTAATTGTTGACTAATGTCTAGTAAAAGATTCACAGATGATCGATTATGTGCAAAGTATATACCAATTGTTACGTTTTTATCTTTAAAATATGAGCTCGTTTAAAATATGAGCTCGTAGATTGCAAATAAAATAAAAATAATTTTGTGTTTTAATTTTAATTAAAATTCTTTATTATTCGCTTAATTTTGTGTGCCACTGTTCACAACTTTATGTAAACAACAACATTTGCTTTGTTTGTTATTCCTTTGGCATTAACAATAACAATTACTAGACAATTGTATGACATATCTTTGTAACGGAGATCATCAAACCACCATTACTCTCTTCAAACACACCGCGTGTTTACACATGACTGACTGAACTTCACTAACTCGCTCGCCTGCTTCCCTTGCCTTTTTATGACAAGGTAAACAGTCTGATGAATGTTCATGATTTCGCCTTTTCGACATCTGTAGTTGCGTTGTTTGTGTATTTTGTTTACATTTATTCTTGTAATGTTTGTTGTTGTATTTTTGTTTATTTGTTTACCATTTTTTTATGCTGATGTTTGTTGTTGTGTTTTTGTTTTGTTTAAAATTTTAATGTTAAGCGATGTAAAATCAAAACACCAGTTTCTGGATTTTTCCTTTTCGTAACAATATTTACCATGCACTACAGCATATAGTAAATGCTGATCTCTTGCATTGAGCTTTACATATCGTATTTTCTTTACTAAGTTATGTTCCCTGTACTAATGTATAGGATGAGTTATGGCCATAATAAATTATGTATGATGATGAGTTATTATAACCGTTTTAAAAATTCCATTATCATTCCAATCTCAAACGTTTTTACTTATTTAAACTGGTCAGTCATATGCCCATAATACATGCATTTGCCGTCCCCCGTTTTAAAAGGAATACGGTCTGTTTTTAAAAGCTTTTTTAAATATTAATTGCGTACCCTTAAAAAATGTGATTTTTTAATAAAAACATTTTCAAATGAATTCTTAAGCATTGTGTTTTAGAATGTAGGAAAAAAAATTTCCGCTTTTAATTTCATTCTGCTTCTTTAATTAGATTTTTTTCTGCAAACAATTTCATCTTTTTTTTGGGTTTTTTTCAAGGACTTTTAATACTCCATGTAATTATGATTTACTTGATATTAACAGAAATCTTTAGGCGAAAGCGTGTTTTCCCTTTTTTTCTTCCTTTTTCCCTTTTTTATTTGTTGTCATTAAAGAAAATGACACAAAATAACGTTTTTTTCTTTCCAATATTTCAACACAGTTTTCATCATCATCCTTATGCCAAAGAGTTGCTGTTAAAAGGTTTTCAAAAAATAGGGGGAAAAAACTACTCGTAAAAGAGGAAATAATTGCGAAAACGAATTTGTCTAAAGATGTGGCTTTCTTTTCGAGGGTTTTCATCAGTTTTAGTTTAATTTTAAACCCTTTTTTTCTGGACGGAAAGTGGAAATAACAAATTGTCCCCTTTTTTCCCTTTTTTTGTTTCATTCCTTATTAGTATTAATTTTGTTTCTTTTCTTTCTTGGTCTCTGAGCTACTCAATGACAGCATAAAAGATTCTTTTTTAGGAACAAAACATGTATTTTTCTTTTTTTTTTAAATGAAACAAATGACATCCTTTGTTAGAAAATAAGAACTTTTTTTGAAGCCAGTGAAACAAAATTTATAAAAAAAAATTAAGTCGATACGAGGAATCTAGAAACAAAGTACAGTGAGGAACAAAAGTTAAGCAAATACAATAAATTTGCACTGGGTTAAGTTATAAAGAAGCTGTGTATATGGTACAAAGGTGAAGAAATTCAATACAACAAGGAAGGTTCTAAAACACTGCAGCCAGACGAGCTGTACTGTCTCCTAAAACACTATTGACTGGCGAAGATTAGGATGCTGATTAGTCATAGTAAGGATAACTCTCTGTATGTGAGTAGAATCCAGGTGTTGGTTTCTGAAATATATTACATTCATACATAATTGGTCATTACAAGCCTTTAGTCAGGATTACGACCTAGCTTCTCACACCACTAATGTATGTTGTGTGTGTTTGTTTTATGCAAGAGTCGTGGAACCTACCGTTTTAAGATCGATTCCGAATAACAGATTTTTGAGAAACTTTTCATGGCAGTTTTATTTTACTCCCAGTGTTTTTGTCTGAAATCTGCTGCAGAGTAAATCGCCAAAGAAATATTTTCATATTTTGAGCCGAGGCCTTATATCTAATAACCTTACGCACTACCAACTACTTCTGAAATTTATTAACACCACATGGATGCATAATTAGACGATGGCAATGTTTACAATGTCGCAGTAGTATAGTAGGTAGTGTGTTGGCTTATTAGACGTAAGGCCACGGTTCAAACCCCAAAATATAAAAAAATAAAAATATAAAAAAAAATATTTCTTAGGTGACTTCGTCTCAGCAGATTTCTGGTAAAAACTCTGAGTAAATAAAATTGCCATGAAAAGTTTCTCAAAAAATCTCTCGTTCGGAGTTGACTCTAAATTGTAGGTCCCGCCACTCATGAATAAAATTAATACACGCAACATAAGTGGTGTGAGACACTAGTACGTATTCTGGTGACTTACTTTCGTCATCACATAATATCTACAGACTTGGCCCGGAAATGATTATTATTTTTCGCAAACGTTCTGTGACTGTAAAATTCTAAGATAAAGGAGCGGTGAATATTCTCATTTGGATTGTAGATAGTTTGATACTTGACTGGAGTGAGAAGGGTGTCGTTATCTCTACAGTTTTGCTTTCAACTTCCATTACATCTTTCCAAACTCCCCTCTCCACTCCATGGAAAAGACTTAGCCACGTCCGCGGTGTTGAAACCACCTTTCTGGCGAGCTCGATTTCCTAGAAAATTTCGAGTCTTGCAGTGCTAATCTTTTCCTATAAAGTTATCAGACCGATAATGTCACCCAAACGGCTTAGTTCTTAGTAAAAAATTTTTACTTGCCAGAAAGAACGCACTCATTATCTGATCACAGAAGAATACCATTTAACAGTTGGGTTTCGAATCGTAAAAACAGTTCAAACGGAAGCCAATACTAGAGAGTGTTTGGTGGCTGTTATTTAGCACTGTTGCCAAAGGATTCTTTACAACGTTCGCTCATCAACAAGCATTTAGTGGCTTATGTAGTACCATTTTATATCCCTGTAAAGTAAGAATCTAATAACTCTGACGAATGCTTGGTAGTCATCAGTTCGTTGAAATATAATTATCAACATTTATCGCCTTTGGGATCCGTAGGTTAGTTTTCTGTATTTGAATTTAGCTTTCTTGTCGTTGCCACTAAGCCGGCCTTGTTTTAAATCTGAAGCGCCTTATGACTGCTTTCTGCCTACCAGTGTTTCCTTAACATTATTAATCACTTGCTTAATATAGCTTTCCATGATTGCAATCGAGTAGTACGAGAGCTTGGGTAGCGTAAATTTGGTTCGAATGTTAAAAAGTATTTTTAAAACTCAAAGAGTAATCAGAGCAGCGGCTTACAGGAACACAAGGTCTTAGAAAGGTTGTAAGAAATGAAGAGGTAAACAAGCGAGTTAACATAACCACCGAAGCACAAGACGTAAACTTGGGAAATAAAAAATCTTTGCCGCATAGGACGATATTGAACACCAACACAGTGGGTATAATTAATGGTTGACTTTGGAGTGACTCAAATATGAAGGAAGAAAATTAAATCATTAAATTTGAAAGAGAGAGAGAGAGAGAAATGAAAAGGATGATAAGTATCCTTACGAGGTTCTCAAATGGCCCGCATACAGTGACCGCCAAAAGAAAAACTGGATAACTTTACCACTTAAGTAGAGTGCCAGAAAAAATTTTACAATATTTTGAAATATTTTGTAATTTTTTGTGTTTCAATTTTAAAAACTGACAATGAAACAATTTTAAAATTAAAATAATTGTAATTTATTAATGTAGATTTTTTTATGCACAGTTTCTTTTGACACTCACTTTATATGCGCCGAATCACAGGGATTGCAGGACATGCGGAGATGATATTTTCAAACAACAGACCACTGTCTATATCATTGCCCAATATTTGCATTTTATGAATGAAGACATGAACTGTCGCCTTCAAGAACATTCATTTGACTGTTTACTTCGCCATATAAAAGGCAAGGCAAAGCAGGCAACTGGGTCAGTAAAAGTTCAGTCAATCTTGTGTGAAGACTCGGTGTGTTTGAAGAGTGCAAGCTTGGTTTGAAGATCTCCGTTACAAAGATCTGTCGAATCATTGTCTAGTAATTGTTATTGTTTATGCAAAAGAGTGCAAAGAGTAATAACAAAGAAAAGCAATTGTTGTTGTTTACATCAAGTTGTGGACAGGGGCACACAGAATTATGCGAATAATAAAAAATTGTAATTAAAACTAAACACAAATTTATTTTTATTTTATTTGCAATCAACGAACTCATATTTTAAATGTTTTTAAGAGGTATAAACGTAACAGTATTTATATGGGATCAGCACCTCTATGCAAAAAATCTTCTTTCCCGTAGGGTGCATTGATTCATGAGATTAACTTTATGTTTACTTGCCGCAAAACAAAAATACCTGAACTCAATTCCATAAGGGAGTCTCTAAAGGGATTCCAACGGGTATTTAAGAGTGGTGCTGTAAGTCTATTTAGCGACTCATACTGTATGAATAATTTCGTTTAAAGATGATCATTAGAACTCAGTATTTGATTGGACCTACTCTTCCCGAGACAGAATCTGTCCATTTGGTAAGAGTAAGGTTGCAATCCTATACTTTTCTCAGACATGTAGAAACTTTTAGCGCACTGAGCTTTAAGCTAGCCTAGTTTTAAGTCAGAAGGTTAAAAGCAACCAGATGACGGCAACACAGCAGTGATTTTCAGGGACAAACAATGGTACAGGAGTGCTGAAAATTGTAAGAATGCGATTGTACTTTTTTTACGCTTAAAGAGTGGCCGGAAGTTAAGAAATAAATGCGCAAGTTTAATATGTCGCTAAACATATTTTAAAATTCCACTTCATTCACGCCAAAATACTTAAACATTAAATCCTATATTCGCACTACTTTTGGCAGTCACTGTTTAATTGTGTTGGAAAATTTCTTGCAACCGTTTAAGTATGAAAAGCTGAATGCTTTAAAAACCATTGTTTATAAGACTCTATGCCTGTGACAGCAAGGAATTGTTAACAACTGCGTGTTTAAATTCGCTGCGGCCTCCCTTTGTTAAAAGGAACCCAATTATGGTGATCATTTATAACTCAACACATCACTCAGACAGTCGTCTTTTACGTATAAAAACCTTAACCCTCTTACGCCTTGCTGTGTCACATATAAATGTTATGCCAAAAGAAAACCTCGTATGTGTATATGTGTTCAGAAGGATGAATGGATTTTTGTTTTGTTTTGCTTGGCTTGCGTGTTAAATTATGGTTATTTTGTGGATGACAAAATTGTTCACAAACACACACACTTAGAAAATGTATGACACAGTTTTCATAATTAAAGATGGGGGTTTGCTAATGAAATGTAGATGAAAAGGCGCCCCTCTAACAGAAAAAAAAGGAAGGAGGAACGACAAACAGACTCTTTAACCAAGCACACTGTATCGTTTGCCACACGTAATTCAATATTTATGCGACAAAAGTAAACACACATAAAACCGATTTATATTAAAGGATACATATGTATGTTTATACGTGCACATATATGTGGAGTTTAACACCTAAACAAACACATACTAAAACCACATACACCCGTGTATTTATATGAATAATAGAAAAGAGTCTTTGTATTTATGAATTTAACAAACATTCTACGTAAATATGCTCAATAGAGAGAGAGAGAGAGCGCGAGAGAAAGTGAATGTGAAGTAAATACCATGATTCGCATGTGTGTGTATTTGTTTTCGTGTTTATTATTAAAACATATCCGTTTCCGCGATATAAATTCTACTTTATTTACACATAAAAAAACTACAGTTATTCATATTAAAATTATATGTTTATTATTTATTTATTTAAGACTGTATGTGTATGCGTTTATATACAGTGAGCGTCAAAAGAAACTGTACTTAAAAAAAATATACTGCTCCCTTAAATGAAAAATTTAGATACTGATGTTTTGCTTTAACATCACTTAACTTTAAAATTATAAGCAAAAACTACAAAGCAAAAAAGGCAGCGTACTGCTTAATATAACAACAAACAACAGCATAATAAATGGTAAACATGTAAACAAAAATACAACAACAAACACCAACATAAAATGGTAAGATTAGGTCAGCTTAGAGGACGTTTTCTTGTTAATTAAGACAAGTACAGTACCCGGAGGTCGAATTGACCCATTGTACAACGTCCTAGTTTCTCACACCACTTATGTTGTGTGTGTGTTAATTTTATACATGAGTGGTGGGACCTACAGTTTAAAGACGACTCCGAACGACAGATTTTTGAGAAACTTTTTCATGGCAAATTTATTTACTCTCAGAGTTTTTGCCAGAAATCTGCTGAGAGAAAGTAGCCGAAGAAATACTTTTTGCTTTTTGTCTTGATGTCTGGGCTGGGGCTCGAACCCTGGCTTTGCGTCTAATAAGCCAATACACTACCTACTAGACTACGGCGTAATACATAGGATTATCCATTTCGTGGTTTCAAAAGTAAACGTAAATAAAACACATATAAAATATTTTTATTCATGATATTTCTTTTTTATTTTAAAGTTTGAACGTTGACATTATGTGTGAAACACTACATCATTTAAATGACCTCAACGTGATGTGTTGCAAGCATTGATTCTTTTGAAGTAATTTTCGACCACTTTTTGAGCGGTATCTCAGCCATAACTTGACGAATGTTGGTTTTTAAGCGCTTAAGAATTGAAGGTTTATCTGCATAAACATGGTCTTTCGCGTAGCCCCACAAAAAAGTCTAATGGTGTCAAATCGCATGATCTTGGTGGCCAGTTGATATCGCCACGACGAGAAATTACGCGGCCAGGAAATGTCTCTTGCAATAAAGCCATATTCGCTCGAGTTGTGTGGCATGTGGCACCACATATTCTCCAAGTCGTATTCTTCAATAGCAGGCAAAAAAAAGTCGGTTATCATATGACCATAACGCTCTGAATTGACGGTGACAGTCGTTCCATCGTCGTTTTCGAAGAAGTAAGGTCCAATCATACCTTCGGACCAAAGAGCACACCAAATAGTGACTCTTTCTGGATGTAATGGCCTCTCTTCAATTACTTGAGGATTCTCAGAACCCCAAATATGACAATGTTGTTTATTAACATACTTACCGAGTGTGAAATGTGCTTCATTGCTGAAGAAAATTTTGTTCGAAAAATTGCCGTCCACCGCATGTTGTTCAAGCATTTCAATTTTTCAATTTTTATGCGTTGTGTGATAGTTAAGCGATCCATTTTCGTCAATGTCAGACTTTCAACTGAAAAGAAAAAAATTGGTTTCACAAATTAGTTCGATAGATGTCGAATTCCAGTCCCATACTTTTGAAACCACGAAATGGATAGCCCTTTATAACAATGATGTTTACATTTATAGAGATTTCGTGAAGGAGCAATCAAGAAAGTTCGCCTTCAAGAACATTCATCAGACTGTTTACTTTTAAAGGTAAGGCAAAGCAGGCGACTGAGTTAGTAAAGTTCAGTCAGTCTTGTGTGAATACGCCGTGCGTTTGAAGGGAAAAATCGTGGTTTGAAGATCGCCGTTACAAAGATCTGTCAAATAATTGTCTTGTAATTGTTATTGTTTATGCAAAGGGTATAAACAGAGGAATAACAGAGAAAAGCAATTGTTGTTGTTTACATCAAATTGTGAACAGTGGCACAATTGTGCGAATAACAAAGAGTTTTAATTAAAATTAAACACAAATATATTTTTATTTTATTTAACGTTTTAAAAGTTTTCAAAAGGTAAAAACGTAACAATACATTAATAAATTACCGTTATTTTTATTTTAAAATTGTTTAATTGTCAGTTTTTAAATTTAAAAAAAAATTACAAAAAATTTCGAAATATTGACAAATTTTTTCGGGCACTCCCCTTAAGTTCTAAACGTTGAGTTTGTTGATTATTAGAATGTTATCCATAGTGTACAGTTTATTTTGACGCCCACTGTATGTACCGAGTGCTCTTAATACAATTCTGGTGTTGGCGGAAATAAATTTTTTTGAGTTACAAACAAACGGAAGTTGATTAAAATTTCGTTAGAACTTCATTTTTAAGCAGCATAATTAAAGCGAATAACAAACAAAGGCGTTGACTTAAAATTCATTTCAAGGAAATTCTTATAAAGAAATTATATTGAAAGGATTCATTACTTGTAGTTTTGAAACTAAAAAAATCATAAACAATTCATAGAATTCAGCATTAAATATGATAGTTTAATTACCGTGTAAAGTTTAATAGGAAACGCGGGTTTTTACTTATAAACTGAGAATATAAATTTTCTTATTTACATCTGATTTAGCATTTTCCTTAAAGTTATTTATGCCTGACGGCAATTATTTCAAGGATAATAATTTTTAATTTAGTTTTCGGCTTATGAAACTCATGAATAAATCGATTTGGGGCATAACAACAAGCAGCATAAAAAAATTATAAACATGTAAACAAAAATACAACAACAAACACCAGCATAATAAAATGGTAAAAGTAAAACAAAATATACCAACAACACTACAATAATAAATGTAAGCAACGATGTTTCCTTTTCGCAAAGGAGAAGTCAAGAACGTTCGCCTTCAAGAACATTCATCAGACTGTTTACTTTGCCATATAAAAGGCAAAGCAAAGCAGGCGACTGAGTTAGTAAAGTTCAGTCAGTCTTGTGTGAAGATGCAGTGAAATGCGTGTCAAGTTGCACCATCCTGTTGAAACCAAACATCGTTCACATCAATGCCATGAAGAGCGAGTACAAACAATTGGTTGTCATGATGCGTAATGTTTTCGCCGTCCTTGTTTCCAACGAAATATGAGCCAATAATGCTTCTTCGCCACAGTACGCACCAAATAGCCACTCGTAATGCGAGTGCGGGTTTTCTGAGCCTTAAATTCGGCAATTTTGCTTATTAGCGTACCCACCAAGATGAAAATGAGCTTCATCCGAGAGAATTATTTTTTTTTGGCAAAAAAATTTCCGACCAATTGCCTTTGATTTGGAAGTAAATTGGAAATAAGCCCGCCTCAAGCGTAAATTACGATTCATTACGTTCAGTGGAGGTGTGAGTGAATTTTGTGACAGAATACGATGAAGGCGCCGTGGTCGAGTAGGTAGTGTGTTGGCTTATTAGACGTGAGGCCACGATTCAAACCCCAGGTCAGATATCAGAACGGAAACATGAAAAAATATTTCTTCGGCGACTTCCTCTCAGCAGATTTTTGGCCAAAAACTACGAGAGTAAATAAAATTGCCAATGAGAAGTTTCTTAAAAATCTGTCGCTTCAAATCGACTTTAAACTGTAGGTTCCCCTCCACTCATGTATGTAATTAACACGCACAACATGAGTGGTGTGAGAAGCTAGGTTTAATCCTGACTGAAAAGTTGTAATGACCAATTATTATGTATGTATAGAAATGGGCGTGGCAGAAAACAAAATAAAATTAAAAAAAATATTTTTCGCAACCACTACCTCTCAGCAAAATTCTGGCAAAATCTCTGAGGATAAAATAAAATTGTCACGAAAAGTTTCTCAAAAATCTGTCGTTCGGAATCGACTCTAAACTATAGGTACCGCCACTCAATGTCAAAAATTAACACACACCATAAGTGGTGTCAGGTTGTAATCCCAAATAAATTATTAAGTCATAATAGAGTGACAGTAAACTATCTGATGAGCATGGATTGCATAACACTTCAGATTAGGGGCATGTAAACTACACGTAATCGAACGGCGCGAAAATATCACACAAGACATGAGTTGGAAACAAAACTTCTTACAATATAAAGGTCATCTTTAGTCATGCAGCCCAACCTAAACTGGATTACAAGTTGGTCAGAAGTGCACTTAAGCCCCTATATTGCGACATGATTGTAATACAGGTGGAGGAAACTAACATGTACCAGAAATTTTTTTTTAGTTTGTCTTACGATGTTAGAAGTTAAGATTGAAGTGGATTAGTGATAAGGATTCTAAATATTTAGACTTTACCGCTGTATACAGTATAAAACCAACAGTTTTTTAAAATAATTTTACAGATTGTTACGTTTTTACCTTTTTAAAAACGTTCGTTAATTGCAAACCAAGTAAAAACAAATATGTGTTAATTTCAGTTAAACTCTCTTTATCCTTTACACTACTTTTGTGTGCCACCGTATACAACTTAACGATACAACAATGATAATCTGTTTATTCACTTTACTAGTTCACACAAGTATTCACTGGATCTTTACAACCACGACTTGTTTTGTTCACGCGCAACTTCACACAAGGCTGACTAATTAACATTTAAGCCGCCTGCTTTGTCCAGCCCTTTTATAGTCCGACACAACCAGTCTAACATGAAGTGGAATGTTCGTGATCTCGCCTTCTAGAGCGTTCTATTGCTAATACATTGTTGTTTGTGGACTTTGCTTATGTTGTCTATCCCTTTTTGTCACATACATGTTGTTGTTGGTACCAGGCGCAACCACGTTCGTCTTACATATGTGTGTGTGCAGCTTTAGATAATCAACACGTTCATTAATGTGCATTTGTGTCGTGTGTATTGTGTTGGCTTAGCTGGTGGCTTTTGTTTATCGTTTTTATTGGTAAACGATATTAGGTCGTTTCGATTTATGTAACAATATGAAAGGCGAAATTCTAACATATTTAAAGGATTTATTGAAAAGAATTACGGTCTCTGAATTTTTTAAAATTTTTTTTAGAATTTTAGCCACTTTGTTGCTCTACATTTCTTATTTATTTTTTCGTTTTTTCTCTCAAATTCAGTCGAAATAAAATATTTAAAAAGCTTTTCATCATCTGTCATAAACAATTGTAAATGCAAAGCAAAAACTGATCCCGCTAATCAATTCATGATACATATTCCCTCGCAACTTAACGCAGTTATGCAGTCGTAAAACTTCATTAAAAATCAATCCATCAAATATTTTCTCAAGAAAATATTTCCAACAAATTCATGGAAAACTTCGTTTCTTTTTTTGATTTGATTTGCTGGCACTAAAATGTTGGCTTTTGAATGGCATCCCAAGGAATTGCTTGATAATGGCAAACAAAACAGGAGAAGAAAAAAACGGAAAAAAGTTACAAGTTGTGTCATTTATAATGGATGAGTTTACTAAGCGTAAACATCAGAGCAGCAGAGAGTAATAGTTGAACGGAACAATAACATCACAACAGGAAATAACAAACCAAAGCATTACACATGTATGTACACATAACGGAGTAATGTATGTACGCATAACGGAGTAATGTATGATAGTGTGTGTAAAAAATATGGTGAATAAATAAAAAAAAATACCGTTAGGTATAATAACCACAATTCATTTGTATACCCATACACATTCACATTCAAATTCCTGTGTAAGGCACTGCAAAAAAATGAAAAGAAAAGCAAACAAAGTAAACGTATTACAAAGAATAAGAAGAAATACAAGAAGAAAACAAAAAGGCGAAACAGTAAATCAAATAAAAGAAGATAAAAGAGAGTCAGAAAATATAATTCTTTCGAGTTATTCTTCAAGAAAACAGAAGAAACATACAGAAAACAAGAGAAAACAAGCATTTCCGCATATTTTCCTTCAAGAACTACTTCTGAAAAGAATGTAAAAAGAGGGGTTTTCTTTCTTTTTCTTTCTTGTGTACAACAGTACAAGAGCATATAACGACTTATACGGTCACGATATTCATAAGATGCTTATCTCTTTGAAGGTGTAGTGCCAGTATCATAGAACACAATATAAGCATAAAATACACTCATGAGCAATAAAACAAAATTAAAAAAGATGTGGGAAAAAGCAAAACCAAATGGATGATCAGATTTACTGAAATCAAAACAGATTTCTGGGCTATTAATACTTACATACAGTAAGAAGCACATCAGAAGTCAAATCAGAAAAAATCCTTGGCTTTGTGAAAGCGCCAGGTTAAGTGTTGCCTTCTTAGACCAAGTCAAAGAAGCACCTACATTAGCTAACATCAAGTGTTTGTAGCGGCAAACGGGCATTAAGTGCCGACAGAAGCCTTCTAAACTGAATTTTCTTTTCCATAACAGGGGTCTTCGTCTATGAAAATAATATCGAGATATCGTAAAGTCGCTGTGGTCTAGTAGGTAGTGTGTTGGCTTATTAGACGAAAAGAGCCAGGGTTTGAGCCCTAGGCCAGACATCAAAATAAAATACAAAAAGTATTTCTTCGGCGACTTCATCTCAGCAGATTTCTTCCAAAAACTCTGAGAGTAAATAAAATTGCCATGAAAAAGTTTCTCAAAAATCTGTCGTTCGGAGTCAACTTTAAACTGTAGGTCCCACCACTCATGTATAAAATTAACACACACAACATAAGTGATGTGAGAAACTAGCTCGTAATCTCCTGACTGAAGGGTTGTAATGACAAATTATGTATGTATCGTAAAGTCTTCCAGCGAATTATAGTGTCTTTCAGATCAAGAGGTTGATAAGACCGCAGAACTTGTCTCGAAATACAGTGAGCGTCAAAAGAAACTGTACATTAAAAAAATATACTGTTAAGAAAATGGTGATTTCGTTTAACATTAAAATTATAAACAAAACCCCCTAAAACATGATAAACAAGTAAACAAAAATATACCAACAAACACCAGTATAAAAAAAGTATAAACAAGTAAACAAAAATGCAACAACAAACACTGCAAGAATAAATATAAACAAACTCTCCTTAAGTGGTAAAAGTTGTGTTTGGTGATTCTTCGAATTTTATCCATACTATACGGTTTTTTAACGCTCTCTGTATGCACAGAAGACCCTAAGAGTAACAATTTATGTAAAAAGTCAGCCAACACTGAAGGTTTCGTCAGTACAGGTTTTTATTGTCACATCTAAGTTGGTAGTCAGATTATCAAATTAGACTACATGAGGTACATGACCATCGCTGCGTCACTGGCAAAAGAAGTTGCAGATGAACTAGCAAGATCAGGCAATGTTTTCTAAGTAAATACAGAGGAAAGTTCGATGAGGCTACGAATAGGGTCTTTCTTTAGAATTGTTAAAGTAAAGTTCTAGTCATTCACTGATCATGCAAGGAGATATAGACTGGACTGTTGAGTTGCTAGACCCTCAAGCATCTCAATTATATACATACGAAACTTTTTTAGTCATGAGTAGACGTGAGATAAGAGCTATTATAGAAGTAATTACTAAAAATGACCAGAATCTTCTGCTCCTTAATTGAGAGAGAATTCTCAACGTGGTTTGTAAATGTTTTTAAGATCATGAAAGCTCTGCGACATGAGTTTCCGTACGGTTAAGTGGGATGCCTTTGTCCATGCTTTCTGAATCAATAGCTGACTGCACTATAAGGTGAGAAGCATTCTGTCTGACAAGAGGATTTTTAATTAGGGAAATCGGTTGCTCATTGTAAGCCGAATACGACTTAAGGGGGAGACTTTCGCTGACAGTACTATCACTGTCTTTATCTTTATCTGAGGACATAGAGTCAGACGCCATTCGCGCATCGTCTGTCGAAATGAAAAGCGCTAAAGCAGTCGTCTCACTAAAGGTCACTGCTCTACAGTAGCGACACTCATACCTCTTATGGTAAAATTCATAACGATTTTGTTGTTATTATGAACGATTCTAGCCTGAATGCGCACAATGAGAAGATACGAGTCATTATGCCCAGTTTCAATTGCCAGGTTGACATCAATGCGATCATTTCCTGATTATCATCAGATTTCTGGCAAAATCTTTGATAATAAATGACAACTTTCTCAAAAAAATCTGTCGTTAGGAGTATGCTTTAAACAGTATGCCCAGGCAGTCATGGATAAAATTAACACACACAAGTTGGGTGTTGTGAGAGGCTAGGTCGTAATCTTGACTGAAGTAGTAAGTAAGTTAAGTAGGTAACCTACTCGCTGAGGCGCCCAGATATCATTGAGGCTACGTTATCATAGGTTGAATGCAAACTATTTGAAAGCCACGGATGGCATAACACTTCAGATTACATATATAATCGGTAATTAAAATACCTCAGTCAGGATTACAACCCAGTTTCTCGTACCATATACATGTATGTTGTGTGTGTTAATTTTTTACATGAGCAGCGGGACCTACAGTTTAAAGTCGATTTCAGACGACAGATTTTTGGAGAAACTTTTCATGGCAATTTTTTATTTACTTTCCGAATTTTTGCCCAGAAATCTGCTGTGAGGAAGTAGCTGAAGAAATATTTTTTCATGTTTTCGTTTAGTTGGAGATGTCTGACCTGGGGTTTGAACTGAGGCCTACCAACTAGACCACGACAACTAGGCGGAACCTAACATGTACCACCAAATATTTTTTTACTTTGGTATACGATGTTAAAACTTGAGATTGAGGTGGAGACTTTACAGTTGTCTACCAAGATTTTTTAAATAATTTTAAATATGAAAAGGGAAATCCTAAGATATTCAAAGTGGAACAGGTAGTCTTGTAGTTGAGTTTCATAAAGTGTTTTCAAAACAAAAACAAAAAAAAAAAACAGCACAGCATCATCCTCCATCTAGACGTTGTTCCTTTAGTGCAATGTAGTTGAAGTGTTTTCGCAAGTATTTCTAAGAGGTTTTAGAGAAAATTATTAAAAACAAAAAGAAGAAGAACAAGAAGAAGAAGAATCATAAAACAGGTACAAAAACAAAATTTTAAGAATCTTGATTTGCGTGTAAATGTGTGTGTAACGAAAAAACTCTTTCCTACTTCGGTATTGCAAGCAATTTTTTTTCTTGCTTCTTGCATACATGTTTTTAAGTTTCTAGAATAGAAACGAGTATCATTTTATTACAGAAAACATATATAAAAATTCATTTTTATATAAATTTATATGCCCTTGAGGTTTTAAGCTGGTTTTTCTTTGTAATTTTTCTTTTCTTTTTTTCTCGTTTTGGATTTGAATTGTTGTATTCCCCCTCTGCCATGATTTTTCGGTTGTAATATTGTATTTCATTGCTATTTTTGAAAGTTTTTTTCGTATTATTATTGTACATTACATTGCCCTGTTCACTTACTCATAATGGGTCCGCCATCTAACGTTTTTTTTTCAACTAGTGCTTATTTCGTGAATGGTAACACTTAGCTCATGTCTGATTTGACAGATAATTAGTTTTATCCTTCCGCTGAACGACGAATATGGTTGTGTATGATCTTGAACAACGCTGGGAAATATTGCGACATTACTTTGCAAATCATGGTAATGTTGCAGAATGTGTGCGAAAATTGCGTACGGATTTTGGAAGAAGAGAAGCACCGTCAGCTCCGTATGTTCGTTATCTTGTCAAAAAAGTGAAAGAAACTGGCATCCTCATCGATAAACCAAAGCGTGAAAAACCAAAAACATTGCGTACACCCGAGAATATTGCTGTTGTGGCAGAAAGTGTGCGTGTAGCGCCACCAACATCAATTCACTGTCGTTCTCAACAATTGAACATTTCGGAGACATCATTGAGACGAATTTTGCATAAAGACCTTGGTATGACGCCATACAAAGTCCAATTGGTTCAGGAGTTGAGGCCAATTGACCATCCAATGCGCTTCCGCTTCGCTAAGTGGGCCTGCGATCAACTTACAGAAGATGCCGATTTTGGCAAAAAAAAAAATTATCTTTTCAGATGAAGCTCATTTTGATCTTGGCGGGTATGTAAACAAGCAAAATTGTTGCATTTGGGACACAGAAAACCCGCACGCATACATTGAAGAGCCGACGCACCCAAAACGAGTCACTGTTTGGTGCGGATTTTGGTCCAGTGTCATAATTGGGTCATTTTTCTTCGAAAATGAGCATGGGGTGGCCGTTACAGTCAATCGCGATCGTTATTGGGCCATGTTGAACGAATTGTTGTTCACATAAATTGAAGAGGGGGATATTGGCAACATTTGGTTTCAACAGGACGGCGCTACATGCCACACAGCCGAAGCTACACTCGATGTTTTGCGCCCTTTTTTTGAAGATCGCATTATCAGCCGCAGAGCTGATGTCGTTTGGCCACCTTGGAGCTGCGATTTGACACCCACCGTTGGACTATTATTTGTGGGGTGCCGTCAAAGATAAGTGTTACGCCGACAATCCAGAGACAATTGACGCTTTAAAGGACAATATTCGTGAAGTCATTGGTGAAATACAGCTGCAGACAATCGATAATGTGCTGAACAATTGGACCGATCGTGTAGGCTACTGCATGGCCAGCCGAGACAGCCATTTGAATGAAATTATTTTCCATTATTAACCGGAAGGATTGTACTTTCAAATAAAAAAAGAAATTTGAGAAAATATTCTGTAGTTTTTAAAGCATTTTAAAAAAAAAAGTTATTTGGCGGACCCTTTACATTCAGGAAAAATGCTTTTTGGAAAAAAAGGTAAAGAAAAACGAAAATATTTTTTAACGTACGTACGTATATCCGTTAGAATATATTTTTATGACATGATGTATCAGATTCATATGTTGGTTGTGTTTGTTATTTTTTCATTTCTTTGCAAAAAAAGACATGTATTTCGTTATGAAAACATGATTTTTCATATTTTTTTATTTTATTTCTGATTTCATACATCCATTCATTGTAACAAATCCGTTGTTGTATAATGCATTACATTTAATATTTTTCATAATAATTTTTGGTTTATTTTTCTTCACTTTATTTTCATCTTCTTCGTCTTGGTCGTCTTCGTCTTATTCTTTTGGCCAAAAGCAGAAAAGTTATTATGATTATTATTTACGCTTAAAATGTTATTTTTCTTTCGTGTATTGTTGTTATTATAACTTTACCTGTTTCATAATAAGGTTTTTTTTTGATTTATTATATGGTAAATAATAATGCAGCAGCAGCTGTTACTAGCGGCAGCACTAGCAACCGTATATCTTTAAGGCTATAAAACTTGTTAAACTGTTTAAAAATAAACAGAAATCCTTACAGCCAGAAGTAGAAATCAATTTCCCTGCTTAAAACTTAACTCGGCACTTCATTTGAACGCAAATAATACTTTTTCAAGTAATTTTGCTGCATCAAGTTTAATTTTCTGTTTCCAAGTAAAATACTTGTCGCGCCCTGTAGCTACTCTTCATGCAGTATTGTTTTTTGGCGGTACTGTGATCGTGCGATCTGTTCTACTACTGTTAACCTATTGTGTTACTCATCAATAGGATGTCTCTCCCAATCCTATTACACTCAAATACTTCAATGTGCTGGACGCTGCCAACAAGAACAATTCCCTGCATACTACTTGATACACATCCAAATGTTTCCGTCTGAAGCGCATTAACGACACAAATATGTGTTCCGATGATTCATTCTCCTCATAACATATAATATTGTTACGCTTTTACCTTTTTAAAAACGTTTAAATATGAGTTCGTTAATTGCAAACCAAGTAAAAACAAATCTGTGTTTAGTTTTTCTTAAACTCTCTTTATTGTTCACACTTCGTTTGTGCCACTGTTCACACTTAACCATATACGTTCACACAAGTATTCGCTAGATCTTTACAACCACGACTTATTTTGTTCACACGCAACTACACACAAGGCTGATTGAATTCTTACTGGCTGCAGCCTGCTTTGTCCAGCCCTTTTATAGTCCGACACAACCAGTCTGACGAACATTTTTAAAGTAGAGGGTGCGTGAGCTCGCCTTCTCGAGAGCTCTATTGCTAATACATTGTTGTTTGTGTACTTTGCTTATGTTTTCTATCCCTTTTTGTCACATACATGCTGTTGTTGGTACCAGGTGCAACCAAGTTCGTTGTACATATGTGTGTGTGCAGCTTTAGATAATCAACACGTTCATTGTATTCTTAGTGTTAGTGAGTATTTGTATCGTGTGGCTTTTGTTTATCGTTTTTGTTGTTAAACGATATTAGGTCGTTTCGATTTGCGTAACAATATTTTCCTTTTGATAACTGGCCTGGGGTTTGAACCGTGGCCTTACGTCTAATAAGCCAACACATTACCTACTAGACTACGCTCAAATTTTTCTTAAATAAAGAATATATTTAGAAGAAAACTACGAATAAAAGAATGTTTCTTTACCACCCCCAATCTATACTAATTTTCCATTTAATTTTTATTGGTTTCTTAAACAAATAAACATAGTAATTAAGCCATAAAAATGAAGTAAATGAAGCTAAAGGTCAATAACTTTGAATGACCTAAGGGCTAAATAATAAAAAACGTAATAAATTCTTATCTAAAATGACTTCAATTACTAATTCTTCGTCTTAATGATGGCCACTCAAGTTTCATTTTCTCCTCAAACTTTTTACACAAAAGCACACTTTAAGCAGTTAAGTATCAGAAAACAATTTTAAAACTTTTCAAAACTCATTCTTACACTCAATTCGTTGTTATGGCAACAAGATTAGAAATTATTTTCCTTTATTTTTTTTCTTAGTGTTCAAATTGTATTACTTTTGAAACGCTTAAAAGCTAAACTTGTTAATACTTGTAGAGCTTGTCGAACTGCTGCTGCTGCTGCTGCTGCTGCCTTCATGACAACAAATCAATGTATCCACAAGGAAATCCATTACCGTCCCAAAGGATGCTTTTGCCACAAAACAAGGAAATGTACTTGTGAATATGTTATACAAGTATACGTAAATAAATAAATAATGTAGGATAACAAAAACAAAAAATAAATTCAATAAAACAAGAATATTTTCATGTTTATTTTCAAAACGAATCAAAACTATAAAAAAGAATTTTATTTATGGCAACAGGAAACAGGAAATATTGTATTGAAAATCACAATACTTTAGTGAAAACCATACATATGTAGTCTTATAACACATTTTTATATACGGATTTAATAAGCACAGCTCGTATTACTTCTATTCCTCCCTCTGGTCAATAACTTATTTCTAGTTAAATAGCCTGAAATGCTTAGAAAATCTTTGCCGGACATTCTATATTTCTTATACGTTCACGTACACGTCCACGTATACGTATTATTTTTTCTTTTTTTTTTTTTGTTTACACAGAAAATAAAATAAAAATAACAACGCAAACACTGTCTTACATACCTACATACGTTTACATTTGTATTGCATAATGAAATCGCAACAAATAAAACATACACACACACACACCCATAAATCACTTGGTATTGTTATTTTATTGTTCTCACTCATATACACCAATACTCACAGCCAAACAATCCGTTTGTGTATCATATTTGTGAATGATATAACATTACCAATACACTTAAACACATTATTTATGTTCTCTTCTCTTATGTTGGCGTCTCTCTTTTTATATTATTCGTATTTATACATACAGACACACACACCAATACAATTATACGTGTTACATGTATGAGGGCCCTCATCTTTAAAAGATTGTTGAACTTGTTTACTATCATAACACACATAATGTTACAACAGTTTTAACGTTATTAATACACTCATGGAAATCAGTTGAGTAAACAACATTCTGTAGGAATTTAAATACAATTCTAGGTCATCAGAAATTGTATAAAAAATATTTTAAATGGTTTAAGATTGTACAAAAATAAATAATAAAATTAAACAAATAATTGCAAAATCACAAAGGAAATGAAAATATTTTCAAAAAATATTTCCTTCAAGTATGAAATTTTTGTAACATTCGGCAGGTAATTTGACCACAGCTGGATTGGAATAACATAACTGGTTATTACAACCGTTTAATCAGGATTACGACCTAGCTCCTCACACCACTGATGTGTTGTGTGTTAATTTTATACATGAATGGCTGGACCTACAATTTAAAGTCGATTCCGAACAACAGAATTTTGAGAAACTTTTCATGGCAATTTAATCCATTTTCAGAATTTTTGCCAGAAATCTGCTGAGAGGAAATCGGCGTAGAAATATTTGTTCATATTTGCGTTGGAACCGAGGCCTTACGTCTAATAAGCCAACACTCTATCCACTAGACTGAGGCGACTTGGAGTGGAATTGCACAGTTAATACTTTTATTAAAGAGGTGTAAAGGAAATAAGAAGCTCAGATAGTATGGGTCTTCCAATCACCAAAATAATTCCGGTGTCCAATCTTCCCAGAACCCTCAATTAAGTATTATATGCGGAGGCTGCCTAGAGCACTATGCTATAAACGTTTTTACAGTTCTGTTGTCACTGCATATTCATAGTTTTCATCCAACGACTATGACAGCTACGCAGGCGGAAGTATTGCTCCAGTTGTTGCATTGCTGTATATGCCATCACGACTATGCTGAGTCTGCGCAAAACTCCTCTGACAAGTAGTTGGCCAGAATTCCAGTTGTCACTCGATGGGTACATCTTGGTAATCAGATTATCAGCCATTGGCCTGCAGCCAAAAACCTTCTATAATACACAACATTCTTCTGTGAATTTGTTGCAGTCGTAGGTTATGTCTTAAGAGTTCAACTCGGCAGTTTGGTTACAAGTTTATAATACATACATACATACATGGTCATTACAACCCTTCAGTCAGGATGACGACCTAGATTCTCACACCACTTATGTTGTGTGCATTAATTTTATACATGATTGGCTGGACTTACAGTTTAAAGTCATCTCCGAAAAACAGGTTTTTTGAGAAACTTTTAATGTCAATTTTTATTTACTCTCAGAGTTTTTGCCAGAAATCTGCTGACAGAAAGACGCCGAAGAAATATTTTTCAAATTTCGTTTTGATGTCTGACCTGGTGTTTGAACCGGGGCTACATTCTGCCTATTATAAGTACGGCTATGACCCCTGGCGCGCATATCTTTATATTTTCCTAAAATTATTGAAATTGTCTCTGTGAATAGTATGCGCCGAAGATGCCACCGTCGTATAGTAGGTAGTGTGTTGGCTTGTTATGGTGCAAACATCAGGTCAGCCATCGCGAACGAAACATATCATGAAAAATTATTACTTCGGCGACTTCCTCTCAGCATATTTCTGGCAAAAACTCTGAGAAAATTGCCATGAAAAAGTTTCTCAAAAATCTGTCGTTAAACTGTAGGTACAGACACTCATGTATAAAATTAACACACAACATGAGTGATGTTATGTAAATCGATGCAACTATTGTTGAATACATGCGATATCGAACAGAATCTCTATTAGATAATGACCCATTGCACTGTGCTCTGTTGTAATCCATATTTTGATACACGGTATTATAAGATCATTTGTCTATCTACCGCTGTGATGCATTTTCAACCTCGTTGCCAATATCTTGTGATTGTAATCACTACTCTGGCTTCTGTTTCTATGTCGGAGCTACATTCCGCCTATTATAGGGCCGGCAAAGACCTCTAATAGGTCTAATATTTATCGGTGTCTACCCTAATATTACTGAAATTTCCTCTTTGAATACTGTTCTGTATGCGCAGGAGACTCCTCAACGCAGTTCGATAGTGCACATGTATTGAACCCGTGGTACAAATACCATCTCAAACGTCTAGAACGAAACGAAATATGAAAAACATATTTCTTCCTCTCAGCAAATTTTTAAGAACAATTCTGAGAATGAATAAAATTGCCATGAAAAGTTTCTCAAAAATTCTGTCGTTCGTTCTGTCGACATTAAACTGTTGATCCCCCTACTCATGGATAAAATTAACACACACAACATGTAGGGTATGAGCAGCTGGGTTGTAATACTGATTAAAGGTTTGGAATGACCATTTAAAAAGAAGTATTGTCAGCGGCCAAGAGGCATACTTAAACGGCACGCTTAATAAATAAAAAGCGGCATTCGGATGATTAAATGTTGCATGGAAAGCTTAAAAAACGAACCAAGCTGCGAATGTTCAACGCTTGTGTAGAGTCTAATTTGTTATGTACTCTGACAGCTCAGAGTTATAGGCAATGTCTGAAACGATAGCCTTCAGCAGCATGGGTCCCTATAGGGTCACCGTAGTCTAGTGTGTTCGGCTTAAAATACAAGAGTTTCGAACTCAATCCTCAGTTCTGTTATCATGAAATATACAAAATTTATTTTGACGCTCCTTAGCAGTCTTCTGGCAATAAATCTAAGAGTAATTCAGTGTCATGAAAAAAGTTATTTGAATCTGTTATTTGCAGAAGACGTTGACCTATAGATACCGCTTCTAATGTGTAAAACTAACACACACCATATGTGGGGAAATCCCAATAAAAGTATCATGTAATATACGTGTATGTAACCCTGATATACGTGTATGTAACCCTGAAGTCGCCGTAGTCTAGTAGGTAGTGAGTTGGCTTATTAGACGTAAAGCCAGGGTTCGAGCCCAGGCCAGACATTAAAATAAAATACAAAAGTATTTCTTCGGCGACTTCCTCTCAGCAGCCTTCTGACAAAATTGCCATGAAAAGTTTCTCAAAAATCTGTCGTTCGGAGTCGAGTATCGTTCGGAGTAGGTCCCACCACTCATGTATAAAATTAACACACACAACATAAGTGGTGTGAGAAACTAGGACGTAATCCTGACTGAAGGATTGTATGTGTGTGACCCTGATAGTACCACAAATATGGCGCTTCTATACAACCTTCAATATTTAAAAATCCGTGATCGACCAAAGAACACCTGGAGAAGCATGATACGATAATGTGGCTCAACGTGGAAGGGCTCAATAATTAATGCGGAAAACCGTGTGAAAACTCACAATGAAGCAGAATGAATTAAATAAAGGCAATCAATAGAAAGAAAGATAGTATCACAAGCATACCGCTAAAGTAAAATACTCTGGGCTCAACATCAAACAATACCTGGAGACCAACGATACTCTTAGACGTAGGCCGGTATGACATTGGGCGTGAGCGTAAAGGCGTAAAGACTTAGTTAATGCAAGTGGATCAATCTTGTGTCAATGCTTGTCTTTCAGACGAATTTATTGAGTTTCGTACGATGTTATAGTCACCTTCTGCAACTTCAAAAGTTTCCTTCAATTATAATCCAATGCGATCGATTAAGTTCCATTTTTTGTTTCTGAATATTGGAATAAATTTGTTTTTCTTTCGAGTGTACGATTTTAAGTGTTTGTATACGATTATGGATTGTACTTTAGTTTTATATAAGATTGCACAATGTCTACATGTGAGTATAAATTTTTATAAGTTCGCTGTGTATGTGTGTGCGCCACGTTGGATACTTAAAATATCGTAGAAAATATAAATTGTACAAATATTTTTATAATAAACACAAACACACACACACACTCACACCGCACATTCGCACAGCGACAGAGACAGGCGAACACATACGATCACACACTCACACATGTATTGTAAATACTTGTACGTATTTACATTGCATATCCCCTATAAATAAATACGTGTTTGAATGAAAGTGTGATTGTACTCTACTGTAAACATTATAGAATATTTTCCTGTAACTGATATAACACACACATACACATGTATAAACATACGTGAGTCCTGTGTGCGTGTTACAGTGTTGCCGTGTTTGCCTGTATGATATCACATGTCGACATTTGCGTGTATAAGAGATTCTCTCTCATCCTCTCATCTTTTTTACATTTTTTTTTTGATATTTTTTTCGTTTTCTTTTCGTTGTTTTTTTTTTTTGTTTGTTTTATTTTTAATACAGTTTTATTCCTTTGTTTACATCACTTCATGAAAAAGGAATATAAAACTCTTTTGTTACGTATTATATGAGATTAATTTCTGATGTCAAACCTACCTCCCCTCTCACTTCCATGCTTTAGCGTTCGCTCTCTCCATCTCACTTTTATAAACCATTTTTATTATTTCTTCTGATTTCTGCAGCACACACCAATAATTTACTTTTTATGGATTTTACACACCTTGTCTGCAATAACAATAACCACTGGTACTGTTAAATTATACGAGGGTGGAGCCGAAAATCAACAACTGAATGAATAGATTACAGTTGTAGTTGTGTGAACAGAACTGAATTGTTTTGATAAATATTGGGGGTCTTAGAAAACACATGCTTTGATTTACAATTCTTAGAGAATTTTTAAGATGACCGACAGTTCGTACTTTAATAGAAAAGCAAAGCTATTGCATGTCGCTATGAAAGTGTATTGAAAGAAAGAGTGCATGGAGATGTAAAGAAAATTGTTTTCCACTTTTTTTGTTTACATTTATAGAGATCTCGAGAAGGCGAAGCCATGAACATTCGATTTCAAGAACATTCATCAGACTGTTTACTTTGTCATATAAAAGGCAAGGCAAAGCAGACGAGTGAGTTAGTGAAGTTAAGTCAGTCTTGTGTGAAGACGCGGTGTGTTTGAAGAGAGTAATCTCCGTTACAAAGATCTGTCGAACAATTCTCAAGTAATTGTTATTGTTTATGCAAAGGGTGTAAAAAAAGGAATAACAAAGAAAAGCAATTGTTGTTGTTTACATCAAGGTGTGCACAGTGGCATACAGAAGACTTTTAATTAAAACTGAACAAGAATTTATTTTTATTTTATTGGCAATCTATGAGCTCATATTTTAAACGTTTTTTAAAAGGTAAAAACATAACGTAAGTATGTTATGTACAGCTGCGTTCAAAATAATAGGAGTGCTACCATGTAATATTTTTTAAAGTTAAAATTTTTTATTGTACCAATTTGCAAAACATGATATAGTTTAATGGTAGTTACAACGGTATTTACGATGAAATTGTTTCATTTCTGTGTTTGCCCTTGAATTCAGTTGATCAAAAAAATAGGAGTGTGAGCGTTCTTTTAAAAATAAAAATATAACAGCACATAATTTAAAGGAAATAAGTGAAAAATAAGTACGGAAAAATGTAGTTACAACTTTTTCTACAGTGATTCACATAAATTTTTGTAATAGTGGGACGAGGAAAGCACTGTACTGAAGAAAAGAGAAAACTAATTAAAAATCTTCGAAAAAAAGGCAAAACTTCTAAAGAAATTGAGGAAACCTTAAGTTGCTCCAATCAAATGATCGCAAATGCATTAAAATATAAAAAACCTCGAAACGCATGGGCGCAAGCGCAAAACACGATGACCCCAGAATTGTGCGATACAGCAAAATGAATCCTTCGGCGTATGCAAAAAAAAATTGCAAAGGATCTGAATCTTCCCGTAAGTGGCCCTGCTATTCGCAGGCGTCTGATGGACAACAATTTATTCGCAAGAAGTCCACGCAAGGTGCCATTGCTGACACAAAAACAGGTAGAAGCAAGCTTAAAGTTTGCCGAAAGAAAAATGGAGAAACATACTGTGGACCGACGAAGGCAAAATTGTTTTATTTGGTGGCACCAAATATAAAGCTCAGTATACACAAAAGACAGTTAAACATGGTGGTGCAAAACTAATGATATGGGGAAGGTTATCATATAATGGTGTAGGCCCAATACATCCAATTAGAGACATAATGGATAGGAACGTCTATGTCAGCATTTTGAGAGAAGTGATGTTACCATACTCCACGCCTCTAAAATGAATATTCCAACAGGATAATGACCCGAAGCACACCAGTAAATGGGCAAATGAGTGGTTTCGGGTTAATGGAGTAAAGATTATGGCGTGGCCAGTTCAATCACCTGACCTTAATCCCATACAACATTTATGGGGAGATGCTAAAAAGTATGTAGCAGGGAAAAAAATTTTCAAATGCAGAAGAACTATGGATCACAGTGCGCGATGTGTGGCATCAAATTCCTTTAAAGAGATGCCAAGATCTTATTGACTCAATGACTCGTAGATGTGCTGAATGCAGTAAACACAAAGGCTATTCAACCAAATACTATAATAACTTTACTATTTTAAGATAATATCAAACTTTTGTGCCTTTTGTTTAAAAATTATTTGGTTGTTTGCTAACACTCCTATTATTTTGAACAATTAATTTTGAGAGTAACCTTTATTTACATAAAATATTTTTGTTTTCGTAGTTTTATTTAAATAATTAAGTGTTACAAAATTAGAAAATGAATTAGAAATAAATTTTAAGTCAAAAAAATTTGATATTTTCTTTTGTATTTTTCTTAATTTTAAACTTTGCTTTTAAATGAAGGGCGCTCCAATATTTTGAACACAAATGTATGTAATCTTAAAACTACCCTCGTATCTGTGCATCAATGTAGGACAATAAAAATAGTGAAACACACGTGAAAATTCTTAAGCATCAGCATGGCATGCACGGCTATGTGTTCGTATAAATTTGTCGTAGATGGCCACACATGCATGCATAATAAATGTTTTTCAGAGGGAAGAGAGGAGGAAAAGAAATTAAATTCGAATATAAAGAAATAAACAAAAAAATTAAACAAAAAACAAAATAAAGCATAATGGAACGTTTGCTATGAAACAATTAAATAACCATACATTCACATATATGAGTCATTCTACGTAAGAAAGACAAAAGGAAGCTTTCAAGGTTAAGTTTTAATTTTTGCAGTGCATTTTCTTAAAATTGAAAGGGAAATTATTTAATAAGAGAAAATACAATTTAAAGCACAGGAATCGTCAAAATAAGGGCATAAATCTGGGAGATTTGATTGTGAGGCCAACCGTGGCAGCCATGTAAATGAAATAAATATCCATTTCCAACCGGAGCAGTTGTAAATTTATTAAAATTTTAAACTATTTTTGTTTTATTAGATTTTTAAATTTAAACTTTTTGATCGCCAACCCATTATATTTTTGCTCACATTATCCTCATATCTAATACATATCGAGACGTATGAGTTATATTTAATTCAATTAATTTCATACCTAACAAAATCGAAATTTTTTTATTGCATACTTTTCAGGGTAACTATTCCACTACATGTAATATGATGCGTATGAGTAATATATTTCAAATACAATTAAAAAGAAAGTATACCCAATAAATTTGGTATTAAGCAACATGATTTTTCGATTCTATGCAATTCTAGGCTATATTCTAGATTCCAGAAATATTACAGGGTGAACAAAGAAGGATTCAAATACCTGCTGAATGTGTTGATGGAAAATTTGATTAGTAGCGATTGCAAAGTAAATGCAAAGTGGCTTAAAGTGGCTTTTTAATGTACTAAAGTAAAGAATATGATTTTTAATTTTTAAAAATCGTCCAAATAAGGGCATAAATGGTCAAATCGTCCATATGATATTTTTGGTGCTCAAAATCGTCAAAATGACGATAAATCGTCAAATCTGGCAGCTATGACTGTAGGCTGTAGCATGAAATTATGAAATGCTACTCCCACTACAAGTTTCCGTGGAAGATATGTCATCATTTAAAAGAATTATCCTTTAACTACGAATGTTACTTTCTATTTTAAACCTACCACCACCTTTAAATAAAACTTTATTAACATGACTATCCCAAGAGCAATATTTTTCTCTATTACTTCTACTTCTATACTTCCTCGCCATTCTCTATATCCTCTCTGTTTTGCTTTTGCTTTAATGTGATTAATGATGGCTTTTGTCAATGGTCTTAACATTCACCTCTTGACTGTCTTCTGACTGCCATTGTAAATTGACTTTAGAATTCTCTTTCTATCTGCCAGCCCACCTATCTGTCTGTCTTTCTATCTCTGTTTGTTGTTGTTGGTGTTGACTTAATGACAAATCATTTGGGACCACATGTTATCGTTGTTATGGTCCTTCTCATCAAAATGTTCGTAAAGCCTTAATCGCATTAGTAACACTTCCTCCATTAGTAACATATTAATACACACTGGCTTCCATTACTGTGTGTATTTCTTGTACAATTGCTAGTCCATTTCATTTGTCTTCGTCTTCTTCTTATTCGTCTGTTACAGTTGAAATAATATCAGTTTTCCTTTGCCTATAATTGAATTATTTTTTACTTCTCTTCGATTGATTTATTTGTCAGTCATGCCATATCGTGTCAATTGAATTCCAATCGAAGGCATAGGCATTTGGTTCATCATATAAAAGAAGAAGAGAAAAGAAAAAACAACGTTTCCTATAATGGTAGGTGGAAATGACTGTCATTAGCATTTTTGTTGTAAGGCTTTTAAAACTTCTTCAAAATGTATCAAATTTTTCATCAACTGTCGTAAGATTTTTATTTCATCTGTGAGCAGCAAATTTCTAATTTAATAGGACGTCATCTCATGCCATTTTGCCTCAAACGGAATTAGGTGGAACTGAGTAAGCATATGAGGAGAAGATGTGAGGATTTCGTTAAAAAACAATTCAAAATACTTTCGAATATTTTCAGTTTGCAATCAAACGGACCCTACATACAGATAACATAAGTAGTTGCTCATTACAATCCTTCAGTCAGGATTACGGCCTAGCTCCTCACACCACTTATGTTATATACACTATATTTATTCATAAGTGGCGGGACCTACAGTTTAAACTCGTCTCCGAAAGAAAGATTTTTTGAGAAACTTTTCATGGCAGTTTTTTATTTATTCCCAGAGTTTTAGCCAGAAATCTGCTGAAAGGAAGTTGCCGGAGAAATATATTTTCATAATTCGAGTTGATCGAGATTTCCGATTTGGGGCCTCACATCTACATGCCTACTGAATTATGGCGACTTTGGTCAACGTTAATAAATATGTCGAAAGCAAAACTCACTTCAGTACACATAGCAGCTCGTTGTAATAATGGATGATTTTTTAAGACCTATAATAAAATTTTTCAAAAAAAAAAAAAACACATAAAATTCAGAAAAATGCATGAAATCTTTATTTGAATCGATAGTACGGTCCATATAATTTAATGTTTGAAGATTATTTTATGCAAGTCCATCCGCTTAGTCCAATTTTCTTTCCAAAATTTCGGCCGGTATCTCACGAATAAATGCTTCAATGTTGTCTTCCAATGCATCAATTGAAGCGGGCTTGTCTGTATAGACATGAGCTTTAACATAGCCCCACAGAAAATAGTCTAAAGGCGTTAAATCGCACGATCTAGGCGGCCAATTGACCGGTCCCGAACGTGAAATAAAATGTTCACCGAACTCGCCTCTCAATAAGTCCACTGTTACGCGTGCTGTGTGGCATGTGGCACCGTCTTGTTGAAACCACATGTCATGCAAGTCAAGCTTTTGTATTTTGGGCAAAAAAAATTTGGATATCATCTCACGGTAGCGCTCAGCATTCACAGTTACGTTACGATTCGCAGTATCTTTGATTGATCTTCACTCCAAAATCGACAGTTCTGCTTATTTACGTATCCATTGAGCCAAAAATGAGCTTCGTCGCTGAATAAAATTTTTCGATAAAGAAGTAGATCTTCGGCCAACTTTCCAAAAGCTCATTCACCAAAAATTCTGCATTGCGGTAGATCGTTCAACTTGAATTCTTGCAACAGCTGTATTTTGAAAGGCTTCACACCTAAATCATTCCGCAAAATTTTCCACATTGTTGTGTAACAGAGGCCCAATTGCTGCGAACGGCGATGAATCGATAATTGATGGTCATCATTAACACTGGCCGATACAGCTGCGATGTTTTCTTCAGTTTGCACTCTACGTAAGCGTGTTGGTGATTTAATGTCCAAACAATGTAAATTTGGTGCGAAATTTAGTCACAATAGCCCGAATAGCCGCTTCAGTGGGTCGATTAAACTGACCATAAAATGGAAGAAGCGCGCGATAAACTTTCTTAACAGAGAACGCATTTTGATAATAAAATTCGATGATGATTCAAGCGTTGTTCGGTTTGTAAGACGATTCATGGTTAAATTATAGACCAAACTGAAGATGTTTGACCGTGGAACAAAACACGAAACGTGCGTGAGCTGTTTAAACCAGTGTTGCCAAAAAAGATAATAGCTAAAATACCACCCATTATTATGTGAAGCAATGTCCCAAAAATACCTTGGATTCACGCTGAAAACCAATCTGAAAGTTTAATAAATCTAAGGATTCATTTCATTTTAAATAACCATAGGTCTTAGTAAGTAGTTTGTGCGCTTGTTAGACGAGAACCAACGGTTCAAACCCCGGCTCAGACATCTCGAACAAAATTAAAAATATTACTGTCAGCAGTCTTCTGACAAAAACCCTGAAGAGTAAATAACATTTCCATAAATTGTCATTCGGAGTAGACTTTAAATTGTACAACCCGGTACTCATGGATAAAATTAACACACACGACTATGGTGGTACGAGAAAAGAGGTTGGAATCCTAGTTAAGGGTTGTAATTACTTGTTAAGTAAGTAAGATCTGTTCTGGTCTCGTGGAAAATTTCTAAATCATTCAACCCCAGTTATTTCCACGACATATGTATTTCAGTCGCCATTGTCTAGTAGGTAGTGTGTTAGCTTATTTGACGTAACGTGCCGGTTCAACCCACAGGTGAAACATCTTCGGCAACTGCTTCTCAGCAGATTTCTGGCAAAAACTCTGGGAGTAAATAAAATTGCCATGAAATGTTTCTCAAAAATTTGTCGTTCGGAATCGAAATTAAACTATAGTTCTCGCTACTCATATATAAAATTAACACACACAACATCAGTGCTGGTGATAATCGAGGTTGCAATCCTGACTAAAGGGTTGCAATGACTAATTATTTATGTACATATATATTGTAGAATATGGAAAACTGTGTTGCAACTTATGGGTTTTGCTGTTGGTAACATTTGTCCGAAATATTTATACGAACTGTATCGGAGTACATTCCTCCAGAAGAATTCCATATCTGACGTTATCAATATTTGAATTTTGATTTGTTTTTCAAGCCTTTTTTTGTCTGCTAAATAATCAATTGGGTAACTCCGTGACTAACCTCTAGTAGGAATTAAATCTACTTTGAATGACATGAGGAGCAAAGACACTTGGCAAAGACAATGAACAATATGTATTCTGCACCACTTTCACTGTATCTATTCCAATGGATCATTGCATAATGCAATGACACGTTAGGAAACCTGCCTTAACGGCAAATATTTTTTTAGAGGTTGTAGATGCCTTTGTCTCTCTACAGCTTGCTGTAGGTTTCTCTTATTCGACTCACCATTTCTCTACTTTATAAACGATGGAAGCTATCGTTATTTGATGATGAGTTGATCATTAAATTCATTTACATACATACGTACATAATTGGTCATTACAACCCTTCAGTCAGGATTACGACCTAGTTTCTCACACCACTTATGTTGTGTGTGTTAATTTTATACATGAGTGGCGGGACCTACATTTTAAAGTCGATTCCGAACGACAGATTTTTGAGAAACTTTTCATGGCAATTTTATTTACTCTCAGAGTTTTTGCCAGAGATCTGCTGAGAGGAAGTCGCCGAGGAAATAATTTTTCATATTTCTGATTTGGGGTTTAAAGCGTGGCCTCACATCTAATAAGCCATCACACTACCTACTAGATTATGGCGACTTCAACAGACATACCCTAGCGTTAACTTTAACAAATTTGTCGAAAGCAAAACTCACTTCAGTACAGATAGCAGCTCGTTGTGATACTATGTGAAGCAATGCCCCAAAAATATATTGGAATTACGCTGAAAATCAATCTAAAAATTTAATAAATCTAACAATTCATTTCATTTTAAGTAACCATAGCTCTTGAAGTCTCCGTAGTCTAGTAGGTAGTGTGTTGGCTTATTGGACGCAAAGCCAGGGTTCGAGCCCCAATCCAGACATCAAAGACAAAATACAAAAAGTATTTCTTCGGTGACTTCCTCTTACTAGATTTCTGGCAAAAACTCTGAGAGTAAATAAAAAATTGCCGTGAAAAGTTTCTCAAAAATCTGTTGTTCGGAGTCGGCTTTAAACTGTAGGTCCCACCACTCATGTATAAAATTAACACACACAACATAAGTGGTGTGAGAAACTGGGACGTTGTACAATGGGTCAATTCGACCTCCGGGTACTGTGCTTGTCTTAAATGACAAGTACACGTCCTCTAACATAACCTAACCTAACCATAGGTCTTAGTAGGTAGTTAATCGAGAACTAATGGTTCAAACCCCGACTCAGACATCTCAAAAAAATTTAAAATATTCCTCTCAGCAGTCTTCTGCCAAAAACTCTGAGTAAATAAAATTGCCGTGAAAATTTTTCAAAAATTTGTCATTCTGCAATGACTTTAAATTGTACGACCCGCCACTAATGGATAAAATTAACACACACAACATGGGTGGTGTGAGTAAATAGGTTGTAATCCAACCACTAGAAGGGATAAAATGTACTTTAAATGACATGAGGAGCAGTCAGCGTCACTGTATCTTTGCAAATGGGTCATTGAGAGCCTTGCCTTAACCCAAATAATTTCTATAGAGGTTGTAGGTGAGTTCGTCTCTCTCCGGCTTGCTGCAGACTTCTCTCATTCCTCCATAATATAAGGGAGCTACTTGATATCGAATTAATCACTAACTGGGGCCATCTTGTTGAACCTAAACCTGCCAAATTAATTGTCATTTATTTAGTCTGCTTTGTCAATTTGCAATTTATGACCGTAGGCTACGTTGCGTATTGCCTATAAGGGCTCTGGAGCAGTTGAAAACTGACCCCTATTTTCATGGAAATATTATCATCAGCATTGAGACTTATTTCTGGATGAATGAGTACGTGAATAAAGAAAATTGTCGAATTTTGAACGATTGCTAATCCACATGAGGTCCAATGCATTCCAAAAAAATTACTGTTTGGGTGTGGATTATGGTCTGGGTGGCGTCTTCGGTCCATATTCTTTAAGAATGGCGTACCAGGCCCTTAGTTTTAACAGATATCACTACAGGTCGATGATTACCAGCCTCTTTTAGCCTGAATTGGATGATATGGGCACCAACATGTGGTTCGGCGCTAAGTGCCACACTACTTATGCCATTTTGAATATTCTGCACGAAAAATTTGAGGATATTTATCTCCGAGGAGGTGATGTGATCAAAGACAACAAAATCCATGCCATCGATCAAATGCTGCCTGATATGTGCACCACTGTTATAGAAAATTTAACATTTCAGATGCTCTCTACCTAGAGAAGCTGTGACGAACATTTGAACGATGTCATATTCCACACACAATGACAACAAGAAGTCTTTCGAAGGAAGGAAAAATACCGATAGTATCTCACACCCACATTATTATATTTAAATTTTTTGACGCTTAAAAAAGACCTTGTGAGGTAGTGATTTTCATGAGCGTTTAATCAAGTGATATCACTCAATGCTGCTATAAGTAAATGCTTCTTTGAGAATTTATTTAACAAGACTAGAATAAGGGGAAGTATCCTATCTTAGCTTGGCACACATATGGCTTTTAAGTATTGTAATTTGTTTCGAATTTTTTTTGAAGATTTTCTCAACTGTTGTTAGTAAAACGTTACTTCCTTTTTAAACTCCTTATTCTCCTCCAATTTAAAACAAGTGATACTTCCCCCTTGAAAAATAAATAGCTATCCATGGTTACGATAGTGTTTCACATTTTTTTTCGCATTTATTTTAATCATAAACCGCATTTTTTAATTCCGCCATACATCACTCGATCTTTAATTTCGCGATTTTAAATCTTTTTCAATGTGTGTTTTTCCTGTCTCTCTCTCTCTCTGTCTCTTTCAACTCATTTCCTTTGTAATTCTACCTGTACATACTTCGTATACAACACATGCCTTCTGATATAAATAATGTCTCTTAAAATCCATTTAAGGTAAGAAATGAAAAAATACTGGGGAAAGAGAAATTAAATGTGCTGCAAGGCTTACGATTTAAAATACTTACGTATACGCAGCAGATACATTACATGTGTATCCTTTAATAATACAGCAGCTTTTATGCTGTATAAATACTCTCACTTACACAAACACATGCAGGCATTCCGAATAATGCTTACGTTAGAGTGTGAATACCAGAAGAGAAAGCACTGGGATGGGAGGGGAAGGCAAAGATAATAAATATGTGATGTTATAAATCTACTGATGCTGCTGCTGTAACTGGCGTGGAGTAAAAAACTTTGTTAAGAGATTGGCCGTAATAAGACTGTCATGTGGCATGTCTCACTGATGCAATTAAATATTCAAGTGCTTTTTAATATCCGTAAAAAATACACATACACATATATCTACACAGATACACATACAGTGAGCGTCAAAAGGAACTGTACATTATGGAAAAAATTCTAACAATCACCCACAACTTAACTTTTACCACTTAAGGAGAGTGCCCGAAAAAATTTGACATTTCGAAATTTTAAAACAAATTTTATTGTTTCAATTTTAAAAACTGGCAACGGAACAATTTTAAAATAAAAATAACTGTAATTAATTATAATTCATAATTATTAATGTATTGGTACGAACAAGCCAAAATCTAGATACCGGTGTTTTGCTTTTGCATCGTTTAATGTTAAAATTACAAAAAAATCTACAAAAACAATGAACTTGTTTACAAATTATCGCACTGCATAATATGACAACAAGGTAGGTAGGTAGGTAGAAGTGGCTGTCCCCTCAATGGAGTCATGAGCGGACACACTTAGCCGCATACAGGGCCCATTCCTCATTTCCCCTATTCCCAGGAACCATTCGGAGCTTCCGATGAAGCTGCCAATATCCATACATGACCGTTCATCCATATCCTCCATGTAGTAGGCACCCAGGTACCTCTTTCTCCTCCGACTAATTGCCGGACATGTGCACAGTACATGAAGAACAGTCTCATCTTCCTCTTCACCACCATAGCTTCTGCAGAAATCACTTGCAAGGTGTCTAAGACCAATACGCCTCGCATGCATTCCTATAATGCAATGCCCCGCAATAACCCCAATACCAGTGTTGAACCTACTTCTTTGGAGTTTAAGCAGTGTCGCCGTGCGCCTCCTAAACAGCCTCGGCCAGATCTTAATATAACAACAAACACCAGCAAAAAAAAATCGTAAACAAAAATATACCAACAAATACAACAGAATAAATGTAAACGAAATATTCAACCAACAATAATAAAACAACGATGTTTACATTTATAGAGGCCTCGAGAAGGCGAAGCCACGATTATTTGCCTTCAAGACTTTCATCAGACTGTTTACGTTGCCATATAAAAGGCAAGGCAATGCAGGCAAGCTAGTAAGTAACAGTTCAGTTAGTCTCGTGTGAAGATGCACTGTGTTTGAAAGGAGTAATCGTGGTTTGAAGATCTCCGTTACAAAGATGCTATTGTTTATGTGAAGAGAATAAACAGAGGAATAACAAAGAAAAGCAATTGTTGTTGTTTACATCAATTTGCGAACAGTGACACACAGAATTGTGCGAATAATAAAGAATTTTAATTAAAACTAAACAGAAATTTATTTCAATTTTATTTTCAATCTACGAGCTCATATTTTAAACGTTTTTAAAAAGGTAAAAACGTAACACTATTATGAGCGATGCCTCTCTACTGCATTTTTATAAGTTCGGCCTTCTGTTCTGTCTGCTGTTTGTGCTGCTACTTGCTTGCACTTTGCAGATTTTAAGCCGTCTTTTGTTATCATATTTGTTGAAAAAAGAGCGAAATTTGGCCAAACATAAAAGAATTACATGATAAAGAGTAAATGAGCTTCGTCGAACAGTAACCACTCAGGGTTAAATTGTACGTCGATTCAACGAAGAGTAACCTTAATGTACAAAAATAAAGAGTAGCCGTCCAGGGTTAATTGGTCAAACCTTCAGTTAGGATTACAACCTAAACACTCTTACCACCCATCGTGCGTGGATTAAATGTATCCACGAGTGACGAGATCTACAGTTTACCGAAGCTATAGATTTTTAGAATTTTCACACACTCATACATAATTGGTCATTACAACCCTTCAGTCATGGTTACGACCTAGCTTCCCACACCACTGATGTGGACCACAGTTTAAGGTCGATTCCGAACGACAGATTTTGAGCAATATTTTTCATGTTTTCATTTTGATGTCTGACATGGGGTTTGAACTGTAGGCTACCCAGTAGCCTACATAGGCTTCATTAATTCTGAGTTTCTCGAACCATTTATGTTGTGTGTGTTAATTTTATACATGATTAGCGGAACCTACAGAATCCATTCTGAATGACAGATTTTTGATCAACTTTTTAATGGAAATTTTATTTACTTTCCGAGTTCTTGCCAGAAGGCCTTACGTATAATAAGCAAACACACTATCTACTAGACTGCAAATCATTACTACAACGTAACGTAAAAACGTAACAGTATATTTTTTAATGTACAGTTTCTTTTGACGCTGACTGTTTAACAAAAAGTGTTATTTTTTAAATACTTCTGGAAAAAAATTTTATTAAATTTTGTTTTGTTTAATTTGTTGTAACATTACTGTGTTGTTTTTGTTTAATAGTTGTAAACAATTGTTTTTTTGCAGTTAAATAAACAAATTATTTCAAAATTTTTATTTTAAGTACACAAATGCCTCTTGTGTTTCCTTATTTAAACCAAAAAAAACTGAAATTAATTTTTTAATTGCTTGTTGCTGTTTAGGGTGTTTGCCATGCGTGCCATCCTTTGAATATTTTTTATTATTTCACTTGTTTTCCTTTTTTTTATTGTCAACAAACAATCATTAAAACCAAATTGAAGAAGAACTTCTGGAAAAAAATACAAATAAAAAAACGAACCTCATAATGAATGTTGAATTGCATTTTAACTGACAGTAATGCGCGTTTTTTTCCCGGATATACACGTATTTGTTTTATTTTCCACATTTTTTTATTTCACTTTAACTGCTCTTCATATAATCGGATTGTTTACCACCTTTTAACAGAAAAAACAAGAAAAAATAAAAAAATAAATCCTTTTTAACATTTCAAAAAATCTTTCACACACACTCTCACTTAAGGTAATGAAAATAAATTCTCATCTCTAAAGGCAAGTGATGTTCAACCCACCAACTTACCAAATGCTGCTCAGACTTCTCTGACATCAGGTTTGTTTGTGTGTGGTTGGCTATGTTTATTACTTCCTTTTACTCGATTACCAGCGTTTGTTTTAGCCCCCCCTCCACGACTTTATCTTTATTTTCGTTAAAAATGACATCCTTTATATAACTTTGTTTGGATTTTTTTCTTCTTCGGTTTTTTGGTTTATTTTGTAGTTTTTTTTCGCCTCATTTTTCTTTTTTTAATTCGGTTGCCGTGTATTTATTGCGTTTTTTTTTTCTGTTATATTTTGTGCATTATAACCACTCTTAAGAGCACTTAAGCAATTTTATTTTAAATTTATTGTCTGCTGAAACGTATGTATACCAAACAGCCAAATGCTTGTGTATAAGCTTAACACAGCTTCTTTTATGTGAGCTTTAGCTTGAGTACAGTGAGCTAAGAAATTGTAAAACTATCGAAAATGTAGTTAAAAACCGCCATTGCCTAGTATGTTTATTGGACATGAGGCCACGATTCAAATCCAATCAATGCAGTCATCACGAATAAAATTAAAAAAAAAATATTTCTTCGACGACTTCCTCTCAGCAGATTTCTGGCAAAAGCATTGAAAGTAAATAAAATTGCGATGAAAAGTTTCTCAAAAATCTGTCGGCTTTAAAAACTGTAGGTACCACCAATCATGTATAAAATTAACACACACAACGTAGGTGCTATGAGAAGCTAGGTCATAATCCTGACTGAAGGGTTGCATTGACCAATTATGTACGTATGTATGTGTGAACAACAATGTTTACATTTATGGAGATTTCGAGAAGTCGAAGTCATGAACATTCGCCTTCAAAACATTCATCAGACTGTTTACCCTGCCATATAAAAGGCAAGGCAAAGCAGGCGTGTTAGTTAGTGAAGTTCAATCAGTCTTGTTTGAAGACGCGGTGTGTTTGAAGAGAGTAATCGTGGTTTGAAGATTTCGTTACAAAGGTCTGTCGAATAATTGTCCAGTAATTTCTATTGTTTATGCAGAGTATAATTAGAGGAGTAACAGACAAAGCAATTGTTGTTGTTTACATCAAGTTGTGAAAGTGGCACACAGAATTGTGCGAATAATAAAGAATTTTAATTAAAATTAAACACAAACGCGTTTTTAATAGGTAGAAACATACCAGTATCATAATTTATTGATTCATTAGAGGACTGTGGCAAAGTAGGTTTTCTTTTATTGTTTAGTCTCTATTACATCGAAATGTATCCGATTGAAACCGCAACTGGACTTCACATTGCCAGGACAAGTTATTTTCCTTGTGTTAACAAAACCAAATGGAGGCAGTCAGTTCTGCAAACGAAAGTGTTCCAATGTGAGTATTCCACATACTTTGAGACGAACGTGTAAGATATAGACTTATCCACCTCCATGTTTTAATGTTTTAACAGGTGACTGAGCGTTGTTATGGTAGAATATTATGGCTCTATATCCAGTCCCATATTCAGAATGATTGTCAGTTAAATTTCAGTTGTAACTAAGCACTTGTTTTCAAGGCTCCTTCTTTGTAATCACATGAAATGTAGTCGACATTTCGTAACAGATGTGGCTATTCACCATCACCAAATATAGGGTATACCATTGGCTCCATTAGAACGTACATAGCTATGGTACTAATATGGATGGTGGATGGATGAACAAGGGCGACTAGAGTACGGCACTCTGCCTTACAACTACGACTCAGCCGCAGTGGCGTAGAAGAAAATGTTGTATGCAGGGGATGTGGTAAATTTATCGAAAGGTTGATACATTTTTCATGTCATTGCAGGGCTTTGGTAAGCTTAAGATCAAAAGGCTTTAGGGGACATATTATACTACACCTAACTCGTCTCACAACAGTAGACGGGAAGCAGCTGAGAGAATTTTGTGCGAAATACAGACTTCCTATAGAAAGTATGAATTGCATTCTGTAACGTTAAGCGCACAATAAGCCAACATTATTACTTTGACAGGAAACCTTGACGCTTGTTTGTCTCCTGCTTTTCAACATATATTCTTTGGTGACAAAAATTGGATCAATTTGTTGAAAATTCTGAAACTAATTCGAGTTTATTTCACTTAAGAAAACCATCGTTGCGAAGGACAAAAGTTTCTTATAAAGTAAAATTGCCAGCAACATTTCTTCCATTATGCGTCTTGGGAAGAAATTGTGGGAAGATAATAGCCTAGAAAGCTTACAAACGAACTCTAAGAGCTTTAGGGTTTTGACATACGTGATTTAACGCTGTCTTGATGAAAGACAATTCCACTCCTTTTGACTTAGACTCAAAAGCTAACAACCGTTTACTACAGAAAATTCTACTAATCCCACCTACATTTCCCATAAAATCTTACTTTAGCATATAAGAAAACCTTTCTGGTCGTCCATTCTGACACTTTAAATTGCCTTTATGCCACCATTTTATCACCAATCTCCATGCGATTTAGCGCGAGATATGTTTCCAAAAAAATGTGGGTTATTAAGGTCTGCATGCGTTAACTTGTGTATGGGAGCCAATGGTGAAATATTGGAATAAATTTTCACTGTCATTTCGCCGCCATGATTTTTTTTTGTCAATCTTAGAAGGAAAATAACTTAATCAATAAAAAATTGTAAGGTTTTTAAACGTCAGCTTTCGTGCCTCCCAACAGTTTTCTGGTAGGATATCTAAGGGTAACTATTCGCCCTGAAAAGCCTTCTCAAATCTGTCGATCAGAGTCGATGTTAAACTGAAGATCTCTTTACTTGTAGTAAAAATTCATACACTCAACCCTTCAGCCAGGATTACGACCTAGCTTCTCATGTGTATTAATTTTTATACATGAGTTTAAAGTCGAATCCGAACGACAGATTTTTGAGAAACTTTTCATTGCAATTTTATTTTCTCTCAGAGTTTTGGCAGAAATTTGCTATGACGCTGTCGCCAAAGAAATATTTTTTTCATATTTTCGTTTTGATATCTGACCTGGGGTTTGAACCATGGCCTTACGTCTAATAAGCCGACACACAAACTACTAGAGTACTCCTTTATTTTATTATTTTCTACTGCAAAAACCGTCAATAATTTCCTTAAGGCCATAAGCATCTGTAGAGCACACGAGTACATAAAACCAGCCGTAAAACAATTGAAGGCAAAAATCATAAAGAAATTTTCTCTTTAGGCTATAAACACAGATTTACCATCAACTGTATGAAATTCCGCGTTTATTTCTTATCTCATCCCCCCCCCTCTCTTTTAACCATGTACAGGTATTTATTTTAACAATCAAACCATCAACCAGGCAACCAGCCAAGTTTAACGTTTCATAGTCACAATCACAATCCGCAATCACATGCAAAACCCAGGCAAATAAATTCTCACTCCCACCACATGCTTGCTGGCGTTTGTTTTAATCGTAATCATAAAATATAACTGTGTACGTACACATACACACACACATCACACATGTGATGGGATCTTAATAAGTATATTTCAATGTCTGCGTGTGTGTACATATTAAAAATTTAACATTTCATTTAAATATTTAAATAAATTATAGTTATACGGTACTCTCACACAGACACACACAGTTACCCCCACTATCAATTACATGCACAATGTACTTACTGCACTCATGTAACTGTAAATGCTGATTTACATTTACATTTCCATTTACGTGTTTGCCAGTATGCGAGTTGAAAGTAAAACAAAATACTTATTAATGAGCAGCATAAAGCATGAAGCTGTGTGTGTGCGAGTGTCAGTGTGTGTGTGTGATATCCATTAGATAGATTAACGTTTAAAGAGCGTAAGTGATGTTATTTTTCTCTTTAAAGATTTTACTTAAACAAATACAAATAAAATCACTTTTTCATTTTTTTTAATAAAAATGCTGCTGCATGTATAGTTTGATCAAAACATGTTAAATTTCTGGAAGATGTTTTTGCAAAACTTTAAAAATCTATTTTGAAATCCAATTTTTTCACATATTTTGTTATCCCCGTTCGTAATTTTGAACGATTTTGTGCTTCAAAAATATCATACCTCACAAAATCCATCTAAGATCCTGTCAAGTGAAAGAGAGTCATATGGTGGTGAAATAAGTACAGACGACCAATCTACAGAGCATAGTAGTGTATTTAAACGACTAAAATCCGTACGATGGGAATTAAAACGTCCCTCATCACTAAATGAGCGATTAATTAATTAATTATTCTACCCATTGAATTCAATACACCATTCACCTGGAAAAGACCTAGATCACACATAGCGGGCAGAATTTCATCATAGAATGGAACTGAAGTACATGGCACCAATGAGCCAGTTTCAGCTGAAGAATTCCAAGATGTATGCAGAAGATTAAAATCACCAAGCACTACTACAATCCCCTCTTGTCCCATTGAATCAATTACTCTAGAAATCAAATCGAAGTGAGCCCTATAGATATGAATGTCAGAACAGGGAGGAATATACGATCAAGTAATGTATATAGACTTTCCACGGTCATAGACCTTAACGCAAATAAACTCAATATCCTCAGAAGAACACAAGTCAATCAATTCAGATGTGTATTTAGAAGAAAATGGAAATAAGAACACCACAACCATTTCTAGACTTCCTATCCCGTCTATAAATATTAAAATTACTAGACATAATCTCAGAATCAAAAATATTACAATTCAGCCAAGTTTCAGTAAAAGCAATTCCATCAAATTCAAAATCAAAGCTACTATGCTCATATTGAGCATAATTTACCATTTGACGTTGCATACAATTTTTAAAGATTCCAACGTGCTATCAACTCTTAGGGGATGGACCTTACTCATGCAGTGCATTATTAGGGAACTAGGAAATGAGGTAGTAGGACAGAAAGGAAATTCCACATACGAATAGTCCAGAAAAAAAGAACGAATTTTGTCTTAAACGCAGCGTGCGTGCAATCCATTGGCCAATCGACCAGAAACGTATGTGCTCGCCGATAAAGACTAATAAAGGTTACGTAGGAAACATGATTCTCGGGGACAAGTCCCCTTATTTTGCCCTAGCAAAATCCATTGTAATAGCGATTGAACAATGAAACACAATCACCATTGCAACGATGCTCTAATGAATCAATGCAGTTGGATAACCTTTTACGATAAACGAACAGCTTTTCTCTTTCCTGTAAGCGGTGTAGAACACTGAATATAGACGTTGAGGCATTGGCCCATACATGATAGTTGTATTCCAATCTCGGTCGGATATAAGTGGTGTAAATTGGAAGCAGATCAGGTGAAATATTTCTTATACCGTCTTAAGAACCCAAGGCACTGAAAAATGTGTCGGTTCTGGCGAACATCACACAGAATTTTCATGACCAGAAAGACAAGAGCTTCTGACTCCTTAATATTTACATCAGCCATAGAAATAGATGCTGCAATATTATTGCTGCCCTTATATGTCAATAAACAACACTGGGATAGATTGTTTAAAGATTTAAAATTTTTTTTCCTGAATATGATATAAAATTTCTTGATTTTTGGAAAAAAAATATCTGAAATGAAAATGAGAGATGGTAGCTTCTAATTTCCAGCCTTGACTAAATTTATTAATAAATACTGGTATTATCACATGCTTCAGTTAATGTAGAGAGAGTCATAAGCAAAGTTAATGTAAATTAAACTAAATTATTTAAAACTTAAACTAAATTCCATAGAAGCAATATTTTCTAAAAATTATTTAAAACTTAGCAATTGTAACTGCTTCGACTTTAATGTTGAGCCTGATTTGTTTAAAATGTTTCATTCTAAGTCGCCGTAATTTAGTAGGTAGTGTGTTGGCTTATTAGACGGAAGGCCACGGTTCAAACCCCAGGTCAGACATCAAAATGAAACATGAAGAAAAATATTTCTTCGGCGACTTCCTCTCAGCAGATTTCTGGCAAAAACTCTGAGAGTAAATAAAATTGCCATGAACATTTTCACAAAAATCTGTCGTTCGGAGTCGACTTTAAACTGTAGGTCCCGCCACTGATGTATAAAATTAGATATACTGATACTAGATACTGGTGTTACGCTTCTACATCGCTTAACATTAAAATTAAAAACAAACGCTATAAAAACGAAACAATGAAGTAAACAAGCCTGTTTACAAATTATCGTATTCCTGAATATAACAAAAAACACTAGCATAAAAATGGTAAACAAGTAAACAAAAATATACCAAAAATACTACAAGAATAAATGAAAACAACGATGTTTACATTTATAGAAATTTCGAGAAGGCGGTGTCATGAACATTCGCTTTCAACAGCATTCATCAGACTGTTTACCCTGCCATATAAAAGGCAAGGCAAAGTAGGCGAGCGGGTTAATGAAGTGCAGTCAGTCTTGTGTGAAAACGCGGTGTGTCGAATAATTGCCTAGTAATTGTTATTTATTTATTTGTTTTATTTCAAGTCTATGGAAAATCTTTTCAGACTATTACATTTCATATTTCAATACAAAATTATTATTATTATGATTTCAATACAAAAAATGTTTAAAAAAAGAAAACAACATTGAAATAAAATGTGTTTAATTGTAAAATTATAGCCTTTTTAATGGATTCCAAATTTTTGCTAAAATCTATATGAAGATAAAGATTATTAGCATCATTACAGATTCTACGAAATGGATCGCAGTCAGCACAGTTAGTTTTGTAATATTTTATATTTATGAAATTATGGCATCTTGTTGGACAAACAGGTACTTTTATGGAAAGTTTCTCTAGAAGAAATTGAGAGTTGATAACACCATTAATCACCTTCAGGAGAAAGACAGCATTTAGTATTTTACGATGGCTTTTTAAAGATGGTAATTTAATGAGTGCTAGGCGTTTTTCATAAAACCCTAAACCACGAAGACAAAATAATAAGAACTGTTTTTAAACTGAATCGAATTTGTCCGATTGTACAGCGTATTGAGGTTCCCATATTACAGATCCATATTCAAGAATTGGCGAACCAGTGTGGTAAACAATTGTTTGGTAAAATAAGGGTAGGAAATTCTTTAGGCCATCGTTTGATAAATCCCAGGATACATGTAGCTTTGCTAACAGTTGATGTAATATGATTTCTGAAGTCCAATTTACAATCGAAAATTATCACTAAGCCGCTGTAGTCTAGTAGGTAGTGTGTTGGCTTATTAGACGTAAAGCTAGACGAGCCCAAGGCCAGACATCAAAATAAAATACAAAAAGTACTCCGTTTCCGGTTAAATGTGTTTTTATGTTTCATTTTAAATAGAAAATATGTACATTGAATTAGCTTCATATGTTATACTACAATAAAAATAATTTTTTCTTTAAAGCCTTTGAACTTATTTACTTATTTTTTCTGATGATTTCAATGAACGTCTCTGACGATTTTGACAATTTTTTTTGAGTATACGACGATGTTATGCTTTATTTATCTGGCAGCTATGCCCTTATTAGCTATTTTCCCTTCTCCATTTGCTCTTAAGGAATGCCATTTTGACTTACGTTTAATGACTCCATCAAAATTCTCTTTAAATATTAATTAATCCATAATGTCAATGAGTTAGAGTGTGTATGTATTATATATGTATGTGTGTATTAAATTTAATACCACTACTAATGTACTCTTTCCGTTTATTATGGCAGCAAATATCAGAGACCATTAAACTTTAATAGTTTATTTAACCCTGATTTCTTTTCTTTTTTTCTTCCTTAAAAGAGTACAATACTCCTCTCTATTTTCGTTGCTATATATGTATGTATCCATGAAATAAATTTCATGCTATAACTGTGAAATTTGTAGTTTTTAACTTAAGTTTTATGGATTGCCATCTAAAGAGCATATTTTCTTATGGCCATTAAAGCATTCCTTATTTTTTTTTAAGGCAAAAAGCAGTGCTTTACGATGCTGTTAACTAAAGTGCAATGAAATACAAGAGATTTTGAAAAAATTTTAATTCACAATTTAATTTAGAATTTAAACGCAATGGGGTTCTTTTATTCTCAGTTAAGTTTCTTTAAATTAAAATTGAAATAAATATGGCAGAAATAATTCAATTATTTTTGCATGAAATCCAACATAATTAGTCGAATGAAAATGGCAAAAATTTATTGTCTCTGTTATTAAATGAGTGAGTCATAGCAAACAATTTTTGCATACTATTACTTACGCCACAAACTATTGGTTGCCGTAGTCTAGTAGACAGTGTGTTGGCTTATTAAACGTGAGGCCACGGTTCAAACTCAAGGTCAGATATCTCCAATAAAACGAAATACTGAAAAAATATTTCTTCGGCGACTTCCTCTCATCAGATTTCTGGCAAAAGCTCTGAGAGTTTTTGAGAAACATTTCATGGTAATTTTAATTAATTACTCTCAGATGTCACTTGGATGTCTGGCCTGGTGTTTGAACCACAGGCTCACTTCTAATTAGCCAACACTACCTACTAGGCTACGGCGACTTCAATGCATACATGCTTGATATTAAGACGAATGCAACAAAATCGTGGGTAGGTAGGTAAAAGTGGCCGTCCCCCCAAATTAATTGGTTCGACGCACTTAGGCCCTATGTGGCCCAGTTCGCGTCTACTATGCCCTAGTCATGGAACCATCCAGAGCTTACAATGAAGCGACTCAAACTGCAGACGTCAATGTTCGACAAATCACTCAGATTATCGATGTAGTAGGCACCAAGATCTCTCTTCCTTCTCTGACATAGTGCCGGGCATGTTCCCAGTAGATGAAGAACCGTCTCTTCCTCTTCTTCCTCCAGCTTCTACAGAAATCGTTCGCGAGGTGTCCCAGACCAATGCGCAACAAAATTGTAATATGAGGCGCAATTGTTATTCTATCAGGGCTTCACTGAAGAAAAAAAATTTTTTGTTGCTGTTCTTTTTTTTAAGCATTTTTTCTGAGGAAATGGAATCAGGCATCGCCTTTTATGCGAGTGCCCTGCACTTCAGAACAGATGTCATCGGTTTTTGGGTGACAGTACGTTTGAATATCTGGGCCCAGAAGAGACCATGCCACAAAGGAAACTGGCAGGCCTTATCCGGAACTCATGGTGGTTCAAACCAGAGGTCAGTAATGAGTATTCAAAGCGATGAGTAGATTCGAAACATACTCATAATTTCTGATAATTATGCGCATTCATACTTATTTTAATGTCATACTCATACTACTCATATTTAAAGTTTGAAATACTCATGGTACTCAACTTAACAATACGCATGATGTTATTGATTTCGAATCTCCATGACTCATCGTATACACGAATCACAAAATAAGAATGATTCGCGTACGAACACTACAGTACTCACTAGAAGGTTGTGTGTTTGCTCTGATTGCTGTCTTTGTTTTTTTTTGTTTATGTGTCTTTCTTTTCTCTTTGTAACTGCAACAACAACTAAGACTGTAAATTTTGACGAATGATTCGAGTCACTCGAATCATTTGTAAGTATTTTTCAAATTTTCTGAATCTGAATGATTAGACGTATGAATCAAACATATTTCGAATGTTATGAATTTGATGTCAACGTTGTACGCATACTCATTGCAACTTGTACTTATAAATCAGAGTACGAATGAATCAGAGTAGTTGGATTTCATACTCAAAATTTCATGAGTACTTATGAGTAGCGAAAAAGCGATACATTGCTGATCTCTGGTTAAAACCCATCACTAACGTATCATGACAAGGGGGCTTACCATACACTGGATGACACAATGGGCCATATGGGCCACCGAGTGAACTTGCTTATGAACGGCATGCTACCCGCTAACCTAACATAAATAATCCTGGGTCAGGGAATCACAATATATTCGAAAATGTTGTTCTGTGTATCAACAAGCATTGTGGGAAATGCAACATATAGGTTGCCGAAGCTATTTGTTGCAAATATAATAGATTTCTTATTACTACAATACTAAATAATATTTCCTAATATAAAACAACAATACCTTTTTAAATATACATACATATAGCCACAAGTAACAATTTAATTAATAAACAATGTTTTCTTTTATTTTCAGGTATGCGACGAAAAACGGGTAATTCTTGTTATCTTTCATAAATTTCCTAATTGAGGCATTACATACGCCAAAGCCACCTTTGTCTTCGATTTGATAATTCAGAATAGATTTTGTAGAACTTGAATTGATGTAGACTGTTCAATCTTAAAGGTTAGTATCGTTATATTTGGATGATGGTCTCTACTTATGAACTACATTGTGTAGATATATTAGGATAATAAAGAAGGATATATTTGATTCTGACAAGAAGTGGTAAAAACATTTTACACCATCGTAGCAAGCCGAAGAACTTAAATAACCTTTTCAACACTTAATATATTCACTGGTTCTTAGAAGCGAGTGTGTTTGGCCCCAGTGTAAAATCAGGAAACTCACGGTTATCTTTCAGGCGAAAGTGTACGCCATCCAGAGATGTGCCAAATTCAACTTGAACATAAAGTTTAAAGGACGGGATATAGCAATATTATCTGTCCAACATGTAGTCATCCAAGCACTTGGCTCTTATAGGGTTCATGTGGGAATTCAGGGCAATTAGTAGGCATGTGAGCTTAGGTTATGTTAGAGGACGTGTACTTGTCAATTAAGACAAGTACAGTACCCGGAGGTCGAATTGGCTAATTGTACAACGTCCTAGTTTCTCACACCACTTATGTTGTGTGTGTTAATTTTTAGACATGAGTGGTGGGACCTACAGTTTAAAGTCGAATCCGAACGACAGATTTTTGAGAAAATTTTCAGAGCTTTTGCCAGAAATCTGCTGAGAGGAAGTCGCCGAAGAAATATTTTTTGTATATTGTCTTGATGTCTGGCCTGGGGCTCGAACCCTGGCTTTTCTTCTGATAAGCCAACACACTACCTACTAGACTACGGCGACTTCAAACCTAAGGTTAATAACCGTTCTTTTGATTGGGCTTTGTTCACATTGGCAATAGTTCCGAGTCCAATATGTAGACTCCATGATGACGAGAATGAATTATCAGCGTACATACTTGGAATCTGTAATATGTAATTAATGCATTCGAGAAGGAAACATCTCGTTGTATGTAAGGTATTGGGCAAGAATTGTCGTTTTTGGCACCGATCTGTTTCCTAAAGGTTATCGATACAATTGGAACAAACATTTTATTGATACCATATACGGTTGCAGTACTAAAACACTTCTACTCGATGACAACGTGATACAATATCCCATACTACGACTAGAAAAATATATACATACGTTGCTTACTGTGAACACAGTACTAAGTTTTATGCCCTGAAACTGAAGAGCTTTTAAGCTTTTCAATATATACGCCAGTTGTAGTCTCATACGAGACAGTTTTTAATATGGCGCTTGGACCTTCCGATCATTATCTACATGGAGGTCAGATGCAAGTTTGTCAATCATACATTTTAAGCCTTCGATCCTCAATATTCAGAGAGGTTGGTATATACGAGTAGTCAAGGCAATATGAGTGGCACACATGCATTATTACTTGATAGATAAAAGATTAGATTAGAAATTAGAGAATGAAAATCCATAAGAAACATAAGGAAAGAAGTTGGTCGCGATCGTCCAATCGGTGATGTGATCGCTTACTAGAAGAGAACTCATGTATTCAGTCCTGAGTGTAATTAAAATTGATATGAAAATCTTCTCAAACGTGTCGTTCGAAGTCGAAGTTAAATTGTATATCGCGCCACTTATGAATAAATTTAACATTTATTCCTGGGTAAAACGTTGTAATGGTCAAGAGCACAATTTTGAATTCCCTGAATTTAGTCTGAACTCATTCGGTAATCCGTTTCCGTTTTTCACTAGGGGGAGACTTATGGACTTTGTCTTCCTATTCATTTTGAAGTCGCCGTAGTCTTGTAGGTAGTGTGTTGGCTTATTAGACGTGAAGCCAGGGTTAGAGCCCCAAATACAAAAAATATTTCTTCGGCGACTTCCTCTCAGCAGATTTCTGGCAAAAACTCCGAGAGTAAATAAAATTGCAATGAAAAAAGTTTCTCAAAAATCTGTCGTTCGGAGTCGACTTTAAACTGTGGGTCTCGTCACTCATGTATAAAATTAACACACACAACATAAGCGGTGTGAGAAACTAGGTCGTAATCCTGACTGAAGGGTTGTAATGACCAATTATGTATGTATGTATGTCTTCCTTTTCCACCGTCGCACCTTATCTGACTTAGGGCCATTATTACAACTTGCCGTTAACTAAAGGGAGGATTTTAACGGGCAGTGAGCGTTAAGGTAAAGGGAGGATTATCCCGCCGGTAACTTTCAAAGTTATGTATTTGAATTTGCCATATTATATATTATTTTCAATATGGCAACTTCAAATATAAACAAAGTGAGCATATACAACGTTGTCTATGCGTTTAAAAAAACCTTTTTTTAATTGAGCAGTGTTAACGAAATTGCTCCGGCACTGCCATATTTTTGAAAAAGTTATTTTTATTTTATCATTAGGTTTTAATAACGAAAAGAAGTTAAAGGTGACTTTAAAGTTGACTTTAGCTAAAGTTATCTTTAACTAAAACTAACTTTAACGGGAAGTTGTAATAAAGTAAAGAAGTTAAAGATGACTTTAAAGTCCACTTTAGTTAAAGTTACATTTAACTAAATCCAACTTTAACGGGAAATTGTAATAATGGCCGTTAAAGTCTTGTCAACTCACAAAACATCACACAATTCAAGTTATGATCAATGATCGAATGTTTCAATTAAAGTTCAATCAAAATTTTCTAACATTTTATTGTCACACTGTCAACCTATCAGTCAATTTGGCCTATCATTTCCCTTGAATATGTTCTCCTTTAAGACTCAAATATTGAGGTTAATAGTCGTAATAAAAAATTAACGTTTTCTTATTCACCTAAAACCTCAACAACCTGTCATTATTTATCTTAAGCCTCAACGATTTGATGTAAATTCGTTTTTGAAAGCAATTCAAATGCCATACATTTTGCTAAAAAGAAAAACAGGCCCAAGCAACTAAAAAAATATCAGACTTTCTGATGTGTTTTCTTTTTCTGTTTTTATTTTGAGTGAAAATAAACACATTAAATCTATGGCCTACTTAAACCCCCCTCTTAGCATACCATAAACTATCTGGAAGGGAAACCCCAAGTTTTATTGACTTTTTGAAGTGTTGCTTAATACGCTTAAATATCTCGTTCAACAAAACACTTAACTTCACTCCACTCCTACAAAGACTTGACTACCATGTGTGTTCTGGTGGCTACAAATTGTTGTTTTTAATTTTTATTTTTATTGACTTTGTTGCTGTAAAGCAGTCTTAAGCCCTTGGCTTAGCCATTTTATCCCTTTTTATGCCATGAAATAAATTTCTTTTTTCTTTCCATCGTATGAATGCCATCCCTTAAACTCTTTTGGACACTTAATTTTGAGGCAACAATATTTATGACAACCATTCATTGGAAGCAACAACCTTTAGAGTACATGTATTACAAAGGTTTCGTTTACTTCTACTTTCACTGTAGATTTTTAGCACTTTTCCTTCATTCTTTTCTTTTTCTTTTTCTCTTCTTTTCTTTAGACAGTTACCGTTAAATGTTGTTGTTGTTGTTGCTGTTGTTGTTAAGGAGCTTACAAGGGTCAATTGTTATGTGTGTGTGTCTCGAACGGTGGCATGTTTTATGTGGGTTCTCTCTACTTTTTATCAAATTGAGAGAAAGATAATGGGGGTAGCCATGTCGGTGTCGCATAACAACTTGTGTGTAGCCAATGTTCCATGAAATATGATGTTGTTTATGGAAATAAATTTTTCTCTCGGCAATTGGAGTGGAGTGGTGCACTTATAGCCAAATAGGCAACATCATCAACATTTAAATAAATTTGTCTGCAAGGATTCGTGTGGATTTACATAAAATAACAAATTGGTGTTGTATTCCTGTGAAAATAATAATTAAATTCACACTTGTGTAGACTGTTTTAAGAGAAACTCTTTTAAATACAAAATTTATAAACATTTCCAGAAAAATTTTATGAACTTGCTTCTGTTTTACATACAACTAATGTTAGATACGGACAATATTGTTACGTTTTTACCTTTTAAAAACGTTTAAAATATAAGCTCGTAGATTGCAAATAAAATAAATATAAATTTCTGTTTAGTTTGAAATACAATTTTTATATTATTCGCACAATTCTGTGTGCCACTGTTTACAACTTGATGTAAGCAACAACAATTGCTTTGTTTGTTATTCTTCTTTACACTCCCTTGCTTAAACAATAACCATTGTTCGACAGATCTTTATAACGGAGATCTTCAAACCACAATTATTCTCTTCAAACTCATCGCGTCAGTAAGGCAATAATATTTTTTTAATTTTTAATAGTGTACAGTGTGAAGCTTAAACTGTAGCTCCCGCCACACTTGGATAAAATTAACACATACAACATAAGTTGACTGAAAGATTGTAATAACCAATTAATTAAGTAAGTAAGTATGAAGTGACAATCACAAGCTTATAAGCTTCAAGAATAGTGTCCCACCCCATTGCATATCTGGATTGGTTCTAACTTTTGCGATCTTGTAACAATTGCTCGTTAGGTTAGGTTAGGTTAGAGGACGTGTACTTGTCATTTAAGACAAGTACAGTACCCGGAGGTCGAATTGACGCATTGTACAACGTCCTAGTTTCTAACGCCACTTATGTTGTGTGTGTTAATTTTATACATTAGTGGTGGAACCTACAGTTTAAAGTCGACTCCGAACGACAGATTTTTGAGAAACTTTTTCATGCCAATTTTATTTACTCTCAGAGTTTTTGCCAGAAATCTGCTGAGAGGAAGTCGCCGAAGAAATACTTTTTGTATTTTATTTTGATGTCTGGCCTGGGGCTCGAACCCATACCATTCGAAATCCGAATATGTTTGATTCATAAACCTACTCATTTAGATTTATAACTTTAGAAAAATACTTAACAATACTTATAAATGATACGTGTGATTCGAATCATTCGTCAAATTTTACAGTCTTAGTTGTTGTTGCATTTACAAAGAAAGAAGAAAGACACATAAACAAAAAAGACAAAGACAACAAGCAGAGCAAACACACAACCTTCTTGTGAGTACTGTAGTGTTCGTACGCGAATCATACTTATTTTGTGATTCGTGTATACGATGAGGCGTGGAGAGTCGATATCAGCAATATCACGCGTATTTTTATGTTAAGTATGAGTACGATGAGTACTTCGAACTTTGAATATGAGTAGTATGAGTATGACATTAAAATAAGTATGAATGCGTATAAGTATCAGGAATTATGAGTATGATTCGAATCTACTCATTTTTTTAATACTCATTGCTGATCTCTGGTGTGAACCTAGGCCTCATGTCTAATAAGATAATACACTAATTACTAGACTATGGCAAATTCAATTGTAATTACATTATAACAAATACTAGACGAACTAAGATACCCAAAAAATTATTTTACAAACAAAATTCTTGTCTTCACTAACGGGAACTTTCTGAAGTATCTAAACATTCCAGTCGTATTCTTTGCATTAAATTGGCTTGTTTACAGGTCTTTAAATTACACATACTTTGGCGTGACATAAGGACATCAGTCATTTCTCAGTTTATCCTCCACTCTCAGCTTTAGTTTTCGAATAAAAATCTATTCCTATGCTTCTTATCTTTCAATTTATAGACTTCTTCTGGTCTTTCAAACAAACTAAGATTCAAAAATAAAAGAATCTAGCTAGGCTTCTTATACTTCATACAGTTTTCTGTGGAAGTCGCTGAAGTTTAGTAGGTAGTGTGTTGGCTTCTTAGATATAAGGAGACGACTCAAACCCAAGGTCAGATATCAAAACGAAAACACTGAAAAAATATTTCTTCGGCAACTTCCTCGAAATAAAATTGCCAAGAAAGTTTCTCAAAAATCTGTCATTCGGAGTCGACTTTAAAGCTGTAGGTACCGCCACTCATGTATAAAGTTACAGCACACAACATAAGTGGTGAGACTTAAGGGTTGTAATGACCAATTATGTATGTATGTTTGGCAGAAAACATATTTCCTATCACTCCACCTTTTCCAATTTATTTTTAAAATATTTTTTTACCGGTTTTTATTTTTAATTTATTTTTTCAATACACTCTCGTAACTATTACTCTCATAAAACATAGCTTGTCTGTCAAATTTATCAAATTGACAACATCAAAAGGCTTCATTTTAGCTTTTTTGTTTAGTTTTTAATGGAATAAAACAAAAAAGCTTTTTTAATTTAATTATTTCAACAAAAGACATCATTCAAAAGCAAATGTCAATGACCAAATATTCAAATATACAGTGGGCGTCAAAATAATGTGTACTCTAAAGGACAAAATTCTAACAATCACCAAACTCAACTTTTACCATTTAAGGACAGTGCTTAAAAATTTTTTTACAATATTTTGAAATTTTTTTAATTTTTTTTGTTTTCATTTTAAAAACAAGCAATGAAAAAATTTTGAAATAAAAATAACGGTAATTTATTAATATATATTTTTTTTGCCGTACAGTTTCTTTTGTCGCTCACTGTGTAGTACATACAAGTGTTTATTTTAGTTCATAAAACAAAATAAAAGAGAAAGAATGGTTTGTGTTGCTAACAATATTTTGAAAATAATTTTCTTAAAAACAAATTTTATTTTATTCTACAGAAAATTTAAAAGAAAAACTAGAGGAAAATCAAGCAAAAAATTTGTTTTTTGGGGAAAAAGTTTCAATATTTTATCTACACAGACTCTTGGCTTTATTATTTTGAATAGTTTCTTAGCAAAGAACGAATGAAGAAGGAAATATGATAAAAGAAGAAGAATTTCGAAATGCAAAACTTGTTACAGGCCATGATTAACTTTTGCTTTAAGCGTTAAAATGTTAAAAAAAAAATGAAAGCAAATGAAGGAAAATGTTTAAACAAAAATTTGAGATATACACTGCTTTTGGCATAAATAAGTTTTCTTGCCTCTTATCCCCTCCGCTTTTATAGTGCCAATCTTTTAATTTTTTTTTCTTTTTTTTTTGATTTTTTCTGTGGCAAACGCTTACAAAATTGTTTATTCATGCTTGAAACGCATTGCAAAAATTATTTCTGCAGCAAACCAGCAGCAAATGTTCATTCTGCACACTTACTTACTACCACCATTGCTGTGTGTACATACGTACAATTTATTTTTGATTTTCATTTTCCGTTTTTTTTTCGATTCTTCTACTTTTTAATTTTTGCTATACGACGACGATAGCATGAAAAGAAAAGAACAGAAAAAAAATTCGTTTCTGGCCATAAAATTCATTGCCAAGTGAAAATTTTATTTATGAAACATGAAATATTCATTCAACAACACAAACTTACACACTCACTTATACTCACTTACCATACATACTTTGCTTCATAGTTGCTCCCTCTCTTCTCTTCTCTTTGCTGCTACTGATAGCAGTGATGATGACTATGACGACGAATACAGCAACGACGACAATATATTGTATTTGTATGCTAGACTGTGTAATAAATCGAATGAAAATAAAAAAATGAAAAAATTAAGAAAATTTTCCCATAAAATGAACGATGCCTTTAGCCAGACCAGTAGCGTAGAAAAAAACCAAAAAATTATTGAAAATGATAAAGAAGAAGCATAAAAATTCCTTCGATAAAAAGCATATTTTTTCAGCATCATCGCCAAAATTAAATAAATGTGAAGCAAATTAATACCCAAAAAAAAAAATATTTCAAAAAAATATTCTCAAGAAACTATTAAAATTTTGTTTTTACACGCATAATTGGGAAATTCTTATTCAAAAATGTTTGATAAAGAAGAACATATTAATGGCTGATTAAATATTCACTTATTGCGACAAAGTTAAGCGTTTTTCAGCTGTAGAAAATAAAGTGGAACATCTGTACATATATTTATTTCAAAGTAAATTTTCACGGAATGAAAAATGGATTCGTGGCATGTGACAATGGTAAACAAGTCACTGAACCATGAATAGACAATGGAAAACACTTACAAATCATTTGATGTAGTCGCAGTAGTCTAGTAGGTAGTGTGTTGGCTCATTAGACCTAAGGCCATGGTTCAAATCCCAGCAGACTGCTGGCAAAAACTATGAGAGTAAATGAAATTGCCATGAAAAAGTTTCTCAAAAAATCTATCTTTTGGAATCGACTTTAAACTGTAGGCCTGTACAAAGTTAACACACAACATCAATGGTGTAAGAAGCTAGGTTGTAATCCTGACTGTAGGGTTGTTATGACCAATTATATATGTATGTATCCTTTTCATCTTGGTGGGTACGTTAATAAGCAAAAATTGAAGTATTTGGAACTCAGAAAACAAAGGCCAATGCACCCATTACGAGTGACTTTTTGGTGCTGCTTGTGGGGCGGAGACATCATTCGTTTTCGCTTCGCTAGATGGGCCAGCAAGAAACTACACGAGTATGTTGATTTTACCCAAAAAAAATCATCTTCTTCGGTGAAGCTTAATTTCGTCTTGGTGGGTACGTTAATAAGCAAAATTACCGCATTTGGGGCTTCATTGGAGTCGCCGTAGTCTAATACGTAGTGTGTTGGCTTATTAGACGTAAAGCCAGGCTTCGAACCCCAGGCCAGACATCAAAACAAAATACAAAAAATATTTCTTCGGCGACTTTCTCTCAGCAGATTTCTGGCAAAATCTCTGGGAGTAAATAAAAAATTGCCATGAAAAGTTTATCAAAAATCTGTCGTTCGGTGTCGACTTTAAACTGTAGGTCCCACCACTCATGCAAAAAATTAACACACACAACATAAGTGGTGTGAGAAACTAGGTCGTAATCCTGGCTGAGGGGTTGTAATGACCAATTATGTATGTATGTGGGGCTTCATTGGCCCGTATTTCTTTGAAAATAAGGACGACGCAACCATTACGGTCAATGGAGACACCTATTGCACTATGACAACCGATTTTTTTTTACCCGCTGTTCATGGTTTTGATGTGAACGATGTTTGGTTTCCACCAGATTGAGCAATTTGCCACACCATCTCATGCCACAAATCGATTTATTGCCTCAAGCGTTTGATGGCCGTTTAATTAGCCGAAATGGTGATGAAGAAGAAGAACCCGCGCTTTGACATTGTCGAATTATTTTCTGTGGGGCGTTGTTAAAGAAAAGTGTTAGGCCTAAAAATCAGAGAGAATTGAGCATTTGAAGACCAACATTCGTAATGCCACTGCCGAGGAACGACCCCCTACACTTGAAAAAGTGCACGAAAATTGGTCCGATCGTATGAGATACTGTGAGGCCAGCCGCAGCAGCCAAATGTATGAAATAATATTCCATTTCTAGCAGGAACAATTGTACTTCACAAAAAAAAAGAAATTTGGCAAAATTTTAAACCGTTTTTGTTTCATTTCATTTTAAAATTTTAACCTTTAAATGGCCCACCCTTTATTTTTTCTTATTGAGCAAAAGTTAAACCATTTTTGCAACTATGGAAAATCTAGTGGAAGATCAATACATATATACATTTTAACGTAAATTTTTCAAAATTAAAAAAAAAGGTATTCGTGGCATGTGACAATGTTAAACAACCTAAGTATAGTTTTCCACTTCACCATCAAATCATTTAACTGTGGTATCAAAATTCGTGCAGTCTACTAAGTAGTATGTTGGCTTATTAGACGTGAGGCCACGGTTTAAGCCCCAGGGTCAGACACTTCCAACAAAACGAAATCTGAAACAATATTTTTTCGGCGACTTCCCCTCAGGAGATTTCTGGCAAAAACTCTGAGAGTAAAAAAATGCAATTGTCATGAAGAAGTTTCTCAAAAATCTGTTGTTTGGAGTTGACTTTAAACCGAAGGTAGGCCCGACACTCATGTATAAAAATTAACGCACATAACATAAAAGTTGAGAAAAGCTAGGTCGTTATCCTGCCTGCAGGTTTGTAATGAACAATTATGTATGTATAAAAATTCGTGTTGTGTGAGAAATATGATTCGTAGATATGTGGACCTAACAAGTATAGTCCATTGTGACACCACAGTCCTTTCAAACCTTTTATAGAAGGCGTTTAGATGCGCAATGTCCATTCTCTGTATCTCATGGAACCGACATTGCACGGCAATGGAATTGTCCAGTAGTCGTGTCGACTTCGAAAAGATTGGTGGACGCAGAGCTCCTCTTCGTTTCGAAGCACTACTTATTTAGTTGGCCTATTAACGGATTTCGGTTTGCCTTAGCACATGTATCCAGAAGTCTCTGCTTTTTGCGCGCCTTCACCTTCTGATTGAACAAAGTTGTTACACGGTTTCAGCCTTTCCTATGAGCGCCTACCATTTCCAGCCCTAAGCGAATATTTCATTCACTTCCTCAAATATTTGGTATTTATTTTTTGTTTGATTTTATAATCAGAAATAAATTTGAGTCACTTATGATCGACTCTATCAAGGTTTCATAAAATATTTGCAGCTTTTAAAGTTTTTTTTTACAAAATTTTTATTTATTTGGTATGACTGCAGAAGTCTGATCATAGGCAACACAATCCGTTTTAATGCCTCTAAGGAAGCAATAAAAAATGCTAAAATGTGTCGCTTAAATGCTCCAAATTATTATTCTTCCCGTCCGTCGACCATCTGTTTTATTCACTTTTAACACTCATTATAATGCTTATTAAACGAAAGATTTTTATAAATTTCCTTTTAAAATCATTAAAAAGCCATGTGTTTTACTGCAATTTTAAAGCAATTAAAAGTCAATAAAAAGCATTGAGAAAAAAAAAACCAATTTGAAGAACAAAAAAAAGGAAAAAAGAGGAGAAAAGGATTTTAAATTGAGTAAGAGCAAGAGATTGAAACAAAAACTGGAAACTTTTTAACATTTTTCCAGTGTTATTCTTACTTTTATTCTTTTTGTTGCTTTTGTTGTTGTTGTTTTAATTGCTTTACGCATCATAAAATCCTTTAACGATTAAGGAACACACACAGACAGAAAAAATACTTTTTTAACACATCAACTTGCATACATACATATATGTATGTACACTTGCACTTATTACTTCAATTAAGGCATGTGTTGGGGCATGTGCCTGGGTATGGATATGGGTATGAGTACAACTGTGTAAGTGTTTTTAAAACTTTAATTTTGTAAAATTTAATTTTCATTTCCATTCTCTTTTTTTTTCTTTATCATTTTAAAATGCAAAATACATATAAAGGGTCCGCAAAATAACTTTTTTTTTTTGAAAATGCTTTAAAAAAAACTACTGAATATTTTCTTAAATTTCTTTTTTTTTATTTGAAAGTACAATCCTTTCGGTTAATAATGGAAACTAATTTCATTCAAATGGCTGCCTCGGCTGGCCATGCAGTAGCCTACGCCAGAAGATGCCGATTTTGGCAAAAAAAAAGCATCTTTTCAGATGAAGCTCATTTTGATCTTGGCGGGTATGTGAACAAGCAAAATTGTCGCATTTGGGGCACAAAAAACCCGCACGCATACATTGAAAAGCCGACGCACCCAAAACGAGTCACTATTTGATGCGGATTTTGGTCCAGAGGCATAATTGGGCCATTTTTCTTTGAAAATGAGCAAGGAGTGGCCGTTACAGTCAATGGCGATCGTTATCGGGCCATGGTGAACGAATTTTTGTTCAGAAAAATTCAAGAGGAGGATATTGGCAACATTTGGTTTCAACAGGACGGCGCTACGTGCCACACAGCCGAAGCTACACTCGATGTTTTGCGCCTTGTTTTTGAAGATCGCATTATCAACCGAAGAGCTGATGTCGTTTAGCCACCTCGGAGCTGCGATTTGATACCGTTGGACTATTATTTGTGGGGTGCCGTCAAAGATAAGTGTTACGCCGGCAAGCCAGAGACAATTAACGCTTTAAAGGACAATATTCGTGAAGCCATTGGTGAAATACAGCTGCACACAATCGATAGTGGGCTTAAAAATTGAACCGATCGTATAGGCTACTGCATGGCCAGCCGAGTCAGCCATTTGAATGAAATTATTTTCAATTATTAACCGGAAGGATTGTACTTTCAAATAAAAAAAAAGAAATTTGAGAATATATTCCAGTAGTTTCTTTTTTAAAACATTTTCAAAAAAAAAATTTATTTGGCGGACCCTTTACGTTATGTTAGAGGGTTGGTAGAGAAAAATATATGCAGAGTGTGTTACATGGCATGACTGCTCTTTTGCTCCTTTTTTCTTCTTTTAAGCTGACACATTCATGCATAAATGCATGAGATTGTTATGGTTTTTGGTGTATCATTTGAAAATTTAATTTTTTTTAAATTTATTTTCCCTTTTTTACCCTCTTTTCTTGGCCCCCTTTTGTTTAATTTCACTGTGCAGGACATTTGTGTGCATAAATTCTCAAATAATTTTATATGATTTTATGACAGTATGTGTGTATATGTATATGTGTGTATGGCTAAGTATTTTTGAATATTTTTTTTTGAATATTTTCCAGTTTGATGATGTTTTGTTTGCTGGTTGGCCAATTGTCCGGCTTAGTGACCAGCCACCAAGTTTTGTGGCTTAGGCATACAAGCAGGAGTAAAAATCAAAAAACAACAACAACAACAAGCATTATAATAAAATATAATAAATGTAGCCATATTTGTTTTTTTTTACTTTTATTTCGGTTTTCAAATTTCTAAAACTCAACACTTTTGCTTTGGCATTGGTTTTGCCAGAAACACAATGAAAACTTTTTTTTTGTCCCGTAGCATTTAAACCCTAAACAAACTAGAATCACCACCAACCACCACACCACACCAACCCGAATAACAATAGAAATGAACTTTTTTTTTCGTTTTTATTTTTAAATGTTTTCATATTTCAATTTGAAATTTGTTTGGTCAGAAAACTTTTTTATTGTTGCTGCTGCTCATATTGTCTAAAAATATTAAAATGGCCAAGTTTTTTTTTGCTCCAGTCGTCTATTAAAAAAACAAAAAAAAAACGAAAAAAAGTTTGACTGTTCCATTTAATAGTTTTGAATACAATTTCACAATTTTTTTTTATTTCCGTTTCTAAAATAAACTTTTTAAATAACGGATTATATGGCTGTGCTTGTTTTCTGGTCATCAGTGAGTACGTTTTTTGAAAAACATTGATTGTCAACAAGTTTTTTCAAAAAAAGTCAGTAGAAATGTATACATGAACAATAATAATAACAACAACAATAACTATTTAAAGCACTTTGCAGCTTAGCCTTGAAACTGTGGAAAAATGTTAAAAACTTTATTTGTATTGGAATTAAAGTCATGTACTGGCTGTGTACATAATTACGGCCATAAATAACGAATTTAACCACTTGACATATGTATTTACCAGTGAAATGTAATTTAAAAATCCTGAAAACAGCTCTTTAATGTGAATGAAATAAAGCAAGTGACAGAAAATCAGTGTTGGGGAGTGATTTTTACCAGACAACGAAGTTAGTTGTTGATGCCAAAGTTTATAATGGCTTCTGAAATAGATGATAGCTGTCAGACAAGAATATATTGTTACGTTTTTACCTTTTTAAAAACGTTTAAATAAATTGCAAACAAAGTAAAAGCGAATATGTGTTTAATTTCAGTTAAACTCTCTTTATTCTGTACACTACTTTTGTGTGCCACCGTATACAACTTAACGATACAACAATAATAATCTGTTTATTCACTTTACTAGTTCTTATCACACAACTATTCGCTTTACAAACACGACTTGTTTTGTTCACGCGCAACTTCACACAAGGCTGACTGAATTCTTACTGACTGCTGCCTGCTTTGTCCAGCCCTTTTATAGTCTGACACAACCAGTCTAACGCACATTCTTGAAGTAGAAGGTTCGTGATCTCGCCTTCTCGTGATCTCGTCTTGCTAATACATTGTTGTTTGTGTACTTTCCTTATGTTGTCTATCCCTTTTTGCCACATACATGTTGTTGTTGGTACCAGGCGCAACCAGGTTCGTCGTACATATGTGTATGTGCAGCTTTAGATAATCAACACGTTCATTGTATTCTTAGTGTTAGTGTGTATTTGTATCGTGTGGCTTTTGTTCATCGTTTTTAATGTTAAACGATATTAGGTCGTTTCGATTTGCGTAACAATATGTATGTCAGGTGGTTGAGGACAGATAATTAAGTAAAACAGACTAAAAAAATTCTTGTAACTCACCTTATCTCTCTGTTTAGTTAGAGCTTTGTAGCTAAGATAACGATTTTATCGTATTTTCTTAGCTAAATTTCAATAAAGTACGTCTATTTAATGCAATAGAATCCTTTCCAAAAATACAAAATACGTACTGTCATGAATTTGTAGGATATAATGGAAATCTGCGGTTTTGAAGCACTGTGAGATGCTTCATTTATTCTTGAGAAACTTCTGAAGTCCGTGTCTGAAATAACTAACAAAGGAAGTTCCTGATTCCTTCTTGCCACACTCATAAAGGCCCTATCTAAAAAAAGAACAACTAAAAAGGAATTCTTTACATAATCATAAAACTAAAGGCCCTGCACAATTGATGGTTTTCATTATGTGATTGATGTTTTCGAAAATTAGTCTTCCAGAAAGCAGTGAATCTTTACCAACAAATTTCTTGGAATGACAGTGTTGATACCAAAATGTTCATGTTGTTGAGACAACATATTTATGGATCTTGTTGATGTAGTTTTTCAATGATTGCTTTTGGTTGCACTTCGATATAAGTGAGTAGACTTTACAATGCGTTCAATCTTCCAAAACAAATGAGGCAACTCTTGGTATTGACGAATATCATATTGACCTCAGAGTGTGCATCAGCTTTCACTATCGTTGTGTCGAGCTTGTTGTTCTATTTGTTACGACCATACTGCAGAGGTAGAAATAAGTTTTCGAATTTGTTTGTTTGGCCTTATAGCACTTAAGTTCTCTGTCGAAAAGTTCTTATGGCTTTGCTTAGTTATTGGAGTTTTTGTTTAATTATTGGAGATTTTATCCGAGTATGGCCAAATATCTTGGCGTGAGGAACTCCAATAAAACCTTTTCTTCCTAAACAAATTTATCTTATGATATCAAGCAGCAGATTGAAATTGAAACTATTGATTGAATCCCAACCTCTCTCAAGCGTAGGCATTAAATGTTGACTAATGTTCCCTTCATGTCCAAGTGGAAGTTATTCATTCTCGTACATAGATCTGATGAATCCAAATATTTTTATTAATATAGAAAGGATAGTTCTGCTATACCATCAGAAATATTTCAGACAGTATAACAATTATGGTGATAATATAAAATCCTCAAGTCTCAAAAAGACGGACTCAATTAAAAAACAACTGGAGATGCTCAAAATTCCAAAAGTTAGAAAGACACGAACGAACGCACAAAAGCGAGAAAACATAACATGAAACTAAATAAGATGGAGATTGCTTGTCGAGGCCTTACGCTTCCAAAAGAAATAATGAAAAAGAAATTTAACATTGTCCTACTCTGGCAGGTTAGGTTAGGTTAGGTTAGAGGACGTGTACTTGTCAATTAAGACAAGTACAGTACCCGGAGGCCGAATTGACCCATTGTACAACGTCCTAGTTTCTCACACCACTTATGTTGTGTGTGTTAATTTTATACATGAGTGGTGCGACCTACAGTTTAAAGTCGATTCCGAACGACAGATTTTTGAGAAACTTTTTCATGGCAATTTTATTTACTCTCAGATTTTTTGCCAGAAATCTACTGAGAGGAAGTCGCCGAAAAAATACTTTATGTATTTTGTCTTTGATGCCTGGCCTGGGGCTCGAACCCAGGCTTTGCGTCTAATAAGCCAACACACTACCTACTAGACTACGGCGACTTCAAACATCTCAGCTTTACTCAGCTCCATTTTCTTAACGCAGTTCGGAAACCTGACTTATAAATATCTATGAATATAGGTAATCATCCTATCACCTATAGTTTTGATAGGATTTCAAACATGTTTAAAACATGCATAAGAAACCTAGCCGCACACCAGACTTTTGTGATATTATAAAAAACTTGTGAAACTTCGGTTTTTTGCTGGTAAGCACTCTTTTAATAGAAATCGGTAGAAGCAATGGAAAGAAAATGTTCCGAATTTTGGTCCAGAATTCACCTTAGACAACCACTAGAGACATGCACTAGACACTAGACGGTAAATTGCTCATATTTTGTCCTGGAACATACACACACATATATAATTGGTCATCACGTTCAAACAGGATTACGACATAGCTTCTTATACCCCATAGTCGGCCCCGAACGAGAGATTTTTCTTTTTTTTTTGAGAAGCTTCTTATTGGAATTTTACATACTCTCTGAATTTTTGCCGGAAATCAGCTGAGAGTCAGTGGCCGAAGAAATATTTTTTAATATTTTCGTTTTGATGTCTGACCTGGGGTTCGAAGCGAGGCCAAATCCAACACGCTATATATTAGACTACGGCGACAGAACATACTGTATTGGCCCGATTCATTTTTTTGAAATTTTTAATTTCATCTTCAAATTTTGATAATTTTTTAACACGCAATACTTTTAAAAACATTTCTAAACTGAAACTCATTTAAATATGATACCATATAGCCTATGTGTTTTCTCCTCTCTTAATTGCTAATTAGTTTCGTATTGCATTTTACATTTCTGTGTGTATTAAAATACGAGTACTCTGTCAAAAGACATTTGAAACCAATAAATTATGAATAACTACGAACCTACCTAACTACACCATCATCACCACCTTATTCCCATGGTATGGGGAATTATTGTAATGCGTTCGTTTCATAAACAATCGTATGAAATTTCTTTAATTGAAATCGTATTGTTTTCCCCACATGCCATATACATTGAAACGAAACGAATATGTATCATATGTTTGTATATAACATTACAATTTCAACAACAACAACAATAATAATAATAAATAAATTGAAATAAAATAAAATGTCAATATTAATGCACAAATATGATGCTAAAGTAAGTAATATGTACATATGTATGTGTTGTAATAATGATAATAAAATATTCTTCCAACCATCCCACCATCATACAAGAGTCAACCAACCATGCTCGTACAATACATGCTCATGTGTGGCATGTTGTACATAATGAGGCCATACGTGTTGACATGATTGTCACATGTCAAGAAAAGTTATGAAAAAAAAACGAAAACTAAAGTGCAGGAATATAAAAACAGGCTTCCTTGTTTACTTCCACACATCCCTCTCGCTACTATAACAAGTTAATAAATACGCAGGAAAAAAATTTCAAAAAAAAGATGTTCGTTTTCGTTTTTTTTTTTATTTTATTATTTGACTCATAAAACATTTTGCCTTTCTCCATGTCAGTTAAACAAAAATATGCAGATTAAAATGTTTTTTGTTTTTTATTTCGTTTGTTTTTTTATTTTATTATTGAAATGTCAGCAATTATTATGTATAATGATGCCAATTATAGAGAAAACACAATTTATTCGATCAGCGTTAAAAAAAGCAAATGCATACAAATACAAACACTTCTTTTGTTTGTGTAAATATTGTTCTTTGTTTCATATTTTACTAACTGTACCCTGCTCGTGTTGCTGCACCACCAATTAAAATAAATTTGAAGGAACGACATTACACAAATGTGCAATTAAATTTGGATAATTTTATTGATTGTGTTTCCCGTTGTTCTGATGATTCAGATGAACGTGCCTGATTCGATAAGCTTCTAATCTCACTTCTCGTTGTTCAAGTGGTTCAGTCGAACGGGTCTCAGCGGCATATACTCGACTATTTTTCTGTATCAATGCTAGTTGCGCGTATGATTCTGAGGCTCGTAATGGTCTTTCCAGCCGTGCTCGAGGTGTAGACCGCTTTAGAGGCATGATGAAACGGGAACGACGTGAAAAATGTGTTAAATTTATTAGAATTTGACAATGTACCCAATCCAATTGAACCCAACAGCATTTTTTAAAATTTTCCAATATTAAAATATTTCAAATTTTACGGGAATGAGTTATACTAAATGTTATTAAAATCATAAATAATAAATGCTAAAATGTCTGGCATTTGCCCGATCAACACATGATCAAATACATAGTTTACGATTCAATTCATTTTGAATAATTGTTAGTGGCGCCATCTATCGAAAATTAATCGCACAGACTTAGAAACCTCCGTCGACTTATGGGCAACAGCTTTGCTAAAGATCATATCATGATCAAATGCACAGTTTACGATTTATTTCATTTTGAGTAATTTTCAGTGGCGCCATCTGTTGGATATTGGTCATACCAACTTAGAAACCTTCGTTGGCCTATGCGCAATAACTTCGCTAAAGATCATAACATGATCAAATGCATAGTTTACGATTCTATAAGGTACATACAAACAAACATTCATTTTTATATATATACAGACTATGGGAGGTAACACGCCCACTATAGCCAATCCGCCCATTTTGTTCATATATGCGTCAAAGTCATCCATACAAAATTTTAAGCCTCTAGCTGTTGCAGTTTATGAGATATGCGACATTAAATACTTATTGGGTATGTGGGCGTGGCACATCGCCTACTTTAAATTTTAAAATAAAGTCTACAGTTCCTTCCAGACATACAGGAAGATACTGTGAAAATTTCAAGAAAATCGGTCCAGACTTTTAGCCGTCTATAGACTTCAAACAAATAAACACACATTAATTTTTATATATGTATAAGAAGATTCTGTGCAATGAAACGAATAATAATAGTAAATAGTTAAATATTTAATCATTTTTATTTAATTATGACTTCGAATATCTCTTATTTACATGGATAGAGAATATGGACTTTTAATATGAATTTAAAAAAATAATTTTTTTTTGACATAAACTGGGTCACATAAAGTCTTTTGTAAATGTGGCCTACATATCGGACAATTTTAAAACGATTGCAGATGGACACACCTACATACATACAAAACATAATTGGTCATTACAACCCTTTAGTCAGGATTACAACCTAGCTTCTCACACCACCTATGATTAAAGTTTAAAGTCAACTCCGAGCGACAAATTTTTTAAGAAACATTATCAAGACAATCGACGCTGAGAGACAGTCGACGAAGAAATATTTTTTTTAATTGTTCGTTTAGTTGAAGTTCATTTGGAAGAAGAATTTTTAAAAACATAATTTTAAGGCAACATAAACATTAAATTGTTTACTTTACTGCTGCTGCCATTACCTAAAATGAAGACGCCTCTCGGGCTTAAACACTTTTGCACTTTTGTGTTGCATGCAACACACACATTAGTATGCCAGTGATAGAAACATTCAAAAACATAAATACCCTCTGAAGTAAACACACATTTCCACATGTGCAGGTAAAAGCAGTGTCATTTCATTAAATTTCAAATTGATTTCATTGAGTATTTTAAGTGAATTTGATTAGAGACACAGAGACACAGCAGAACTGAATAAATTTATCATTTGGGGGAAAGAAAAGACGTCAGAATAATTCCAACAAGACTGATTACTTCTGCAGGAGTATAGTCCATGCAGAACTGCATGCATTTATTTGAACACAACAAAACCTGAACTGAAGACTCTAAATATTAAACGAATTAATTTTAATGACATGAATTTAATTTAATGTCATGATATTATATTAGAAAGGCACCAGCCATACTAATTGAATAACCGGAAAACAAAACAAAACATAGGCAAAAGTGTATACGCACAACATATTTGTCAATTGACTGACGATGCATTGGAAAGTTTGTAAGATTTTTGGGGTTGGAAAAATAATGAAAATTTAATTAGAAAGCCTTCAAATAAATTAAAAAGAAATTTTTAAGAGCCTATTAAGGTATAAAACATATGATATTAATTAAGGTTATTAAGGCAGCACTGCTTTAGCAGTTAAAAGGTACATTAATCCCTCGATTTACGTCGCAGTTGGTTCCAAAAAAAAGGGACGTAAATCGAATTTCATATTGCTCATACTAGAAAGTAGTGTGGTTTTAACAAGGAACTTAAAAAGTTACAGTAATCCCTCGATTAACGTCGCAGTTGGTTCCAAAAAAAGGCGACGTAAATCAAATAATGAAGCGAATTGAAGTTAGAGGGAACGAAAAATTTGACGACGTAAATCGAAACAACGTTAATCGAGGCGACGTAAATCGAAGGATTACTGCATTCATTGATGTTAAGGTATTAAAATTTTGCCTACAAAAAGGCTGTATTTAACGTCTATCTATCCAGAAACGAAAATTTACACAGATCGGAATCTTATCTGCAGACCTTTAATACCATGCTTTAAGTATTCCGTATACGAAGCAGAAAATCTTGATTTAATGGAATAGAGCTGCAAGTGATCCCTAGGCCCAGGTACTTACATACATACATAATTGGTCATAACAACTCTTTAGTTAATATTACGACCTAGCTTTCTCACGCCATTTATGTTGTGTGTGTTAAGGCGAATCCGAGCGAAATTTTTTTTTGAAAAGGCAATTTTATTTACTCTCAGAAACCTGCAGACAGGAAGTCACTGAAGAAATATTTTCTGATATTTCGTCTTGTTGAATATGAACAGAGGCCTCACTTCTAATAAGCCAACACACTACCTACTAGACTACGGCTACTGCTTTCAGACGGACTTCCTCTCAGCAGATTTTTGGCAGGAATTCTGAGAGTAAAATAAAATTTCTACGAAAATTTCTCAAAAATCTGTCATTCGGAATCGACTTTAAAACAACATAAGTGGTGTAAAAACCGAGGTTGTAATTCTGACTGAAGGGTTGTAATGACCAATTATGTATGTATGTTTCTCACCCCAAAATACAAAATAAAATATTTTTAGAAACTATTTTTGTTGACAAAAAAAAAAATTCCAGATTTTTAAAAAATAACTTTTACACCATTTTCTTCATTTAAAAGTTATTCTACAACGATTTAAAAAATTTTCTTTTTAAAGAAAGATTTCTTCATTTTTAGATTTTATCTTAGTATCTGACAAAAATGTACTCCATTTTGTTTTTTTTTATGAAGCCACAGCATAATTTCTCTAAAACAAAAGGAAATTGAAAGAAAACATTTTTTTTAATATTTTTTAATTGTTTTTCATAAGATTGTTAAGTCATCCTAAGGATTCTCTCATTTATTCATGCGTATGTTTTATGTATAAATTCCCATGAGAGTTTATTGTCCCCAGTAATCCAGTAAGCACCTGCAACTATTTCATAAATTTTACAAAAATTTTGTTGTTAAAATTTTCTTTAAAATAAAATCTGTTTCAACTAATATGTATGTATTCTTGCCTATAATAACAACAAAAAATTCTTTTATCAGAACAATAAACAAAATATTTTCATTTCATTTCATAATAAAGAAAATAAAAATATGAAGTCTAGACTCATACACATACGTTCCGTTGTGCACATTTCAAGTCTTGTTTGTCACTATTAAGGCGGTAATAAAAAAATATAAATTAAATTCAGAAGCAATGAGACGTTAAAGGACGACAAACGAAAGAAAGAAAAAAACCCACAAATTCATATTAAAATTGTTAATTAAAATTCACAATCTAAATATTGTCGTTGTCGCTACTGTTGTTGTTATTATTATTGTTGTATTATTGCTGTTTTATTTTGTTGCTGTTCACATATAAATTTAATTTCATTTTACCTTCTCTGCAATTATTTATTTTTTTTCCTTTTCGATTTATGGCAACTAGTATGTGGCCTTTTTCTAGGAAAAATAATATTCACGCACACATACAGGCACGTATTTTACAGTTGTAAAGAGAAATATAGCACAGGAATCCAAAAATAGAATGAAACTATTTGAATTTAAAAAAGAAAAATCAGAGATCAACAATGAATCGTTTTTTCGCTACTCATAAGCACTCATGAAATTTTGAATATAAATGAGTCAACAATATTGAAATTTAACTATGTACACTGATTCATTCATACTCACTACAACGTTTTTTTTTATAAGTACAGGTTGCAATGTGTCTGCGTACAACGTTGATATCAAACTCATACCATTCGAAATATGTTGGATTCCTAAGCTTACTCATTTAGATTCATAACTTTAGAAAAATACTTAGAATATGTACTTATAAATGATTCAAGTGACTCGAATAAAATTTACAATCTTTGTTGTTGTTGCATTTACAGAAAAAAAAAAGAAAAAAGACACATAAGCAAAAACGACAGAGCAGCAATCAGAGCAAGCTTATAACCTTCTAGTGAGTATTTTAGTGTTCGTACGCGAATCATACTTATTGTGATTCGTGTATACGATGAGTCATGGAGAGTCGAAACCTATAACATCATACGTGTTGTTAAGTATGAATATGATGAGTACTTCAAACTTTGATGATGAGGAGAGGGTCCATGATATTAAAATAAGTATGAATGCGTATTAGTATCAGAAATTATGATTATGATCCGATTCTACTCATTTTTCTGAATACTCATTACTGATCTCTGTTACGTACACTGATATGTACGTAATCTAGAGCTGCAGATGGCGTAAATTGCTTTTTTTATTTTATTGCGAAGAAATCGTAATAATAAGACGATTTTAACTAAACACACAGGAGCAATTTAAAATCAATTGAATGCCGAACACATAAAGTAGCCTTTGTAGTGTAATTATATCGAGTCTTTCAAACGAATAAAAAATGTCGATTATATCTGACACACATACTGTTATATTTAAATTTGAAGTTAGAACCAGAGATCAGCAATGAGTATTCATTTCGGCTCTCCATAACTCAACATGTACGCACGAATCACAAGATAATCATGATTCGTGTACGAGCAGTAAAATACTCACTAAAAGGTAGTGTGTTTGCTCTGCTTGCTGCTCTGCCTTTTTGCTTATGTGTCTTTTTTCTTTTTTTGTAAATGCAACAACAACTAAGACTGTCAATTTTGATGAATGATTCGAGTTACTCGAGGTATTTAAAGTATTTTTCTAAAGTTATGAATCTAAATGAGTAGGCTTATGCATCAAACATATTTCAAATGGTATGAGTTTGATGTCAACTCATTGCAACCTGTACTTATAAATCAACGTTGTAGTGCGTATGAATGAATCAGAGTACATAATTAAATTTCAATATTGTTGACTAACTGATATTCAAGATTTCATGAGTGCTTATGAGTAGCGAAAAAACGATTCATTGCTGATCTCTGGTTCGGGAGTCCCTGTTGAAAGGCTCGATATAATTACACAACAAACGATACTTTATGAGTTCGGCATTACATTAATTTCAAATTGCTCCTCTCGAGCATTATTTCTAGATTACGTATGTATATGAAGTCGCCGTAGTCTAGTGGGTAGTGTGTTGGCTTATTAGGTGTAAAGCCAGGGTTCGAGACCCAGGCCAGACATCAAAACAAAATATGAAAAAATAGTTCTTCGGCAACTTGCTCTCAGCATATTTCAGGCAAAATCTCTGAGAGTAAATAAAATTGCCATGAAAAATTTTCTCAAAAATCTGTCTTTCGGAGTCGACCTTAAACTGTAGGTCCCGCCACTCATGTATTAAATTAACACACACAACGTGGGTGGTGTGAGAAGCCAGGCCGTAATCCTGATTGAAGGGTTGTAATGGTCAATTATGTATGTATGTATGTACATATAAGAGTACATAATTGGTATTACTGGTTCACGACCTAGTTTCTCATGATGTATGGGTTAATTTTATGTGGCGGGGCCTACAGATTTTTGAGAAACTCTTCATGACAATTTTATTTTACTCTCTGAGTTTTTACCAGCAATCTGCTGATCATGCCATGGCTTCTGAATTTTTGTGTGCTAAAAACCTGGTGCCATTTTTTTATTTTCATCTACATATGTAGCCTATATGAACCATATGTGGCCTAAAAGTGTATTCAATAAGCCACACACTGTATTATGCGACATGCCACCAACACAACAGTGGCAACAGCGCCACGAAAAATAATACATTGTCGTTCGTTATGTCGTTTACAAAACGTAGAACGTAAAAACGCATACAACATCGAACATAATGAAATTATTTTTAATACGTATTTATTTATAAACATTAAGGTTATGCCCCCAATTTCGGTAATGCCAAATAATTTGCCCTTTGTTGGCCATTAATGCCACCGTCGTTTGCAAACATATGAAAATTATTTTGTATGTGTGTACGAGTATGTGTATATGTGCTGTATAAGGTCGTAAATATTTTTGAATAAATTTATTGTGTTTAAATGTGTATGCCGCAACTAAAATAATATTTGCAACGTTTTTACATTCAATTTCTCTTGTTTTTTTCCTTCTTTCTTTCATTCTTTTGCTGCCTTTATGCCATGTGTACATATGTATGTATTTAAATACATATGTCGTTACATTTTCAAAATTATTTTTAATAGCGAATAAAGGAAAAAGGCACTGAATTGCTGTAAATACTGTAAAACTATACCGCATTGTGAAAATTAAAATTAAAAAAATCGAAAATCGAAAATGGAAATAAAATTGCGAAATGAAATGAAAATATTTTCTTTTACTTGCTAAATATTTATTGAATTCATTGGTCCTATCAACTGGCAGTAATAGGTATAGGAATTGTAACTCACAAAATCAAACATTTTATTGGAATTCATATGTACATATGTACAGCAATAGGGACTTTATTTTATTTCAATACAGATGATGATATATTTCATGGGAAAAACTTCACACATGTTGTTTCGTTTTAAAAGAATTTTTTTTATTTTTATTTTATTTTTTATTTTTATTTTTTATTTTCCAGTTGATATTTTTAAGGGAATTTTATAAACTCGCACACTTGGTATTTGAGACAAAATTGTTTTTAGTTTGGGAAAAATGATTTTCAATAGGGAAGCACATGGAAATAAATTCTTAAAGCGTCGAATTTCAAAAGCATGCGGCTGATATCCTTGTATTTGCATAAACAAATTCGATTTTTACAGAAACCCGAAAGAACTTATCCCGACATTTAACCGATGTTGATGGTATTTAGCATCAGAACTACTAATTTTCAAAATCTCTATTTTTGCAGCAGTTATAGAGAGACGGCTAAGCGCTTGACTTGATTTAACAATTGAAACTTGAATGAAACTCGAACAGTTATTGAGACATCTACGAAGCTAGCAATACCAAACAAGCCTACTAAAGGTGAAAGCTTAAGACTGAGCTTTTTGAAGTATTTATAACAGAAAAGAAAAAATTCTTCCTCATTTAAGTTTAAATAAGAAATTTAGGGGGAGTAAATGATCCTTATGTTAGGTTAGGTTAGAGGACGTGTACTTATCAATTATGGCAGTACAGTACCCGGAGGTACCCACCCATGTTGTGTGTGCCAAAATACAAAAAATATTTCTTCGGCGACTTCCTCTCAGCAGATTTCTGGCAAAAACTCTGAGAGTAAATAAAAATTGCCATGAAAAGTTTTTTAAAAATCTGTCGTTCCGAATCGACTTTATAAAATTAACACACACAACATAAGTGGCGTGAGAAGCTAGATCGTAACCCTGGCTAAAGGGTTGTAATGACTAATAACGAACTTTGACAGTTAATAACGGCCATCTTGTCGCATCTGTCAAAGTAGTTGTCATTTATTCAGTTTGTTCAGGATTAGGACTATCAGGCTGTTGGCAGTTGGCAAGTGACCCTCATCGAAAAATAATCTTTGGCGATGAGGCCCAATTCTGAATGGATGGGAAAAAATTCCATAAATAAATCCATATGATATCCAAGAACGTCCAATACATTACAAAAAAATCGTTGTTGAGTCTGGATTTTTATGCTGGCGACGTCACCCTTCGTCTATCGTCATCATTTGAGAATTATATTGAATAGATCGACTGAAAGTTTACGTCATTGATTACCCACTCCTTTTGGCCTGAATTAAAAGATTTAGAAACCAACGTCATGATGGTTTCACTGAGCCACTCATACCACATTGAATGTTTTGCACGAGTGATTTAAGGGCATGGTCGTGGGCCACGTGGAAGTGATGTGAATCGGCCACCGATATCGTAAGATATGAATCCGTTTGACTTTTTCCTGTGAAGTTTTCTTAAGTTGCAAGTGTATGCGAATAAGCCACAAACCTTAACGGCCTTCAAAGACAACATAACCCATGCCATCGCTCAAATTCAGCCTAATGCTATGAGCCTAGTGGAATTGGAAAGGAATTGACTATTATGAGCTTCTATAGCCTGCTTGAAAGATTGATTCTAACCTCCACTATTGGCAGTCAATTAGAATGGAGTGAATATTTCAATTAAAAGGACTGGAATTGATCAGCAGGAAAGGTGTTGTATTTTACCATAACAACACACAGAACTTTAATGACCCGCCAGAAACTAGGACATATTGTCTGCGAAGTTTTGATGTTTCCACCACATAGCTCGGAGCTTGCACCTTTATATTGTCAATTATTTCGATTTCTATAGAACTTTCTTAAGAGTGTAAATTTAAATTCATGGCCAACGCAAATGGGTTAGTTTTTCGCTTGTAGTTACGTTGATAGTTTGTTGACTTATTAGACGAGAGCTTGTGGTATGGAAAAACATTTCTTCGGCGACATCCTCTCAACAGACTTTTAGTTTTTAGTAATAAATTAAATTGCAAAGAATATTTTCTCAAAAATCTGTCATTCGGAGTCAACTATAAACCGTATCTCGCGCCACTCATGTATAAAATTAAATTGGTGTGAGAAACTAGGTCGTAAGCCTTACTGAAGGGTTGTAATGACCATAGGGCCGCCATTAGACTTTCCCAACATACGAGTTCAGCTTCAATCTGTCATTATTAAGTCTGCAATGATCTCTTTTTACCATACGTTGCGACTTAAGGTTTCCGGCCCATTCAAATCCATTAACTTTATAGATTCCGTCGCAAATAAGTTGTTGACCATGTTCTGGAAAGAGTCAGTGTTTACAAAACCTTTTCTAGAATGCCTAAATATGTGCACCCCTAATAAATATTTATGCTACAAAATACGAATATTTTTTGGGATTCATATCAGACTTATTTTTTTGCTTCTTGTTTAAACCACAATATTTTATTTCACTATCACAGGAAATGAAAAAGATCGATAGATTTATCGCATTTTGTTGTGTGTGTGTATATGTGTCTGCGTATATTCTATTTCATAGTTCAGCAAATTTACTGTAAAAAAAGACGACAAAAAAATAACGAAAAAAAATAACAAAACAGAGCCAACATATTGGCGTCAGTTTCCTATTGGAAAAATTATTTGAAATTGTCACAGACAAGTTCGTTCAAGCACATGAGTGAAAATCCAACTTCAATGTGTTCATATTCACTCATGTATGTGCTGTGTGAATGCATGTGTGTGTGTGTTTGTAAATAACTCATCAGTTGCTTAAAAACTTTTTCCAACCGAAGAGGGAGACAGAGAGCAATAACAACAAAAATAAAAAAGTTTTAAAAGTTTTGTTTGTTTGTTGTTGTTGTTGCTGCATTCGTTAACAGTTAAATACTTTTATTGCTTCAAAATTAACTTTCTTTTTAACGGAGAATTTAAAAGAGTATTTAAATTGAAAAAATTTCCTCTCTATGGTACGCGCTTGCAAAACTTTGTCCTCCTTCATGCAGCTAACGTGGTAGGTCCGGAAAGTTAGTTTTTCTTTCTCCTTCTTCCTTTTTTTTGTGGGGGGGAGGTAATTTAATAAATATTTATTCTGTTTTTTTCCACACTTTCCAAAATTTAAGTGCTTAGGGGATATATTTGTTAACAAAAAAAAGAAGAGGGTGAGAGTGTTTGGTTATCTAAAGATGCCTATCAAATCAATTTAACCTGAAGGTAAAATGGTGTTGAAATTATCTGGTAATAGATTTTTAATGCCGATATTTATTTTCTTTTTTTTCTTTTTAATATTTAATATCGATTTGTGGTTGGTTAGAGTAGGGGTATGCCACTGGAAGTTATTCAATTAAAATTTTATAAAAAAATATCGAAAGTTGTAATCCTGCAGATTATATATACGAAGTACAGACATCCCATGTCATTAAATATGAAAAATTCCTTGTAGATTCCCTTACATGAAGGGGGCAAAATTATGTCGATGATATGGCCAATATTGGTTAAGCGTGCCATGGATTTATAATGTGATATACCAAATAAAAGCTTACACAGGTTACGTACAAATGTTATTGCTGTAGCGAAACTTATAGGGTTATCCATTTCGTGGTTTGAAAAGCAAACGTAAATAAAACACATATAAAATATTTTTTTTCATGATATTTCTTTTTTATTGTAAAGTTTGAACGTTGATATTATGTGTGAAACACGACATAATTTTAATGACCTCCACGCGAAGTGTTGCAAGTATTGATTCCTTTGAGGTAATTTTCGACCATTTTTTGACACATATTGGGCGGTATCTCAGTCATAATTTGACGAATGTTGGTTTTTACGTGCTCAAGAGTTGAAGGTTTGTCTGCATAAACACGGTCTTTCGCGTAGCCCCACAAAAAAGTCTAATGGTGTCAAATCTCATGATCTTGGTGGCCAGTTGATATTGCCACGACGAGAAGTTACGCGGCCAGGAAATGTTTCTTGCAATAAAGCCATATTCACTCGAGTTGTGTGGCATGTGGCACCGTCTTGTTGAAACCACATATTCTTCAAGTCGTATTCTTCAATAGCAGGCAAAAAAAAAGTCGGTTATCGTATGACCATAATGCTCCGAATTGACGATGACAGTCGTTCCATTGTCGTTTTCGAAGAAGTAAGGTCCAATCACACCTTCGGACCAATGAGCGCACCAAACAGTGACTTTTTCTGTATGTAATGGCCTCTCTTCAATTACTTGAGGATTCTCAGAATCCCCAATACGACAATTTTGTTTATTAACATACCCACCGAATGTGAAATGTGCTTCATCGCTGAAGTAAACTTTGTTCGATACGTGGCTGTGACAGAATCATCATATTTGTAGTAGGTTTTGATAATTTTTATGCGTTGTGTGTTAGTTAAGCGATCCATTTTCGTCAATGTCAGACTTTCAACTGAAAAGAAAAAATTGGTTTCACAACTTAGTTTGACAGATGTCGAATACCAGTCCCATACTTTTGAAACCACGAAATGGATAGCCCTTTATGTTAAGAAAATTGGTATTCAGACCCTGGCGGTAATTGTTGCATTATTGGAAGCAAGTTACTCAGTTGCTTCATACAATTTTAACAGAGGCCATCATTGTCTTCCATTTTATTCCTGTTTAGTCATGGTAATGACTGTCAAATATAAACTTTAGATGTTTTCCAGTAATACCAGTACTATTAATCGAGTATTTAGACGACTTGAGAAGAAGTCGATAAAGATCACGCTGAAGTTTACCAATCTGAATCAATCTAATCCGTAAATGATTGCCTTGCATTCGCTTGACTACGAACGCAGTACATATAGACATCGTCGGCCCAGTAAAGCGTTTGAAAGTAAAAATTTTTTTTCATATTTTCGTTTTGATGTCTGACCTGGGGTTTGACCTGGGGTTTGATAAGTCAGCACATTATCTATTAGACTACGGCGACTTGATAGCTTGAGAATAAGTCAAGAACAATCAAACTGAGATTTATCAAGTTAAGTCAAAAAATGGCTCAACATGTTAACTTGCAACCACTTGACTCCGAACCCAACATACAAAGACATCGACCCTGAGAAACATTTCAAAGTAAAACGTTAGAGTTGAAGACGACATATTTCAAAACAGTCTAACATTGTTTCAATTAGAAAAGTACTCCAAAAATGTTTAATACAATTAAAAAATGGGGACCGAGGCGGGGCTCCAACGACCTAGAGGAGTGGTATATAAGAAGTTAAGGAAGGTTGTGAAGTAAGGTAAGTAACGAAGTAAGGTGGTACTCACCTAATGGTGGGCGGACAACAAGTCTACATGATGCCTTAGGTGAATGGCAATGAAACCGTTTATTAATCTACTCCACTTCAACCTACCTACCTACTTACATATACTTTAATTGGTAACGCCATTTTATTAATACTATTAGGCAATCATTTTAGTACGGAGATCAAACTTAGTTGTGTATGGTACAAGAGTATTAATACAAACATACGTAATTGGTCATTGCAATCCTTCAGTAAAGATTGCGACCTAGCTTCTCACGCCACTTATGTTGTGTGTGTTATTTTTATACATGAGTGGTGGGACCTACAACTCCGAACAACAGATTTTTGAAAAACTTTTTATAACAATTTTATTTACTCCCAGAGTTTTTGTCAGAAATCTGCTGAGAGGAAGTTGCCGAACAAATATTTTTTTCGTATTTCGATTTGTTGCAGACGTCTGACCAGGGGTTTGAAATGTGGCCTCCCGTCTAATCTGCCGATATGCTACCTACTACGACTTCAAGTATTTATACGAAAAGCTATTCAAACCATTCCCTTCCATTCTATTTACCATTCATTGACTTCTGTTATGTGGCAAGTTCGAGAAGTAACCATTGATTTGTCATTGTTTTCAAGTCTGTCTTGTATGATCTCTCTATGTAGTTTTGTTATCACAACTTGATCTGTGTTAGTGCTTTTTACATTTTAATGTTATTCTTGAGCCATCCAATACATACAAGCATAATTGGTCATTACAACCATTTTGTAAGGATTATGACATAGTTTTTTACAGTTTGTTGTGTGTGTTAATTTTATACATGAGTGGAGTGAGCTACAGTTTAAAATTGACTCCGAACAACAGATTTTTTAAGGAACTTGTCATGACAATTTTTTATTTTATTTTCTCTAAGAGTTTTTGCCAGAAGCTTGCAAGAAGCCAACACACTATTGGCCAATTCACACGACTTTGTATCGTGTGTATTGTATTGCATACACTTGGTTGTGAATGCTCAATACTATGCTGTATTGTATATGCCGTATTCTTCTTCATAATTTTTGGCATTCAAACAATTTGATAGCACGAAAACAACACAACTTATTAAAACACATATGAAAAAAATGTGCATAAGTGTATTGGATTTTTTCATGAACATTATCAACAACAGGCATACACTGTCGTATAGTCGTCCAACAATACAATGAATACAACGATACAACCGATTGTGTGAATTGACTATATTGTTACGCAAATCGAAATGACTTAATATCGTTTAATAACAAAAACGATAAACAAAAGCCACACGATACAAATACATACTGACACCAAGAATACAATGAACGTGTTGGTTATCTAAAGCTGCACACACACATATGTACAACGAACCTGGTTGCGCCTGGTACCAACAACAACATGCACGTGACAAAAAGGTATGGACAACGTGGTACACAAACAAAAATTTATTAGCAATAGAGCTCTCGAGAAGGCGAGATCACGAACCTTCCACTTCAAGAATGTTCGTTAGACTGCTTGTGTCGGACTATAAAAGTGCTGGACAAAGCAGGCAGCAGTCAGTATGAATTCAGTCAGCCTTGTGTGAAGTTGCGTGGCGAACAAAACAAGTCGTTGTTGTAAAGATCTAGCGAATAGTTGTGTGAACTAGTGAATAAAGCAGATTATTATTGTTGTATCGTTAAGTTGTATACGGTGGCACACAAAAGTAGTGTAAAGAATAAAGAGAGTTTAACTGAAATTAAACACATATTTGTTTTTACTTTGTTTGCAATTAATGAACTCATATTTAAACGTTTTTAAAAAGGTAAAAACATAACAATATATACTAGAGTATGGCAACTCCAATACGTGAGTATAATAACATCATCTGCGTATGCTTGATATTTTATTAGTCATACGCTCCCCAATCCATAAAGTTTGCCAATGCTATTGTGATTTTTAAATTTAATTTGAAAACACTGAAAAGCACAATTTTCACACAACATTTTCGAATAAAAGAGAAGGGTGTTTACCTATTGTATGGTTTACATGAATAATTATTTCCTTTTTTTCAAATTATTTTTAAAGATTTTCCTATAAAAATTCCTCTTATTTTTTCTGTAGATTTTTATCGCATTGAAATCATAAATTGTTCGTTAGCCCCATAATGATCGTTTAAATTTATTAGAGAGAATATTCTATACGATGAATTATTGTATTCCCTCCATTATGAAAATGCTTAGTTTTATTGCATCATGATAACGAAAAAAAAAACAAAATAAAACCCCGATTCTTTCTAAATAAAAATTCCATTATTTTTTTCAATATTTATTTTCTATCTAAATACACATGAATAAATAATATACTATACATACACACACACACGCATATGAATATTTACTACATGTGTGTGTGTGTGTGTGTTTGGCTTTAGTTTTTTATTATTTTTATCATAAAATTTATGTTTTTAAATTATTTCGTAAGAGACTGGAAACATATAAAAAAAAATTTATAGACGAACATACTCGAGTGGATGGAAAAATTATTGAAATACAGTGAGTGGCGGGCATACACGTATTCATTTTTCTTTTATTTATTGTTTAGGAAAATCTACACATCCATCCATGCATACATACTTAGGTTTAATGGAAAGAGAAACTCATTATTTCTCTTCTTCTTTTATTTTTTGAAATTTATTTTCGCAAATTCTCTGCCATAAGTATTCATATTTGTTTTTATAGTTTTTTATTTGATGCGTTTGATTATAAATTTGCCAACAAATTATTTATTACAACTCCTTGTTCTTGCTATTAAACGTATATTTAATGATGCCTATTTGTATGTACATCCGTACATACATACATATGGATTGTATGTAGGGATTTGCGCAATTATATAATTTGTAGCAAATAATTGCTGGCATAAAAATTTTAATTGAAAAATAAAAATTCAAAGATTTGAAGTGTATTTCGGTTTATAGATTGCTAATGTATTTTTATTTAGAGTCTGGTAGACTTAGGGGTTTAAAAATAATAACAAAGGCTTTTTAATGGATCGAATAATGGCTCAGTTTGCACTGTGAATATATTGTTACGAAAATGGAAATGATGTTACATTGTTTAAAATTCAAATTATAAACAAAGTCTACAAAAACAAAAACAATGAACTTGTTTACATGATAAACAACAAAAGCATTATCAAAAAAGGGATAAACAAGTAAACAGAAGTGCAACAACAAGCAATGTAAACAAAATACACAAGCAAAAATAAAACAAGAATGTTAATATATATGGAGATCTCGAGAAGGCGTAGCAACGAATATTCGACTTCAAGAACATTTGTCAGATTGTTCACGGTGGCATATAAAGTCGCTGTAGTCTAGTAGGTAGTGTGTTGGCTTATTAAATGTAAAGCCAGGGTTCATACCCCAGACCAGACATCAAAAGAAAATACAAACAATATTTCTTCGGCGACTTCCTTTCAGCAGATTTCCGGCAAAAATACTAAGAGTAAATAAAATTGCCATGAAAAAAGTTTCTCAAAAATCTGTCGTTCGGAGTCGACTTTAAACTGTAGGTCCCGCCACTCATGTATAAAATTAACACACACAACATAGGCGGTGTGAGAAACTAGGACTTTGTACAATGGGTCATTTCGACTTCCGGGTACTGTACTTGTCTTAATTGACAAGTACACGTCCTCTAACCTAACCTAACCTAACAAGAGTGCAACGACAAACAATGTAAATAAAATACACAAACAATAATAAAACAACGATCTTAACATTTATGGAGATCTCGAGGAGGCTTAGCAACGAACATTCGACTTCAAGAACATTCATCAGATTGTTTACGTTCCCATATAAAAGGCAAAGCAAAGCAGTAAAGGAGTCAGTAAAAATGCAGTCAGTCTTGTGTGAAGACGCGCGGTGTTTGAAGAGAATAATCGTGGTTTAAAGATCTCCGTTATAAAGATCTGTCGAAATTTTTTTTATTTATTTATTTGATTTATTATAATCGATATAGCATAACAAGATACTAAATCTTATAAGTGACAGAATTGTTATTATTCAAGCAAGAGGATGTAAAGAAATATAACAAAGAAAAGCAATTGTTGTTGTTTACATCAAGTTGTGAACAGTGGAACACAGAATAGTGCGAATAATAAAGAATTTTAATTAAAATGAAACACAAATTTATTTTTTTTATTTGCAATCTACAAGCTTATATTTTAAATGTTTTTAAAAGCTAAAAATGTAACAATATCTTAATGAATAACCCATAAAATTAATGTAATTTAGTTTGAACAACGATGAGGTGAAGTTGGTTTATAATCCGCCAGTGCATGGTTAAACTCCAACTCAATCATCTCAGATAGAAAGAAATATGAAAAAATATTTCTTTCGGCGAGCTTCTCTCTGCAGTCTTCTGGCAAAAACTCTGAGAGTAAATAACGGAAATGTTTTTCAAAAAATCTGTCGTTCAGAGTCGACTTTAAAACTAGAAGGGTCCGCCTCTCATGTATAAAAATTAACTCACACAACATGAGTGCTATGAGAAGTTAGGTTGCAATCCTCACTAAAGGGTTGTAACAACCATTTAAGCAAAAATGAGATGAAATATTATCAACAAGTCTATACTGTATAGATATAGTGTTTCCCAACAAGGACTTTCAAAATTTAACAGTTGTTAGCGGTCATCTTGTTGCAGCTTTCTTGCTTAACTTATTTGGTCATTACAACCCTTCAGTCTGGATTGTATGTTGTATGTGTTAATATTATCAAGAGTGTCGGGACCTACAGTTTAAAGTCGATTTCGTACGACGGATTATTGAAAAATATTTCATTGAATTTTATTTTCTCTGAGAGTTTTTGCCAGAAAACTGCCGAAAAAAGTCGCTAAAGAAATATGTTTTCAAATCTCATTTTGTTCGAGATGTGAGGGATGAAGTTTGAACGACGGTCTCATATCTATCCTATTAAGCTAATATACTTACTTACTTTCATACTTAATTTGGTCATTACAACCCTTCAGTCAGGATTACGACCTAGTTTCTCACACCACTTATGTTGTGTGTGTTAATTTTATAAATGAGTGGCGGGACCTACAGTTTAAAGTCGACTCCGAACGACAGATTTTTGAGAAACTTTTCCATGGCAATTTGTTATTTACTCTCAGAGTTTTTTCCAGAAATCTGCTGAGAGGAAGTCGCCGAAAAAATACTTTTTGTATTTTGTTTTGATGTCTGGCCTGGGGCTCGAACCCTAACTTTACGTCTAATAAGCCAATACACTACCAATTAGATTACGGCGACTTCATCATGTTGCAGCTACATTTGCCAAATTAGTTGTAGTTTATTCAATCTGTATTGCCAAATCACCATGGAGGGACCATAGACAATGTATGTTTACTAAATGATCTCTGAATCTGCCCCCAATTTGCTTTGAAAAATCATCTCCAGAGATGAGGTTCATTGCTGGATAAATGGGTAACGTAAACAAACAAAATTGTTGAATTTGGGATCAATCCGCATGAGATCCAAGAGCGTCTAAAGCATCTCAAAAAAAAAAATCACAATTTGGTGTGGACTTTGGGCTGGCGAAACCATCGCTCCCTACCTCTTTACGAATGACGTGGCCTTGGCTATCATTGCCAACGACGAGTACTATAGATTGGTGTCTGCCAACTTCTTTTACTTTGAATTGAATAATCGTGATGCTAACAACATGTGGCGGTACATGCCACACAGCTCATGTCACAGAAGACATGCAGCACGAGCGGTTAAATGATCATCTCACGTAGGGGTGATGTAAACTGACCACATAGATGGTGCGATTTGGCCCCGTTAAACTTTCTCTTGTGGGTTTTTCTTAAGTCGCCGATGCGTGTGAGTATGCCACAAACCATACTCGGTACTCATAAGCAATATAACCCATGTCATCGGTCAAACTAAGCCCGATTTACGTGTCAGAGTCATGGCAAATTGGACATTTCGGATGGTCTTCAGCCATGGCAAGCATTTAAACAATGCCATCAATAGGTTTTTCAAACATAAAAAAAAATTTCGATGAAATTTTCACACACTCTTCGTTTTACTTAAATTTAAGTATAGGAAGCTCTCAATAAAAAACCCGGTAGTTATTACCCATAAACAATTCCTGAATTCTTTACATTTTGTTTGGTTCATTACACTCGATTTCGAAACAAATTCTTCTGAAAGACTTGTTCAACACATGTGGATGGATTTCATCAAAATGGATAGAAGGATTAATTTAGCACTTCAAATTCACATTCATTTTTAATAAGGGCATCATCATCATATTTTCACGCATGCTTCTCATAAAAATTTTATTTTATTTTCAAGCTACGTAAACACTATCCACAATACCTTCCTAGTCATTCCAATCTACACACGCAAACAATGAAAAGTAAGACTTGAAGACTTGAAGACTTGAAACATGAAGCATCCATTAGTCATGTGAAGTGCAAACGTATACTTTTTTTTTCATAAAATATTTACGTTACGTTGAAATAAAGTTTTGTTGTTGTCTACTCTACTGCGTAAGACATTCCCAATTAGTTGCTTGTTTTTCCATACTTCTTAAGAACAAAAACAACAAAAAAAAGTGAGAAAAACAAAGAAAAACTAAAATTGAAATGCCAACTACTAGGGTTAGGTATTCACTCCTATGAAGGAGAAAAGGAAATTAAAAAGAACAAGAAAAAATGATAATTAGTTAGTCATGTTTTAAAATAAAATCTTGTTGTTTCTGTTGTAGTTTAGTGAAATTGAATTTTACAATAGGTTTTCTGCTTGCCATACGACGCTATAATAAGATGTGTTGTTGCAGAAAGAAAGGTACTTTAGTGCAAATTTTAATGATAATGAGTGAAACACGTTGAACAAGAAAAATTTTTGTTGAAGGTAGTTCTGAATTTTTAAGGTACTTTTGTGAAAAGGTACTTTTATGAAAAAATACTTTTGTGAAAAGGTACTTTTGTGAAAAGGTACTTTTATGAAAAGGTCTTTTGTGAGAAGGTACTATTGTGTAAATTTACTTTTGTGAAAAGGTGCTTTTGTGAAAAGGTACTTTTCTAAAAAGGTGCTTTTGTGAAAAGCTACTTTTGTGAAAAGGTGTTTTTGTGAAAAGGTACTTTTGTGAAAAGGTACTTTTCTGAAAAATACTTTTGAGAAAAGGTACTTTTGTGAAAAGGTACTTTTATGAAAAGGTCTTTTGTGAGAAGGTACTTTTATGAAAAGGTCTTTTGTGAGAAGGTACTTTTGTGTAAATTTACTTTTGTGAAAAGGTACTATTGTGTAAATTTACTTTTGTGAAAAGGTGCTTTTGTGAAAAGGTACTTTTCTAAAAAGGTGCTTTGGTGAAAAGGTCCTTTTGTGAAAAGGTGTTTTTGTGAAAAGGTACTTTTGTGAAAAGGTACTTTTCTAAAAAGGTGCTTTTGTGACAAGGTCCTTTTGTGAAAAGGTACTTTTGTGAAAAGGTACTTTTGTGAAAAGGTACTTTTGTGAAAAGGTACTTTTGTAAAAAGGTCCTTTTGTGAAAAGGTACTTTTCTAAAAAGGTACTTGTGGTAATTTTTAAGACACTACTTTTTTAAGGAATTTCTTTTTCAAAAAGTTCTTTGCGCAAATTCGTCGTCATGGGCAAGCAGATAAGCATGCGAAGAGGGTAGCTTCCACGTCAGAGTGGGGATAGTTAGACCGAAAGGGAAGATAAAGTGAGGCGAAGATTCTTCGCAATCAAAACTTTGGTTGACAAACTACAATAAGACGAGATATAAGCCATGCTATCCAGGAATAACATGAGGCTAGTAATCGGTCTTTTGATTAAAGATTGCGACCTGAAAGTACACGTTTTCTGAAATGAGATAATTTCGAGTCCATTATGTAGATAATTTGATGATGAAAATGAATCAACAGAACAAATTCATCGAACCTGTGAGACATTAACGCGTACCAGAAGGAAGCACTTGCATCCATATCAGGTACTGAGCGGTGAATTGTGCTTTGTGGACACCGAGTAGCATCCTAAAGTGTGTTAGGGCAATAGGGTTGAAGAAGAGGTAGGGATATTCTATAAAGTTTCAGGGCAGTAGAATAGTGTGCGAAACTAGGTCGTAATCCTGATTAAAGGGTTGTAATGACCACTTCAGTTAAGTAAGTAAGAAGATTACTCATGTCAGTTAACTCATGCACCTCCAGCCGTTGATCGTACAATGTTTTCTTTTTGGTGTTCTGACATCAAGTACGTTCACGTTTTAAGAGGAGGTACTGAATCAAATCCAGTAAAATCCAGCATATATTAATTGGACGGGGGCCCGTGAAATATCGAATAAATGAACTGTACTGCATGCCCGTAATGACGCATTGAATTCCTTTTATTATCATACAGGACGAGTAACTTTGCGGGTCCTCTCATATCTTATCAAAGAGTACTTTTTAAGTGCTTTTATATACGTATACATACACACATTCATACATAATTAGTCATTACAACCTAGTTTCTCACACCACTTGTGTTGTCTGAGTTACTTTTGTACATGAGTGGCGGGACCTATAGTTTAAAGTCGACTCCGAACGCCAGAATTTTTGAGAAACTTTTCATGTCAATTTTATTTTACTCTCAGAGTTTTTGCTAGAAAACTGTTGAGAGGAAGCTGCTGAAGAAATATATTTTATTTCGTTCGAGATGTCTGAACTGGCGTTTGAACCGTGGTCTTGCGTCTAGTAAGCCAACACACTACCTACTAGACTACAGCGTCATCTGTGGTACTTAAAAGTACTCAAAGGGTCATTATTACAAATTCCCGTTAAAGGTTGTAATAATGGCCCTAAAAAGGGCCGTTAACTAAAGGGAACCTTATTAATTGTTAGTCCCTAGAATCCTTAGAGTGAAAATCTCTTTAAGTTTCTTAAAATCTAAGGGTACTCGTAATGAACCCTTTTTCGTACCATCTGTGGTACTTTACTGTCCCTGTCTGTAGGCATAGAAAATAAAAAATTACAAGATTTTATAGCCGACGTTAAATACATGCCCTAAATATAGAATCTCAGTTACATTACTTGTATGCCATCATTATCGTCATGTACGAGTATTTCTGTCTGCTAATTTACGACTGAAATTTTTGTGCGAATACCTCTCTCTTACTCTCTCTCTCTCTCTGTTTTTCGTCTAGAGCAGGAAACCGTATCATTTTATTTGTTGACCCAGTTTTCTAATTTTATATTCAATGTTCTCATACAAATTTGTATGTATGTATGTAGATATACATACTATAAGTATGTATGAATAGCTTAATAAATGTAAGACATTCACTTACATTTTTTATATACAATAAATACCAAGCATCTTCATAATACGTATGTATGTATGTGTACGTGTGTGTAACTATGTGTATAATTTATAAGATTTTTAGATTATAAAACAGCCTTGTAAAGTTTCTTATGCTCTTGTGCTATATCTTCTGTTTGTTGTTGTTTGAAGAAAATTATTACTTTCTCTCTCTCTCTTTGTGTCGGATTCTACATCCTGTATACGTACATACACAGCCTGTCATAAAAGTTATTTCAAAACATGTAGTTTCTCTTCATAAAATCTTTCAAAAACTATTTTCTTTTTATTGTTGTTTTTGTTGTTGTCGGTTTTGTTTTGTCGTGTGTTTTAAAGCAAAGAAATCTCTTTTAATTTCAGACATGAAGTTGGAATTATTTTTAGATTTAAAACGAACGAACTGCCTCACCAAACCAATCAGATGTTTGTGTCGCACGTAAATTTAATTTTAAGAGAGAAAAAGTTTTTAAAATCTTTTCAATCAAATTTAAATTCAGATGGTCTGTAGACGGATGGCTATGAAACTTTATTCGCGGCTAAAATATAAAAAATGCCTTTAATCGGATGTAACACACAGAGGTATACATGAAGGGTTCTATAAGAAGAAAATATACTGTTACAGTTTTACCTTTTAAAAACGTTTAAAATATGAGCTCGTAGATTGCAAATAAAATAAAAATAAATTTGTTTTCAGTTTTAATTAAAATTCTTTATTATTCGCACAATTCTGTGTGCCACTGTTCACAACTTGATGTAAACAACAACAATTGCTTTGTTTGTTATTCCTCTGTTTATACCCATTGCATATACAATAACAATTACTACACAATTGTTAGACTGATCTTTGTAACCGAGATGTTCAAACCACGACTGCTCTCTTCAAACACACGGCGTCTTTACACAAGACTGACTAATCTTCACTAACTCAGTTGCCTGCTTTGCTTTGCCTTTTATATGGGAACGTAAACTGTCTGATGAATGTTCTTGAAGGAGAATGTTCGTAGCTTCGCCTTCTCGAACCTCTATAAATGTAAAAATCGTTGTTTCATTATTGTTGTTTGTGTATTTTGTTTACATTTATTCATGTAGTGTTTGTTGTAGCATTTTTGTTTACTTGTTTATAATTTTTTAATGCTGGTGTTTGTTGTTATATTAAGCAGTACGATAATTTGTAAATAGGTTTGTTTACTGCATTGTTTTGTTTTTGTAGCTTTTGTTTATAATTTGAATGTTAAACGAAGTAAAAGCAAAACACCGGCATCTAGATTTTTCCATTTTCATAACAATATGAAGGAGTACTTTGTACTGCGTTGTTCATTAATTCTTCCCTTTAAAGTTCCAGCATTTATGAGATCAAATTAGTTTTTGTATACCATAACGGTTGTCTGTAAAAAAGACCGATGACACCTAATCGTATTGAAAATCCCCGTTCCAACACATTAGGAATATCCAAGGATAAAATCCATGTGTTTCTAAAATTGTTAGGATGGAAAAGTTATGGCAACCAGGAATTATAGACGTACAGTAGGACAGTCATAATTTCACTACAAATTGGTTTGTCTTAGCACCCAAGTACACTAGACTTACTGCTTCTGCCAAACACGGGCGACCGTATTGCAAGAATGCTCTGGAAAAGCCTATGTCTACTTACTTACAGGCACTGGTTCATACATGAGGAGTCACCAATATTGAAATTTAATTATTTTCTCTGATTCATTCGTACTCACTACAACGTTGATTAAAAATACAGGTTGCAATGAGTATGAGTACAACGTTGACATCAAACTCATACCATTCGAAATATGTTTGATTCATAAGCCTGCTCATTTAGGTTCATGACTTTAGAAAAATACTTATAATAATACTTATAAATGATTCAAGTGGCTCGAATCATTCAACAACATTTACAGTCTTAGGTGTTGTAGCATTTACAAAAAAAAAAAAAAAAAAAAAAAAAACGAAGACACATAAGCAAAATAGACTGAGCAGAGCAAACACAGAACCTTTTAGTGAGTATTTTAGTGTTCGTACGCGAATCATATTTATTTTGTGATTCGTGTATATGTTGAGTTATGGAGAGTTTTCGAAATCGACAACATCATACGTATTGTTAAGTCTGAGTACGATGACTAAACTTTGAATATGAGTAGTATGAGTATAATATTAAAATAAGTATGAAAGCGTATTCGTATCACAAATTATGAGTATGATCTCTTTTACTTACTTACTTAACTGGCCACTAACTACGCGATTAATGGATTCTTCTTATGCTGGTCACACCAATCGGGGACAGGGCTTCCTCGATTTGGTCCTTCCAGCGCAAATAAGATCGTCCTCTTCATCGACTTGCGCAAATCCCCGCATAAAATACCCGTGTCGTTGGAATATCCTAGTCCAATCGAACGACATGGCCAAGCCAACTTAGCAGCTAGATATTGATACGCTACATAACGTCCATGTCGTTGAGGAGCTCATACAGCTCACTGTTGGATCGGATGAGGAAATTATCGCCAACTCGCATTGGACCGAAGATCTTACGTAGTACTTTTCTCTCGCAAGCTCTCAAGGCTGCTGCATGTTTGACATTGTTGCAATGGGGAATTTTAAGACCCAAGTAAGCCATGTTCAACAAGGTGTAATCCCACCTAATGTTTGTACTGAGCAATTTTATTTCGAACGTTAGGAATAATCCTTAATTTTATGTGATTATCCTTCCTTTGGAGAACGGATATATTATTTTTGATTGAAGTGCTCTAGTTTATGGCCTAGAATTGTGTCAGCGTTCAGATATTGTGATTTTACTGTGGAGTAACTACATAAGCAAGGAAAAGTAAATTGAATGTCATGCTTTGTCTGACATAATATGTCATTTTATACTACGTATGCCAGTTCCAGTTTAATTTCCAATTTTTTTTTCTTTTTTTATTTTTCAATTTAATGGTGAATATAAAATTCAATGAAGCAAATCACCGATTGTGAATAAAGTCAATAACAAAAATTACTCCAGAGACGTAATATAAGAAAATGAAAAAAAAATTGATTAAAAAGCTTAAGGTCCTTAAGGATATGAAAAGCGATTTTCTTAAGCAAGTTTACGTAAATAATTTTAAAACTTAAATCTTTAAAAACACACAAGCAAACAAACTGGCAAACAATCTGACAAAGTATTTCGTATTCATGTTTATTTATGTTTAAAAATTTACATTCTAAAAATAATTCGGTTTTTTTTGGGATTTTTCTAAGAATCTTGTTGATTTGAAATTCTTTTTTAAAAATTTTGTTTTTCATTTCTTTTTTGGTTTTTGGGTTTCCTTCTCCACCCCCTTTCCAAACTAAAAGCCTAATTAAATATAGACATACAGAGAGACAAACAGACAGACCGACATTCTTATTCAAAGCATGTATGACAGACAAAACTTTATCGGTTGACATACAAATTGTTCACGGCACATGATGTCTTTTGTTTTGTACGGGCGGGTGCATGAATAAAAATGTATGACAATGAGAGCATGAATGAATGAATGAATGATTTTGGTTTTGTTTTTTGTGTTTGTGTTTAATGATGACAGAGAAAGAAAAAACAAACAAAAAAATAATACAATTAATCAAACTAATCACTTTAATTAATTGATTTATTTTTGAAACAAAACTCCACTCAATCGAGTATAACATACAGGCTCATGTATATTTAAGCATTAGGCATGAGAGGCGTTTTGATTGATTTCAATTTAATGATGGCATGCAATGATGGATTTGTGGTCTTGTTGTCTACATATTGTTGTTGAAGAAAAAAGTTTTTTGTTTTCTTTTGTGTCATGATACACAAGTATATTTACATATATTTTAATGACGTACAGTGAGCATCAAAAGAAACTGTACATTAAAATATATATACATTAATAAATTACCGTTATTTTTATTTTAAAATTGATTCATTGTCAGTTTTTAAAATTGAAACAAAAAAAATTTTTTAAAAATTTCGAAACATTGTCAAATTTTTTTGGGCACTCTCCTTAAATGGTAAAAGTTGAGTTTGGTGATTGTGAATTTTTTATACATAATGAACAGTTTCTTTTGACGCTCACTGTTAGTATTTATTTTTTGGTTTTAAATTTTATGGTCATCTCTCAGAAAACTTAGGAAGTGTACTAACAAAACAAAAAACATCTCTTGTTGACACTCTGTGAAATCCAATACAATTTTCATAATTTTTGCACAAGCAAACACCAATCACTTGTTGAAAATGATTTCTGTTAAGGATTTCTGTTTAAAATATTTAATTTTCCTGGAATTTATATCCCGAAATATTGCTTTAAAGCAACTTAATTGGTCATTACTATCTAGTAGTTAGGTTTACAACCTAGTTTTTCACACTATCCATGTTGTGAAGGTTAAATTTAACCATTAGTGGCGGGTCCTACGGTTTTAAAGTCGATTGTTTTAAACAGCTTAATTAACTTAATTGGTCATTACAACACTATAGACCACCCATGTTGTGAACATTAATTATAACCATGAGTGGCGGGACCCATAATTTTACATCGAAATTTTCATGGCAATTTTAATTTGCTCTCGAAGTAATGTTTTTTTCCTCTTTCCTTCTGTTCTAAATATCTAACCTGGGTTGGCTAATAAGCCAAAGCAATATCTTACAGACTTAGATTGACTGTCCATAGTATGCATACATAATTGGTCATTACAACCCTTTAGTCAGGATTACAACTTACCTTCGTCCAAAAATTGAGAAATGTTATAAAGGGTGTTTTTTGTAGAGGTATAGAACTTTAAGTTGGCATTACTTTTCAAGATGGCGACCGATTTAGCAGCTGTCAAGTGATTTATTCTCAGTTTTGTTTGGCAATTCATCATGAATAGACTCACGCCTGAACAACACTTGCAAATAGTGCAATTTTATTTCGAAAATAATGGTTCTGTGCGGAAAACGTATCGCGCACTACGTCCATTTTATCGTCGACAAAATCGTCCATCAGAGCAGTTAATTCGATTAACCATGGAACGTTTTCGTACCACGTTTACTCTTATTGATAACTCGCATCCCCAGAGACGCTGTATGGTGCGTACAGAAGAAGCTATTGCTGCTGTAGAGCGTAGCATTGAGGAAGACCCGCCATCGAGCACAGGAATTGGATCTGTGTCCATCCATTTTATGGAAGATTTTGCGGAAGGATCTTGGTTTGCGTGCTTACAAAAGCCAACTCGTGCAAGAATTGAAGCCAAACGATCATCAAGTAAGGCGTAGATTCGTCGAATGGGCCCAAAACGAGATTACCGTTGTTCCCGATTTTCATAAGCGAATTTTTTTTAGCGATGAAGCGCACTTCTGGTTGAATGGCTACGTCAACAAACAAAACTGCCACATTTGAAGTGAAGGTAATCCTCATCATTTTCAGGAAAAAAATTGTTTAAGGTTTAAACAATCTATCCCAGTGTTGTTTAATCTACGGCTGGTGTAAGTATTAAGGAGTCAGAAGCTCTTCACATTCTGAGCATGAAAATTACGGTGTAATGTTGGCTCCAACCGACACATTTTTCAATTCCTTCAGTTCCTTCCTAAGATCTTATCATGTGATTTTACTATTTATTTATACTATTTACGACGTCAGTGCCTCAACGTCTATTTTGAGCTTTCTCGACCGTGTACAGGAGATGCTGTAGTAGTTCCTTAAAGACGGTAGTGTATCCAACTCCATTGAATCAGTGGTACATCGTTGCAATATGGTTTGTGTTTCACTGTTCTGTCCCTAATACAAAAGGATTTTACTCGAACGAAAATCATATATGTGGTCGATTGGCCAATGGAGCCCACACTGCATTACAGAAAAAGTACGTTTTTTAGTTGGACTATTCGTATGTGGAACTCAATACCTGCAGAGGTCTTTCCTGCTACTTATGGTATAAAAATATACAAGCCCAGTGTCCATAATTTATTATTATTTTATTAGGTTATTCAGGAGTTGTCATTTTTCAGCGAAGGGGTTAAAAAGGAATAAAATACAGAAAAATCATCACAGGTATTCGAAAGTAACTTAAAAATACAATACTTTACTACTTGTTTTTACTAACTGACATAAATTTCCAAAAGTAGCAAAGTTACAAAGTACATAAAAACAAAACTTAAAGTGGCTTTTAATGTACTAAAGTAAAGAACATGATGAAAATTATTAATTTTTAAAAATCGTCAAAATAAGGGCAGAAATCTGGGAGATATGATTGTGAGGCCAACCGTGGCAGCCATGTAAATGAAATAAAAAACCACTTCCAATTGGAGCAGTTGTAGTTCACAGCAAAACAATACATTTATTAAAATTTTAAACTATTTTTGTTTTATTAGATTTTTAAATTTAAACTTTTAGATCGCCAACCCATTATATTTTTGCGCACATTATCCTCATATCTAATATGTAAAATTCATAATGCAGAGAACATATGTGACGTATGAGTTATATTTAATTCAATTAGTTTCATACCTAACAAAAATCGAAGTTTTTTTTATTGCATACTTTTCAGGGTAACTATTCCAGTACATGTAATATGATGCGTATGAGTAATATATTTCAAATACAATTTAAAAATAAAGTATACCCAATAAATTTGGTATTAAGTTACATGATTTTTCGATTGTATGCAATTCTAGGGTATATTCTAGATTCCAGGAATATTACAGGGTGAACAAAGAAGGATTCAAATACCTGCTGAATGTGTTGATGGAAAATTTGATTAGTAACAATTGCATAGTAAATGCAAAGTGGCTTTAAGTGGCTTTTAATGTACTAAAGTAAAGAATATGATGTAAATTTTTAATTTTAAAAAATCGTCCAAATAAGGGCATACAACGTCAAATCGTCAATATGATATTTTTGGTGCACAAAATGGTTGTAATCCTATGGTTGTAATCCTTGACTACAACCCTTCAGTCAGGATTACGAGCTAGCTTCTCGCACCACTTATGCTGTGTGTGTTAATTTTATACAAGAGTGGCAGGACCTACAGTTTAAAGTTGACTCCGAACGACAGATTTTTGAGAACCTTTTCATGGAATTTTTTTATTTACATTCAGAGTTTTTGCCAATATTTTTTGTATTTCGTTTCACAGGATATGTCTGTCGTGGGTTTTGAACCACGGCCTTATGTCTAATAAGCCAACACACTACCTACTAGGCTATGGCGACTTTTTGTATATGTTACCCTCTAGAATGCCTGTCTATAATGCGCTTAAATAACAATTTAAAGAGTATCCGTAATAGTCTTATGAAATTTAAAACTTTTTCATACAAACAACCACTAATCTCATAACTAAGTTCTGAAAATATAGAATAAAAATAACTCATCCTTATCCTTTGCTCGTCCTTGTCCTTGTCCTTGTGCTAACAACATTGTTTTTTCCTTTGTTCTACAGGACATCAAATTGTATTTGTTTTTTTCCGTTTTCTAAGCAAAACTAATGAATAAAATTCTTATTTAAGGGAAGAAAAAGAAAATAATAATGAACGGAAAATAAAAATCGATACGTAGCATTAAAGAAAGAAAGAATAAATAATTTATAGAAATTCTATACATAATATTGTGTGATAACTATCCGTCCGTATGAAAATATTTTCTAATAGAAGCAGCAGCATAAGACAAAGAAAATAACATCATCAGAACATCATTGCAGATATGTATGCTAATACATACGTTAATACCAAAAACAATTTATGCTACACAAATAAACAACAAAATATACTTTATGTTGATGAACAAAATAAATAAATCAATAACAAAAATAATGGAGAACAAAGATATTGTGATAAAGAGATAAAGAAAAGATATTGAGCTATTGGAGATAAGAAAAGATTGCGAAGAGATAACAAACTTACGCACGTAGACAGACAAGTGGAGTAGAAAGTTTGCTTAGACAAATGAATCCATAAACCATACAGGTCCAGGCAGAGTACAATATATAAATTTTTATGGCAATAGTAAGTAATGGAGACATATTGATGCTGCTTGAATAAATAAAAAGAAAAATATCTGACATTGAATTATTAAAACGAGACATTGGATGTCTGTTCCCTGTTGGCACATGGCTGCAAAACTACTAAAGGTGCTTATCTTATACTCTTTACAGCTGTGCCTTCCCTAATAAGATTCTTTCTCTAGATGCTCATGGCTTACCATGTCTCATTAAGCCTTAAGGTTTTTGATTGAACGCAATTCCTATGATACTAGGAATTGACCTAGTTTCTTTATTTACTTCAGTATGCCTCAGTCTAGTAGGTAATGCGTTAATTTATTATTCAAAATCCAGGTCAAACTTCTCCAACAAGACGAAATATGAAGAAATATTTTTTCGGCGACTTCCTCTCAGCAGATTTCTGAAGAATGCTGAGAGTAAAATAAAATTGACAAGAAAAGTTTCTCAACAATCTGTCATTTGGAGTCACCTTTAAACTATAGATTCCATAAAATTAACACACACAACATAAGTGACGTGAGAAACTAGGTCGTAATTCTGACTGAAGTGTTGTAATTACCAATTATATATGTATGTATGTACGTATGTGTGCATATAAGATTAGTTACGCTCCACAGATTCAAGTTTACTGATGGTGAGTCATTCGTTGATTGATCGTGTTCGATACTAGTCAGGTTTTAATTTCGTACAAAGAAGGACACTTTACAAATGCTTTAAATATTCTAAGCTAGTACGTCTATATATTTACAAGCTGCTGCATACTGGTTATACATTTCCAAATGTAGCGACTGCTTTGTTGAGCTATTCATTTACATTATGCTCTTTGGGTAATGGATGCTTTCTGTACATTTCACCCTTTGATTTCATGCTGACTATGTTCATTCACATAACTTTCTCATGCCAGAAGAATTTGTGTGTGAGATATCATCGACATTTTTTATTCATTTGAAGCCCTTATTGATGCCATTATTTATGGAATGTAATATTATTCAAATGACCTGTACGGCTTATCTGGAAGAAGCGCTTTCGAAATGTCCAATTTTCCATTACTCAGGAACATAAATTAAGCTGAATTTTGTCGATGGCATGAGCTATATTGACCTTGATTACCGCTGTGTTGAATGGCTCCAAATCTGATCCGTATAAGATAACTTTACTCTCACATCACACTTACAGAATATTCAATGTGGCACAAGCTATGGGTCACGTAGCGCCGTCCTGAAGAAACCACATGGCTTTGGTGTCTATATCATCAAATTCGGATCAAAAGAAGTTAACAATCATCGACCTAATGACAGTGATGGCCTGACTAACGTCGTTCTCAAAGAAATGTGGATTGCGCTCTGCCAAAACAAAATCCATAATAAACAGTGACTTTTTCGGTTGGCTTTGAATATTTTTGATTCGTTTTTTTTTCTTATTTCATCTATGATCGTCCGTGGAGATTTGGCAAAACAGACTGATTAAATGCTCACTAGTGAAAGTAGCTTCAACAAGGTAACCGCTACCAGCAGTAAATTATGTAATTCCTTTAGACACACTTCGCTTAAGGCATCATACATTTAAACAGTCCTGTTGGTGGAGGTCATCAGCTTTTAAGAAATGGTAGAGTAACGTTCTCATTGTGAAGAACTTGTGGTCGTATATCATCATGCATGACTCTAAAGTCTCAAATTAAAAGCTGGTGTACACTGTTTCCTCTTAATGTTTTATGACTTAATTTTTTATGACAGTCCGCGAGATGTGTAGAAGGCTTCCTCGAATCCATAAACAGTAGGTATAAGAAAGTAGCCGTAGTTTGTTGCCTTATTAGACGAGAACCTGTGGATTCAATGCCATGCTCAGACATCTAGAACAAAATAAAATATGAAAAAATATTTTTTCTTCAAAAAATTTGGAGTAAAGAAAATTACTTACCAAGTACCTTTTATAGCTGTCGTTCGGAGTCGACTTTAAATTGTACGTCTCGCCACTGATGGATAAAAGTAACATATTGTTAATTAAGCTTGTAGATTGCAAATAAAATAAAAAATAAATTTGTGTTTAATTTTAATTAAAATTTTTTATTATTCGCACAATTCTGTGTGCCACTGTTCACACCTTCATGTAAACAACAACAATTGTTTTTTGTTTGTTTTTGTTATGCCTCTGTTTACACACTTTGCACAAACAATAATAATTACTAAACAATCATTCAACCGATCTTTGTAACGGAGATCTTGAAACCACGATTGCTCTCTTCAAACGCACCTCGTCTTCACACAAGACTGCCTGAACTTCACTACTCAGTCGCCTGCTTTGCCTTGCCTTTTCTATGACAGGATAAACAGCCTGATGAATGTTGTTGAAGACGAAAGTTTATGACTTCGCCTTCTCGAAATCTCTATAATTGGAAACATCGTTGTTTATGTTTATTATTGTAGAGTTGTTGGTATACTTTTGTTTACTTGTTCACCATTTTTTATGCTGGTGTTTGTTGTTGTATTTTTGTTTATTTGTTTACCATTTTTGATGCTGGTGTTTGTAGTTATTTTAAGCAGTACTGTAATTTGTAAACAAGTTTGTTTACTTCCATTGTTTCGTCTTTTGTTAAGCGATGTAAAAGCAAAACACCAGTATCTAGATTCTTCATTTTTGTAACAATACTTTTTGAATGTCGCCGTAGTCTAGTAGGTAGTGTGTTGGCTTATTAGACGTAAAGCCAGGGTTCGAGCTCCAGGCCAGACATCAAAACAAAAATACAAAAAGTATTTCTTCGGCGACTTCCCCACAGCAGATTTCTGGCAAAAACTCTGAGAGTAAATAAAAATTGCCGTGAAAAAGTTTCTCAAAAAACTGTCTTTCGGAGTCCATTATAAACTGTAGGTCCCGCCACTCATGTATAAAATTAACACACACAACATAAGTGGTGTGAGAAACTAAGTCGTAATCCTGACTGAAGGGTTGTAATGACCAATTATGTATGTGAACAATACTTTTTATTTGAATTTCAAGTCGTGCCCTTTACTATAACTGTCAGTTATTCTGTTATGTGTAGTTGCTGGGTGAAGTATTATTCTTATCTACATGTATTATTGTCGTTGATTGTACTTCTACTTTATTGGTTTGAAGCCTTGCCTGTGATAGGATTAACAATATCTTGTATATGATCTTAGGCCTGCTATAATAAATTGAAAGTAAATTATAATGTTGCTCTGTACTTAAATTTTTATCGATGTTTTGTTTATGTATCTGGAATATCCTGTCTGAATACCTTGTTTTAATGGCAATAACGCAGAAGTAAATTGAATCCGATTTAGAAATTGTCAGAAACCGTTTTCAGTGTGCCATGCGGCTAGGTTCATGATGCTTTAACGTTACAATTTCATTACTTATGACGCAGGTTCATGTATTTCATGACTTATATTACAACTCCTTTACTACCACAGAACCTAGTCAATTTGCTCTTTAATTGTATGAAAAAAAGGGGAAGTAAACAATTAAATTAAAATAATAAATTGAAATGCTTAGTATATCATGAATAATGATATTTAAACTGAGAAATGAGAAAAATATCATTAATAATCAGCAAAATATATAAAAGAAGAGAAGTAAACTTATCATTGCACTGACGACCATTATGATTATAATGATGGACCTAGACATTATGATGTCCTCTGCTAGAGAAAATATTATTTTTTTGTTTCCCTTTTTTTTGCTTCTTTTATTTTCCAAGAATATTTGTTTTCATTTTCATCATGATTGTGTGTTATTATTTTCTACCTTCATTTTGATTTATGATGATTTAACACAATATCCTGGACTATTATGGCCACTAAAAGTGGAAACGGAAACAGTTGAAGAGAATAGAAAGAAAGAAAGAAGATCTCGCATATTAATTTTTCATTATGAATGGCAGAACAAAAAATAGAAAATAAAACAAAAATAAATGAAATGTTCATAATTTTTATTTGCTTTTACACTTCGCATTCGCATTCCCATTCTCATTTTCAGTTTTCATTTTTATTTGCAGATAAACAAACCTAACACCAGCACCAGTCAACCTATAGAAAACAGGCCAATAAAAATAAAAACACCCACCAGGCAACAATAATTCTCAAGTTTAAGCCATTAAATGCCGGCAGCAACATTAGAAGTTTGAAGATACCGAGAGCAAGAGCAAGAAATTAATTATCAGACATAAAACCGGGGTGGGGTTGTGGCAGTCCCAGACACTTAAACGAAAGTAATGAAATGAGATAACAAAGGCTTACCAGCAGCTGAGAAGAATAGAACGACGAACATAAACACGAAATTGATAATTTCATGCAACCAATTGTAGCAAAAGTGCCAACTCATTGTGGCAACATCAATTAAAATCCCAGTTTTTTTTCCCTTCTTCTGCTGCTTTTATTCGTTTCGTTATTTCTATTAAAGTGAGTGGCAGTAGAGCAGCAGCAAAAGCTTTAAGTATTACTTGCAGCCTCAGCAACAACCTCATAAGATCCAGACACTGTTAAGCCTTAACACAGAAGAGAGAGAAAAAATTAAATACAAAACGAAGAAGAGGAAGCAAAAGTATATTAAACCCAGTTAGTAAGACTTGCTGTTGTTGTTGCTTTTAATCATAGTGTGGTTATGTTTTGTTGGCAAAATAGCATCGGACACCACCAGTTGCAATTGACAGGCAGCAATTAAGGCAAAAAAAAGAAAAAAGGAAAAATCTTGTACTCATCAGCAGCCGCCTTAAGTAACAATCACTATTAGCAACAATTCGAAAAGTTGTCCAAGAAGAAGAAGAAGAAGACAGAAGACAACGGAAAAAAAGAACAGCAGCAACAAGAAAAGTAAGGATTTTAACACGCACTCAAATTCTTTTTTTTTAAATTTTTTATTCCTTTTAATTTAAGTCAAGGGAAAGGTCTCCATAGCAACAGAAGAGTTGATCGATGACCGTGCTAGAGAGTTCGGTTCATTTAATTTATGCAGACCTTCTCATTAGGACCAACGTACCTCTAATTGATTGATTGTGTTAGTTCCATAAAAAATCTCTCATGCAACAAAATTTGCTGCGAACACTTGCCTCGCTAAATCGTTTTGGTATACATACATACATAATTGGTCATTACAACCCTTCAGTCAGGATTACGACCTAGTTTCTCACACCACTTATGTTGTGTGTGTTAATTTTAAACATGAGTGGCGGAACCTACAGTTTGAAGTCGACTCCGAACGACAGATTTTTGGAAAACTTTCCATGGAAATGTTTATTTTACTCTCAGAGGTTTTTGCCAGAAATCTGCTGAGAGGAAGTCGCTAAAGAAATATTTCTTCATATTCCGATTGTTAGGAGATGCCTAACCCGGGGTTTGAACCGTGGCCTCACATCTAATAAGCCAACACACTGCCTACTAGACTACGGCGACTCTAATTGATTGATTCTGTTTAATTCCACAAAAAATCTCTCATGCAACAAAATTTGCTGCGAACTCTTGCCTCGCTAAATCGTTTTGGTATGCCTTTGTGAAATAAAGAATCCACTCTGCTTTCGTCCATTTAACTGCACAAAAGTACTCTGGACCAATAAAATTTCATTCGAATTCTTTCAATCCTGAATTCGGGCAATTTCATTCCCATCGACCCTTAATAAAGGGTCCGCCAAATACCTTTTTTTTAAAATGCTTTAAAAAAAACTACTGAATATTTTCTCAAATTTCTTTTTTTATTTGAAAGTACAATCCTTCCGGTTAATAATGGAAAATAATTTCATTCAAATGGCTGCCTCGGCTGGCCATGCAGTAGCCTACACGATCGGCCCAATTTTTAAGCACATTATCGATTGTGTGCAGCTGTATTTCGCCAATGGTTTCACGATTATTGTCCTTTAAAGCGTCAATTGTCTCTGGCTTGTCGGCGTAACACTTATCTTTGACGGCACCCCACAAATAATAGTCCAACGGTGTCAAATCGCAGCTCCGAGGTGGCCAAACGACATCAGCTCTGCGGCTGATAATGCGATCTTCAAAAACGGGGCGCAAAACATCGAGTGTATCTTCGGCCTGGTGGCACGTAGCGACGTCCTGTTAAAACCAAATGTTGCCAATATCCTCCTCTTCAATTTTTGTGAACAAAAATTCGTTCAACATGGGCCGATAACGATCGCCATTGACCATTGTAACGGCTACTCCTTGCTCATTTTCGAAGAAAAATGGACCAATTGTGCATCTGGACCAAAATCCGCACCAAACAGTGACTCGTTTTGGGTGCGTCGGCTTTTCAATGTATGCGTGCGGGTTTTCTGTGCCCCAAATGCGACAATTTTGCTTGTTTACATACCCGCCAAGATCAAAATGAGCTTCATCTGAAAAGATGATTTTTTTTGCCAAAATCGGCATTTTCTGTAAGTCGATCGCAGGCCCACTTAGCGAAGCGAAAACGCATTGAATGGTCAATTGGCTACAACTCCTGAAGCAATTGGAATTTGTATGGCGTCACACCAAAGTCTTTATGCAAAATTCGTCTCAATGATGTCTCCGAAATGTTCAATTGTTGAGAACGACGGTTAATTGATGTTGATGGCGCTTCACGCACACTTTCTGCCACAGCGGCAATATTCTCGGGTGTACGCACTGTTTTTGGCTTTTCACGTTTTGGTTTGTCGATGAGGATGCCAGTTTCTTTCACTTTTTTCACCAGGTAACGAAAATACGGAGCTGACGGTGCTTCTCTTCTTCCAAAATCCGTACGCAATTTTCGCACACATTCTGCAACATTACCATGATTTTCAAAGTAATGTCGCAATATTTCCCAGCGTTGTTCAAGCGTATACACAACCATATTCGTCGTTCAGCGGAAGGATAAAACTAATTGTCTGTCAAATCAGACATGAGCTAAGTGTTACCATTCACGAAATAAGTACTAGTTGAAAAAAAACGTTAGATGGCCGACCCGATAGGTAGTAGTGCGCTCGCTTAGCATGTGAAAGGTACGGGGATCGATGCCCCGCATCTCCAGGATATCTTAAACACGCCGTAGTGTAATAGGTAGTGTTGGCTTATTAGACGTGAGGCCATTCTTCAAATCCCTGGTCAGATATCTCAAACAAAACGAAATATTTCAAAATATTTATTCAGCGACTTCTTCTCAGGAAACTTCTGGCATATAATCTGAGAGTAAATAAAATATTTGCCATGAAAATTTTCTCCAAAAATCTGTAGTTCAGAGTCGACTTTAAATTGTACGTCCCGCCACTCAGATATATTAAACTAACACTCACAACATAAGTGGTGTGAGAAAGTAGATCGTAATGCTGACTGAAGTGTTATATGACCAATTATGTATGCGTGTATCGTCTCTTAGTAATTCAATACTCAGCAATATCGTTCAAAATAATATCTTCTGTGCAAAAGAATTGGTCCCTCGTTTTGGGTGTAGTGCTGATGAACTTTATTCATTGAGCTTTACTGTCTCTTAAGATCTTACAGTCTTTTTGTCTGACTTTACTGTGGTATTGGTTGATGCTTTCATTCTCTCTAGGAAGACAGAAGGTTTTCTATTTAAAGGGAATTTTATTCTTTTCGACGTGTTGGTTAGGTTAGAAGACGCGTACTTGTCAATTAAGACAAGTACAGTACCCGGAGCTCGAATTGACCCATTTTCGGCGTGTAGCGGAACCATAATACTGCAACCATAGCGTCCATTGGGTGGTGAAATAATCTATATTGGAGGTACAAATAATAGCTTCTCCAAGCCTATGGTTCTGTTGGTGTCAACAAGGACAATACCCTGCCCAGAACCATGTTACCTTACCACATGTTACCTTTTGTGATGCATTAATGCTCCACAGATTCCAAATATTTGTTCTGATAATTCATTTCAATTTACATAAAATCTCCATACTGGATTCAAGTCGATCCCTATTCGTAATAAGTAAACTTTTATTCTATAGAGCGCTCTCAAAATGCCGTTCACTAACATCAGGTTACTCCAGGATCATCAGAAGTAATCCTTAAATCAGGTCAGACATCTGGAACGAAACAAAATATATGAAAAATATTTCTTCCGTGCATTCCTCTCAGCAGATTTCTGGCAAAAACTCTGAAAAGTAAATAAAATTGCTATGGAAGTGTCTCAAAACACAACCCTTCAGTCAGGATTACGACCTAGCACAACTTATATTATGTGTGTTAATTTTATACACAAGTGGCCGCATCTGCAGTTTAAAGTCGATTCCGAACGATAGATTTTTAAGACACCTTCTCGGGATTACGACCTTCAGTCAGAATTACGACCTATGACCAATTATGTACATATGTATACAGGGCCACAAAATTATACATACATAAGATTAACAAATTTCACAAATTTCTGAACCAATGCACAGTACCGTCTTAAAATCGAGAGAAGTTGTTAGACAATTATAAAGATTGCCGGATTAACGGATTGGTTAAAAAATTTCTGAGATTTGTTAACAGTATGTATACTTTTGTGGCTGAGTGTATATATGTGTAATCATGGAATCGCCTTCTATTGTAATTGCACAACAAAAGCTAAGATTGCCTCATACCAATTTGGTGTTAGCCACTCCTTATCCTCCCTTTTGTTGAATATGCCCCTTCAAAGATGGTTTCTTCCTCACCACAGCACTGTTGTGACCGCAACAGCGACGTTTTTAGTTCCCCTGATCTCAGCCTCATCTACCTGCTCATTGTTGCAAAATTCCCAAATAACTTGGGATCTAGCAAAGGGCAATCCTATCCCGCTTCTCCGCACAGTTCCATGTTATCTTAAAATTAACCTCATAAGAGCCAAGGATTCGGGTGATAGTCAGATCGTATTGCAATGTCGTGTCCTTTGTATTGTCAATACAAATTGAAATAAGCTCGCCATACGATAACATAGATCCTGGTTTACATATACATACATACATACTTACATACATAATTGGTCATTACAACCGTACCAGGATTGTTTGTGTTAATATTATAAATGAGCTGTGGGACCTAAAGTTTAAAGCCGATTCCGAACGACAGATTTTTAAGAAATTTTTCATGGCAATTTGAATTTTACTGTCTGAGTTTTTACCAGAAATCTGTTGAGAGGAAGTGGCCGAACTTTTTTTTCATATTTCGTTTTGGTAGAGATGTCTGTCCAGGGGTTTGAAACGTGCCATTGTGGCCAATAAGCCAACACACTACCTACCAAACTACGGCGACTACTGAAATATTTACTCCGCGACCAAAAACTTGTTCTCCTTTCCCTTCAGGACACATAGAATTTTTGCTTTTTTAAAAGAGTTTATAGCCTCTAGGTTTCTCCATTCAGTTGTTGAGTTTCTAAGCAAAGCCTTTCCGTAAATCATAGATTATACTTGTCTTAATCGGGTGGCAGTTAAGTAAGGAACTATCAACCACACGTCACATTAGGTCATGAACTCTCCTGATGAATCTCATGCAATATTTGTCCCCCAATATGCTAACCATAGTCTACGAAGTGTTGGTCTCCACTAGCATGTTAAGAAAATACAACAGAGCCTCCAGCACCGCTGTAGGATAGCTTTCATTGCCTCTGCTCAGCACGCTAGTCTCTTTTTCTTTTGTTTTGTCTAGTCAAACACATACATACATACATAATTGGTCATTACAACCCTTCAGTCAGGATTACGACCTAGTTTCTCGCACCGCTTAAGTTGTGTTTGTAAATTTTGTACATGAGTGGCGGGACCTACAGTTTAAAGTCGACTCCAAATGACAGATTTTTTGAGAAACTTTTCATGGCAATTTTTATTTACTCAGAGTTCTTGCAAGAAATCTGCTGAGAGGAAGTCGCCGAAGAAATACTTTTTATATTTTGTGTTGATGTCTGGCCTGGGGCTCGAACCCTGGCTTTTCGTCTAATAAGCCAACACACTATCTACTAGACCACGGCGACTAGTCAGACAAAGTCTCTTAATTTTCAAGACTTGTAAACCATGAATCAAAATGTTTTCGGCTTTAACGGAACTTGAACTTGGATTCTAGGGTTTTTAGGCGAGAACTGACTCCATCAGAACGGTGTGACATAGTGAATTTCATAGTTGAAGTTCTCAGTATGAAGTCATGTGTTGTGTTCTCTTTAGGAGACCTTCCCTTAATATAAGGCATCACTACTGATTAAAAGAAATAATCAAAGAAAGAAAGATTTCATTCACTGTTTTTATTTTCTTTTCTTTTTTTTAAACTAATTTCAGTTGGTCTCTCATCAATATAACATCGCCTACATCGTCTGTTTCTAACGCACTTCATAAACTACACGAGAAAAGTGATAAAAAAGCAACGAAAAGAAAGAGAAAAATTCTGAAAGTACTGGCAACAAACAGAAGGAATAACAAATACTGACGTTTAACAAAGCATTCTAAGGCTTTACAAAATCAACAACAACAAAATAAATAGCCAACACAGTGTAGTTGCAAAAAGCCACAAGCTGTTCCGTTAAAGTGAACGAATGAATGCCGTAAGCCTTTTGTAATTGCGGAAGCCTTTTGGCCATTACTGGTCAATCGACAGACGAAAGGCCTGTTGCAACGTGTTTGTTGCAACATTTTTTTCTTTTTGACGGCGCTGGAAATACATCAGTTCTGGAGCCTGGCTTTTGTGGTCATTGATTAAGAGGCCGAGGATACCGCAGCTGCTGCCATACCACTGCTGTTCACAAAGACATTAACTGTGTGTGCGTGTGTGTGTGCATGTGTGCCTTGTTGTATTGTTTTGTTTGTAGACATACGGGTTGAAGTTTGCATGTAGGCTGTTTGACTTATACTCACACTTGACTACACTTAAGCCAGACCTCTCTACTCGTCATTATATTGTGCACTCATCTCTTGTCGTGAAGCACTTGTGGTGATTACTTACAGTAGCAGTAATTGCAACAGTTCGTGTGTTTAAATAGCACGAACAAAAAAGAAACGAAAAAAAGAAAACCAACAAGAAAAACTCCACTCTACTCCCACTAAGTATTTGGCAAACTAACACAGGCTGACTTGATTGTCTTTTAGCGGTGAGTCATAGAGAAACTATTCGGGTATTTTTATCTGTGTATTGGTGTAATAAAAACGACGTGTATATATGTTTGGGTGTCCAGTTGCAGTGTGTACTTTAAACGTAAGCAGAAACGTCGCAGTGGCGGGGAAGACAATATCAACAGCATCGCCAGCAACAGCAGCAGCACTTATACGCTGGGGTAGTCTCACAAATAATGAAGCTCAGCAGTAGCACGTTGTGTGGTTGCTGTTTTTGTTGCTACTGCCACTGTTGGTTAATGATGCTGTTAATGGTCTCAAGCGTTGTTCACGGTAAGTGTCAGTATTTTCTGTTTTCTTTTTCAGTTTCTACTTGAATTTTTAAAATTTTTCTTTCTCCTTCTGCTCTCTCCCTCTATCTCTCTCTCTCTCATCAGAATTGCTTGTAAATCTTTACTTTTTTAAAGCAAAAACAAAAAAGTTTCCATGAAACTTGAATTTTAACTTTTCTGTGTTCGATTTTTGGTACTTCAATTCTCTTTCATTTTTTGTTTTGTTTCTTGCCTTATTGAAGCTGCTGTTGATTTGTGGCATAATTTTTTTGCCTTTACGTTCAGTCTTCATTGAAAATAAATTTTTTTTCGTTGTTGTTGTTGCTGTGAGTCTCAATTGATGTGCTTCAGTAAAGTAACCAAAAATGAAATTTTTGAATTTTTTTCTTTATTTTAATAAAAATTTCTTCAAGTTTAAATTTAAAGATCGAAAAATAATTTCTAATAACGTTCCTCAATGATTCTAATTGCCAAGGAGATTTAAAATGCAAGGGTAATCCTATTAACTGGTTGCCAGGTAGAGCTAATTTGAATGATTTAAAATTGTTTAAGAAAAATTTATTCAACAATTTCTAATTAGACTGAACGACAAGGAAAATCATTGAAAGTCAGCAACCTGCGAAATTATTTTTCAAAATTTTTTTATAAACGCCCACCCCTCGACCGTTTTAAGAGACTGCTATTACGATTGTGCTGAAACGCAGATACGTTAAATCCGAAACTAAAATAATGTAAAAATTTTCTCCGAATTAAAGTTTTATCACTTTTAAATCCCATTAAATTAACGAAATTTTGTGTGGGACCAACAGCCAAAGATGAATCTGGTCTACCAGTCCATTGTGCTGAATACAGGAGAATGAGCTGTGTGCCACTGTTCACAACTTGATGTAAACAACAACAATTGTTTTTCTTTGTTATTCCTCTGTTTACACCCTTTTTATTGTTTATAAGAATTACTAGACAATTGTTCGACAGATGCTTGTAACGGAGATTTTCAAACCACGATTATTCTATTCAAACGCACCGCGTCTTCACACAAGACTGACTGAAGTTTTACTAAGCCAGTTGCCTGCTTTGCCTTGCCTTTTAACGGATGATTTTTTAGCAATTACATATCTTTTTGGCAAGACTGGTTTAAACAGCTCACGCACGTTTCGTGTTTTGTCAAACATCTTCAGTTTGGTCGATAATTTAACCATTAATCGTCTTACAAACCGAACAACGCTTGCAAATCATTGAATTTTATTATCAAAATGCGTGCTCTGTTAAGAAAGTTCATCGCGCGCTTCTTCCATTTTATGGTCAGTTTAATCGACCCAATGAAGCGGATATTCGGGCTATTGTGACTAAATTTCTCACCAAATTTACATTGTTGGACATTAAACCACCAACACGCTTACGTAGAGTGCGAACTGAAGAAAATATCGCAGCTGTATCGGCCAGTGTTAATGTGTGACCATCAATTATCGATTCGTCGCCGTTCGCAGCAATTGGAAAATTGGAAAAATTTTGCGGAAGGATTTGGGTGTGAAGCCTTTCAAAATCCAGCTGGTGCAAGAATTGAAGCCGAACGACTTACCGCAATGCAGAATTTTTGGTGAATGGGCTCTTGGAATGTTGGCCGACTATCCATTTCTTTATCGAAAAATTGTGTTCAGCGACGAAGCTCATTTTTGGCTCAATGGTTACGTAAATAAGCAGAATTGTCGATTTCGGAGTGAAGATCAGCCAGAAGCATTGCAAAAGCTGCCAATGCATCCAGTAAAACTCATAGTTTGGTGCGGTTTATGGTCTGGTGGCATCATTGGACCGTACTTCTTCAAAGATGCTGCGAATCGTGAGCGCTACCGTGAGATGATATCCAACTTTTTTTTTTTGGTCAAAATGCAAGTGCTTGACTTGCTTGACATGTGGTTTCAACAAGACGGTGCCACATGCCACACAGCACGCGTAACAATGGACTCATTGAGAGGCGAGTTCGGTGAACATTTTATTTCACGTTCGGGACCGGTCAATTGGCCGCCTACATCGTGCGATTTAACGCCTTGAGACTAGTTTTTGTGGGGCTATGTTAAAGCTCATGTCTATACAGACAAGTGCTCTTCAATTGACGCATTGAAAGACAACATTCAAGCATTTATGCGTGTGAGATACCGGCCTAAATGATGGAAAGAGTATGCCAAAATTTGACTAAGCGGATAGACCATTTGAGGCGAAGTCGCGGTCAACACTTGCATGAAATAATCTTCAAACATTAAATTATATGGAGCGTACTATCGATTCAAATAAAGATTTCATCCATTTTTCTGAATGTTATGTGTTTTTTTTTTTGAAAAAATTTATTATATGGCAACGTAAACAATCTGATGAATGTTCTTGAAGGCGAAGTTTCGTGACTAGACTAGAGTTAAAAGCTCGAATACCTACATGTTAATTAAAGCAACTCAAAGTTCGTCAACTCTATTACATGGGTTCTTTTTTTAATACAAAACACTACAAAACAGAGTGTAATTATGTCATGTTTTGTGATTATCTAATCTATTTTGTGAATATGTAATTGGTCTGTTTGTGCGAGTATATTTTGTAAATTAATTTGAATTTCAATATGTAAGCATGACACACTATTTGCCATCATTTGATTAGAAATTAATGAAATATCACACCAAATTAATGTTTCGTTGATAACAAATGATGTGTAAATTTCATTTACTTTACATCAATTCAACTTCAACAGAACTCAACTCAACTCAACACTAATTAAGCAAAACTCCTGATATAGTGTTTAAATTGCTTAATTGGATTACGGAATATGGTTGTAAATGTCTATGTAGCCATCTATCTAAGTATGTACATATGTATGGTAAGCCATTATGAAGGCATTAATAGGCAACACAAGCAGAAACTCAATTTTCTTTATTTTTTCTTTCTTTCTTTTTTTCCCATTTCCTTTGGAAATAAGAAATAAAGATAAAAAATTATAATTTCCCTCAAAACACCTTGTCTTGTCTTGTCTTATCGCATACGCACTAAGGCACTACGAATAGAGTGGAGGGGGGGGGGGGGGAGGAATGGAGAAAATTGTACTCAACTGAAATTGTTTTATGCTCGCAATATCCTAATCAAATTTGTCACATTTTCAATTTCCCTACGAACCCAACCAACACTCACTCACCATTCCTTGGCATTTACACTGAAATGTCATACAACTTGGCCCCCACAAGACACGAAACAGGCCACAAAGAGAGGCATCCACTAACCAACCCACATTATTATGGTTCTCATGGTGTATAACGGTAACTGCTTATCATATTCTCATTTTTGTTCACTCATTCTCTTTCGTTCATTCCATTCCATTCATTTCATCCATTACTGCTACGAAATTTAACAAGATGATGATGATGATGTCGCAGAAGCAGTTTTAGCAGGAGACGAATAAGAAAATTAAACCGAATTACGGAAAAAAAATGGTGAAAGAAAATTTATTTTAACAGCAACAGTTTGTTGCCTAAAGCAATAAAAATGCAATGAAATCTTTGTGAAAAGCTAGTAAAGTAGAGTACAGACGCGTTCAAAGTCGACAGTGTGATACTTTATGAAATTATGGTGGTTGTGACGAACATTATACAGTACTTTTAGGGTCAAGATTTCTTAACAGCAAATTTATTTGCAAAATAAACAACCCTAATACAGATAGAAATAGAAGTCGCAGGTAGGCTAGTAGGTGGCCTTATTAGACATGAGGCCAAGGTTCAGACCCCAGGTCAGACAATCTCCAGCAAAACCAAATATGAAGACAATATTTCTACGGCTACTTCCTCTCAGCAAATTTCTAGCAAAAATAGCAACAGATTTCTAGAAAATTCTAGTAAAATACAGTTTGCCATCTGACATTTGAAGACGACTTTAAACTGTATGTTCTGCCACTCATGCATACAACCTGCCACTCGTATACAATTAACACACGCAACATAAGTTGTGTAAAAAGCTAGGTTGTAATCTTGACTAAACGGTTGTATGGACAGTGGTGGCCTTATAATTAGAAACGATGTTTCTGGAACAGAGTTCTCTGGAGTGACGAATCTAAGTTTAAACAAAGCCTTTAATCCCAGGTACACAGTGAAAACTGTAAAACAAATTAACGAACATACTTGTTGCTAAGTCGTTTCTAATTATAACGCCACCACTGTATATGTAGGTCTCTCAGCATCGAAATTACATAATAACCGTATTTGTCTTGATCCCTCTTTATGTTTCATTTCAGTGTGTTCACTATTTCATCTCTTCGGAAAAGCTCAGCAAGTTCCACTCTTCACAAGTTCATCTGTCTGTTAATTGCCACGAATTCTCACACGTCCTGTAATACATCAAGAATAACTTGATTAATAATTTGAAACTAAGCAAAGGAAAAGAAAATGAAGCACTTCGGTGATAGCCTAACTAACTTAATTGACTATCGCTATCCTTTAGTCGGGACAACAACCTAGCATCCTAGTTTAACGTGGACTCCGAATGATATGTTTGAGAAGCCTTTTTATTATTTACTCTCAGCTCTTTTGCCAATCGACTGCTGAGAGGAAGTTATGTGTATTTTCTTCATATTTTGTTTTGTTAGTGATTTCAGCTCTGAGGTTTGAACTCATGGGCTCTTGTCTAGTATGCCAATGGTTGGTTCTAAGAGAAACTTATTGCTTTGGGAAAAGACATGTTAAGGCTGGGTTAGTTACTTCGGATATGGGCTAAATAGGCATTTCATATCTATGCAAGGCAAGATCTAGAGCGCGCGGAAAGTCTGCTTAAACTCTAAAGAAGCAGGCTTTGCGTAGTTGTTGGAGTTATTTCTGGACTTTGTGTACTAATTACTCACATGAGATACACTCAGCCACAAAAGTATACATACGGATAACATATTTCAGAAATTTTTTAACTGATCCGTTTTCGTTGAAAATCTTTGTAATTGTCTAACAACTTTCTTCGATTTTAAGACGGTCTTGGTTAAGAAATATCTGAAATGATGCACAGGCCCACAAAAGTTAACAAATTTCAGAAATTTTTTAACCTTAATTCAATTTTAAGGCGGTCTTTTGCATTGGTTCAGAAATTTGTGAAATTTGTAAATACATTTGTGGGCCTGTGCAATTGTGAAAATTGTGAAATTTTTTAACCAATGCAAAAGACCGTCTTCACATCAAGGAAACTATAAAGATTTTCAACGAAAACGGATCAGTTAAAAAATTTCTGAAAATTTTTAATCGTATGTATACTTTAGTAACTGTGTGTACTTTGGATTTGGCCCTACAGCCATGGAATTTGTAAGAAGATACAGTGACAAAGAAGATGAAGAAACTGTTACATATTTTTTTGGTACGTGCCCAGTGTTAGGCTTCTATGCAGATAATCTTATTGATTTGTTAAGATAAGTGCAAGTTTAGTTTGATTCCAGAGTTAAGGCGATAACAGATTGTGGTATCATAATGACTTATACGTTCCCTTGGCTGATAGCCAACTAGGCAAACTACACTGAGCGTCAAAAGAAACTGTACATTAAAGAAAAATATGTATACATTAATAAATTACCGTTATTTTTATTATAAAATTATTTCATTGCCAGTTTTTAAAATGTAAAAAAACTTACAAAAAATTTTGAAATATTGTCAAATTTTTTCAAGAACTCTCCTTAAGTTCTAAAAGTTGAGTTTGGTGATTGTTAGTATTTTATCCTTTGTGTACAGTTTCTTTTGACGCTCATTGTATCGCTGCTTTTCAATGGATTCAAAAATTTAGCCTTCGATCTAAAATAGCTGCCGAAGTTTATGTACCCTAGGAACATGATGTTGATATTATTTTTTCTGTGCATGTTATCTCATGTATTTTAACAACTCCAACTAGGATAAGTCCAAATAAACGTCTTTACTACTCAAATTCCTATTGAATAGCGTTGAGACGCACTTTCAATCCAATCTCCCATTTTAAAGCTGATCGATCACACAGCAATTCGCCGTATGGGTGCGATAAATTTAATATCTTCTGTCGTCAAATTATCGCAAGGGTAACAAATTTCAAGATCGACCCAATTAGCTGGTATGCTATGGTGTAGAGTAACAAAATAACTTTAATTTATGCAGGAGAAAAATAAAAATTTTTTCAACGTATAAAACAGAAACGAATGATAAAATGGTTAAAATATACTAAAAAAAAGGGAATAAAAATGCTCTTCTAAAGAATAAAATTTCTTATGCAGTGTTATTGCTATTCTTCAGCATTAAATTTAAATCTACGAATAAAAACAGAAAAAAATTAAAGCAAGCGATGGAAGCCAAAATGATAAGAAGCAAAAAGCTTAGCAGCTGATATCAAGAGGATTTTTATTTTACAGCTGCAGCGGCAGTGATTTAATTTAAAATCACTTTGTAGCATCAAATTTAAATTGCTAAAATATGGAACGCACACACACACAGACATATAACGCCCACTAAACATCACCCATCATGTTATGTAAAGACACACATACACACGTATAAAATATAATGTCAGATAAAGCTGTTGCAAATAAAGGACATGAGAGCAGTTGTACTTGAGTTTGTGAATTTATTTGATTTGATTGTCGCTTTTCTTTAGAAAAAAAAAATTTCTTTTTTTCAAATAAAAGTCAACAGGATATTCACTCCCTATACTCTCTGCCACTTCCCTTAGTCTCCCCTATCTCTCATGGCTGGTCTTATTTTATTACTCCAGGAATAAAATATGAATTTAAAATTCAATTATTCAATTAGAACCAATCAACGCTTCAAAAAGCCTTGAAATTCATTCAAGAAGATAAGGAGGAGCGAAATTTTTTCCTTTCTTTCTTTTCTTATCTTTGATGGAACTTATTACTCTTGGACTTTTATGGCATTGCCTTGGAAGAAAGTCTAGCATAAAATGGCCATTTTATTTGAAATTTATTCTTAAACAGCCTCATAAAGGACACCAGAGTCACCAGCCTATTTAAAATTATTTTTAAAGTCTCGTCATCCATCAAGAGCCATAAATATCATCCAGCACCATAAATATTGTGAAGTGAGTTTAGTTTAAAACTTAATTAAGCACTTTTTTGGGAAACCTAAAGTGCTTTTCCATTTTTAGAAATGAATTCTAAAGTTGACTTATATACAAAAAATAAAATTTTAATGAAACATACATAATTGGTCATTACAACCCTTCAGTCAGGATTACGATCTAGTTTCTCACACCACTTATGTTGTCTGTGTTAATTATTACACATGAGTTGTGGGACCTACAGATTAAAGTCGACTCCGAACGACAGATTTTTGAGAAACTTTTCATGGGAATTTTGTTTTATTTACTCTCAGAGTTTTTGCCAGAAATCTGCTGAGAGGAAGGCGGCGAGGAAGTACTTTTTTGTATTTTGTTTTGATGTCTGGCCTGGGGCTCGAACCCTGGCTTTTCGTCTAATAAGCTAACACACTACCTACTAGACCACTGAAAATTTACCATAAATGTAGCTGTGACGTATTCAGGCATCGGAACCTACTGTATGAAATACATTGACTTGAAAGTCGAGTGACAAGTAGTATTCCGGACAACCATTGTTACAGTTTGTTACAGTTTTACCTTTTAAAAACGTTTAAAATATAAGCTCGTAGATTGCAAATAAATTAAAAAAAAATTTGTTTTCAGTTTTAATTAAAATTCTTTATTATTCGCAAAATTCTGAGTGCCACTGTTCACAACTTGATGTAAACAACAACAATTGCTTGGTTGTTATTCCTTTGTTTACACCCTTTGTATTAACAATAAGAATTACTAGGCAATTATTCGACAGATCTTTGTAACGGAGATCTTCAAACTAAGATTACTCTCTTAAAACGCACCGCGTCTTCACGTAAGACTGACTTCACTAACTCACTCGCCTGCTTTGCCTTGCCTTTTATATGGCAACGTTAACAAGCTGATGAATGTTCTTCAATGCAATTATTCATGACTTCGCCTTCTCGAAATCTCTATGAATGTTAACATCGTTGTTTACATTTATTCTTGTAACGTTTGTTGTTGTATTTTTGTTTAATTGTTTACCTTTTTTATGCTGGTTTTCTTTGTGGATTTTTGTTTACTTGTTTACCATTTTTTATGCTGGTGTTTGTTATTATATTATATATATATATACATATGTATATTATATATAATTTGTAAACAGATTTGTTTACTGCATTGTTTTGTTTTTGTAGCTCCTGTTTATAATTTTAATGTAAAGCGATGTAAAAGCAAAACACCAGTATCTAGATTTTTGATTTTCGTAACAATATTCTGAATCTTGCCAGGGAAAGATAGTGGGAGAGGCATTATACAGCTACACTTTAGGGACCTAGATTTAGGGCATTACAATATATCGCCTAGATGGAGCAATGTAGCAACTCTACGCAACACTGTTCACATTGCAAAGCCTTTCGGTTGACTGCCACGGCAGTAATTGTTGCATTTAAATTATTGGAAGCAAGCTAATCATTTGCTTCATATAATTTTAACAGAGGCCATCATTTGGCTTCCATTTTATTCCTGTTATTCATGGTAATGGCTGTCAAACACTAACTTTAAATGTTTTCCAGTAATCCCCATACTGTTAATCGAGTATTTAGACGAGTTGAGAAGAAGTCGATAAAGATCACTCTGAAGTTTACCAATCTGAATCAATCTATTCAATAAATATTTGGCTTGCAATCGCTTGACTACGAATGCAGTACATAAAGACATCGTCGGCCCAGTAAAGCGTTTGAAAGTAAAACGTCAGAGTTGGAGACATTTTATTTCAAGACTGACTGACACTGTTTTAGCTAGAAAAGTATTCAGCTTTCGTAAGTTCGAGACACTGTACCACATACAAGTCATCTCAGAGAAGTGGATTTGGAAGAAGTTAAGGAATTTTGTACAAGATACAGACTTTCTGTAGGAAATGTGGTTGTTCTCACCTAATGGTGAGAGCACAACAAGGTTTAAATATCTGGGAACAGGCATGAGGGTAAACCCATCAACCTACCGACATACTTCAATTGGTAACGCCACCTTATTAATTGTATTAGACGATCCTTTTACTATGGCGATCACATTTAGTCGTGTACAATACAAGAGTATTTATGCATACATCCATGCATACATTATTGGTCATTACAACCCTTTAGTTAGGATTACGACCTTCTCACGCCACTTATGTCGTGTGCATTAATTTTATACATGAGTGGCGTTTAAAGTCGACCCCGAACGACGGAATTTTGAGAAACTTTTCATGGGAATTTTATTTACTACTCAGGGTTTTTGTCAGAAATCTGCTGAGAGACAGTCACCGAACAAATATTTTTTTATATTTTCGTTTTGATGTCTGACATGGGATTTGCCCCCCGACCTTAGGCCTAATAAGCCGACATACTACCCACTAGACTACGGCGATATATTTGGAATAACGTGAACATTTATTCACTATTATCTGGTGTTGGAATTGAAGAAGTATTTTTGCTTTTCTTAGACTCTTTTCAGAAATACCAACGAAAACCAAAAAGTTCAGTCCAGTAATGGCCGACAGGTTCGATCATTGAATGGCTTGTAAAATATTCGGTGTTTCAAGATTCTTTTCAATATTTTCCCGGCCTTTTCCAACTACAATCTTATAAAATTGCTTTAAGTTCTCACGTTTAAAATCCCGATATTTTGGGCAATCCTTTCATTGCATTTTAATTACAATCTCATTTCCTTACACACAATATTTAATGATCATATCGGCATTTAATTATGCATGATTCGCACTTCTGCACATTTAAAGGAGGAATTAAACAGTCTTGCTGTTCACAGTCTTATGCTGATAACAACTGCAACAGCAACAACAACAAATAAAAGAAGAAAATAAAGATTGTAACCATTTTCCATATGAAATTGTATCACAGGAGACTTTAAGGAAATTAAGAAAACCATTCAAGTAATTCACCACACAGATACGAGACGTACATAAAATTTTCGGATGAAAATTTTTTTTAATCATCATGATTATCATCATCGTCATCATTATCGGCAACAAACAAACGAACTTTTCATATAATAAATGCGGAAAATGAAAAATGTAAAGAAGGCCTGTACAATGTACTCCTCGTACATTACATTACATTACACGCTAACCAGCCAACCAAGCCAAGCAATTTTCAGTCTCAGTCTTCAAAAAAAAAAAAAAAGTGAAAATTCTACTGAAGAAAGAAAATATTTTTAATGAAATATTGTTGCCACACACAAACTGACTAACTAACTGACTGACAGACCCAAAAAAAAAAATAAATACGAAAGGAAAAGGAAACAAAGTACAAAAGCGTACAAACAGAAATACATTTAAAGGCGTTGGCCTCTACCATTAATTTCTGTTTAAACAAATCCTTACGTCAATTCCGCACTTCAACAATGGAGTTGTCATGTTTGCGAAATAAATGCGGTTGTGCTAGCATGGCTTGCTTGGGTCGTACGTAGTCAACATTTTGGGCGTTTCACACACACAGTAAATTGCCAGTTTATCATGGCGAGTTAATTAAACGTACTGTTATGTACTCTATGTTGGTACTTGTGAGTTAAGAAAACATATATATTTTTACGTACTTATTTCAATACTTTTTTCTTGTTTTTCTTATTATTTTCATTCGTTTTCTGCTTATGCTCATGAATTTTTATTTACCGAAATCTACTTAAAGGGAGTATCGCATGCGAAAATTGTTGAATTAACACCAACATCAAGCCATCAAATATAATTTTACTATGTGTGGTGTGTGGTACTTAACTACATAGACATGCTGGTTTTATAAATGCGAGGGTAGGGTTTCAAAGAAAATTCTTTAAATATTGGGTTATACAGTGAGGGTCAAATGACACTGTACATTAAAACAAATGTACTGTTACGTTTTTACCTTTTTAAAAACGTTTAAAATATGAGTTCATAGAATGCAAATAAAATAAAAATAAATCTGTGTTTAGTTTTAATTAAAGTTCTTTATTATTCGCACAATTCTGTGTGCCACTGTTCACAACTTGATGTAAACAACAACAATTGCTTTGTTTGTCTTTCATCTGTTTATACCCTTGGCATAAACAATAACAATCCTACGCAATTATTCGACAGATCTTCAAACCGCGATTACTCTCTTCAAACACACCGCGTTTTCTCATAAGGCTGACTGAACTGCCTGCCTTTTATAAAGGGTGTTTTTTACAGAGGTATAGAACTTTAAGTTGGCATTACTTTTCAAGATGGCGACTGATTTAACAGCTGTCAAGTGATTTATTCTCAGTTTGGTTTGGCAATTCATCATGAATAGACTCACGCCTGAACAACGCTTGCAAATAGTGCAATTTTATTTCGAAAATAATGGTTCTGTGCGGAAAACGTATCGCGCACTACGTCCATTTTATCGTCGACAAAATCGTCCATCAGTGCAGTTAATTCGATTAACCATGGAACGTTTTCGCACCACATTTACTCTTATTGATAACTCGCATCCCCAGAGACGCTGTACGGTGCGTACAGAAGAAGCTATTGCTGCTGTAGAGCGTAGTGTAGAGGATCTTGGTTTGAGTGCTTACAAAATCCAACTCGTGCAACATTTGAAGCCAAACGATCATCAAGTAAGGCGTAGATTCGTCGAATGGGCCCAAAACGAGATTACCGTTGTTCCCGATTTTCATAAGCGAATTTTGTTTAGCGATGAAGCGCACTTCTGGTTGAATGGCTACGTCAACAAACAAAACTGACGCATTTGGTGTGAAGGTAATCCTCAAGTGTATGTGGAAACACTGATCATTTGTATTTGAGGGGGAAGTTGGTTCCAGAGACGAATGGAGTGAATAAAACAATGTTGTTGAAAGATGGCCCTGTTATATTTCATAGATTTTATACTGTTTCCTCTATTCGACCTAGAAAATATTAATCTCTCATACGAATAAGGTGGCTGTCGACTATATATAATTTTGTGTAGAAATAGCAGAGACCGGCAATTCAATAAATTGTCAAATGTGAAATGCGAAATGCAATATGCTACTATTTCTCCTGATGCCAAAAATGTATCGTGCTATAGCATTGTAAGCTACGTCAAGTCTTCGTCTACTAACTGCATCACAGCTAGCAAACACCTCACATCCGTACATAAGAGTCGGTAGTAAATATGTCTTCGCTAATAGCATCAGAAGTGTTCCATCAGTCCTAAGTAATTTCGTTCTTACACGAATATGCTTTTCATAGAGATATTTCAAGCTATTGTCAAAATAGTTTAATTGTTCATCAACAGAACAATTAAAAAACACTTGACTCCAATTTAAGGAATATAGGTCAACAGCAAGGGAATTATAATCCATAATCTTGAAGTCACTGTACTCAAACGTTTGAGTTTATCGGGATTTCTTCATTCCGATAATCGTATGATATGAATAACATATCATGGCGCGAAAAATAGATGCGGATAGCTGATCAAAATTTAGCAAATGAGAGATTTTATTAATAAAACAAAGATCTAGAAGAGTACTCGAAGTGGACGTAAAATGAGTCGGATTTCTACCATTGACTAAGCTAAAACCAATAGTGCTCATAGCTTCCAACAAACTATTATCTTTTAAATGTTAGCATTAAAATCACCTGTCAAGATAATATGGTCATACCCAAGAGTATGTGAACTAAGCATTTCCAACATTAGCTACATATTTATATGTCTGTTAAGCCTATAAATAGTGCCAAGCAGTAGCTTTTCATCATTATTAAAAATTTCCAGTAAAATGTACTCAATATTGCCGCCATCATTCCTACTCTTCTCTCTACACGTAACGTCTGTTCTGGTGTACACCGCAAGGGTAAACAGTCTGATGAATGTTCTTGAAGGCGAATATTCGTGACTTAGCTTTCTCGAAATCTCTATAAATGTAAACATAATTGTAAACATAATTGTTTACATTTATTATTGTGGTGTTTGTATATTTTGTTCACATTTATTCTTGTAGTGTTGTTTGTAGATTTTTGTTTACTTGTTTACCATTTTTTATGGTGATGTTTGTTGTTATATTAATCAGTACGATAATTTCTAAACAGGTTTGTTTACGGCATTGTTTTGTTTTTGTAGCCTTTGTTTATAATTTTAATGTTAAGCGATATAAAAGCAAAACACCAGTATCTAGATTCTTCATTTTCGTAACAATACATTAATAAATTGCCGTTACTTTTATTTTAAAATAGTTTCATTGTCAGTTTTTAAAAACGAAACAAAAAAAACATACACAAAATTTCGAAATATTGTCAAATTTTTTCGGGCACTCTCCTCAAATGGTAAAAGTTAAGTTTGGTGATTGTTAGAATTTTAGATGAAGTATACAGTTTCTTTTGATGATCACTGTACTTTCAAATGATTCCACTGTTTGGCTGATGACATTCGAATACGTTTGCTTTCCTTGCCATTCGAATGCGTATAACAAACCCCAGAGGCTAAATTTTTCTTCAGAAATGGATCTCATATGTAAACTTGTTCTGCCTTATCTGGAATGCGGTTTCCTCTCTTTTGACTATGACTATCCATAGTGTACAGTTTCTTTTAGTGCTCACTGCACTTTCGAATGACTCCACTAGTTTGGGCGATGATATTCGAATACGATTGCTTTCCTTGCTGTATAACAAAGCCCTGAGGGTAAATTCTTTTTCATAAATGAAAGAAAAGCAGTTGTGACTCTGTTTTACCTTATCTAGGATGTGGTTTCCTTTGATTTGATTTTGCTCTAGTAAGGGGTCAAGGCTGCTTGCTGCTGTTCTATTACTTACAATTCCTCCCATATGCATTCATTTCGTTTTTGCTTAAAAAATAATTTCCAAACTTCTAAATCACCCCTCGTATGTTGAAGCATAATATTAAGAAAACTATATTCATATCATTAAATTCCACATTTTCATGATTACACACGCTTACATACACAATCAAACCGACAACGCACAAATACAATCAAAATTTTTCACTCTTTTCTCTCGTAACCTTTTTTTGTGGATCAGGCAAATCCTTTGAATTTTATTATGAACTTAAATGCATGCAAGTGTATGTATGTATTTACATATGTATATGCATACGTATATGCATATGTATATTTTCTGATGATATGTTGTTGATTCGTTACACGTTGTTTGCCAGTTAAATACGCTTCTACTCCTGCCAACTGCAAATAATAATAATAATTACACGTATAAAAATAAACATAAAAATAAAAGTGAATATAATAATAAAAATAAATATAATCGTACACATAATCATAATCATACAAAATTAACTTGAATATCTAAATAGAATAAGGAAATCTTAGTTTTATCAAACGAAGTTAAGTTTATTTTCCTTCTTCAGTAGATTTGCTTATGCTTTGTTAGTGAACTTGGCAGCAGAAGCCACAAACTGTAATTAATGTCATGAAAAGATTAGCAAACCCATTGCCTGTGTGTGTGGCTAATTAAATATCGTTTAATCTGGAAGTTATTTACTGTATGAGGAATATTTATAATCAAAATAAATTATTTGAGGAAAGAGTTTAGAAACATAGAAATTTCCTTGTGGCAAGAAAAAGAGTCGACAGGCAATGTTATACTCAATACTATGAATGCAATGAACGAAAAAAAAAAATATCTGAAATATCGTCGTGATTTAATAGATAGTGAGTTGGCTTATTAGACAGTCCAAACCACAGGAAAGACATCAAAAAGAAATATGAAAAATATTTCTTCGGCAACTTCCTCTCAGCAGATTTCTGGCAAGTCACCGTGAGAGTAAATGTAATCGCCATAAAAAGTTTGCCAAACATGTGTCGTTCGGTGTCGATTTTAAACTATAGGTCCCGCAACTCATATATGAAATTAACATACACAACATAAGTGGTGTGAGATGCCCACTGAGCTGACTGAGGGGTTGTATGTACGTATGTATGCATCAACGAGTACTTGACGAAGTGTATAGGTTTTCGAGTGTTTCAACGCTAGGGAATTATCCTAACAGATACCGTCCTTGACATAGCTCCGCAAAAAAACTTGAATCTCATGAGCTTTGTGGCCAATTAATGTTGCCCAATATCTGGAAACCAGCTCTGTAAGAAAACTAAAAGCAGTCGTATATGATTCAGAATCGAACAGCAAGTGCAACTGTATTCATCTTCTTTGGGAAGTATTCTACTAATCGAATCTACTGCTTTAACTCTTTCTTTTTCTTAAGTGGGAAGCTATAAACCCATGTCATGTCTCATCCATGTTAAGGAATCAAAGCAAAAACCGGATATTATTGCGCTGTAGAATTAATAAAAACACCGTATTGAAGGGACTATGCGGCTCCCTTCTTGTGTTATTGCAAATTCACTTCACATTAAGCTTGCTATTGTCGCCAAGGTATGGTAGTCATGAGGAAATATTGCCAGAGGTTCATGGCTGTTCTAAGAAGCTAAACCGTCCAGTTCTTGCTACAGGCAGAGCATTGAAGTTACCGAATATCGTTGAGAGAAGTGTATGGAACTAAAATTAGATTTTGTTGTGAAAAATATAAATTTTTTCCGAAGTCTGTTCTATTTTCTTTGCAATGACGACTTATTTCGGAGTTAAAAATTTCATTCAAAAAATCTACTTTGTTAAGTCCCCTAACTACTAGAAATTACTTTTCACGGAAAAACTAAAATTTTAAAAGAAGTAAAGTTTGTTCAATTATAAAGAAATACGGAACAGTTAAGCTAGAAGTCGCCGTAGTCTAGTATGTAGTGTGTTGGCTTATTAGACGCAAAAGCCTGGCCAGGCATCAAAGACAAAATACAAAAAGTATATTTTCGGCGACTTCCTCTCAGTAGATTTCTGGCAAAAACTCTGAGAGTAAATAAAAATCGCCATAAAAAAGTTTCTCAATAAATAAAAATCTGTCGTTCGGAGTCGAACTTTAAACTGTAGGTCCCACCACTCATGTATAAAATTAACACACACAACATAAGTGGTGTGAGAAACTAGGACGTTGTACAATGGGTCAATTCGACCTCCGGGTACTGTACTTGTCTTAATTGCCAAATACACGTCCTCTAACCTAACCTAACCTAAGCTAGAATAGCTCTCAACAACTATTGAGGAATTGGTTGGTAATAAATAATGGCTTCACAAGTTTTTTAGCTTCTCTAAATTTTTTGCGACTGCCAGACATTAGTATTGTTACGAAAATGTAGATACTGACGTTTTATTTTTACATCGCTTAACATTAAAATTATAAACAAAAGCTATAAAAACAAAACAATGCAGAAAACAGATCTGTTTACAAATTATCGTACTGCTTAATATATCAACAAACACCAGCATAAAAAATGGTAAACAAGTCAACAAAAATACAACAACAAACGCTACAACAATAAACGTAAACGACGATGTTTACATTTATAGAGATTTCGAGAAGACGAAGTCATGAACATTCGCTTTCAAGAACATTCATCTGAATGTTTACTCTGCCATATAAAAAGCAAGTCAAAGCAGGCTACTGAGTTAGCGAAGTTCAGTCAGTCTTGTGTGAAAACGCGGTGTGTTTGAAGAGAGCAATCGTGGTTTGAAGATCTGCGTTACAAAAATCTGTCGAATAATTGTCTAGTAATTGTAATTGTTTATGCAAAATGTTTAAACAGAGGAATAACAAAGAAAAGCATTTGTTGTTGTTTACATCAAGTTGTGAACAGTGGCACACAGAATTGTGGGAATAACAAAGAATTTTAATTAAAATTAAACACAAATTTATTTCTATTTTATTTGCAATCTACGAGTTCATATTTTAAATGTTTTTAAAAGGTAAAACGTAAAAATATTTTTATCCTTTGTATACTAGAAATAAATTTTAAAATCTTTTCCAAACTCTCTACTTTATTTTGATTAATAGTTTAAAAGCTTACGTTAGAAATTCTATTTTATTCTTCATTGAAATTAATTTTCCCTGAGAAAATGGCTTTTCTTTCCATCTATTGTGTGCATTTGATTACATGAATCAATCTTTCGATGAGATTTTCACGAAAAAAAGTGAATTTTGTAACAGATTTCCTATGAGTATGTGCTTGTGCTAGTATTAATGCACTGGGAAATCAAAGCTTACATGGCAGCAAGTATCTTCACATAGCCAAATATGCACACGTCGCCAAGTATGGATTACCACACATCCACCAAAGACCACCTTTGTTTTAAAGTTTTTTTTTCTTCTTCGTTATTTTGTTGAGTTTTTTCATTCTCATATTCGTTGTACTTAAAGCTTAAGTACGTGCTTAAATTCAGTCTTTTTTTTTTTGTTCCAATGTTGCCGATAAGTCGCTAGTTGCTGTTGCTGACTGCTACTGTAAAAGTATCCACTTGAACGTTACAAAGTGAGTTTTTGGGTAAAATATTTTTGAATGCCAGTGACTGTTAAACATCATTATCATGAACATTATTATCTACATTATGTCTGTGCAACAATAATCATTATCTTTAACGTGTGAAAATACCAAAATATATGGCTGACGTTATGTATATTGCATGAGCTGGGTGTACTTTCCATATTATTCGCAACATTATTTTGCTAAATTGAGCTTAAAACACTTTAGGGACTAGGAACACATTTGGAAAGGGTGAGGAGGGAGAGGCTACATTATGATTTTAGTGCATACATGAGTATGTTACTCTCTCTCTCTCTCTCTATTCCAGTGAAGAAAAATAACCAAGAAAATGTAAAAAAAACAGAATTTGGAATAAATCAAGTCATAAATTTGTTTTTATGCGTTAAAGCGTTAAAACCTCTTAACGAGCAGTAAATTTCAAAGTTTCCAAAGCATTAATAATATGTAGACGAACACACGTCTTTAATCTTTTGAATTTAAGTTCGTTTCTTTAAAGATTCGGAAACTTAATTTCAGTGAAGTTAGCTTTAAAAAAAAAATATTTCCTTCTCACACAAAAATGATTCCTACTGCCATACTGCCATAAGTTTTAATTTTATAATGCACAGCCTGACTGTGTTGTTTTTCTTGTTATCACAGGGCATTCAGTGAGGACATCGAAATGATGGAGCAATTTTTGTGTGATGGCCCTGCATTCGTATGCTCGAGATCTATACCAGACTTGACTCGTCTTAATTAAGGAAATTTGTACGAAATACAGACTTCGTATAGAAAGTAAGGTGGTATGGATCCTCTCCTATTTCCCTATCTTCCATATTATCCTCTCTCCTTTAGAACGTTGTACAATGGGGACTGTACTTGTCTTAATTGGCAAATACACGTCCTCTAACATAGACCTAAACCTAAGGTGGTACTGTGAGGCACAACAAGCCCGCTTGATGGCTTAGGTACATATTTTTGAAGTCGCCGTAGTCTAGTAGGTAGTGTGTTGGCTTATTAGACGTAAAGCCAGGGTTCGAGCCCCAGCCCAGACATCAACACAAAAAGCAAAAAGTATTTCTTCGGCGACTTCCCCTCAGCAGATTTCTGGCACACACCCTGAGAGTAAATAAAATTGCCATGAAAAAGTTTCTCAAAAATCTGTCGTTCTGAGTCGACTTCAAACTGTAGGTCCCACCACTCATGTATAAAATTAACACACACAACATAAGTGCTGTGAGAAACTATGACGTTGTACAGTGGGTCAATTTGACGTCCTCTAACCAAACCTAACCTAACCTAGGTACATATCAATGGGTATGAAACCTATTCCAAGCATGGGGTTTAATGGTTCAGACGAGACAATCCCATTTTTAAAAGATTTACTTTGATCCCGCAGTGGCCTGTCACCCTGTTTACTGCCCTGTTTATTAACCCCAGGATTATTTGATTTATGACTTCAACTTCTTCTAATCGTATTCGCTCAGCAAAAGATTTTATATCTCTCTTCAACTTCCTTTACGTCGGGTGTATCTTACCAACTTTACAGAACGTTTATGACACCATTAGCGACATTGAAGTTTTCCTCCTCGTAAGCTTATCTATTTTCTCACTGCCGCGACCTAATTCAGAACGCAGTTGGGAGTAACCGTATTGCCCCTAACGGGCTGTTTCAGTACCCGTAGACGTGTCATACTATTTTCAAGATAACTACAATAGAGCCGAGTGCTCGAATAGCGACCTGACTGTCAGATAATATCCCGACCTTTGTACATTCTACCCGTGTTGAACTAAGCACATCTTTCAATAGCATGGAGTACAGATTGCACAGGTAAATGCCTACGAGTTTCTCCATGGGCACTCTTGTTCTTGTTCCAAAAACTTCCGGTTCTGTTCCAAAATCTAATCTTGTTCTATTCGTATGCCAAAGACTTACCCATCTTTTAAAAGAGTATGTAGGCTATAAGGACTCGTTGCGCAGCATTTCCCAAACTCATGAATTATACTGGTTTTGTCCAGAGAGATAGTTACGTAGTGGCTGTTAGCCACTCGATTCATTAAATCACGAAGTATCCTAATGAATAATTTGCCTTCCATTATACTTAACATAGCTTCCAATGCTTTGGTCTTCATTACGTTGTGCAATGGACTTCGGTTTAACAGAATCATTCAGCATGTTCCATTCGATAATCACAGTTCCACTTGCATTTGGCGTTTAACCCACATTTCAAGTCGCCGTAGCCTAGTCGGTAGTGTGTTGGCTTATTTGATGTGAGGCCATGGATCAATGTGTGTGTTAATTTTATACACGAGTGGCGGGACCTACAATTTTAAGTCGACTCCGAGCGAGAAACTTTTCATGACAATAATATTTTACTCTCAGAGTTTTTCCTCGACACCTGCTGAGAGGAAGTCGCCGAAAAAATATTTTTTTATATTTCGTTTTACTGTGTCCAGCACAGTGTCTTGTAGACTATGGCGAGGAAATTTTATTTAAATGGTTTAAAGCGAGTAAAAGCCTGAAACAAAATTGATCTTCCTAAGCTCTCTTCCATTTTTTTCTGTTATTCAATTGGTTTACTGTCATCAATATCAAGCATAGACGTGTATAACACCGACATAGTAGCGGTAACAAATTGTTTTGAGCGATTTAATCCATAGTTTGCGTATACGATGCCACTGTATGTCCGGGAATACTGCTATTATGGGCATGAAGAAATTCAAACTTTCATTAATCACTGATCTGAGCCAGTACGTGTTTTGCCTTTACATCGCTTAACACTAAAATTGTAAACAAACGCTACAAAAACAAAAACAATGAACTTGTTTACAAATTATCGCACTGCGTAATATAACAATAAACATCAGCATAAAAAAATTATGATATACAAGTAAACACAAATATACCAACAAACACTACAAAAATAAATGTAAACGAAATGCACAAACAACAATAATGAATGTAAACAACGATGTTTACATTTCTAGAGATTTCGAGAAGGCGAAGTCATGAACATTTGCCTTGAAGAACATTCATCAGACTGTTTACGTTGCTATATAAAAGGCAAGGCAAAGCAGTGAATTGAGTTAGTAAAAGTTCAGTCAGGCTTGTGTGAATGCGCGGTGTGTTTGAAGAGAGTAATCTTGGTTTGAAGATACTCGTTACAAAGATCTGTCGAACAGTTGTCTAGTAATTGTTATTGTTTATACAAAGGGTATAAACAAAGAAAAATAATTGTTGTTGTTTACATCAAGTTGTGAACAGTGGCACACAGAATTGTCCGAATAATAAAGAATTTTTATTAAAACTAAACACAAATTTATTTTTATTTTATTTGCAATCTAGGAACTCATATTCTAAACATTTTTAAAAGGTAGGAACGTAACAATATACGGAATGACATAAGTATTATTACGCAAATCGAAACGACCTAATATCGTTTAACAATAAAAACGACAAACAAAAACCACACGATACAAATACACGCTAACACTAAGAATACAATGAACGTGTTGATTATTTAAAGCTGCACACACACATATATACGACGAACCTGGTTGCGCCTGGTACCAACAACAACATGTATGTGATAAAAAGGGATAGACAACATAAGCAGAGTACACAAACAACAATGTATTAGCAATAGAGCTCTCGAGAAGGCGAGATCATGAACCTTCCACTTCAAGAATGTTCGTTAGACTGGTTGTGTCGGACTATAAAAGAGCTGGACAGTCAGTTAGAATTCAGTCAGCCTCGTGTGAAGTTGCGTGCGAACAAAATAAGTCTTGGTTGTAAAGATCTAGTGAATAGTTGTGTGAACTAGTAAAATGAATAAACAGATTATTATTGTTGTATCGTTAAGTTGTATGTGGTGGCACACAAAAGTAGTGTAAAGAATAAAGAGAGTTTAAGAGAAAATAAACACATATTTGTTTTCACTTGGTTTGCAATTAACGAACTCATATTTAAACGTTTTTAAAAAGGTAAAAACCTAACAGTATGTTATGTCATGTTTCAAATTTAAAATTATAGATGGCCCACCCTATATAAGAATGATTAAAATCGCAATTTATCAACTTAATCCCTCAAATTAGCAGCTTCAATTAATCTTTTAATGAAGTTTATTTCAATTTGTATCCGTAAATGTTCAATAAATAGAATTTAACACATATTATGAGCATAATTTTTTGCCACATTGTTATCCTTAATGCTTTAAAGTAAATTGTTACCAAGTATTTCTTTCCGTTTTCAAACTGACCTTCAATAAGCCTATAAAACAGAATATGACATCAATACCACAAACCTTCAAAAGCTTAGTCTTTTAAACATTTTTTTTTTGTTAAAATATTCTCAAGGATTTGCTGGCATGAAACCTTTGTAAATTTCCATTCATTGTTGCCACATCCTATATACGGATTGTCGGAATATGCATAAATATCCGTACAATTCGTTTAATTCTCCAGCAATTTATTCCAAGTATTTTGTCGATACAAGAATACAAAGTGTAAACGAAGTATTTTATTACGTTTTCTGTATAAATTATACCATAACCAGGCAATAATACAATACAAGAGAGAGGGGTGGGGGATATGAATACAATGGCTAGTGTTTTAAGTAACACAAAAATGGCTAAAACCAGGGTCACTACAATAACAAGAGGTATAGGATGGTAGGGTAGAAGTAACAAAAGGAATGAAGAGAGAGCAAGATAAAGACACAAAGAGAGAGAAAGAGAATAAATATAATATTTGGAATAATACAAGATTAAAGCCAAATTAGAATACATATATACATTGTTATGACACACATACACACACCCACATACATACACATTCACATGTAAATACAAATACAAATCCATATGAGATATCCTTTTATAGAGCATAACAAAAGGATTTGCAATAAGTGTTTTAATAAAGGGAGCCGGAGAAACAGAGAGAGAGAGAGAGAGAGAGAGTAACTCTCTAATATAATATCGTATATCTTTATAACTGTATGTATGTATGTAATGCATATACAGTACTTGTATTAAGTGTATTGGGATAGGTTTCACAAAACATTTGCAACCAGATAGGGATTTTCACTTCTATCGCCTGCTGCTTCTTATTTTTTATATTCCACTTCTAAAGGGAATTTGTTTCAATTGTTTGTGTAAATTGTCTACACACACACACACAGCTGTTATAAATACGAGGGTTACCTTTTATATTTCGGGATTTGGCAACCTTAGTGTTGCAATCTGCCAACTGACAGCTCTATCGTAAAGCTTGACATTTTTGAGGTTATACGTACTCAGAACGTTTTGACATACGAGTGCTATTTGTGTTCTTTACAGTAACTTAAACGATTCATCTCGTCCAAAAAATGGAATTAAATCGTGAACATTTTCGTGCGATTATTTTTTACAACTTTCGACGTGGATTAACTCAACAACAGTGCATCGATGAACTTAATTCAATTTTTGGCGATGAAGCTCCATCAAGAACCAGTGTTTATCGATGGTATGGTGAATTCAACCGAGTTCGTAGTTCACTCCAAGACGAATTTCGTGAAGGTCGTCCAAAACCAGTTGTTGTTCCGGAAACCATTGATGCTGTGCGCCAACTGATATTGCAAGATCGTCATGTGACCTATCGTGAGATTGAGACAACCGTAGGCATTAGTGGGACCAGCATACATTCAATAATTCATGAACATTTTACTGTCAAAAAAATTTGTTCGCGTTGGATCCCACACACTTTGTCAATCGCTCAAAAAAAGGCTCGTGTCGATTGGTCGACAATGCTCCAAAAATACGATCGCCGTGCTTCGAAACACGTCTATGACATCGTGACAGGTGATGAATCGTGGATTTACGCGTATGAGCCCGAAAGTAAACAGCAGTCGACTGTATGGGTGTTTAAAGATGAGCCACATCCAACAAAAGTTGCTCGCGCACGAAGCACTTCCAAGGAAATGATCGCCTGTTTTTTCGGAAAAACTGGACATGTCGCCAGCGTACCACTAGAACAACGCAGAACAGTCAATTCTGAGTGGTACACAACCATTTGTTTGCCAGTTGTCTTCCAAGAAAGCAGGAAAACCAACCGCCGAAGACGGATCACTCTTCAACACGACAATGCGAGCTCTCACACATCGGCTCGAACAACTGAATTTTTGAGCACTTAAAACATCGATTTGATGAGTCATCCGCCGTATAGTCCTGACTTGGCATCGAATGATTTCTTTTTATTCCCGTACGTAAAAAATAAAATGAGAGATCAACGTTTTTCGACATCTTAAGAAGCGGTTGATGCGTTCAGAATGCATGTTTTGGAGATACCTCAATCAGAGTGGCAAAAGAGCTTCGACAATTGGTTCAAACGCATGCAAAAGTATATAGAACTTACTGGGGAATATTTTGAAAAACAATAAAGCGATTTTCGATGATTAATATTTGTTTTTGTTCTCTAATCCCGAAATATAAAATGCAACCCTCGTACAACAAGTATGTGTATTTTCTTTTTTTGCTCTTTTCTTTGTTGTTGTTTATTTGATTATGTTAACGTTTTTATCTTTTTTGTATTTCTTTTGTTCCGACTTTCTTTCAAAATTTATTTGTTGTTTTAATCTTTTCTAAATGGCTACCCATGGGATATGTATGCTTGTTGAATAGCAACAACAGTTGAAACAGTTGCTATTTTGTTTTTTCCATACTACAGCTCACTTCACTTCATTCATTTATTTGACGATTTACAGTTTTTTTGCTGCTCATTTCCATTTAGAAACAAGAGTAGGGAATAATAAAACAACATTTCTTAATACATTCTAACACTTTTTCTTTACTTTATAGTTATTTCGAGAAAATTCACACTTCAACACACAAACACACATACATACACACATGCTTATAACGGGTGATTTTTTAAGATATTATCTTTTTGGCAACACTGGTTTAAACAGCTCACGCACGTTTCGTGTTTTGTTTCACTGTCAAACATCTTCAGTTTGGTCGATAATTTAACCATGAATTGTCTTACAAACGAACAACGCTTGCAAATTATTGAATTTTATTATCAAAATGCGTGCTCTATTAAGAAAGTTCATCGCGCGCTTCTTCCATTTTATGGTCAGTTTAATCGACCCACTGAAGCGGCTATTTGGGCTATTGTGACTAAATTTCGCACCAAATTTACATTGTTGGACATTAAACCACCAACACGCTTACGTAGAGTGCGAACTGAAGAAAATATCGCAGCTGTATCGGCCACTGTTAATGATGACCATCAATTATCGATTCGTCGCCGTTCGCAGCAATTGGGCCTCTGTTACTCAACAACGTGGAAAATTTTGCGAAACGATTTAGGTGTGAAGCCTTTCAAAATACACCTGGTGCAGGAATTGAAGCCGAATGACTTACCGCAATGCAGAATTTTTGGTGAATGGGCTCTTGGAAAGCTAGTCGACGATCCACTTCTTTATCGAAAAATTGTGTTCAGCGACGAAGCTCATTTTTGGCTCAATGGATACGTAAATAAGCGGAATTGTCGATTTTGGAGTGAAGATCAGCCATAAGCATTGCAAAAGCTACCAAGGCATCCAGAAAAAGTCTCAGTTTGGTAAGGTTTATGTGCTGGTGGCATCATTGGACCGTACTTCTTCAAAGATGCTGCAAATCGTAACGTAACTGTAAATGGTGAGCGCTACCGTGAGATGATATCCAACTTTTGTTTGCCCAAGATCCAAGAGCTTGACTTGCATGATATGTGGTTTCAACAAGACGATGCCACATGCCACACAGCACGCGTAACAATGGACTTATTGAGAAGCGAGTTCGGTGAACATTTTATTTCACGTTCGGGACCGGTCAATTGGCCGACTAGATCGTGCGATTTAACGCCTTTAGTTTATTTTTTGTGCAGCTATGTTAAAGCTCATGTCCATACAGACAAACCCGGTTCAATTGACGCATTGGAAGACAACATTGAAGGATTTATTCGTGAGATACCAGCCGAAATGTTGGACAGAGTATGCCAAAATTGGACTAAGCGGATGGACCATTTGATGCGCAGTCGCGGTCAATATTTGCATGAAATAATCTTCAAACATTAAATTATATGGACCGCACTATCGATTCAAATAAAGATTTCATGCATTTTTCTGAATTTTATGTATTAAAAAATCACCCATTATGTTATATATATTCATACATAATAACAGTCTGTTGTTTTTTCTGTGTATGTGTTCGTTTGATGTTATTAAGAGAGTCATCCTTTTATCTTCGTTGTTTTTTTGTTGCATATTTTTTCAAAAAGAAAATTTATTTTCAAATTTCTTTATTATTCTTGCATTTGTTTGAGTAAAGTGAAGTGAATTGAAGAAGAAGAAGAAGTAAAGAAATTTCATTTCTAAAGACTTAATTTTTTTCGCTTGATTGATTTCTTATTTGTTTTTTTTTCAATTTTATTTTCATTTTAAATAAATTAATTTTTGTGGTTTGTTTTTAAAGAAAATTAAAGAAAAACTGTTTAAATTAAGCGCCAGACGAGGTTTTTCTCATTTTGAAATGATTATTTTTAACCACAATTATAACCACAATTTTTGTAAGAAATAAATAAAACTTTAATCCACGCCATTATTGTAAATCTATTAGTAGTTATGATTTGTTTCTAGGCAATTATTAATGACGCAAATGATTAAAAACCATTCTAAAAGACTATGAGAAATCCATCTTTACACTCTGTTGTGTTAATAATGTATCCACATCTGCAATGTGGCAACAATAGCAGGTTCTTTTGACAATTTAATGTGTTTCAATTTTAGTGGCATACAGCTGTTCCTTAGTTTTAAGGAAGGTTGGTGAGACACCATTGTCGTAGTACGTAGTTACGGCCTTAGTTGATGTTGTGTAGGAGTTGAGGTCGAAAATGGATCAAAACATGGTTTCTTTTCTGGTACTTCTAGATCACCCGAAAGCTTTCGATACTGTTGATCATGACATTCTTTGTCACAAGTTGAAAAATACTTTTAAATTTTCAACATCAGCAGTGAAACTATTACGTACGTATCTGTATAAGAGAAGTCAGACAGTACACCATGGCGATGAAAAATCATTTAGCAACCCGGTGCGGAGAGGTGTACCACAGGGTGCATTTCTCGGCCCACTGCTATACATACTGTACTCGAATGACCTACCTTCACGTATTACCCACTGCGGAATTCATTTGTATGCCGATGATGTCCAACTCTACGTTAGCTGTAATAAGTCTGACATCGACAATTTTATATTGAGACTGAATCAGGACCTCGACAATATATTTAAATGGGCTACTGCAAATGGTCTTTGCCTAAATGCGAATAAATCAAAAGCTATCATAATTGGTAAAGTTGGCCTTTTGACAGACCTACTGCCACCATTAGTTGTCGGGGACTAGCGCATAGCATTGGTACAAAGTGCCAAGAACTTAGGTATTATTTTTAATAGTCAGCTTACCTGTGGGAGGACGTATGCTATGTTGAGGAATCTCTGTATGACTCAATCATTTACACCGTTTAATATACGTATGCTCTTGGCAAAAACATATCTAATTCCTATCCTCTTGTATGGGTGCGAGCTCTTTTTGGGTTTGGACTCTGTAAGCAAAAATAAACTAAACGTGACTTATAATAACATAGCGAGATATATTTTTGGATGCAGTAAATATAGTAGTATCTCGCGTTTTTCATACAGAATCTACAATATGTTACCTACACAAGATTATCTACGTAGGGGAACCAAATTATATATTTAGCAGCCTTCAATTTTCTAGGACTAACAGGGGCTACAGGATAAACGCCCTAATATACCGGAAACAAGTGTCTGAAAGCCACTTTTTTATTAATGCTATTCGTTCATGGAACCAACTTCCACCAGAAATTCAATTGAAAAGCAATGTAATGCAATTTAAGACTATTCTTTTCTTTAAATTTCTTCATTTGCAAGGCTAATTTAAATTTAATTTTAATATAATTTTGCTTTCTTTTATGAAATTTAACTTAATCATTGTAACAGTGTATAAGCAGTACTATTAGATAAGATTATATGCTTGTTGTACTGGAATTAACCAATAAATAAATAAAGAAATAATTTAGTAGGTAGTGGGTTGTCTTATCAGACGAGACCCCGTAGTTCAACCCTTGGCTCAGACATCTTGAGCAAAACGAAATATGCAAAAAATATTTCTTTCATTGTGTTTCTCTCAGCAGTCGACTGGCAGAAACTCTGCGAGTCAAACAACATTGCCATGAAAAGTTTCTCAAAAATCTATCGTTCAGAATGGACTCTAAGCTGTAGTTACCGCCACTCATTTATAAAATTAACACGCATAACACAAATGGCGTGAGAAGTTAGAATGTAGTCCTGGCTGAAGGTTTGTAGTGATCAATTATGTACTCGTATGTATGTAAGAACTAGGTTGTAATCCTGACTGAAGGGTTGTAATGACCAATTATGTATTTATGTATGTATGTATGTAAGTTAAAACACGCAACATTAGCGTTGTGAAAAGATAGGTTTAAATACTGATCCATAATTCATTCGGGAATAAATTTTGGAGAATTGGTCTGAAAAGGGAACAAGTTTTACTTGCAAATCAATTTTTTTCCAACTTTTTCTCAAATCACGCAGTAGTTTCTTACTTACGACTAACAATGTTCGAAGTCGCCGTAGTCTAGTAGGTGTTGTGTTGGCTTATTAGACGTCAGGCCGTCGTTCAGACACCAGGTCAGACATCTCTGATAAAATGAAATATGAAAAAATATTTCTTCGGCGACTTCCACCCAGCAGACTTCCGGCAAAAAAGTCTGAATGTAAATAAAACTCTCGTTCTGAGCTGTTTATCGCCACTCATGTATAAAACTAACACACACCACATAAGTGCTGTGAAAAACTAGGTCGTAATCCTGACTGAAGGTTTGGAATGACCAATTATGCATGTCTGTATGTAATGTTATTGTTTGGCAGGATTCAACTGAAATATGGTTTTATACAACTGCACTGTTATCCTTTCAGTTAAGAGGAGAAAGGTTCAAATAGGCAGGAACTTATTGATCCACAGTAACATTCGTAATTTTAACATAAGATACCCATGGATTTTTTTCTTTTTGTTGGAGTAGAAACTTTCAGTCGGTATAAATTTTTTATTGTTGCTGCTGTATAGAGGTGCTAAAAGTGTTACAACTAGGCAATGTATTGTATTGCCCTCACTCTGTCTATATTGTGTTTTCATACCACTTCTCCCCAGAATCTGTAGCGCTAAAGGAATCAATTCTCCCTGCAGACTTACTCTGCTTTTCGCAGTACTTTGTTGACTACTTTTTTGCTCTTTGCCCTTCTCATCAGAATTTAATAGGTAGTGTAGTTTAGTAGGTAGTGTAGTCTAGTAGGTAGTGTATTGGCTTATTAGACGTTAGGCAACGGTTCAAACTCCAGGTCATCATACATCTCCAACGAAACGAAATTTGAAAAAATATTTCTACGGCAACTTTCTCTCAGCAGATTTTGGGCCAAATTTCCGGGAGTAAATAAAATTACCATGAAAAGTTTCTCAAAAATCTGTGTTTGTGAGTCCACTTATGGATAAAATTAACGCACACAACATAGGTGGTGTGAGAATTTACGTCGTAATCCTGACTGAAGAGCAGTAATGAATAATTACGTATGTATCATCAGAATATGAATGATCCGGCATTCGTCTTTCGTGTTTCTTGTTTGCCCAGCCTTGGGTATTTCAGCACTTCATATTCTGTAGTTTCGCCTTTGCTTGAGCATTAAGGACATCTTAGTGAGACATCATGTCTGGGTTAACTTCTGCAACTAATTTGCTTGAACTATGATTGACAAATCTATGGAGTTTATATAGACTCAACGACGACTCAAATCAAATCAAATCATAAGCATTTAATGACTTATGAAGCGAGACTCTATTATATGCTGTATCTGATTTAAGTTCATTAATTCCATCAAAAGTTTAATCAAAAGTACATCCTGGACTTGTGTTACTTCCACCAACATAAAACCATTGAAGAATTCTACAATCGTCAGGAATTTTGAAATTAAACACACAGTTGTACACCAAAGAAATTCATGCCAATCTGATGCATGAATTCGCAAGTACATCAGCTATGTTCTTATCTTTCAGTTACGCATGCCTTGCTATCCAGAGAAATTCTGCATTATGCACTGTCTAGATATCTATTGTGTGCTTTGCTATCAGCAATTTATGTATTCACTCCTTTTCTATATACCCTGATGCCGAAATTGTTAAGTTTCTGTTATTATAACCACTATTTTAGCTTCGATTGCTTTAATCCGTATTTGAGTAACTCAGGAAACAACTTAGCATCAACTCATAAACTAATCTGAAAGCAAACACTTTGACGAAGTTGTTCGTAATATGGAAACCATTGTCATTAAAGGATCTTTTCTGTATTTTCGTTACAACATGACAATTAAAAACAGTAGTAGCAAATTGTGTTAAATCCCAAGACTATGGCACTATAATTAAGTAATTTGATTAAATTGAGTAGAAGACTATGAAAAAGATATTTCTGAATGGTCATTGTATCAGTTTGTCAAGTAGAACTCTTTGTATTACAAAAAGTTTAAAGATTAACAGGAGTTTGTTAAAATTTTTTGAATGTTTTTTACTTGTTTTCATTGCTTTTAGGAAAAAAAAGTTGTTTAAACATAATTTGATCAATACAGGCCATCGAGTGAAGTTGGCTGTGAATGGAAATCTTTCCGCTTACTTAACCTAACCTAAACGATTGTCTTAATTTTTAACAAGTATTCCTTTACGAGTATTGCTTTAAGCCAAATACAAATGCCAAACAAGCTCAGAACTGTGTAATTGAAAAACTTTTTTTCTTTTACATCTCCTCTCAAGTTTTCAAAATTATCTGTGATTATAACTGAGCACTCGGTTGTTAATGTTTCAATTATTTTTCTCTACTTTTCATTGCAGTATCACCTGAGATGTCAACAACTACAACAACAACAATAACAGATACAACAACAACAAAAAAATATACAAAATTAAATAATAATCACAACAACAACATAAACAACAACAATATAAACAACACGAACTACGACGCTTATCCAAGTACAATGACTGAAATTGAACATTTTAATAAGAAAATAACAAATAGAACAACAACAACAACTACAACAACAACAACAACAACAAACAGAAAATCATTGCTACCAACGCCGTCATTACTACCACAATTACCAGCAATAATAACAACAACAAACAGAACAGCTCCAATTGTAGATAATCTGTACCTGGAAAATGAAGTGAACAGTTATGGAAGAAAAAGAAGAAGAAGCAAATCTGAAAAAGAACATGAAGCGATAACCATAAATGCCACAAAACAAAAACAATCAATAGAAGAAGCATTAGCAGCAACATCAACAATGCAAAGTACAAGAGTACATGCAACACTACAACCACCAGCACCACCAGCAATAATAATGACAACTTTACCTGCACCTGAGCAAATACAAATAAAAATGCCAACAAAACAAAAGAATCCTTATGATAAAACAACAACAGCAGCAACAACAACTAGAACAGCAGCAACATCATCGTCAGCAACAATACAAATAAGCAGTGAAGCCCATGAAAGGGAAAGGGCAGGCAGACGAAAAAGACAAGAATATGAGGAAGCACATGAAGACAATGATGTTCTTTACACATACGACAATAGCATAGAGAATGTGGCAGGAATAGAAAAGCAACCAGCAACTTCAAGGACCATTGTTGCAACAACAACAACAACTAATTATGTTGCTGATAACAGTAATGCCATTGTGTCACAGGCGACAATGTCGAGTATAGCAGGAGCACATAGTAAAACCAGTAAAAACAAAACAAAAACTCATGTAGAAATTGCCAACAGTATAGGGGCCAACAGCATTGATTTGAGGCCAAATTTAAGGCTGCTTCGACAACAACAGCAACAACAACAGTTGACTGTCATGCGGGGTAGTAAAGGGAATGATAATTCGAGTAACAACAACAACAACAGCCACAAAATAATACAGAGACAAAAGACAGCAACAAATAATTTTAGCCTTAATCCCAGCAACAATAGATATGGAACAGCAGCAGCAGCAGTAGCAGTAAATAACAATGAGAACATTTACCAGCAACAGCAACAACAGAATCTTCATATGACAACAGAAATGCCAGCAAATGGAACATTGAAGGCATTAGAGTTAACAACTTCAACAAGTAGTAATCAAACTACAACAGCAACAACAACAACGTCGCCATCAACGACATCAACATCGTTGTTGTCGTCCTCATCTCGAAGAAAAACAACAGCAATTAACTTATTGCCAACAAGTACTAACGACTCAAGTGATTATCGTAAAAGTATCATTCATAATTTTAAAAACCACAGCAACAAATCAATTGTCACAAAAGCAAAAACAATAACAACAACAACAACAACATCAGCAGCAACATCAACATCCACATCTAGTGCGTCTAGTGTTGCACATAGTTTTTCATACCCCAAGGAAATCAAACCATACTCAAATGACACTCATCATCATCAACAGCTACACCAGCAAATGCCAGCAACTACTTTAGCAAGAACACAAGCATTATTGCCAGTGACAACAACAGCTACAACAGCAGCAGCATTAGCATCATATTCACCGTTACACGAACACCAGTACTACAGTCAGATGAGACAACCACTGCTGTTACATCGTCATGCGAGACAGGCTGCAACAACAGATGATGAACAGAATGAAAAGTGTCGCATGTTCGTTGATGGTGATCCGGAAAAGAATGAATTGTACAGTCCAGATTATCCCAACGATTATCCCAAGAATATTAATTGTACACGTGTTATTACAGGTGAGTGAAAATTTGAAAGGAAATTTTAATTTAAATTGCCAGGGAAGGCAAATCTCTCTTAGAGAGTTATAAGTCAACAAATCTAGTGATAAAGAGATGTAAATGGAATGGAGAATAATTTATACAACGCGGAAATGAGGCTTTGAAGGAAAATAACGGAAATTAACTTTCCATTCGAACGATGTCCAAGTGATCATAGAAACCTTTCATAGGCCTTGACATGCCTCAGTCAATAGTCCTAATAGTTCTAGCACCAGTTTTGAAAATTAAATACTCTGCAGATTTTTGTATAATTTTTTAATCGATCTCTATTACTTGTCCGATTGGGTAGTGGCTTCGGTTAAGTTAGGTACAATAATGCATAGGAGAGCAAGGGGTAATATCCCTGACATCTTTACTGAACTGTAAGTTATGCTACCAATGCGAAATTTATTTTGAATGGAACTAAATAACTGTAGAAGTCGCCTTAATATAGCAAGTTAGTGTGATGGCTTATTAGACGTGAGGCCACAGTTCAAACCCCAGGTCAGATATCAAAACGAAAATATGAAGAAATATTTCTTCGGCGACTTCCTCGCAGCAGATTTCTGGCGAAAACTTACTTACTTAATTGGCCATAACAACCCGATTAACGGATTTCGGCCTGCCGCAACACATCCTTCCAGGCGCCTCTGCTTCTTGTGCGCCAAAGCCAGTTGGTCACACCAATCGATAACAGGGCTTCCTGGATTTGGTGCTTCCAACGGATACAAGGTCGTCTTCTTCGCCGACTTCCGCAGATCCCCGCATCAAATCCCCTTCTCGCCGGAGCATTCTCCTCCATTCGAACGACATGGCCGAGCCAGCGCAGTCGCTGGATATTAATACGCTGCACAACGTCTATGTCGTTGAGGAGCTCATACAGCTCACTGTTGTATCGAATACGGAAATCATTGCCAACTCGTACTGGACCGAAGATCTTACGCAGTACTTTTCTCTCGAACACTCTCAAGGCTGCTGCATCAGTACTTAATAGGGTCCATGTACCTGCCTCATAAAGAAGCACGGGTAGGATGAGTGTCTTGTAGAGTGTTAGTTTTGTCGTACGAGAGAAGTGTCCACTACCCAATTGCCAATTGAGACCATAGTAGCACCTGTTGGCAAGAGTGATCCTGCACTTGATCTCCAGACTGACATCATTTGTGGTGATAACGGCGGAGCCAAGATAAATAAATTCCTTGACTATTGCAAAAGTATAGTTATCGGCCATAATCTGAGAATCAATACGCCGCACGTCTCTACTTGTCGATAACATATACTTTGTTTTGCCCTCATTTACTGCCAAACCCATCTTAGTAGACTCGCGTTCAATAGCACTAAAGGCAGCAGTAACATCTCGCTTCGTACGCCCTATGATGTCAATGTCGTCAGCGTACGCAAGCAACTGGACACTTTTTTGAAAAATAGTGCCACTGCGATGCACTCCTGCCGTTCGCAGAACACTCTCCATGACGAAGTTGAAGAGGTCGCATCTGGCGACTGCCGTAACCTACAGTTTAAAGTCGATTCCGAACGACAGCATTTTGAGAAACTTTTTATGGCAGAGTTTTTGCCAGAAATCTGCTGAGAGGAGGTCGCTGAAGAAACCGAAGACCTGGAGCTTCAACCGAGGTCTCAAGTCGAATAAGCTAAATAATCTGACTTCTACCCGCGTGGGGGATCAATATCCACAAATCTGTGGAATACTAAGTGCAGAGGTAAGTGATTGAATTTGGTAGAAAGCCTCTTAGGTTTAAGCTTATTAGACGCGAGCTTTTGGTTTGAGGCTCGTTTCTAGCTCGTGCTCTTAAATTGTGCTATTGTCGCTATGCATACCCAAGTAAGCTTTAGTAATAAAAGCTACTATTCCGACTTTTACCTTTACCTCTTCTCTGCAATCCTTTGGCAACAAGTCTATGATCATCTCAACAGAATTTGTTGTTCGTATTCGACTTAAAACTGTAGGTTCCACTACTCATGGATAAAATTCATATATACAATATGTGGTGGGAGAAGCTAGGTTATAATCCTAACTAAATGGCTGTAACAAACCAATTAAGGTAGTAGTTTAAAGCACTTAAACCGTCAAACGATGACGGAGAGCCTGTAGTGAATACATTTGACTAAGGTCTTGTGTTCCAATATGGTTACAATGAAGCTGAGCGAACGACTATAGACCGTATAACCGTGTTTTAAGTACATATTTCTGTTAACATTCGATATCCTAAACGTATTTCACAACGAATACATTTGATGAAGGTCTTGTATTCTAAAATGCTTACAGTGAGACTGATAGAACAGAGCCATGTAATTTTCTGTTTAAAAAAATTTTTCATTTAGTAGACATAACAAGTAAACGTTCACTTCGTATTCTGTTAACATTAGAGATCCTAAAAAGAATTCACAAATTTCCCTAAAAAGAGTCAGTTAACTCAAGCCATTTTTCACACAAAACATAAATTAAATAAATTAAATTCCCGATAAAATGATGAAATGCTGGTTCTATAGAAGTACGTAGTTTTCTTTGAAAACTATGGAAAATTAATTTATTGTTACACCCAATATATGTATGTGCATATTGAACTCTTATTAAATAATAATTCTTCTCCTTCTTGTAAGACAGTGATTATTACGCCTTTTCTTTTAATGTTATTGTGATTATTATTATGATTATGATTATTTAATAAATAATCTTGTATTATTACTAACAAATTTGACACATGAAAAGACTCTTAAATAAGGATAACAAATAAAATCTAGCCTTCGGAAGGCTTAACGAGACATAAATCATCGGAGAATAATACAAAGAAAGGAAACAAATTTAATGCGTTACATATGAAATGAATGTACAGCGAGCGTCAAAAGAAACTGTATACTTAGGATAAAATTCTAATAATCAGTGAACTCAACTTTTACCACGTAAGGAGAGTGCACGAACAAATTTGACAATATTTCGAAGTTTTTGGAATTTTTTTGTCTTATTTTCATTTTAAGAAATTACAAAAAATTTAAGAGATTAATTTAAAATAATAAATAGAAAAAAAATTTAAAATTCATAAATAAATAACAGTCTAATAGTGACCACGCTACCCATACTGTACTCCCTAGCAAAAATAAGCTACAACAAAAGTTTATTTTGTTACATTTTTATCTTTTAAAAACGTTTAAAATCTGAGCTCGTAGATTGCAAATAAAATAAAAATAAATTTGTGTTTCATTTTAATTAAAATTCTTTATTATTCGCACAATTCTTTGTGTTCACAACTTGATGTATACAACAACAATTGGTCTTGTTTGTTATTCCTCTGTTTACACCCTTTGCATAAACAATAACAATTACTAGGCAATTATTCGACAGATCTTTGTAACGGAGATCTTCAAACCACGATTACTCTCTTCAAACGCACCGCGTCTTCACACAAGGCTGACTGAACTCAGCTAACTCAGCCGCCTACTTTGCCTTGCCTTTTATACGGCAGGCTAAACAGTCTGATGAATGTTTTTGAAGGCGAGTGTTGTGGCTTCTGCATCTCGAAATCTCTATAAATGTAAACATCATTGTTTACATTTAAACATTGTTGTTTACATTTATTCTTGTAGTGTTTGTTGTTGTATTTTTGTTTATTTGTTTACCATTTTTTATGCTGGTGTTTGTTGTTATATTCAACAGTACGATAATTTCTAAACAGGTTTGTTTACTGCATTGTTTTGTTTTTGTAGCTTTTGTTTATAATTTTAATGTTAAAGGATGTAAAAGCAAAGCGCCAGTATCTAGATTTTTCCATTTTCATAACAGTATTTTTTTATTTATTAACTAGCTGTACACTGCGCGTGTTGCTGCGCCAGCAACTCAAATATAATTTGAAGTAAAGACATTAGACAAATCTCTAATTAATTTTGAATAGTTTTATTGATTTGGTTTCCCGTTGTCCTCATGATTCAGATGAACCGGCCTGAGTAGTACGCAGTTCGATCAATTTCTAATCTCACTTCTCGTTATTCAAGTGGTTCAAGCGATCAGGTCTCAGCGGCATTTACTCGATTTTCCTGTTTCAATGCTCGTCTGATTCTGAGGCTCGTAATGCTCTTTTCTTTCGTGCTTGAGGTGTAGGTGGACCAAATGCTTGTCATTAATTTTGAATAATTTTCATTGACGCCATCCATCGGAAATTAATCGCACCAACCTCCGTCACCTCATGCGCAACAACTTTGTTAAAGAATGTACAGTTTAAGATTTAATTCATTTTGAGTAATTTTCAGTGGCGCCATCTGTCGGATATTGGTCATACCAACTTAGAAACCTTCGTTGGCCTATGCGCAATAACTTCGCTAAAGATCATAACATGATCAAATGCATAGTTTACGATTCTACAAGGTACATACAAAAAAACATTCATTTTTATATGGGTATATAGACTATGGGAGGTGACACGCCCACTATAGCCAATCCGTTTTGCCAACCCATTTTGTTCATATATACGTCAAAGTCGTCCATACAAAATTTGAGGCCTCTAGCTGTTGGAGTTTATGAGTTATGCGACATTAAATACTTATTGGGTATGTGGGCGTGGCACCACGCCTACTTGCAATTTTAATAAAATAAGAGTAGTAGTAGAAGTAGTAGTAGAAATAGTAGTAGAAGTAGTAGTAGAAGTAGTAGAATAAAATAGTAGTAGTAAGAAGAAGTAGTAGTTCCTTCCAGACATACAGGAAGGCACTGTTAAAATTTCAAGAAAATCGGTCCAGCCGTTTAACCATCTACAGACTTCAAACAAACAAAGAAACCCACAAACAAATAAACACACATTCATTTTTATATATAAGATTACAATACGATTACAAATTATATTCTAATTATATACGAGCTGAGTAACTTTGACCACATGCTCGGTATAGTCAGCATGACAGACGAGAGCCTCTGGTGGGTATCGAACCCACGAAGCACACTAGCCACTATACTACCAGGGCACCATTTCATAACAGTATATTATATTTTAATGTGCAGTTTCTTTTGATGCCTACTGTATGTATACCAGCCATATTAATCGATACAAAAATAAATCATTTCTTAATATTCAAAATCACATTAACAAGGCTGCAATAAATATAAAATTTTCTGAGAGTGATAAGGATACATAAAAATAAACATAAGAAAACAAATGAAGGATGGCAAAGAATATTAAAAAAGTTGATAAAACATCTGCTTAAACAAAACAATACCATGCTTAAGGTATCAAAACTGTCATATTTGGAAGAGGTAGAAAGACGCATGTGTTTGAATTTGAAATTTTTGCGAAACTCAAATATTTTCTTTTCAAAAGTTTAAAGTCCTATTTATTGCCAAGAAATAAAATAAACGAACGAATGAAAATTATAAGTTTTTTTATATTATTTTTGGGTTTCAGATGAATTTCTTTTAACGCATTTGAATGGATATCATTGCTAGCAGTTAAACTGCCATTCAATTTCAGGAACAAGAGATCATAAATCAATTTTTTATTAAAGTAAAGAAAAGAAAAGAAAGAAAGAAAAACAAAAAATATCAGTCATGCATTGCAAAACTGACACGTTGACAGGCTTTATTGAAATTCATTGTTGACAATAAAAATGGAACAAAAGTTAAACGGGAACGGAAGCCAACAACACAACAAAGAAATGTTTTACAAATGTTAAGCCGCAGAAAATTTAGTTACCAGCACGATATCTCTGCAATGAAAGCGAGGAAATACAGGCACATATGCATGAGGCAAGAGGCATTTTGTCAGGCAATACAAAAACTGTCAACCTTAATTTAAGTGACAAAGGCAAAGACATTTAAAATGGCAATAAAAACACCAAAGCAGCGGTTTGTTATTGACACTTGCCATGGCCTGTCTTATGAATATTGTATTGAAAAAAATTTTCAAATTTCTTTCCTTTTTCTTGGGGTTTTAAATTTGTCAAACCCGTTAACTGGTCTTCCTGTAGACGTTAAAGTTCTATTTAAATCATTGCTTACCAAAAATAACCTCTCATCTTACGTTTTAGTGTCAATTCGTTTAATCTTAACCACAATAATAAAAGAAAACTTTTTCCTCCCGCTTTTGTAGAAGCATTTCATAAGAAAATTACAATTAAGTTGCTTAAGCAGGTGCAAAACAACAATTATTTTACATTTAACAGGACAAAGTTACAGTTGCACATTTGGGTCAACAGTTTATACTAACACCACACCCCTCGGCCACCCCTTAACATAGTTTTAAACACGGGAAATGGTAAACGGACGGAAACTAAAAGTAAAATTGTGCTCATTTTGCTGTATGTTTTGCAGTCTTTAACTTAAAAAAAAACTTTTCACTCAACTCTTCATTTGTTTTCGGTAATTGTCGTAGCTAAAGAGGCTTTTAAACTCAATTTTATTGGGAGCAAAAACGGAAAATTTAGTGTTAAATAACACGACTTTAATTTGTTTTAAAATTTGTATTAAAGTAAAGCATATGCCATGGCGTATGATTAATATCAACGTAGGAGAATAGCTGGCATAAATTATTACTCATACGCATAGGAGGTATACTTGCATGAATTCAAGAAGGTTTTCGAATATAGAACGGAACAGTGAAAATTATTTGGATTTTTGGTTTTAGTTTATTTACATACATACATACATATAGGATTATCCATTTCATGGTTTCAAAAATAAACGTAAATAAAACATATAAAAAATATTTTTTTTTCATGATATTTCTTTTTTATTGTAAAGTTTGAACGTTGACATTATGTGTGAAACACGACATCATTTAAATGACCTTCACGCGCAGTGTTGCAAGCATTGATGCTTTTGGGGTCATTTTCGACCAATTTTTGAGACATATTGGGCGCTATCTCAGCCATACCTAGGCGAATGTTGGTTTTTAAGTGCTCAAGAGTTGAAGGTTTATCTGCATAAACACGATCTTTCGCGTAGCCCCACAAAAAAAAGTCTAATGGTGTCAAATCTCTTGATCTTGGTGGCCAGTTGATATCGCCACGACGAGAAATTACGCGGCCTGGAAATGTCTCTTGCAGTAAAGAAGCCATATTCGCTCGAGTTGTGTGGCATGTGGCACCGTCTTATTGAAACCACATATTCTCCAAGTCGTATTCTTCAATAGCAGGCAAAAAAAGTCGGTTATCATAAGACCATAACGCTCCGAATTGACGGTGACAGTCGTTCCATCGCCGGTTTCGAAGAAGTAAGGTCCAATCACACATTCGGACCAAAGAGCGCACCAAACATTGACTTTTTCTGGATGTAATGGCCTCTTTTCAATTACTTGAGGATTCTCAGAACCCCTAATACGACAATTTTGTTTATTACCATACCCACCGAGTGGGAAATGTGCTTCATCGCTGAAGAAAATTTTGTTTTGAAAAATTGCCGTCCACCGCCTGTTGTTCAAGCACCCATTCCACGTATCTACGACGTTGTAAATGGTCAGCTGGCTTCAGTTATTGCGTGAGCTGGACTTTATATGGATGTAGGTGTAGATCTAAATGCAAAATGAGCCATAATGTGTCGTAAGACAGTCGTAATTCCTGAGAACGACGAGGAATCGACACATTCGCGTCTTCGGCAACACTTTCACTTACAATAGCGATATTTTCAGCGGAACGAGTGAAATGATGATGCACAGGCCTTTCAATATTTGTTACCACTCCAGTCTCTTCAAATTTCTTCACAATTTTGCCAATTGCTTGCGTAGTTGGACGATTATTTAAACCATAATCTCCTCTTAAAGCACGATACGTGGCTGTGGCAGAATCACCATTTTTGTAGTAGGTTTTGATAATTTTTATGCGTTGTGTGATAGTTAAGCGATCCATTTTCGTCAATGTCAGACTTTCAACTGAAAAGAAAAAAATTGGTTTCACAACTCAGTTTGACAGATGTCGAATTCCAGTCCCATACTTTTGAAACCACGAAATGGATAGCCCCTAACACACGCAACATAAGTGGTGTAAGAAGCTAGGTCGTAATCCTGTCTGAAGGGTTGAAATGACAAATTATGTATGTATGCATGTACGTATGTATATATGTATGTATGTATGTAAGTTATGAAAACCTTTAACAACATTATAACGATTAAATATTTTGATGCAGAAACTGTCTTCTCAGTGTTTCAACTGACAATATGGTCTTATTGTTATTCCTTAATCCAACAACTGTTGGAAGCCAGAACAGTCAGTAGCAGTCGCTTGATCAAATGAAATCAATTTCGTCTACATTATGTGTACATTGAAGGAAGGTATCAAACCGAACTTTCTTCAAGCCAACGCATCTCCCAGTGCATCTATAGTTTGACCTATTGTAGCGCTAGGCTAGTATATGTAGATTTTCGTATGACCTAAACGAGGGTGTCGCAATTAAGTAGCTCGATAGGAAGGATCTCATAAAATGACTGTGATTAATATAAAGTTCATTGGAGCAAAGCTGTTGCATTGGTACCATTAATGCTGTACATCGGTACTGTATCTCTAAAAGGCCTGCCCAATGCTACACATCGAAATTCGTTTAAGACTTACTAGTTGCATTGTGTGATGACCTTCTTCCCATAAATTTGGTTCTGCCTTCTATGCACTGCATTCCAAAGCAGCATGACATACATCGTCGTATTAGTTTAGTCTATTAAGTCCGAACAAATTTATTAAATACTATGAATATTTTCTTTTAAAATCTAATAAATTATTACAAACCATCACATATCCTATCCTCCCTTTTCCTATTATTAATCTTTTTCTAGTTTTAAACAACGTTTTTGCTCTTAGAATCCTATTTTTGGTAATATTGCCTGACTTTCATTTATTATTTATGGGAAGAGCATATTTTTACGAAAAACGAAAAATTTAGATTCTGGTATTCAGCATTAACATCGCTTAACATTAAAATTATAAAGAAAAGTTACAAAAACAAAACAATGCAAGTAAACAAACCTGTTTACAAATTATCGTACTGCTTAATATAACAACAAACATCAGCATAAAAAATGGTAAAAAAATAAAAATTAATTAAAAAAATAACAAAATACACAAACAACAATAATGTATGAAAAAAACTATGTTTACATTCATAGAGATCTCGAGCAGCAGAAGACACGAATATTCGCCTTCAAGAACATTCATCATACTCTGCCATAAGAGGCAAGGCAAAGCAAGCGAGTGAGTCAGTAAAGTTTAGTCAGTCTTGCATGAATGTAATTGTTATTGTTTATGCAAAGTCTGTAAAGAGAAGAATAACAAAGAAAAGCAATTGTTGTTGTTTACATCAAGTTGTGAACAGTGGCACAAAGAATTGGGCGAACAATAACGACTTTTAATTAAAAATAAACACAAATTTATTTTTATTTAATTTTATTTGCAATCTACGAGCTCATATTTTAAACGTTTTTAAAAGGTAAAAACGTAATAGTATAAACCCCTATACATAAATAATTGGTTATTACGACCCTTCAGTCAAGATTACGACCTAGTTTCTCACACCACTTATGTTGTGTGTCTTAATTTTATACATGAGTGGCGGGAACTACAGTTTAAAGTCGACTCCGAAGGACAGATTTTTGAGAAACTTTTTCATGGCAATTTTATTTACTCTTGGAGCGATTATCAGAAATCTGCTGAGGGGAAGTCGCCGAAGAAATACTTTTTGTATTTTGTTTTGATGTCTGGCCTGGGGTTCGAACCCTGGCTTTACGTCTAATAAACCAATTCACTAATAAACCAACACTAAAGTCAATGTATGTACATATCTGAGTTCAAAAATAAAACATTTAAAAAAAAATTGTTTGAAATTAAAAGCTAGAGCCTCTCATTTTCATTTATTAATTTTTTTTTCAAAAATGGAGAAATTGTATATCATTTTCAGGAAAAAATTGTTTAAGGTTTAAACAATGTATCCCAGTGGTGTTTATTGACATATAAGGGCAGCAATAATATTGCATCATCTATATCTATGGGCGGCGTAGGTATTAGGGAGTCACAAGTTGTTGGCATTCTGACTCTGGCTGCAACCGACACATTTTTCAGTTCCTCCTTAAGATTTTATCATCTAATCTTACTATTTACACTATTTATTTATACCATTTATGAGGTCGGTGCCTCAACGTCTATTTTGAGATTTCTCGATCGTGTACAGGAGAGGCCGTAGTAGCCCGTTAATGACGGTAGTGTATCCAACTCCATTGAATCATTGTGGTGGCTTGTGTTGCACTGTTCTAAACCTACTACAAAAGGATTTTGTTCGGACGAAATAAGGGAACTTGTTCCCGAAAATCATATATTCCTACGTACCGCTCGTCTTTCTCGGCCAGGACATCCGTACGTGGTCGATTGGCCAGTGGATCGCACACTGCATTATAGAAAAAGTACGTTTTTTAATCGGACTATTCGTATGTGGAACTCAATTCCTGCAGAGGTCTTTCCTGCTACTTATGGTTTAAAAATATACAACCCTAGTGTCCATAAACACTGTTCTCGCTTTCGTTCTTCTCATAACATATTTTCGTTGTTCCAAACACAATGCCATCCGTCCCCTGAGCGTTGGTCGTACGTTTGCCTTTGTTCTTCCGATGGTAATATTAGAAGCTATACTCGAATTTTTAAAATTGTCTACAACGACAAGTGATAAATTATTCTCAACTACGAGGTTATTTAAGAGTTGTAATTTTTTGGCTTTTAAGGGATTAAAAAGGAATAAAATACAGAAAAATCACCACAGGTATTCGAAAGTAACTTAAAAATGTAATACTTTACTCCTTGTAATTACTAACATAAATTTCCAATAGTAACGATTGCAAAGTAAATACTAAAGTTAGGAATATAATGGAAATTTTTAATTTCTAAAAATCGTCAAAATAAGGGCATAAATCGTCAAATCGTCAATATGATATTTTTAGAGCTCAAAATCGTCAAAATGACTATAAATCGTCAAATCTGGCAGCTATGGTTGTTAGACAAAAATAACTCTTCTATTAACTTAATTTTAAATATAAATTTTAAATTATTCTTTTATTTATTATTTTAAATTAATAATCTTTTCAAATTTTTGTAAATTCTTAAATTAAAAGCAAATCAAAAAAAAGAACAAAAATTTTATTTTATGTATTAATTGAAATTCATTTTCTTTATAATATTTTCTTTAAAATTGCATAACACTTAAAACTTTTCATTATAATCAGATTTCCATTCAATTCAAAAAAATGATTTTGTAAAGAATTCCAAAAAAATGCAATTAATTTCTTGCAAATAATCTTATCACAACAGCATCTGTTGTTCAGCAGGCATCACAAAATTTCTTTCAATCAGACAACAGCCAATACCCGAATAAATAATTTCAATTCAATTAATCCGTAAACTTCATTTCATTCATTCGTTCGTTCTGTATGCATATTTTCTATCAATTTTAAATTAACTGGAGACCATATTTCCATATGACCTTCTTAACATTTTTTCTACTGCGTTAAATGATACATATTTTTTCTTCATCTCCTTGGATACATAATCAAAAGAAATGAGACAGGAAGTAAAAAAAGAGAATCAGTGGCCAGTGGCATTTAAGAAACTTTATAAGGAGGAAGGGTTGTACAGATTCAATTTGAATTCTGTTGTTGTTGTTGGTTTTGTTTTTATTGGATTTTATAAAGTGAAGTTATTTTTAAAGTTCAGGTTTCAGTTTTTGTTTTCATTTTATAGACCTGCAGGAAATAACAACAACAAAAAAATGCCAACGTTAACTTTATGTCATTACGATAGACTGACTGCCTACTCATAAATCAATATTTCTTCTTCTTGTTTTTTGTTCAATCCTTCGTTTTTGTTTTACAAAATAAAACGGAAACAGAAAAGTTGACTACAAACCGGCTGTTGGCACAGAAATTCTGTGTGGTAATCATATTTGCAAGACTTAATGTGACCAACCATTGCGTCAATACAGAAGTCATGCTGGTTGGTTGCAAGGATTCTGTTTTGCTCTGTTATTATTTCCTAAAATAACAAACAAAGTCTTTTACAGATTGAGACAGAGGCTTTTAATGAGATGACACACTCACAGTTGACATACTTTACGTTTGGAGAAGTATGATGGACATAGTCCAGCTGAAAGAGCATAAGACCAGTCATAAGTTCAGCATTATTGATGTGCCATCTATAAAGTCTTCCAACAGGGACTTTCGGGCTTTCAGAGTTGAAAACGGCTACCTTATTGAAGCTAAATCTGTTGAATTATGTACATACACACATACATAATTGGTCATTACAACCCTTCAGTTAGGATTACAACATAGTTTCTCACACTACTTATGTTGTGTTCGTTAATTTTATACATGAGTGTTGGGAACTACAGTTTAAAGTCGACTCCGAATGACAGATTTTTGAGAAACTGTTTATTTGCTACCAGAGTTTTTGCCAGAAATCTGCTGAGAGGAAGCCGACGAAGAAATATTTTTTCATATTTCGTTTTGATGTCTGACCTGGGGTTTGAACCGTGGCTTTAGGTCTAATAAGCAAACACAATACCTACTAGACTACGGCGACTGGCATCTGTTGAATTAGTTGTCGTTTATTCAGTCTGTTTTGGGAAATCGCCTTAGACTGACGGTTTTCTGCCACAAACAATTACGTACGTTAGCTGAGTGGGCTCTGAAGCAGTTGGCCTTTGACTCTAATTTTCATCGAAAAAAAAAATATCTTCAGCTATCAAGTACCATAAATAGGCACGTAAATACATAAAATTCACGCATTTGAAATGATATCAGTCCACATCAAGTCCAAGATCGTCTAATGCATTCCGAAAACACATTGTTTCGTGTGGATGGCCGGTAATGACGGCCTATATTCTTTGCCTTCAGCTAAGAAGTCTATTCCTGGATGAATGAGTGAGTACCTGAACAAGCAAAATTGCTGCATTTGAGATGATACCAATTCACATCAGATCCAAGAGCGTACAATGCACTTTGAAAAATTCACTGTTTGGAGTGGATAACCCATGAAGCCGGCCCATATTCTTTTATCTTCAGCTATGAGGCCCATTTGTGGTTGAATGGATACCTGAGTAAGCAATTTGAGATGATACCAATCCACATCAGTTCCAAGAACACTCAAGGCATCCCGAAAAATTCACTGTTTGTTGCAGATTTTGTTACGGCGTCACCATTGCTTCATATTTCTTGGAGAACGATGATTACCAACTTCTAGTGGTCTTCATTGTACCGTCTTGACACCAACGTTACGTGGATTTAACAGTAAGGCGCCACATATAACAGAGCTCATGCTGTATTTGATATTTCGCCCAAGGTCATGGTCATATTCCGTGAAAGTGATGTGAACTGATCACCGAGATCCTGCAATTTGATCCTGTTATAGTTTTTCTTGTGTGGTTTTCTTAAGTCACACATGCATGCAATTCACCCATAACCCACAGCGCCCTAAAGTCAATATAACGCTTGCCATCGGCCAATATCAGCCTGATTTTAGTCTTAGAGTCATAGAAAATTCGACATTTGCTCCAATTGGACATGTGCTTCATTCAAACCCAAGGTCAAGACATCTACAACAAAAGGAAATATGAAAAATATTTCTTCAACGATTTCGTCTCAGCAGATTTATGGCAAAAAGTCTCAAAGTAAATAAAAAATTCCCATGAAAAGTATCTCAGAAATCTGTCATTCGGAATTGACATTAAACTAAAGGTCCCGCCATTCATGTATAAAACTAACACCACAGCATAAATAATTTGAGAAGCTAGGTTGTGAACCTGACTGAAGGGTTGTAATGACCGATTATGCATGTACAAGCGTCAAAAGAAACTGTAGACTATGGATAAAAATTCTAAGAATCACCAAATTTAACTTTACCATTTAAGGAGAGTGCCCGAAAAAATTTGACAAAAATTTCGAAATTTTTTTGTTACTTTTTTTTTGTTTCAATTTTAAAAAACTGGCAATGAAACAATTTTAAATTAAAAATAACGGTAATTTATTAATGTATACATTTGTTTAATGTACAGTTTCTTTTGACGCTCACTGTACATATGTAATGGAACTTCTGGCTACCATATGTGGTGTTGTGTTCAAAACTTTCCTGATGGCAGAATTGAAAATTTTCCGACCGAAGAAAATCTGATTATTATAATTGGATTCGTAAAACAACCATTTTAGTTGGTCATACTGCTACTCGCCTGTCAGTTTTATTTACAAAATGTACAGAATTTCGCAAAAAAAATTCTCGTTTTTTCCCACAGTAACATGACAACACCTACACTGCGTTTTTATAGTTTCCATGAAAATAATCATAAAAATATTATTTCTAGTCCACATTTTTCCTTCTTTTTTACAATATTTTTTTGCAAAATCAGATCTACGAATAGAATTTCCATGGCCACATTAAAAATGCAAACATCTGTGCCTTGAAAGTAAAGAGGGTTTACAACCATGAGCCTGCTGTATCAATATAACACTTTCCAGCACCTTGCAACCAGGCCAGTCCATCTTAAAGTTTAAGGATATAAAAAACACATCAAATATGCCCTTGGCACTGGCATAAAAATAAAAATCATTCAAAAATATACTAGACAGCCCTAGCAAATGTACTAGTAAGCAGCACACCATGTGATATAAAGGCTGTGGCAATAACATTAGTAGGCCATAATCAATTCAACTGTAACTTTCAGTTCAATTTAGTCACTGCTAATGCCAAGTAATTGTTAAAGTGAGTTTCCAAAAGAGGAAAAGAAGTAGAAAATAAAATTATTTTATAACACATCAGCTCTCTTCCAGCCATAAATAATACTCATACAGTAGCCGTAACATGTTTCACTTACAAACTAATGAAATTATTTTCATGTCAATACACTCCAGACTGGCCGTAAGTAAATAAATTATACGTTGTATTCTAGCAATTTTTATTTCACAATTTTTTAGTTTCTTTTTGTTGTAACAAAAATTTAAGTCTATAACTAGTGAGGGTAACGTATGAGTAATATTGTTTCGTAAACATTTTCTATGAAATAAAATACTCATACGCATGGATGGCTAGATGGTCATTGGTATACCAAATGAATTGAGTTGCAACAAATGTTTTATGAGTTGCAACCTGAAGTTGGATTTGGCGGTATAATCGTAAATGAAAAGTAAATTATATGGTGTTGGTTGTTATTATTTAACTGGCATATAATTTGAAGAAAATTTCTCTTAGCTTGTGGATATAAATTTTTAATACTTTAACCCGTGATTACCTTATAAAAGTAAACATGAAATGGAATGTTTTGAACAGCATGAGGTAAATTCAGTCAAGTGTAGAAAATTTTAAAAATAATTGTGATTATATTACATGGTGAGGAAATGTGTCCGCTTCACGTGTAGTATTAAAAACTTAAGGTTTCGCCCTTCTTTTAGTTGAAGTACTAGTATTAAAGATATAATTAATTTTCTACCCCCTTCAAAAAAGAAATTATTTGGTAGTAATGGACGAGACTACTATATCCAGTATGATTAACTTCATGATCGTTAGGGAGTGCGCCGCTGTCTCGTCTTTCTTTCTGAGCTCTTCAATGTCTCACTAGTCTGGGTCCCTCCGCACAGTCACATTCCGGCAAACTGCAGGGCCGACGAGCTCGCCAGAGCTGGTGCACTCCTTCCGGAACACTCGTCAATCGACTTGGGTATGCCACTTACCTTGATTAAATTAGCCATTGTGCCCAAAATACTTTCGGTACGCCAACCTATCCTGGGTTAATGTGGAGTTCTGCTTCACTGCTAGATTCACTTGGCCCTCGATGGATAGAAGGCGCTCCAACCAGTTACTGGGACTTGATCGTAACGTCATTTCGATCAAGGTGGTCATGCTTACAGGTCATTGTGTTATGGGAAGACACACGACTTCTGCCGTGAGTGCAGATTTGCTAAGGAAAAGGAGACTGTTATCCACTTTCTTTGTCAATGCCCATCTCTTGCGAGGTGCCGATATACGTTATGCGGCTCTCCAATCCTTGACAGCTTGAAGGAGCTATCATCCATTGATGTCAATTAAACTGATTTATTAAACTTTCGGGCTGGTTTTCCGTAGAGCGTAGAGTAGTCGTGCTTTTAATGTTTAGCCCTTGCATTGGCCAACTTCTGCCCTAATTTGGTAAAACTCGGTTTGAACACGGACTGTGTTTACCTGTGGTATCACAACGGCCTGCTATGCGTGTTCAAGTGAGCTTTTGGTGTCAAAGCTACCACTCCAAATTACCTACCTAGTATATCCAGTAATAATACGGAGGAAGTTGCTCAAAGCTTGGCCTTTTTTGATGACGTATCCAATCTCAAAGTATCGAAAGAGGTAAACATTTTAGCATTATTAGTATACGCCCGAAGTACAGATAAGGTGCTGATCAATAGAAAGAAATCCATTCGAATCATTCAGATATGGCTGGAATCTGTAAATTTGGGTATGGCAGTATACCATGCAAATGCAGTGTTAATAGGCAGGAAAATAGCATATTTAGACTTTACAGAAGCTATGCGTAGCAATCAATATTAAAGGTATGATTGGACATATAAATGCATGCAAAGTATAGAGATTTGCGTAGACCACAAACACGTAGGTGACTTTTGTCAGCAGACTGGCTTTTTAATGAAGAAAATAATGAGATGAAGGAGATTGACACTCTTATGTATAAAAAAAAATTAACACACACACCATAAGTGGTATGAGCAACTAGGTTGTTATCCTGACTGAATGCTTGTAATGACCAATTATGTACATATGTACGTGTATACAAATAAAATAAATATTGACAATCGCCTTTAAAAAGCAAAAATTTTAAAATTACAATTTAGTGTGGGAGGACTCATATTAGCGTTAGTCACAAGTTATTATTATTTTTGTGAAGAGCTGCCTTACTACAGAGACCATAAGATGTATGGTACTCCCCTTAAACTTTATAGCATATTCCCAGGATGTCTCCTCCTAGAATATTGTCCTGACATGTTTCAGGATTGGTGCCCGGTGTAAACAAAGTAGAATTTTCTGCTCAGTACCTGATAAACATCCAAGTTTCATCAGAAAAAGAAACGTGATTCATTGTGTTTCTATGATTTTTAACTGAATTATTAAAATATCTCTTCATTATGGACCAATGACTGTGGATGTAACAGGACATCAAGCAGCACAATTTTTTAATATACAGGTTAGTAGTCATTCGCAGTCGACTTTAAACGTTAGGTCACGCCACTCAAGTATAAAATTATCGCACACAACATAAGTGGTATGAGACACTAGGTTGCAATCCTGACCAAACGGTTGTAAAAACCAATTATGTATGTATGTTCAGTCACACAGATTATTATACGTACCCCCCTAAAAATCATTTTTTTAAAAATGATAATATATGGACAAGTCCACTGATTTTTGCGCCAAATTTGTTGTTTTCCGTTACAGCCGAACAAATTATATTTGTTCTTATCACTAAATATTACATTCGCCCAAAAATTAGTTGACTTTTCCATATATTATTGGGCAAATTCCAATCGTGGCTTTTTTCTCGACACTCGGCTGCGGAAACCGTTCTTTCTCAAAACACTTCGAACTGTTTCGGAATGCACAATAAGATTGTGATCACTTTCTGAGGTATTTCGTATTTCTACGACTGTAGTCCTAGGATTTTTATCCACAATACCTTTTATATACGGGGCTACCCTTAGAGAAATTTTATACGAAATATATGTCGTACGTATAATTTTCTGTGGTGCCATATTGGTTTTAAATAAACTGCAGTCATAGATTTTGGGAATCTTTTTTCTTTATTTAAGTAAATGTGTCGTTACAGACGCTAATGTTAAGAAATTTTAGATTAGAACTTCATTACTTTAAAAAAATGATTTTTAGGGGGAGTACGTATAATTATCTGTGTGACTGTATGTATAAGTTAACAAATTCATATGTTTTCAAGCAGGCAACCAAACTAAAGATAAATAATCTAGCAAATGCAACTGCACTGCAGTGTTAAAAATTAAATCCGGTTGTCAGAAAACCATTGTTACCATGTGAGTGTCTTGAAAAACACTCTGCATAAAGCAATTGAATGAAGCAAATCATATCATGTGTTAACATAATAAATAAAGAAATGCAATCACTTTCAATAAAACCAAAAAAACTCTCAAAAATACTTACAAATAATGAAAGACTTGAACAACAATAAAAACAAGACATTTTAATTACAAAAATTTAATTTCTGTAGAAAAACATTCATTGTTATTAACACAACGAACAGAACTGAAAACAGAGAATATGATGGCCTACATCCGTTTGTTTCATTCGTTTGGCAGCTGGAATCTTTGTGTGGCAAGCACAGCAAACCACACACACACACACAAACAATTAAAGAATAGAACTGTGAACAGCAACCAAACTATTTTGGAAAGGAAAACTAAAGTGTTTTGTTGAATTATAATGCAACAACAACAACACAAACAAAAGCAAAATATGTATATGTATTGGATTTATGTATGTATTGGATTTTAGTGTTGATTAAAATGTTGTTCATATTCAGTCAAATGTGTAACACAAACGATCTTAAAAGGATTGAATTGAGCAACATAAACATTTAACACATACACACACACGAACAAACAAATACAATGAAATATATAACATATAACAAATATATGCATGTGTATGTGTAGATGTATATGTATGTATGTGTTTGAAAAGCATTAAAGTCCTTTAACATCACATAGAAACAGAGCAAGCAACTGCCATGATGATGATGATGAAATGAAAAGAAAGTTTTGTTTGTTGCATGATGTTGTTAAAGGATTTGCACTCAAGTTATTCATACACATAGAAATTACACACATACACAAACACTTTGTATATAAAAATAAAAAAATTTTAAATAATTTTAAAACAAAAACAACAACAATGAAGAAATTTCTATACAAACACACAAGTGTTCACATTCATGGAGATTATATGGGAGTTTCAGTTTTCCCTTTTTCCAAGCTAAAAGGAATGGGAAAAAAAGTTTAAAATGGAATGAAAAACGTATGAAACAAAAAAAAAAAAAAAGGAAATCTGCTGATATTTTAAAACCATTAAGGGTTACAATGTTCAGAGAAACTAAAACTTATTATTTAAGTGAAATATATCAGGCATAAGCATTACAAGATGAAAACTTCTCAACGACATGAAGTTGTATAAAAACAGCAAAATGCTTAAAGCAACATTTAACATATGTACGAGGGTTGTCAAAATTTTCAATCTTAAAATGCATTATTTGAATAACTCTGTTGCTCATTATTGAATGATGCTAAAGTGGCTCATAAGCTCTCTGTGGATTGCTGCACTCCCTGTGCTCGTATTTGAATCTATCTTTACACTAACGCCCTTATTACAGGCAACGTCTAACGAATGTGTGTGTGTGAGTTAATACTATTCACAAAGCGTTACAAAGTTCCGAAATTTTGCTACCCGTTGTACCAACGGATGTCGCCGCAGTCTCGTAGGTAATGTGTTGGCTCCGGCAAATACTCTTTAATTCAGAGTAAAAAATTGCTATAAAAAGTTTTGCAAAAATCTGTCGTTCGAAGTCAGGTTCTCGAAGCCAAAGATCAGCAATGAATCGCTTTTTCCCTATTCATAAGTACTCACGAAGTTTTGAGTATGAGTATTGAAATCCAACTATTCTGATTTATTCGTACTCAATACAACATTCATTTATAAGTACAAGTTGCAATGAGTATGAGTACAACGTTGACATCAAACTCATAACATTCGAAATATGTTTGATTCATACGCCTACTCCTTCAAATTCATAACTTAAGAAAAATACTTAGAAATGATTCAAGTGATTCGAATCATTCGTCAAAATTTAAAGTCTTAGTTGTTGTTGCATTTACAAAGAAAGAAGAAAAACACACATAAGCAAAAAAGAAAAAGACAGCAAGCAGAGCAAACACATAACCTTCTTGTGAGTATTGTAGAGTTCGTACGCGAATCATACTTATTTTGTGATTCGTGTATACGATGAATCGCGGAGAGTCGAAATCAATAACATCATGCGTATTGTTAAGTATGTGTACCATGAGTATTTCAAACTTTGAATATGAGTAGTATGAGTATGACATTAAAATAAGTATGAATGCGTATAAGTATCAGAAATTATGAGCATGATTCGAATCTATTCATCCTTTTGAATACTTATTGCTGACCTCTGGTCCTAGCACTCATGTAAAAAATTAACACACACAACATGGTTGGTATGATAAATACGTTGTAATCATGACTAAAGGGTTGTAATGATTAGTTAAGTAAGTAAGTATCAAAATAATAGCCTCCACTCTATCCAATAGGGCCAAACATCTTGCCATCATATTAGACAGTATACTGGAGCATGAACCCTAAAAAATGTAATGACCTGTTAATCAAAACAACTTTGTTCTACAGAGCTATGTTTTGGTGGTAGTCTTTAGAGAAAAGAGATCATCAAACCCTGTTTGAGATGATTGGGAGGACGGTGGCTATCATGATAACAGGAGCTCTTAGGACAACAACGTCTAAGGCATTCTTTACTTACATTAACTGGCTACCACTAGACACGTTGGCGAAATAAGTGACTACGAATCCGACAATTGGACTAGACACCACTGAACACCAGGAGCATGAAAGTTTAGCAGCTATGGTCAATACGAAACCTTGGGTATAGTTGATCGCAATATACATATCGACTATACGACATGTGAACCCTTCTTCGATCATGGCTTTGCAATGAAAACTTTATCCAAGTACTAAGTAATGGATACAGATCACACGTAGAATTCGGCCATAGAATATTTATACAACAGTTTAGTCTTAGATTGTCCCTTTCACTCCCCCAATCACAGTCCTAGATAACTGTTCAGACTAAAACAATGGCTATAAAGATTACCTCTGTCAGAAGTCGATATCAGAATATATCATATGGTGACTAATGGATATTTGTCGAATTGTAAAGAGCCCTATTTAGATTCCTAAAGTGTATGCACCTGGCAGCTAGGATTCTCCAAGAATACCGGATGCGTCTAGAGGAGACAGTGAGACATTCGACAGTTACCCTCATATTAGTCCCAATACATGGTGAATGGTAACATCAAAGCTGACAAAACGGAAATCAATTGAATTCATACATAAAAATGTCACTCCTCTACAGAGGGACAAACAAATAGTCTCAAATACAAACTGCATTCATTTTCAAAAGAAAGATGGGATAAAAAACCCAGTAGTAGAGATGCCAAACAGATCTGACCCAATATACAGTGAGCATCAAAAGAAACTGAACACTTAGGATAAAATTCTAACGATCACCAATCTCAACTTTTGCCACTAAAGGAGAGTGCCCGAATAAATTTGACAATATTTCAAATTTCTTTTTTTAATTTTTGTTTTTTTATTTAAATTTTAAAAACAAACAATGAAATAAATTTCAAATAAAAATAACGGTAATTTATTAAGGTATGTATATTCTTCTTAATGTACAGTTTATTTTGACGCTCACTGTAGCTATATGCTATATGCAGAGCAAAATTTGCATTAAACCAGACTAGATTCCGTTTTTTGGAATCACATAACAATTATATCGGTATACTGGGCTTTGATTGCACACACTCGGTAATGGGGAATAGCAAACAACGACTTTTGCAGAAACTGTCGCAACGAAGACCACAGAACATCTCTATGTTTGTTCGGGGTTTGAAAACCTAAGGAAATAAATTCTTAAGCACTTAGAATTTATTGACAGAATATGTGTAGGAAAAGGCGATGTGAATAAAATTCTTATCTTCATTAAACTCTCCTCAAGGGTGAGCAATTCGAACCAGGAGTTGTAATCTGAATTTCATACCCTAGTAAGCTATACCACTTGAGACGGCTGTCTAGTCAACTTAATTTAACATATGCTGACAATTGAATATATTGTTACGTTTTTACCTTTTTAAAAACGTTTAAATATGAGTTCGTTAATTGCAGACAAAGTAAAAACAAATATGTGTTTAATTTCAGTTAAACTCTCTTTATCCTTTACACTACTTTTGTGTGTCACCGTATACAATAACGATACAACAATAATAATCTGTTTATTCACTTTATTCGTCCACACAATTATTCGCTTGTTTTGTTCACACGCAACTTTACACAAGGCTGACTGACTGCTGGCCTTGTTGCCCTTTTATATACGCACGTAATCAGTATGATGAACGTTCTCGATGTGGAAGGTTCTTGTTCTCGCCTTCTCTATTGCTCTATTGCGCTCTATTGCTACTACATTATTGTCTGTGTACCGTGCTTACGTTGTCCATCCCTTTTTGTCACATTAATGTTGTAGCTGGTTTACTTTCATTTCATGTTGTTGTTGGTACCAGGTGCAACCAGGTTCGTTGTACATATGTGTGTGTGCAGCTTTAGATAATCAACACGTTCATTAGTGTGTATTGTGTCGTGTGTATTGTGTTGGTGTAGCTGGTAGCTTTTGTTTATCGCTTTTATTGTTAAACGATATTAGGTCTTTTCGATTTATGTAACAATATGTACATGACAGTCAGGAAGTAATGTCCATCCTTATAAAATATAAAAAACTTTTAATTTTTTCCAGTCCTGCATTGGCACCAAGTTTGTTTATGAAATTACTCCTTTTCGTTCTTTTAAGTAACACAATGAGATGAGAAGTTCCCTCGTAGATTAAGATATCGTCTGTTAGTTGAGTTCACAATTAGAATATATTGAACAAGTAGGTCTCTCTTATACAATTTAAATACATCCAACAACCCTCGAATATCTTAGTCGACATTTTATTACTTCTACTCATATGTCTGCATCTCTCATAAAAAAATTAAAATAAGAAAAAAAAACGGAAAAAAGAGCAGAAAAAAGCAGGAAAAAAAAACGTCACATAAAATAAAATAAAACTGTCAACAGTTATACACTTCCACAGTGCTGGCATATGCGGCAAACATTTTCGAAAATCTTTCTCTTGTTTTATGATGTGTGCAAAGCTTCGCTGACACAAGTGCTCCCACCACTCCAACGTACATACATATTTCACAAAATGCTGTTGCGTGTACAAGTACGCTTTCATATAAATTTTATATATGTTAACTATACTATACCCAGTACATACGAGTATGTATGTATGTGTACATACGATAGTAAGAATTGTAGTTTTTGAAACATGCATGGACTGCAGCAATACAATCATTAACTATATCACAATGGGAATTGAAATATCAACAGTCGTTCCTACATACATATGTACGTATATTTTATATGGTATGTGTATGGTTAATAAAATTAAATATCCTGTCATATATTATTGTGGATAAGGAGACCTTCATTATTATATAGTAGAACGCAAGAAAAAACTGTAACAATGGAAAAATGATTAATTACAGTTAAAGTATATCTGTAGTTATGGTTATGGTTGTGGTAGTGGGTGGTTATTTTAATTGAATTAAATTTAATTGAATAATTTAATTTGAAATAATAATTTTTTCTTTTTGTTATCGTTTTTTTCTTGAATAATAATTCATTCGAGAAATGGAAATCAAATGACCATCAATGATGATTGATCAGCTTCTTCTTTTTCTAAAAATTTACTGTGGTAAATAGGCCCGTAATATTGTTACGTTTTTACCTTTTAAAAACTTTTAAAATATAAGCTCGTAGATTACGAGTAAAATAAAAATTAATTTATGTTTCATTTTAATTAAAATTCTTTATTATTCGCACAATTCTGTGTGCCACTGTTCACAACTTGATGTAAACAACAACAATTGCCAGACAATTATTCGACAGATCTTTGTAACGGAGATCTTCAAACCACGATTACTTTCTTCAAAAGTACCGCGTTTCCACACCCAGACTGACTCAACTTCACTAACTCCGGTCGACTGATTTGCTTTGCCTTTTATATGGCAGGGTAAACAGTCTGATGAATGTGCTCGAAACCTCTATAAACGATACATACATACATACATAATTGATCATTACAACCCTTCAGTCAGGATTACGACCTAGCTTCTCACACCACTTATGTTGTGTGTGTTAATTTTATACATGAGTGGTGGGACCTACAGTTTAAAGTCGACTCCGAACGACAGTTTTTTGAGAAACTTTTCATGACAATTTTATTTACTCTCCGAGTTTTTGCCAGAAATCTGGAAGTCGACGAAAAAATATTTTTTGTATTTTGTCTTGATGTCTGGCCTGGGGCTCGAACCCTGGCTTTACGTCTAATAAGCCACCACTCTACCTACTAGACAAAGGTGACTTTAATATCAATAATATAGGGCTATCCATTTCGTGGTTTCAAAAGTAAACGTAAATAAAACACATATAAAATATTTTTTTTCATGATATTTCTTTTTTATTTTAAAGTTTAAACGTTGACATTATGTGTGAAGAAACATGACATCATTTAAATGACCTCCACATGAAGTGTTGCAAGCATTGATTCTTTTGAGGTAATTATCGACCACTTTTTGACACATATTCGGCGGTATCTCAGCCATAACTTGACGAATGTTGGTTTTTAAGTGCTCAAGAGTTGAAGGTTTATCTGCATAAACACGGTCTTTCGCGTAGATCCACAAAAAAGTCTAATGATGTCAAATCGCATGATCTTGGTGGCCAGTTGATATCGCCACGACGAGCAATTACGCGGCCAGGAAATGTCTCTTGCAATAAAGCCATATTCGCTCGAGTTGTGTGGCATGAAGCCACATATTCTCCAAGTCGTATTCTTCAATAGCAGGCAAAAAAAGTTGGTTATCATATGCCAATAACGCTATAAATTGACGGTGACAGTCGTTCCATTGTCGTTTTCGAAGAAGTAAGGTCCAATCACACCGTTGGACCAAAGAGCGCACCAAACAGTGACTTTTTCTGGATGTAATGGCCTCTCTTCAATTACGTGAGGATTCTCAGCACCTCAAATACGACAAGTTTGTTTATTAACATTCTCACCGAGTGTGAAATGTGCTTCATCGCTGAAAAAAATTTTGTTCGAAAAATTGCCGGCCACCGCCTATTGTTCAAGCACCCATTCCACGTATCTACGACGTTGTGAATGGTCAGCTGGCTTCAGTTGTTGCGTGAGTTGGACTTTATATGGATGTAGGTGTAGAACTAAATGCAAAATACGCCATAATGTGCCCTAAGACAGTCCTAATTCCTGAGAACGACGAGGAATCGACACATTCGGGTCTTCGGCAACACTTTCACTTACAATAGCGATATTTTCAGCGGAACGAGCGAAACGATGATGCACAGGCCTTTCAATATTTGTTACCACTCCAGTTTCTTCAAACTGCTTCACAATTTTGCCAATTGCTTGCGTAGTTGGACGATTATGTAAACCATAATCTCCTCTTAAAGCACGATACGCGGCTGTGGCAGAATCACCATTTTTGTAGTAGGTTTTAATAATTTTTATGCGTTGTATGATAGTTAAGCGATCCATTTTCGTTAATGTCAAACTTTCAACTGAAAAGAAAAAAATTGGTTTCACAACTTAGTTTGATGGTTTGATTAGATGTGGAATTCCAGTCCCATACTTTTGAAACCACGAAATGGATAACCCTTTACATCAGTTTAAACCGTTCAACCATCACATATTTGCTGATGTTTTTTAGTGATAAAAAATATTATTCAACGTAAGACCTACTAAAAATCACTCGTTCAAGTTTTCGCCTACGAAATATGGAAGCTTCATATCAACAGCAAAAAAATCGCATATGACAACAGTTAAGAGTGTCAAATTTAGTTTAAAATTTTCCGCACAACGAATACTTTTTATACGACCCAATTTTAATACCTCTCATAATTTAAATGCTTTTAATTTTTTTAATTTTTTTCTGAAATGCCTTTTAAAGGCGATGAATTTTTAAAAGGTTTTTTGTTTTAAACGAGAAGTAAAATAATAATTTTAAGTAAAACACGTTCATAATTTACGAAAAATAATACAAATGAAATGCCATAAAAATAAATATAAATCACGGTTCAGCCAAAAACGGAAAAAAGAGCAGCAAGCCACCTCACCAAAAAAGTTTTAACACGTTTGCTTTGGTGTAAACATTATGGAGTTTTGGTTTGACCTGAGCTCTGGTTTTTTTTCGGAATGAATAAAAGTGTTAAAAAAATAAAACCCAGTATACCACCTCCATTATATAAATTTATTTGTGTGATTACAATGGAAACAAATACAGTGGGATAGCAAAAGTAAAACGCAAAGCCAGGATATTTGTCTAAACATATGCATATGTATGCCAGTAAAAATTCGTTTAAAAATCATTTCCGTTTTGTCTGCTACTCTTCCACTGTTCTTCCATTACTTTCCTCAAATTTTATGCAAGTTTATCTACGAGATTTATTTTTGCTTATTCATGTTCGTTTTATATTCTAAAAAAATGCTTTAAAAAATATGTTTTTCTATTCCATTTTCATTTCATATTTTCATTCTTCTTTTTTATTATTTGCAGCACCAAAGGGACAAATTATACGCTTGGATTTTCGCAATTCATTTCATATTGAGGAAAAGGAAGAGTGTAAATTTGACTTTTTAGAGGTAAGTTTTCACAAAAAAATATTCTTTCAAAAAAATATGGCTCATCTAGCGTTTCCCAACCAATTCTGTGATTTTTAAACATATTTTTAAAATTATGTACTTATTGGCCACACTGTCTTGATTGCTATGGGACTCAATTGACTCAACTAAACAGCAGCAGCTTAAAAGGAATTCCAAACATTAAAATGTCATAACAATCATCATCCATTCACAGTTGAATATTCTGAACGAATGTGTTTATTTGTCTTACAAATGCTTTGCATTGTGGCCCTTCTCTGTCTTTCTCTCTTATGGTCCTTTATTTCGTTTTGTTGAATATAATTCATGGCCAAGAAAGTGTGCTGTTTTCCATTCGTAAAAGAGTAGCTTTTTTACAGCATTTCAAATATTTTTATTTGCGTAATTTGTCTTAAAAGTTTGAAGTTAAAACTTTTCATAGAATTTTTTGTTTTTCATGCAAATAAAAGAGAGGAAATTTGTTGAGAACTTAGTTTTTTGTTATTGAAAATACTGTGGTTTGAACACAAGCAGAAAATTTAAGAATTTACGCGTCTTTGAAGCTGTTACACTTGTTCTCTTAATTTTTCCTCATCATTCAATGGATTAGCACTTGTAAATATCCGGAATTATATTTCTCAATGAACTATCAATTGATTAGGATTCGATAACTACAGTTCTTAGCCTGTGTTAAAATTTGACAAAAATGACATGAAGTTGGTATTTGGAGCGACTACCAAATAAAAGTGACAGGCAATCGCCGTTGAAGTACTGTACAGTGATTAATAATGTCAGTTTTCTTTAGAAAAATGTACAGTTAAAGACTTTTCTGTATAAAATGTTTATCTGTGACTTACGTTGGACCTATTTGAGAAGGTTAGTAAAGCAATTTGCTTCACTTACTGTTCCAATACATTGTGGAGGCTTCACAAAAGAGTCGTTCGTAGTTAGTGTTTATCGAATCTAATCTTCTTCATGGAGTTGTATTTTGTTAACCAACCTACTTTAAATAAGAATTCCATTTTGAAGCTGCTTGATAAAGAAAAAAAATTTGCTATGATACAGCATACGGATGCCTTTTGCACAAACCGCACAAAGGCCCTCTTTGTTACGCTTACTTACTTACTTAATTGGCCATTTCAACTCTTTAGTCAGGATTACAATCTAGCTTCTCATATCACTAATGTTGCGTGTGTTAATTTTATACATGAGTGGCGAGACCTACAGTTTAAAGACGAAACCAAATGACAAATTTGGGAAGCTTTTTGTCAGAATACTGCTGAGAGTAAGTTGCTGAAAGAAATGTTTTTTTACCGTATTTCGTGTTAGTTCGATATCTCTAAGCTGGGTATTGAACCACGGTCTCAAATCCAATAAACCTACTAAATTAATACGCTACTGCGACTTTGTTATGCTTAAACGTACATTGAGTACCATGTTCGTTACTTGAACTTAATCTGCTATTAGGCTGGCATATTATTTCCTCTGGGTAAGCCTGCATTCTATTTGCATTCGATCTGCAGACAGTGAGTAAAACTCTCGCCTAAATCCTGAGTCTTTATAGCATATTTCATATTTCATACAAGAATTCCAAGGAAGCAAATTCTAAAGATTATGTAGACGGCTATACAGACAACCATACAGGCGACTATACAGACGGCTATACGGATGACAATAGCGACGTTAGTTGTGAAATTTTCTCCTAAAATCTTAATGTCTATAATCTAATCTAATATAATCTATAAACTTACTTGACTGCAGTTTACAGTTTACAGTCGTCATAATGGCTATAAAGTACAGTATTTATGCTGAGTAAGAGGAGTCTAGTATGTCTCCCTAGTCTAGTAGGTAGTGTGTTGGCTTATTAGACGTAAAGCCAGGGTTCGAGCCCCAGGCCAGACATCAAAACAAAATACAAAAAGTATTTCTTCGGTGACTTCCTCTCAGCAGATTTCTGGCAAAAACTCTGAGTGTAAATAAAATTGCAATGAAAAGTTTTTCAAAAATCTTTCGTTCAGAGTCGACTTTAAACTGTAGGTCCACCGCCACTAATGTATAGAATTAACACATACGACATAAGTGGTGTGAGAAAATAGGTCGTAATACTGACTGAAGGGTTGTAATGACCAATTATGTATGTATATATGTAACTGCAAGTGCCAACCTGTGTTAAAATTTGACGGAAATTACTTGGCGATGTTACCACCAATAGGAAGTGTCACCGTTAAAGTACTGTGAATATTGATTAATAAGCTCAGGTTCCTTTAGAAGAGTGCATAGCTAAAGCTTTAATTGCTTTTCCTATATAAAAATTTTATCTGAGGCTTACGTTGTATCTAGTTGAGCAGTACGGTAAAGGAGCCTGCGCCTCCTACTGCAGCAGTAAAGCAATTGGTACATGGCAGGGACTTCACAATACTTATTCCACGGTTATCGGCTCTAATACTCTTTATGAAGGAGTCTTCGGTGGACTACCCTAAATAGGGAGTGAATTGTGAGGTCCTTGGCAATGAAAAAGATCAAATACGATACAGGTTACGGGTACTTTGCGCACTAACCTTACAAGGGCTCTCTTTGTTATACTTAATTGGGCATTAACTAACATGTCGAGTACTTGTGACTTTTGTCGCAATGCTACTAAATGTTCTATCATGCTGGCATTTTATTTTCTCTGAAAACTCCTTCACGGACTCTGTGTAAAACTGCTTATACTTCATCTAAACCCAGTCTCAATAGCAGATTTCATTCTAGAATTCCCAGCAAGGTTCTGCAATATGGTTTCAAGTATGAGGCCAGCTGTAGAATATTCTCCAAAAACCTTAATCTTAGGATATCTACCCACTTTCTTGCGTGCAATAATATGTTTAAAGCCGTAATAGTGGCTATAAAGTTCGTAATTTATGTTTATTCCTACTGCCATTTCATACCTTTCTAAGAGTGGAACGACAATAGGATCTCTTTCGAGGCAATCTTTTTTTTTGGTCATTACAATCTTTTAGTCAAGATTACAACCTAGCTTCTCATACTACTCATATTATGTAAGTTAACTTTATCCATGAGTAGCGGAATCTACAGTTGACTCTGAGCGACTAATTTGGAAAGCCTTTCTAGTCAATTTTATTTATTCTTAGAGTTTTTGCCAGAATAGTGCTGAGAGGAAACTGCCGAATGAAATATTTTTTTCATATTTCTTCTAAGCTGGGAATTGAACCACGGTCCCAAATTCTATAAACCAACACACTATTTATTAGACTGCTGCGACTTTGTTATGCTTAACTCTAGATTAACTTATAATTTCATTAATTGCGACTTACCTGTGTCTTAATTCGACTTAATCTGCTATCATGGTGGCATATTATTTCTCTGGACAATCCTGTATTCTTTCCGAAGATCTGCAATCTGGGAGTAAAACTGATTATACGAGTATGTCGCCAGAAGCTTTTATAGCAGATTTCATACTGGAATTCCAAGCAAGGGAAACTTTTCCACTTCTGGTCTGTTGTAAAGATTATGTGGACAACTATACAGACTACTACACAGACGACTACACAGACGACTACACAGACGACTACACAGACGACTACACAGACGACTACACAGACGACTACACAGACGACTACACAGACGACTACACAGACGACTACACAGACGACTACACAGACGACTACACAGACGACTACACAGACGACTACACAGACGACTACACAGACGACTACACAGACGACTACACAGACGACTACACAGACGACTACACAGACGACTACACAGACGACTACACAGACGGCTTTACAGGCGAATTTACAGCCGACTATACAGACGATTATGCAGACGACTACACAGACGGCTTTACAGCCGAATTTAGAGACGACTATACAGACGACTATACAGACGACTATACAGACGATTATGCAGACGACTATACGGACGACTTTACACACGACTATACAGATGACTATACAGACGACTATACAGACGACTATACAGACACCTATGCAGACGATTATGCAGACGACTATACAGACGACTATACAGACGACTTTACAGACGACGATACAGACGACTATACAGAAGACTATACAGACGACTATACAGACGACTATACAGACAACTACGCAGACGACTTTTCAGACGACTTTTCAGTCGACTATACATATGACTATACAGACTACTTTACAGACGACTATACAGACGTTAGTTGTGGAATTTTCTACGAAGAGCGTAGTGTTAGGATATCTGTAAACTTTCTTCACTGCAGTAGTATGTTTACTGCCGACATAATGGCTATAAAATGCGTAACATATGCCAGCATTTCTCTCTTTCTTTCTGAGTTCCAAGCGACATTCCGAATCTTTTATGGGGCCAACCTACAGCTATAACTTAGCGGTAAATGCTGAAACTCTGCTGGTGATCTTTCTCAACAGTATTGAGTGTCTACTATAGTTTTCTGATCACATGGATATTCCGACTATTCTGAACTGATGAACTTGCTGGAGCTGGCAGAAGACTCCCAACGAATTCCCAGCAATCTATGCACGAAAATGCACGTTCCCTCATTTAGACTGTCTATTAGGAAAAAATTTTTATTGTCTGCCTGCAAATCCTGCGTTGGGAAATAAAGTTACTTTATTGCCAGATCCACCTGGCCTGAATTATGTAGAGGAGTCTACCAACCGACTTCTTAAATTTGTTTGTGGGGATATCTTTGTCACTGTCCCCCATGGATCATTGGGTAATTGATAAGCATACAGGAGACTTTCATTATACGCTCAGGCTGATTTTCAGCTTGTTTCAAAGGGGCTCATGCTTTCATTGTGAAGCCCTAATGCGAGTTGTCTAGTCAGTAAGTCTCTGGGTTCTGAGGCTGTCGCACTTATTGACAATAAAGACAAAAAATTTACTTCTCATACTTTAAATATCTAAGGAGGAGTGACCATGACCATGACAGATCGAAATTTAGATCACTGCCTGCCTTTCTTTTGCAATAATAAGTTGCAAAGGTTAGAATTGATTGTCTCCTGAAATATCATCTTTCGATTACGTTTGCTCTTGTAATAATGAAATTTATTTCTATGTCGTGTTTAACTATTATTGCTTAGCCTCCAAAAATTATTTGTATTTTGTATATCCCGATTATTTCTTTTAAAATTCATTTCAAATGAATATCCATATCCTCCTCTTGCCATGATTATGTTTCACTTTCAAGTGATTTACCTTCACAATAACAATTTTCACTTCAGCTACAGATAAAGAGCGAATGTTTTTTGCATAAAAAATTTGTTATTTTAACTACTGTTTCTACTTTCTTTTGGGCGAAAATAAAATGCCAAAGTTGAGTGCTGCATGCACCACACTATGATTATTACCACCAGCACCACCACTGCCAACACTGCTACACGTTTTGGGCAAACTGATGAATGTGTAGATTAGACGGACAAACCAAATGAAATAAAAGTTGGCAGTTACAGTTCCTTTTGTACAGTTAGTTTCATGATTTTTCTCTCTCTCTCTCTCTTTTTATTTTTATGTAAGCATTTCGCCTTTTTCACAATCAGTATTCAGTGAGTGGGTCAAGGACTCCTTTGGGCAATTTAAAAACACTCACAATATGTTTCTCTATTTGGTTTAACTATGTTAGTGTGTACTAAAAATATATAGTTATGCTTGGTGTAACATACATACATACACTCGAAGAAAAATGTTTTTTTGATACAGAAATTTCTATCAGAAGCCACTCATTAGCAAGGACTACAACCTAGCTTCTTACAACACCCTTGTTGTGTGTGTTAATTTTATGAGTAGCAGGACTTAGAGTTTAAAATCATAAGAAGCGGGGCCTGGAGTTCAAAGGGCCTGTAGTTTAAAATCGACTCAAAACAACTGAATTTTAAGAAACTTTTCATGGCGATTTTTTCCCCGCTGGAACATTTTTATCAGAAACGATCCATTAGTGAGGATTACAACCTAGTTTATCCAAAAACCCATTTGGTGTGTGTTAAAATTATTCATAAATAGCGAGACAAAGTTTAAAATCGACTACGAACGACAGATTTTTTTGAGAAACTTTTGATGGCAATTTGTATTGCTCTCTGAGAGCATTTTTACCAGAAAACTTGTGAGAGGAAGTCATCATATTTTTTCACATTTTGTTCGAGATGTCTGGGTTGGGGTTTGAACCTGGGCCTCACGTCTAAAAAGCCAATTTGCTACCAACTAGACTTCAGCGACAACTATTAGACGTGCATTCTTTAGAGAAAAACCATATTTTCACGAGTATTTTACAAACATTTTTTTCTGAGTGTTTTGTTTGAGAGAGGGAGAGAAAAAAAAGGTTGGAAATAAAAAAACTGGGGAAAAAAATCTTTTACATTTTAAAGGATTAGAAACGTTAGAGAATACTTATGTGTACATATGTTTTTCAAAATATTTCTCTTCTTTTCTTCTTTTCTTCATGTTCCTTTTCACTATCCATTCATACGCTGTATGGTAGATATTTAGAAGTTGAATTTTCTTTTGAAATATTTATTGTAACTTTTACAGTCGAGTGCAGAACAAAAATGTTGTCCTTCTATGCAAAGAAGAAGAACTCACAGTGTAGTTTTCTTTTTTATTTTCATATGGAACTACATTATAATACATAAATTAGCTGAAGGCAACTTAAATAAAATAAGGAAAATGAAATTGATATGAAGAACAAAAAAAAAAATATTTTAGAAATTGCAAAACGGAAACATTAAATGGTGAAATGGAATTCCATTATGGACGTTGTTAGGAGGACCAATAGAATGTAGAAGTGCTTGTTGAACATTTTCTTCTCCACAAAAGCATAATAATTCATGAGAATATAAGAATAATTTGTTTATAAGCTTTGGTTTGGAAAAATATTGAAATTTTCAAAACTCTTCAGCAAGCTATCATACAAGGAATTTATACCAATTCATTTCTTCTGTTCTTATTTCATTTGTGCTTTCCATACGTTTATAAATCAATTTTCACATGAGATCTTTATTTCTTAGTTTTATTGAAAAACAAAATTTATTGTTTTTGTAAACTTAATTCAATTCTAGTCGACTTTAAGATGAACATGCCTTCCAATCTCTCATGTATAAAATATAATAAGGCACGAGTAGCGCCATTCAGCTGAAACCACAAACTAGATTACAGTAATTGCCTGTCCAACTGCGTTCTCTAACACATATGGCCTGTAGGATTCGCCAGCTAAAATTCCACACCAAACAGACTCTTTTTTGTGGTGTGTTGGTTGCTGTGGAAGCTCATGTGGATTGGTACACACCAGAGGCTAGCAATGAGTATTCAAAACGATGAGCAGATTTCTGATACTTATACGCATTCATACTTATTTTAATGTCATAATCATACTACTCATATTTAAAGTTTGAAATACTCATGGTATTCGTATTTAACAATACGCATGATGTTATTGATTTCGATTCTCCAAGACTCATCGTATACACGAATGACAAAATAAGTATGATTCGCATACGAACACTACAATACTCACAAGAAGGTTTTATGTATGCTCTGCTTGCTGTCTTTGTCTTGTTTGTTTATGTGTCTCTCTTCTCTCTTTGTAAATACAACAACCACTAAGACTATAAATTTTGATGAATGATTCGAGTCACTCGCGAATCATTTCTAAGTATTTTTCTAAATTTATGAATCTGAAAGAATAGGCGTATGAATCAAACATATTTCGAATGTTATGAGTTTGATGTCAACGTTGTACTCATACTCATTGCAACTTGTACTTATAAATCAATGTTGTACTGAGTACGAATGAATCAGAGTAGTTGGATTTCAATACTGTTGACTTACTCATACTCAAAATTTCATAAGTATTTATGAGTAGCGAAAAAGCGATTCATTGCTGATCTCTGGTACACACATACATACATAATTAGTTAATACAACTCTTCCGTCAGGATTACGGTATAGAAAATATTATTTCTAGCGATATTGCTAGGTATTGAATTACTAAGGGATGATACATACATACATAAATGATCTTTACAACCCTTCAGTCAGCATTACGACCTAGTTTCTCACACCACTTATGTTGTGTGTGTTAATTTTATACATGAGCGGTGGGACCTACAGTTTAAAGTCTACTCCGAACGACAAATTTTTGAGAAACTTTTCATGGAAATTTTGTTTTACTTTTAGACTTAATGCCAGAACACTGTTGAGAAGAAATCAACGAAAAAATATTTTTTATATTTCGTTTGGCATGAGATTATTGAGCCAGGAGTTGAATCATGGGCCATAATATTATAACTCTTCAGTTAAGGTTACGTCCTAATTTCTCATATCATTTGTGTTGTGAATGTTTATATAATATACGAGTGGTGAGACTTACAGTTTAACATCAAAATTGCATGACAGATTTATGAAAATTTTTTCATGGCTGGGCTTTTTTCGAGCTTTGTTTAGTAAACCAACACACTATTCACTGGACTTATTCTTATTTATTTTATTTATTTATGAAGTAGAATACAATCAGAAATTATATTTAACTGAAAAACTTGGACCATATGCTCAGTGTGGTATTACAGACCAGAGTCTCTGGTGGGAATCAAACTCATGACCTTAACGCTAATAGTCTAGCACACTACCCACTACACAACCAGCGCACATTAGACTTATTCTTAATCTTTTTAATAGTTTCGACAAAAATCTGCGGGTACCACCTATGTATATAAAGTGGGCTAGGTTTGTATTCGCACTCGTACATAATAGATGACTAATTTCTTTGTAGTTGCCTTTGTCAGCAATTCAGGCTGCGATGAAAATTATTGTGGACTAAAATGTTCGCAGGCTAAAAATCACCATACTTTCCGATAGCCAAGCAGCTATCAGGACATTACCGGTAACTGCAGAGCGGAAGAACTGGCACAGCCATCGAACTCTCTGATGAATTCTCTACATTAGGGATCCCTTTGGGTATCCGTAAGCTTATAATTGACAATGCAACCGTGACCTTATTAAGAGTAGATGGGCAGCTTCGGACACGGACAAAGCGGCGCAGAAAATCTGGCCAAGCCTAGATAGGAGGCGCGCGGCGGCCCTGCTTAAACTCCAAGTAAGTAAGTAAGCTCAGCCCTGTTATCGGGGTTATTAAGAGGCATTGCATTATAGGAACGCATGCGAGGCGTATTGGTCTTGGACACCTTGCAAATGATTTCTACAGAAGCTGTGGAGATGAGGAGAAGGATGAAACTGTTCTTTACCTACTGTGCTCATGGCCGGCACTTGGTCTGAGAAGAAAGAGGCACCTGGCTGCCTACTACATGGAGGATCTGGATGAACTGTCATGCATTATTCTTGGCAGTCTGAAACACCTGGGTGCCTACCACATGGAGGATCTGGCATGCATTATTATTGGCAGTCTGAGATGCTTCATCGGAAGCTCCGAGTGGTTTCTGGACTAGGGGAGAATGTGAAACTGTGGTATCACAATTGGCGACCTAAGTGTGGCCGCTAATGGCTCAATCGGGGGGGCAGACACTTCCATCTACCTACCTACTTTGTACTTCTATCACAATTTATGCTTACATGGGAAACTGGGTATCTTTTCGTCCTGATTTTCGACGTACCTATTCTAATAAAAGGAAAACAGTTTGAAAGTGGAATTTTTGGAGATGCGGCCTGTTTATTGAGTTATTATCACGGACTTAAAAGTGTTTTTTGCTTATAAATCAATTCCAAATTTTTGAAAATTAAAAAAAAAGCATTAAGTGAGGAAAGCTGGTGTTACTATGACTGTCTATGCAGCATTTTCAATTTGCCACTTTTAGCCTTCGGTATGGAATTTAAAACGAAACCGAAAAACAAATAAATAAAAACAATCGCAGGAATATAAAGATAAAAAGAAGAAATAATAAATAAAAAAATAAATAAAAATGATATGAAATTCATTTAAACATTCATTCAGCAGCATATTTTTCCTTTAAGAGATGATGTAAAAAACTATTGTGTTGCTTGCTGCTGCTGCAGTATTTTCCAATTGTTTGTTTGTTTTTTATGAGAAGTTTTTTTTTTGTTGTCATGGCTTTTGAAAGGGAAATATCTGCAAAAGGAAGGAGAAGAAGAAAAAGAAAAAAACCAACAAGAAAAGAATTTCTTACTGCCACAGCTGTTGTTTTGGCTCCACTAAAAAAAACCCATGCAATTTTTATATTTTAAATTATGTTGACTTGCAATATTTGTTCTTCCTCTTACCACCACTATCATGCTTTACCTACCTACATATGTAGGTACCATACGTCTACTTCGCCCTTTGTTGGGAGATTTTTGCCCCTGCTGTGTACTTGAATACGATTTATTTACTTTGGCAATAAATTTCATTTTTATTGAAGGCAATCGATTTTCTTTGTTTTTTATTTTTATTTGAATGTTATTTTGCATGGCATATGTATTGTATTGTGTTATACAATTGATAAAACAGTACAACAACAACAACAAAATACGTTTTTTTTTCTTTCAATTCATTGAATAACTTTGTTTTCTTTACGTAAATTAACTTAGTGGCGGTGGTGAGTGGCGGTGGCGTATGCTTAATAATACCATATTACAACGTTAAAAACAAATGAAAGTAATATTGATGCCTTTACGCCATACTTCACTTGTATCGGGTCCGCCATCTATCGTTTTTTTTTTCAACTAGTGCTTATTTCGTGAATGGTAACACTTAGCTCATGTCTGATTTGACAGATAATTCGTTTTATCCTACCGTTGAACGAATATGGTTGTGTATACGCTTGAACAACGCTGGGAAATATTGCGACATTACTTTGAAAATCATGGTAATGTTGCAGAATGTGTGCGAAGATTGTATACGGATTTTGGAAGAAGGAAAACACAGTCAGCTCCGTATGTTCATTAGACGAGTCACTGTTTGGTGCGGATTTTGTTTCAGAGGCATAATTGGGCCATTTTTCTTCGAAAATGAGCAAGGAGTGGCCGTTACAGTCAATGGCGATCCTTATCGGAGCATGTTGAACGAATTTTTGTTCACAAAAATTTAAGAGGAGGATATTGGCAACATCTGGTTTCAACAGGACGGCGCTACGTGCCACACAGCCGCAGCTACACTCGATGTTTTGCGCCCTGTTTTTGAAGATCGCATTATCAGCCGCAGAACTGATGTAGTTTGGCCACCTCAGAGCTGCGATTTGACACCGTTGGACTATTATTTGTGCGGAGCCGTCAAAGATAAGTGTTACGTTGACAAGCCAGAGAAAATTGACGCTTTAATGGACAATATTCGTGAAGCCATTGGTGAAATACGGCTGCACACAATCGATAATGTGCTTAAAAATTGGACAGATCGTGTAGGCTACTGCATGGCCAGCCGAGGCAGCCATTTGAATGAAATTATTTTCCATTTTTAACCGGAAGGATTGTACTTTCAAATAAAAAAATAAATTTGAGAAAATATTCAGTAGTTTTTTTTTAAAATCATTTTCAAAAAAAAAGTTATTTGGCGGACCCTTTATAACAACGTTAAAAACAAATGAAAGTAATATTGATGCCATTACGCCATACTCTACTTGTAGATACTTATTGTTTTAATGATTTTTCATTTAAATTTCCATTTTTTTGTTGCTTGTTTTATTGAATAATGAAAAGGAAAATTCATGCATAAATTAAACAACAAGCAGGTGGAAATTATTTTCAATTTTTTTTATTTTTTTTTTACTCGCATCACAGTTTCATTTCATTTTCATTTTGTTAATTAAATGAACAGCAATTCCTGTCTGATTCAATTACATTTGATAAGATTTTCCATACTTTTTTTTCATTTTTATCTTCATTTTCATTAAACATTGCCTTCATGATGTATTGCCATTTGATACATCCAAGTAATTTAAGTTCTTTTTCATTATTTTATATAATAAAAGTTATATTTGCCTCTTAAAAGCATAGCAATAATAATAATAAGGCTGTTGAAAATACACTCAGCCACAAAAGTATACATACAATTTTTTAATCAATCCGTTTTCGTTGAAAATCATTTTAGTTTCGATTTTAAGACGGTCTTTTGCATTGGTTCAGAAATTTGTGAAATTTGTTAATCGGATGTCTACTTTTGTGGGCCAGAGCAGGGCCACAATTCAGTTCAATTTCATAAATTTTTTAACCAATGCAGAAGACCGTCTTAAAATCATGGAAACTATAAAGATTCTCAACGATTTCTGAAACGGTTTCTGAAATTTGTTAACCGTATGTTCATTAAATTTTATTAGGCCGCTCTTAAAACCCAAGAAGATAATTTAAGCTTTTAAATAGAAATACCTTAAGTATGTAAATTAAATTCATTTAAGAATTTTGTATTTATAAAGCATTTCCTATTAATAAAATGACCAGCAAATGAAAAGCAAAATGCTGGGTGTCAGAAGAGGCCAAGACCTTCAGTTCTAACAATACAATTATTAGGTGGCTTTATTTTTTTTTCCAACCTCTTGGACAACAAATGCTTTAATAAAATAATAATGAAATATCGAAAACACCAAAGTAGTTGTGAGTAAATGTAATAACATTATAATAACAAAACTGTATAGAAATACCATGAAATATAGACACGATGACAATAACAAATCAGCAGTAAATTCTAGAAGTTGCCTTACTGAAAAGCAATTCAATATAAGTTAAGCTAGTAGTCTAGTAGGTAGACTTATTAAACGTAAAGCCAGGGTTTAAGCCCCAGGCCAGACATCAAAACAAATATGCAAAAAGTATTTCATCGGCGAACTTCTCCCAGCAGATATCTGGACTCTAAACTGACCTACTCAGAGCAGATAGGGTAGGCAACAGCAAAAGCAGCTAGAATAACAACACAGCTGAGTAGACTGATGGCAAATGCTGGGGGACCACTCCCAAGTAGGAGGAAATTACTCATGGAGGCTGCAAATAGTAAACTCTTTTATGTCTCAGAAATCTGGGCTTCTACTTTTTAAACTCGAACCAGAGCTAAAAAACTACTATCTGCGCAGAGAATAGCAGCTTTACGGATCACATATTCGTATCGCACGGTATCAACACAAGCTGCCTTAATAACAGCTGGAATGGTTCCCATAGACCTTCAAGCAATTGAGCGCCAGATGATTTTCTACGCTAGACAGAGCACGACTCAGTCGCAGAGCATAGAAACGATACAGCACGAAGTCTTCTTAAAATGGCAATAATGCTGGCATGGTAGGTGGACATATAAACTTATTCCAGAATTGCAAGTGTGGAAAAACAGAAAAAAGGGCGAAGTAGACTACTATATAACCCAGATGACAAACAGCAGAGAAAACTGAAACGCAGTAAAACAATTTGTGCACTATGTCCTGCGAAGGAAAAAAATATGACCTAGACGTAGTAGAATAAGAAAAGAGCGGAGCCTGGACGCAGGCTGACAGTAATGGAAGGGCCAAAAATGCCAAAAAGGGGTCCACCTCGAAGTAATACAACCGTGGTTCCGAGGTGAAATGATACCCCGGTGAGGAGACAAGGCGGGTTTTTTGTCGGTATACCCAGTGGGAGAGTCCGACATACCATGGTGACGACCTTCATGAATGTATAAAGCATTTTCCCTCCTTCCCGCGAAAAAAAATTACATTATGAGCACGCAAGCGAAGTGCATTGGTCGTAGGCGCCTTGCTAATGATTTCTGCTGAAGCTGCAGAGATGAGGAAGAACAGGGAACTGTTCTTCATCTACCGGGTACATGTCCGGCACTGCGTCACAGGAGATAAAAACACCTTAGTGCCTACTATATAGAGGACCCGGCGTTGACATTGGCAATCATAGTCACTTCATTAGAACTTGCGAGTAATTCTTATTGTAGAGGATGGCGCAAACCTGTGGTATCACAATGGGCCCGATGTGACCTAAGTGTAACTACCAAATTCCTTGCATGGATAGCCACCTTTACCTACCTTCTCGGTACCTACTACAATTAGGATCATGCCAGAAATATATTTAAAATTTTTCATACTGTGCATCTGTTTCTTAATAGGATAGACGACGTCTCTGTTGAATACATTTGAGCAAAAAAGTGTATCAAATATATTACAATTGGTCGCGAGTAAAGTGTTAGCCTTGTTTGGGAATATGACTTGTATTTCTGATTGATTCATTCTCTAATAGCCTGATCGCAGCATGTACCGAAGCATTTTTCATCAGATCTTCATTTACATAATTGACATGAGAGACTCAATGTAATTTGTCTTCTTTATGAATGAGTTTTGACTCAAGATATGATTCAACTCGAGGTGCTTTGCCGTAAATCACAAATTAAATTATAAATTATGTTAAAATGTCGCCTTAGTTTAGTAGGTAGTGTGTTGGCTTATTATAAATACATGAAGCCTCGGCTCAAACCGAGTATAGGTGTACATACGCAATGTACAAAGTGAATTCTGTACCGCTACATAAATGGTTCGGAGTCTTACCTATTGGAAACAATAACATATCGGAACTAAAGTTATAAGTTTTCATGGTTTTGATTTTATTGATATTTACCTCATGTCCAACATTGCGCGGTAACCTTTCCAAGTTCTCTAATCTTGCCTGCTTATTGGAAATAGCAGACGTATATAATTTGCATAATTCAAATCCTAGACTTGTTATGAGAGACTCGATATAATTCATCATCTCTGTGCACAGGCTCTGCTCAAGATATCACCCAGTATAATGCCTAGTAGCTGAGATAATTGGAGGCACACGGCAATTTGCCGTAAACTGCATTACAGATGCCTTTGTCAAGAGTAGTGCTGTTCTATAAGTCGAGAGATGGACTCTAAAAAAAGTCAGGGCCTTTCCATTCAATTCGGTACAGATGTGTCAATAGCCGACTGCTCCAGAGGCCGTTCTACGAGTACACATTGTTGTCTATGGTTGTCAACCCTTAGTCTGGAGAGATTTAATAAAACTGACTGAAAAACGACAACGAATTTAACAGATGCCAGTCGCTGCGGTCTAGTAGGTAGTGTGTTGGCTTATTAGACGAAAAGCCAGGGTTCGAGCCCCAGGCCAGACATCAAAATAAAATACAAAAAGTATTTTTTCGGCGACTTCCTCTCAGCAGATTTCTGGCAAAAAATCTGAGAGTAAATAAAATCAAAAATCTGTGGTTCGGAGTCGGCTTTAAACTGTACGTCCCGCCACTCATGTATAAAAAAATTAACACACACAACATAAGTGGTGTGAGAAACTAGGTCGTAACACTGGCTAAAGGGTTGTAATGACCAATTATGTATGTATGTACAGATGATGGAAATTTTGACACGAGTCAACAGACAGATGTCTGTTCAGTAGAGTAGTAATGTTCTTTAAGTTCAGGAGGCAGGATATCAAAAAGTCAAAGACTTTTGATACACCCCAGGCACAGCTATTGCAATCCCCATGTTTTTTATAAGCCTTAGCAACTCCTCCTAGCTGCTTTTGCTAACATTTTTTAAAGCAAAATATTTCTGTCTCTATATTAAAAATCCTTTTTAATATATAGAGAAGAAGTTTTATCAACCATGATGTGCTGTAATTAAATTCGTTTCAGTATGTCCTGGGTTAAATAATATTTTTAGAATAAATTTTTGGAATTTATTTTTAACATTTTCTTGTATTCCAATTAAAATTAAAATTAAACTTTTAATTCATGAAATTAAATTAAATTAAATTAAAACATCAAATTGTTTTCTTCTTTTTTATTCCTTCTTTTTTCTATTTCCCTTTGACATGCACTTTGTATGCTACGTCCTGCTGGTGATTGATGAACGATGCTGCATACATCCATACACAGATACGTGATGGACAATATGGTTTTTCGAATTTAATCGGAAAATATTGTGGTACTGATTTCCCACCAGAAATAACATCAAAGGAACGTTATCTTTGGTTGCATTTTCATTCGGACGAAAGCATTGAATATTCGGGCTTCACAGCAGTCTATGAATTTATTGATCGAAATCGTGATGGTAAGTATTGCTTTTGCTTTTTGTTGTTGTTGTTTATTTATATATCTTGTATATGTTTTGTAAATAAATTAACAGAAAATATTTGTATTTAAACATGTTTTTTTGTTAATTTTAAATTTCAAATACAATAAGGGTTTGTTTTATCATCAAAAAGTTTTCTTGTTTAATTAATGAATGAATGAGTGCCGTAAACAAGCAATTAAATGGTCTTGAATGAATCCATTTGAACTTCAATGAACTGATAAATTAAATCGAAAAAGGAAAAGAAACAAAAGAAACAAAACAAAGAAACATGAATAGAAAAAAAATCTCATTTATTTGCTGCAAACAAAAGATTGATTTCTAAGCCTTTGGTTATGCATCAATAAACTTCCCTTATAACCAGAAGCATACATAAACACACACATACATGCATGCATATGAGTAAAGCTCATATGTCACATAATAAATTGAAGTATTAGTAGAAATGTATGTGTATGTGTGTACTTAATATATGACATATTGAATTATACAACAGAAAACTTTCTTTTTTTTCTCTATGTTTTGCACAAAATTGTTTATAAATCTCTTTCCTATCAACTGCAATTCCATACATACATACGTACATACCATACATACATGGTATGTATTTCTCTCTCACAGTCTTATGCAAATGTACATACAAGAAAACAACATTTTTCATATAATTTTCCATATTTTTCCTGTTTGTGTGTGTCCGTATCAATATCCATAAACTCTGGTTCAGTCGTTCGTTATAAATTTTTATCAATTGCCCTGTTATTTATTATTATTGTTGTTGTTGCCACTGAACATTGAACATTAAATGCCTGCAAATGGGGGGAGGGGATCTGTCCCTATTTCCTTATGAGAGTATGTTTTCTATTTTTCTTTCTCTCTCCTTGTGGCATTTAAGTTATATTGTGGTGTACTTGTATAATTTTTCACATCATCGTTGAAATGACATTTTCTAAATGACACTCCAAACATATGTACATACATTTAAACAGAGTCAGTAGCTATTACATGAGAGATTAGACTTGATTGGTTAGTTTGTCAAGGAAATTTTATTTTAATTTGAAAATTATACAATCGGGTTTAACGATAGGGGGTCCTAAACTAAATTTTGTTAAAATTATAAACAAATAAACACAAGACTTTGTAACATGTACAGACAGAAACCCACATAGCAGGCTAGAGGATAAACATCAAAACAAATTTTGACCATGTATCAACCTCCTGAGGGTGTGCTAATATCCGTAGTGGATTGTATTTAAGCACACAACCTTTTGGCCGATTATCTTGCAAATTTCACAAACATCTACAAACATGAAAATTAATATCTTTAACACGGGTATGCTGTCTGTAGAAATGTTAATTCCCTTCCGCCATTTATCACTCTCTAGGGAGTATAGTTGGTATATACAGCCTTTACTTATAGGCCGTGATCATTCCAATTATCAAAATAGAGGAATAAAAGCGAAGTATATGGAGATGAATTGCGCAAATATTCGTGTAAAACTCCATGAGAAACTAGCGAAACTAGTCATGAAATGTATTCACACAGAAGCCGTAAAATCGGACGGCTAGCCCTGCTTAAAGGAATAATATTGTTCACATAACATAATTGGTTATTACAACCCTTCAGTCCGGATTACAACCTAGTTGCTCACACCACTTATGTTGCGTGTGTTAATTTTATACATGAGTGGTGGCACCTACAATTTAAAGTCGACTCCGAACGACAGATTTTGGGAAACTTTTTCATGATAATTTTTATTTACTCTCAGAGTTTTTGCCAGGAATCATTCAGAAGAATTCGCCGATGAAATGGAGATGTCGACCTGGGGTTCGAACCGTGACTTTACGTCTAATAAGCCAACACACTACATACTAGGCTACGGCGACTGCCTATAGAAGTGTCAATTATGTCGTTTATCAACCTTTATTTATAGACCATGATCATCCGAATTTAGAAGTCGCCGTAGTCTAGTAGTTAGTGTGTTGGCTTATTAGACGAAAAGCCAGGGTTCTACCCACAGGCCATACATCAAAACAAAATACAAAAAGTATTTCTTCGGCGACTTCCTCTCAGCAGATTTCTGGCAAAAACTCTGAGGGTAAATAAAAAAAATTGCCATGAAAAGTTTCTCAAAAATTTGTTGTATGGAGTCGACTTTAAACTGTAGGTTCCACCACTCATGGATAAAATTAACGCACATAACATAAGTGGTGTGAGAAACTAGGTCGTAATCATGACTGAAGTGTTGTAATGACCAATTATGTATGTAGTCATGAAATGGATTCACATAGTAGCCGTAAAATCGGACGTCTAGTCTAGCCCCGCTTAAAGGAATAATATTGTTACGAAAATGAAAGATCTAAATACTGGTATTTTGCTTTTAAATCGCTTAACATTAAAATTATAAACAAAAGCTACAAAAGTATACAAAACAATGAAGTAAACAAACCTGTTTACAAATGATCGTACTGCTTAATATAACAACAAACACCAGTACAAAAAAGTGGGAAAAAAAAAGTTTCTCAAAAATCTGTCGTTTGGAGTCGACTTTAAACTGTAGGTCCCACCACTCATGTAAAAAATTAACACACACAACATGAGTGGTGTGAGAAGCTAGGCAGTAATCCTGACTGAAGGGTTGTAATGGCCAATTATGTATGTATGTATGTATTTACTTGACCGTCATGTCACGACAGTTTTTTTATACCACCATTTCAGTTACATACTTCTCAGCTTAGCCCACATTTTTGTTCATTTTGTTTATCATTTTAAATAACTTTCTCTTACACTATTTCTTTCTTTCTCTCTCTTGCTTTCTCTCTCTCTCTCTCTCTTATATTGTGTGTTTTTTTTTATAATAATATATCATTTTTTATTCTTTTTTACTTTCATTCCAATGCCAACAACAACAATTGAAAAAAAAACTCCAAAAATCTTGTTCAAAAAAACTGCAACATCCAGCACCCAGTACGGATTTAAATTGTACAATTGAAAAGGATGGATTTGAGGGTTTCATTAATGCTTCGGATGTGCCAAAAGAACTAAAAGAAACTGTTGTACGTAATAAAATACCATTGGACTGTATGTGGCGCATACAGGTAAAGGATAAATGGAAGGTAAGTTATGTTTTATTTTCTTTCTTTTCTTTTTTTTTTTTTTTATAACGAAATTCTAATCTACAAATCAAATGCATGCAGATTTTGCGAAAAAAAAATGAAAAGAGAAACTGGAATATTGATTTGTATGCTAATTTTTCTTCAGATTGTTTGAATAACTGAAATAAAAAAAAATTTTATTTTTTTTCTTTCTTCCACATTTTACTGTCATTTGCAGATACAAGTTAAATTTGTAGATTTTAAATTAGCCAAGCCAAACGACTGTGAAACGAATTTTTTGGACATTTTCCCCGAACAAACCGTCATGCCTTTAAGGTAAGTGGCAATGATTTTTTTTCTCTTTTTATTCTCGTTTTTTTTGTAGAAAAAAAAAATTAATTAATTTGTAATACAAATACAATAAAATATGTTTTCTAATTATGATTTAAAATTAATTAATTAATTATGCAAATTAATTAATTCTATAATTTATTTTTTTAATACAAATCCTAATTGCTATCGTAAATTGTGTTTTTCATTAAAAAAAACACCCCCTCGTATTCATTCTGACATAATAAATGAGCATTTAATTGCTGCCACGTATTTAACCCATCCTTTTAACATTTCTAATTTACTGTCCCCTGTCTTCATTATTGTTTCAATTTTTTTTCTTTGTTTACTTTTCAATCGATTTTTCCCATTTTCATGGTCTGCCATCACAGCAAACATCAGTTGTGTGACTACTTTTGTCTTGACTGAAATCAATATTGTAGGTTGCTGGTGGTGTTGCTGTTGCTGTTGCTATTGGTATATCTGTTGGTGGTATTGCACTCATGTCCTTCTATTTATACTCCGACAATCAATTTCATTCAAACGCTTTTTTTGTGTTCAACATTTTTGACGATGTTCGGTACAATGCATGATTGATGGCTTTTTATTGCGGCGATAAGGTTTATAAACTGGAGGGTCTTTTGTAGACAAAATCCTTTAAAGTTAACTTTTAAAGGAAATGTTGCAAATGTTTAAAAAATCCTCTGTTCATTCTGTTCCTAATACAGTAAGCATCAAAGGAAACTGTACACTATGCAGAAAATTTTAACACTCACCAAACTCAACTTTTACCACTTGAGGAGAGTGCCCGCAAAAAATTTCACAATATTTCGAAATTTTGTAAAAAAATTTTTTGTTTCAATTTCAAAAACTGGCAATGAAACAATTTTAATATAAAAATAACGGTACATTTATTAATGTTTATTTTTTTTTCAAGTGTACATTTTCTTTTGACGCTCACTGTATAACCGTTTCTATTGTTTAGGATTAATTTCTTCCCCTATGATTTGATTTATAAAAATTTCAAGCGTTTAGGGAAAACAACTTCGCTCATTGAATTCTACTCTTGTCCGTGAAGCCTGATCTTCACATAATGTTCACCGTTGTTGTTATCTTTGTTATGGGGCTTTAGGCTTTTACCTGAATGATTGGTATAACTTAAGGTGTACTCGCGATTTCACATGATGGAAATTGTTTACCTTCTTTGGTTTTCCTAATTGATAATCCAGCGTTATTGTATCAAAGACTGTAGCAACTGTAATTCTGCAACTTTAAACTCTGCAGAGTTTGTGTGACTCCGAAGTAATTACAAAGCAACACTATTTCTTGTCATCACTTTTAACTGATTTGCCTTTCTGTGAATATTTGTAACAGACTTATTTTTCTTTGTATTCATAACGCGAGACAAGAAATTTTCTTCAAGCATTTCCATTTGAACCATTGCTTTTCTGTTAAGTATTCGTCACACATCATTACCTATCAACTCTTCCTATGTGGTTATCCGACGACTATAATTTCTATCATTAGCTGGGAATGTTGACTACACTTTTATATCATAAACTTGCCTGAAATTGTTTGATTTCAGCTGCCTATTGCAAACGTTTAGTACAAATGCTTATCTCAACACTATTTGGGGACTCAGATACAGATCTTAGATTTATGGAAGGCACGTGTTGCTTTAGCTTACCTCTCTCCTTGTAATACAAATTCTTACGTGATTTTCCTTTACATCAAACAGGTCTACAGGATCAGTCTGGTGTAAAGAGGCAGCGATTGCGACTGTAATGACTTCATAGAAGTTTTTGGACCGAAACTAATAAGTTGCTCACAGTATTGAATTTTTGAAAACGAAAATTCTAATGCACTTGTTAGATCTCCTGTCATGAATAAGTTCACCATTCTACTTAACCCTCTAGCCTGTTATTCACAGGCACTTAAATCAAATTGTTTGACAAAACTAGGCAGATTGACTGTGGCAGAACTAACTCACTGCTGAAAGTCAACAAATCCAACGTAAAGGTTAATTTTTGCGTTCCTTACCACACACGTATGTAAAGACAAGTAGAAGCTTAAGGTGATGGGTTAGAAGCGAAGAGAAGTTGAAGGCGCAGAGAAATTGGAATGACTGAGTTTCTCGTCTGTAGAAGCCGATGTTAAGGACCTCAAATATTTCTTTAGCGATTAGCCTGACTAAAGGCTATGCTTCCATTCTTGCGTAGTTTCTTCTTTTGCTTTTCTATTTATTTTTAATCTCTCTATCTTTTTATTTCCTTTCCTAGAACATGCATTATGGGCCCACAACCTTCATGTGTTTGTACCGGCTATCATAGTCACACATGTCCTCAAATGTATATACACAGCCAGCTTCCTAGCAGATTTTTTTAACTGAAACATGCTCAGCATTTATTTTTTGAATACTAATTCGAAAATCGTGTGAAAGATTTTTGTCTCGCAAAACCAATAAAAGATTGTAAGCCGATTATATGCCTTAATTTTTTTTTTTTTTTGATTCACGAAAGGTTTCGATCGCAGGTCACCTAAACATATAAAAATTCTTCTGTGGATGCCAGTACTTACGATATTCTTTGATATTTAGTCGTATGTAAAAGTCAATGTAAAATTATAATTTAATTTCGCCGATGTAATGTGGACACACTGCGATAGTTGGATCAATTTCGATGTGCTTTCGCTTTAGCGCATGTACTTGGTTTTCTACATTTAAAATGACGCCTACTATACTGGATTCAGTTCACTTTATTGAGAGAAATGAATCGTAGAATTGCTGTGGTAGTATTAGCAGTGACGATTTCATAAGCATTTTCAAAAGCATCCTTTACGGAAATACATTACATACATACATAATTATTCATTACAACCCTTCAGTCAGGATTATGAAGCTAGTTTCTGACACCACTTATGTTTTGTGTATTAATAATATACATGAGTAGGTGGACCTACAGTACGAATTCGACTCTGAACGACAACAATTTTTGAGAAACTTTTTTTGGCAATTTTTTTTTCCTCTCAGAGTTTTGGCCAGAAATCCGCTGAGAGGAAGTCGCCGAAGAAATATTTTTCTATATTTTCGTTTTGATGCCTAAACTGGGGTTTGAACCATGGCGTACACACAACGCACTAAACTATGGCGACATCAGCTGAAGGCATGCCTTGACTTTTGTTTGATTCAACAAAGGTTTTGATAGCAGATCACCTAAACATGTAAAAATTCTTCTCTGGCTGTCAGTACTTACGTTAATCTTTGACGTAATGTCAGAGCCTATGTAAAAGGAGATTTAGGCTTTACTGATGTTATATGGAATCATGGTAATAGATCTATTCGGTGTACCTTGGATTGAGAGCATGTATTTGGTTTTTTATATTTACAGTCAGGCCTACTCTACGGAATTCACATTTTTCTCGAGCATAATTTATCGTTGAATGTGTGTGGTAGTATTAGCAGTACAGGTAAAACCACCTAACGATTTTATCAACACTTCAAAAAGTACGTTAAAGCTATACGGCAAGACGTTACCTTGCGGAAATCTGTGATAGTGAGAAACCGCCATTTTGAGTTTAAGTGAGCTTCAAGCCATTTTCCTAAGATTAATAACCTTTGAATGAATGCCATTCAGAGCAGACTGAATTGTTTGGAGTACAATCAGCTTTCGCTAGACTCCGTCGTCCACATCAATGCTTTGCTGTATACTGTTCTATCAAGGAAATAGTCATGTAAGGAAGCCTATGCTATTAAGGAATAGTATGGGTTTCCACTTTTCACAGCCTTCATAAAGTCAATTCAATTTTAGGCAGTAATTAAAATTTAAAAGCAGAAATCTAATGACAACTAAAACTGTATTGTTACGAAAAGAGATAAATCTAGATACTGATGTTTTGTTTTTACATCGTTTAATACTGAAATTATAAACAAATACAAAAACTAATATAACAACAAACACCAGCTTTAAAAAATGATAAACAAGTAAACAAAAATATACCAACAAAAACTACAAGAATAAATATAAACAAAATACACAACCAACAATATTGAATGCAAACAACGATGTTTACGTTTATAGAGATTTCGAGTATGCGCAGCCATAAACATTCGCCTTCAAGAACATTCATCAGACAGTTTACCTTGCAAAAGGCAAGGCAAAGCAGGCAACTGTGTCAATAAAATTTCAGGTCCGTCTTGTGTGAAGACGCGATGCGTTTGAAGAGAGTAATCGTGGTTTGAAGATCTCCATTACAAAGATCTGTCGAATAATTGCCTAGTGATTGTTATTGTGTAAACAGAGTAATAACAAACAAAGCAATTGTTGTTGTTACATCAAGTTGTGAACAGTGACACACAGAATTGTGCGAATAATAAAGAATTGTAATTAAAATTAAACACAAATAAAAATCGACGAGCTTATATTTTAATCGTTTTTAAAAGGTAAAAACGTAACATTATTTTGAACTCAAATTTAATGAAAGATTTCTTTAAATTGTCTATATGAACTATTTATTTTGACCTTAAGATGTAAAATCACCAACAACAACAAAAAAATTGTTATCACAACTGTAAGAAGATTTTACTTTTATGCTTCCAAAATATTGTTGCTTCAAGTCTATTGAAGTAACAAAGAGCAGCAGTGATTGATGCAAATTGTGGCCAACAACATTGAAAAGAAAATATTTTTGAATTTTATTTTTCTGTTACAATTTTAAGCCACTTGTAATTGCATTTGTACAACGATTTTGAACAATACCCATCACTATTTCCCTACTCTTGCAATCAAATGTGGTGATAAAAAAAGGGAGAGAAACAAATAAAAAACATTATAAAAATCCCAGTCAGTGGAATAGCAACTTGCTTTGCAGCAACGAACGTTTTGCTAGAATTTTTGCATATTTTCCCCCTGATTTGAGTGGCATAAACACACTAAAGGCTTAGGAATGTGTTAAGGGGATATACTCGTATGTAACAATGTTGTTTTCTTCTTCTTCTTTTTTTATTTCTCTCTTCTCTCTCTTAATAATAAAGTTAATTTGTTTCCAATTTTTTTTTAATTTTTTTCGATTTTTTTTCTTTCTTTCAGAGTAAAAAACTTTTGTGGCTCGGCTGGTGAAGGCATCACATCCGAATCAAATATATTGCATATGCGGTTTTATGCCGAGCAAGTTGCCATCAATTCAAGTTTTTCCATTTTATATACCGCCTTTAGAGATCGAGGCAGTTCAAGTAAGTACAATAACAACAACAACACCATGTATAACAAATAAAAACTAAATCCTTACAAAAAAAAATTAAAAAAAAATTGAAATGAACGGAAAGCGAAATTCATCTCTGTCTATAGAATGAATGAATAAATGAATACAAATGTTTGATTTTATTTTTTTTCCTATGAAAACCTAGTGTTTGTTTGTATTGGTATTTCTAAATATGTTTGTATTTGTGTAACTGAATGAATGGAATATAAAATTTATTTCTTTTCTTTCCTCTTTCGTTTGATCTTTTTTTTTTTGTTTTTATTGGCGTTTTTTACAAAAGGCACTGGCAACAGCGACAAAAAAACGAGAAAAAATAATGTGAGAAGCAACACAAAAATTGTATCCTCAGAGGTTGTAGTTTAAACATCATGTTGATAACAATGATGACAAGTAGGACGATGTTGTCATTAGTATTGTATTACATCGAACATGCTATTGGGACTTGTGTATTTCACATAGGCACTATGGGCTGTTCAATAGGAAATATAAACTAATTTTTTAAATCAAACTTTATGTCAAATAAAAATTACAACGTAATGTGTATCATGGCCTCTCGAAAACCAACAAAAGGATCTTGTCTGTAGACTGAGATCTGTATGTGAGGACAAACAATATGAGCTGAAGGCATGCCTTGACTTTTGTTTGATTCAACAAAGTTTTTGATCGCAGGTCACCTAAACATGTCAAAATTCTTCTCTGGATGACAGTACTTACGATATTCTTTGATGTTTAGTCGTAGCCTATATAAAATTAGAATTTAATTTTGCCGATGTAATGTGGACACACTGCGATAGTTGGATCAATTTCTATGTGCTTTTTGACAAACTTTATGTCAAAAAAATTACAACAACAAATCAACAATAACAGTTCCAGAAGTTGCCAGACCAACATAAATGAAATAGTAAATGAAGTAGTAAAGAATCAGAATGTTCTATAAATCCACTGTTGTATTACACATTGTGATCATTAGTTGTGTACGTGCTCACTAAGGAATTATCGAAAAAGAACAAAGCAAAGGATATATAATGGGTGATTTTTTAGGAGCTATAGGAAAAATTTTTCAAAAAAAAAACACATAAAATTTAGAAAAATGCATGAAATCTTTATTTGAATCGATAGTACGGTCCATATAATTTAATGTTTGAAGATTATTTCATGCAAATGTTGACCGCGACTGCGCCTCAAATGGTCCATCCGCTTAGTCCAATTTGGCATACTCTTTCCAACATTTCGGCCGGTATCTCACGAATAAATGCTTCAATGTTGTCTCCCAATGTGTTAATTGAAGCCGTCTTGTCTGTATAGACCTGAGTTTTAACATAGCCCCACAAAAAATAGTCCAAAGGCGTTAAATCGCACGATCTAGGCGGCCAATTGACCGGTCCCGAACGTGAAATAAAATGTTCACCGAACTCGCCTCTCAATAAGTCCATTGTTACGCGTGCTGTGTGGCATGTGGCAGCGTCTTGTTGAAACCACATGTCATGCAATTCAAGCTCTTGCATTTTGGGCATAAAAAATGTTGGATATCATTTCACGATACCGCTCACCATTCACAATTACGCTACGACTCGCAGCATCTTTGAAGAAGTACGGTCCAATGATGCCACCAGCCCATAAACCGCACCAAACTGTGACTTTTTCTGAATGCGTTGGTAGCTTTTGCAATGCTTCTGGCTGATCTTCACTCCAAAATCGACAATTCTGCTTATTTACGTATCCATTGAGCCAAAAATGAGCTTCGTCGCTGAACGCAATTTTTCGATAAAGAAGTGGATCGTCGGCCAACTTTCCAAGAGCCCATTCACCAAAAATTCTGCGTTGCGGTAGGTCGTTCGGCTTCAATTCTTGCACCAGCTGTATTTTGAAAGGCTTCACACCTATCCTTCCGTAAAATGTTCCACGTTGTTGAGTAACAGAGGCCCAATTGCTGCGAAAGACGACGAATCGATAATTGAGGGTCATCATTAACACTGGCCGATACAGTTGCGACTGACCATAAAATGGAAGAAGCGCGCGATAAACTTTCTTAACAGAGCACGCATTTTGATTATAAAATTCAATGATTTGCAAGCGTTGTTCGTTTGTAAGACGATTCATGGTTAAATTACAGCCCAAACTGAAGATGTTTGACAGTGAAACAAAACACGAAACGTGCGTGAGCTGTTTAAACCAGTGTGGCCAAAAAGATAATAACTAAAAAATCACCCGTTAGTTTGGGCAATCTATCGGTTTAAATTTGAATCATCGGATATTTTGAATCTGGCAATACTTATGTCATTCTATTCTCTCACAAAAAACTCCACTGAACGTAATGAGTCGATTCACGCTTGAGCAACGATGAGATTTATTGGAAATTTTAGCCAGCGGGAAACTGCAGGATGATGTCGATTTTGTCAGAAAAAACAAAATCATCTTCTCGGACCCACCAAGATGGGTATACATACATACGTACATAATTAGTTATTACAACCCTTCAGTCAGGATTACGGCCTAGCTTCTCACACCACTTATGTTGTGTGTGTTATTTTCAAACATGAGTGGCGGGACCTACAGTTTAGAGTCGATTCTGATCTACGAATTTTTGAGAAACTTTTTATGTCAATTTTATTTACTCCCACGGTTTTTGGCAGAAAATCTGCTGAATGGAAATTGCGCGAAGAAATATTTTTTCATATTTTCGTTTTGATGTCCAAACCAGGGCTTTGAACTGAGGCCTCACGTACAGTAAGCCAACACTTTACCCACTAGACTACTGCGACTTTGTGTTACGCACTGGTATGATATTGTCAGGTGATCATTTGTTGTGTACGTACCTACTCAGGAATTATAGAAATAGATCAAGGCAAAGTATATAGCTAGGGAAACGCAAGTGGTAAATGAGGAAAATCTAAAGCCTATCGAATACTTCAAACCTACAGGAATTATGATGTACACAGTCTCTAGGAATCTAATTACAGCGTTACTGTTCGTAAGTCTACGTAGATTTCCATTTGTTGTGCTCTGCCATCAAATTCTCACAACGGGCGTCTTTATAGCCATTATTGCAACTTGAATACTATTACAGCAGACGGGTAATAGAATGTAGCTTCCAGTTCTAAGTTGTCACACCAGTTGGATTATTGCATTGGGATGCTATGAAGCGCCGAAGCGGTGGACAAAATTACTATCACCACTCTGGGAAAACTTAGGTATTTCTGAACAAGAATACCGTGAACAATATGATGGGTATCTATACGGCCACGCCATATTACAGATACATACATATATTTGAATGTAGTGAAAATCAACTAATATATGGCATGAGGGAAAGATAAGGAAACGATGGAGACACATACAATTTCAATATTACTGATCTAAGTAGAGAAGGTTGAAAAAAATCGATAAAACACGTACACGATACAGATTTTCGAAGTCGACGTAGTCTAGTAGGTAGTATGTTAGCTTATTAGACGTGACGCTACGGTTCAAACCACAGATCAGACGTTTCCAACAACACGAAATATGAAAAAGTAATATTTCTCCGACGACTTCCTCTCAGCAGGATTCTGGCAAAAACTCTGAAGGTAAATAAAAAATTACCCTCAAAATTTCCTCAAAAAATCTGTTCCTAGGAATCGACTTTAAGGTCCCTCCGTTCATGTATTAAATGAACGCAAACAACATAAGTACTGTCAGATGCTAGGTCGTAATCCTGACAGAAGGGTTGTAGTGTCTAATGTCGGTCTTCCTCTCGTGCGCTGGGCCCTTCTTCTATCCCCAAAGCATGCCGACCGCAGATTTCAAATCCCGTCATCCCACCAGGGGAACGTCCCCTACATATAGTCCTCCTTGGCATAGCATCATCACATGCAGTGTTTAGCATATAGTATATGCCGTTCACCATTTCCTTGACCGTGGTGCCAGTCGTACGAAAAGACGACAACCTCAATCTATACGTCTCCTCATCAAAGCGGCAGTGCTTCCATTTAGGTCCCATAAACTTCGGCAATCCATCTCCTCTTTCATGTTGCGCCCAGTAACCGTCATTACGATTGCCTGATGGTCACTATTCGTGTAGTCCACAGTTAGCTTCCGCGCTGTTCGCGAAACAAGGCCATTGCTCACAAAAGACAAATCTATTATCGAACTCGAAGAAGAAGTCGCCGTAGTCTAGTAGGTAGTGTATTGGCTTATTAGACGTAAAGCCAGGGTTCGAGCGCCAGGCCAGACATCAAGACAAAATACAAAAAGTATTTCTTCGGCGACTTCCTCTCAGCAGATTTCAGGCAAAAACTCTGAGAGTAAATAAAATTGCCATGAAAAAGTTTCTCAAAAATCTGTCGTTCCGAGTCGACTTTAAACTGTAGGTCCCACCACTCATGTATAAAACTAACACACACAACATAAGTGGTGTGAAAAACTAGGACGTTGAACAATGAGTCCATTCGGCCTCCAGGTACTGTACTTGTCTTAATTGACAAGTACACGTCCTAACCTAACGTAATCAAACTCGATCCAGCTCTTTTAATGTGTTTCCTCTTCCGTCATTCATCAGCGCCACAGGCAGGGAAGCAAATGTTTCCAAGAGGCAACGACTCCTGGCGTTAGTATATCTACTACCCCATTCGGCCGCCCAAGCGTTAAAGTCTCCTTCAATAATAACGGGGGTGTTCAGACGCACGTGTGACGCCAGCCTCGCCAGCATATGATGGAACTCATCCGTTGACCACCTCGGGGGGGGGGGGCGTAACAGCTGTAGACGAAAACTCCTTTCATCCTTGCCATAACGAAACCAATGTCCCGCGCATAGGTTTGCTGGAAGGGTAACGAACCACAAATCCATATAGCCGCAGTAGTAGATCCGTCCGTGATCGAAAGTATTATTCCTCGGTATCCTATACGGTTCGCTTATGATTGCGACATCGATATTCTGCTCCTTTACCCTTTGGACCAATAGGTCCTGGGGTGCTTCGCAATGGTTTAGATTAATTTGTATTAACCTCATCTTCTAGAACGTGATTTAAGAGCGCTCAGAAATTGGGGATACTTTCTGCTCCCCGCGATATGGTTGGCGGATTTCGGGTTATCCACCCTGCAGAACATGGAATGAGGTTCCCTTTCGCAATTTCTAGCAATATGTTCCTCCTGTCCGCATTTACGGCATGTTTCTTTTGACGCTCACTGTATGTCGGATGAATGGAGGAAAATTAACGACGTTAAATATGTTGTGGTCCTAAGGCAGTGTAACTTTTCTAAAAAGCGAGATAAAACTCATGATTTTTGCCATTCCAAATTCACTCAAATATTGTACGACATCAGCCCACTGTGCCCACTTACATACATACATATATTGACTATTTAAACTTTAAATATTTGATGCCATAGAAGTGGGAAATAATGATGTGTTGTTAATGTATGGGTAGGGAGTGTTTGCATTGAAAAATAGTTAAAAAGTAATTGAGTTGTATTGAGATTGTGGCCGTAATGTACACACATCTTCACAAGAATGAGAGAGAGAGAGAGAGAGAAAAAAAAACCACAAAACAAATAAACACATTGACACACAGGCACTCACACATAGAGACTTAATAATAACACTTGTTCTCTCTCTCTCTTTCTCTGTCTCTTTTAAACACATAAATAAAGATGGGAATTTTTTTTCAAGCTTTGCCATTGTGGTTTATGGTTTAGTCTCATCTCTCAATGGTTGTTGTTTTATTTTTTCTCTCTCTCTCTTTAAACTTTAAACAGGTTATTTAAAACGAGACTCAAACACACATGCACACATACACATGCACTGTGTCTGTTATATTACTCAGCTAAAGATTTAAACAATACTCGTGCCGTTATTACTCTTACTTAAGTTTGTTTATTTAAGTTTAACTGTTTAACTTGTTGTTGTTGGTGTGGCTGTTGCTATTTTGTTGTGCTGTTGTATATACATGTACGTGTGAGTATCTTTACTACTAAAAGAGAGGGAATATAAAAACAAAAGATATGCTAGAGAGTACGTGCATGTATCGTGGGGTGATTTGTTTCATTTAAGCCCACCACACACACACACATGCACACACATATTCTGCTGCCAGTATTTGTTTGCATTTACGTGTCTGCATTTTTTTCTTTCTTGCATTTTTTTCTATATTTTTCGTGTTCATTTCTTATCGCTTTACAGGTTGTGCTGAGGACGAATACGATTGCGAAGATGCCACCTGCATTTCATCTGAACTCCAGTGCAATGGACGTGATAATTGTAAATTCCGTTGGGACGAAGAGGGCTGTAAGGTAAGTAATTCGTTTTTTCCACCATTTTTTCAGCTCCTTTTTTTGTTTTTGCAATATTTATATACACAAGTTAAATTGTTGTTTTGGTTTTAAAAGTACATCGAGCGGTTGGTGTACAGAGCTTAAATTTTCATATACCTTCAGAAATAGTTTTTGAACACAGTGTAGAGTGTAGTTAACTTGGCATATAATGTGGGTGTTATAAGTGAATTACATTTTAAATACTTACTTAGAGAGTTTCATGAACAGTATTATATATGAAAAGATTTTTCCATAAAAATAAATGATTTAGAGATTGTAATTTAAAATAAATTTTGTTGTTTAAAAACGAAGTCAGAAATCATAGCGAAATATAAAAAAAATTTTTTTTTTTTGGTATAAAAACTTTTCCAATATTAAGGAACAATTCGGTTATTATCAATAAAACAATAAATACTATAGACTCCGAACATCGGTTAAACTCTGTTAAGGCAAAGACTTAATATGGGTCTCATAGGTGTTAATGGCACACAAATCGCTGTTGAACACAAGATTGAAACATTTCCAAATCGCATGGCAGCTGTTTATAAAAAGTAGGACGTTTAAGATAACGTTAAACGACAATGAGTAAACAAATACACTATCTAAGCTAAGCGACACCCCATTATCCTTGTTTAGCGCCTGAGGACTTCAATTATGAAGATTCAGTAACCGATTATGACTAGCTTTAAGCACTATGAACTTGACTACAGAACGTTTATCTACCGCCAGATGTGACGCCAGGTATTTATTGAAATCAAATCATTGATTTTTATTTTTGTCTAATGCATATGTAAGCAGAATTCTCGAATATGGATTAAAGAGCAACCACAGACATTCTACGATCTGCCAATCAATAAACTTTCTTCTTCAAATCAATGAAAATCGGATTGTTGCAGTCAATAGAGCAAAATATTGTGGAAAACTGATTCACTTTTTTCTTTCTCCTTTCTTTGTTAATGCCAATTACCTGCAAGATTGAGGTTATTTAGCTCTCCATTCCTTGTCAGTTTAACTGAGTAATCATCCATTAACATCAGACATCATCAGGGATACAGCTTCATTTATTAAACTTTCAGGCTGGTTTCCAGCATGGGGTAGTCATGTTTTTAATGTGCTAAACAACTTCAATCAGAATGAGAACTGCTCTTACCTGTGACATCATAACGGGATGCTATGCGTGCTCATGTGTACTTTGGTACGAAGCTACCTCTTCGACCTATCCTAACTTAATCTAATCCAGAATGGAAAAATTGATTTTGTTTGGCATGTGATTACAACTACATGAAGTTTCTTATGTAAAGGAGTATAAATAGTCTCAGATGTATCAATTTCCAGATCCACAAAGTAAATTGTTACCAAGTGGACCGTGTTCAGTTGCTGGTTTGTTTGAAGAGTGCCTCAACTGAGAGCAAAGCCTTTTGTTATTCTAACTAGCATAGATATGCGGTTGCAACCTGTCGGTTCTTCTCACAGCTAATTCTGAACTTTGTCAGTTGCTAACAGCCACCGTGTTCGGGCTGCATGTGTCAAATTACATACATAACATACATAATTGGTCATTACAACCCTTCAGTCAGGTTTACGACCTAGCTTTTCACACCACTTATGTTGTGTGCGTTAATTTTATCCAAGAGTGGCTGGACCTACAGTTTAAAGTCGACTCCGAACGACAGATTTTTGAAAAACTTTTCATGGCAATTTTTATTTACACTCAGAGTTTTTGCCAGAAATCTGCTGAGAGGAAGTCAACGAAAAAATATTTCAATATTTTCGTTTTGATGTCTGGCCTGGGGCTCGAACCCTGGCTTTACGCCTAATAAGCCAACACACTACCTACTAGACCACGGCGACTTCACTTCTTCTGTCAAATTAGTTGTCGTTAATTCAGTCCGTTATGCCAAATCACCTTGGAGGACCATAGACAAAGATGGCCCTGGTGCCCATTGATTACTGACCTTAATTTTGCCGCAAAAACCATCTTCAGCGATGAAGATGGCTTGTTTGTGTACGAATGACTACGTTGAAAATAAAAAATATGGTATTTGGGACAATGCCAAACCACATAAGATCCTGGATCATTCAAAACATCCCAAAAAAATCACTGTTTGGTGTGGATTTTGGGCTAGCGGCGCCTTCGTTACACATTTCTTTGAGAACCTGATTATCCAGGCCATCACTGTCAACGGCCAGAGAAATATATGAATAATTACCAACTCTTTTTAGCCTGATTTTCAAAATCTGGACATCAACGTCGTGTGGTTACAACAGAACGGCTTTATGTGCTACACAACTCATATCATATTGGATATTTTGCATGAGCGATTTGAGGGCATGGTCATCTCACGTGGGAGTGATGTAAACTTGCCACAGAGATCGTACGATTTGTCCACGTTATATTTTTTCTTGTGGGGTTTTCTTAAGTTGCAGATGTAGGCGAATAAGCCATAAACCTTAGAGGTACTTAAAGACAAAATAACACATGCCATCAGACATATTCAATCAAATTTATACGCCAGAGTCATAGAAAACTGGACATTTCGAATGCACTCCACCCAAAGAAGCTGTGGCGATGTTATAGGGTGCACATAATGCTATCAATGGATCTTCCAATCGAATAAAAAATTTCAATGAAATCTCAATCACATTTTGTTTTATTTAAATTTAAAGATTTGAGGCGCTTAAGGAAAGACCCGGTATAATAGTACACTATAAACGTATAGCCTCATTATATAGATGAAATAAAAAAATAATAGGGTGGGGGAGGGGGTTTATATTATCTGATCTTCCAAAGAAACCGTATACTAATCACCTGCCATAGTGTGTATACTTCCCCTAAACAAATACGAAATTAAAGCGTACAGTGTTGGACGCAATGAAGAATTTTAAAATTTATGATTTTAAAATATTTGCGTTTACCCTTAAGCAGTCTACATTATTCATTACAGTCCTTGTAGCTTAAATACGTTCTTGTTATTCATACAAATGACTGTGGTCAGGGATGGTGTTAAGACAGACAGACACATTCAATGGATGTAATTGCTAGGAACATAGAAAATAATTTTTGTCAGGGAAGACACGTTTTGATTTTCGAAAAAACACGAACAACATACAAATAAACAAAATAGAAATTTTAAAATTATTTTGCAATTACAAGGACACTTTCAGAAAAAATTTAAAAAAAATATAAAAAAAACTAAAAGACCATGAACCAACTGAGTGAGACCTTAGCATACACCCTCAGGACAATAATTATAGTTTTTATCTTCTATTTCTGTTTTTTTTTTTTTGTTTAGATATATGGGTGTTATTTCCTTAAACAAATTTATTTTGCTGCTCAATTTTAACTGCAAACCAATTTATTTCAATTGTTTTTTTTAAACGAAGTACGTGTTACATTTGTTTTCAAAAATAATATCTCTTGTATGCGATGGTCATATACAGTGGGCGTCAAAAGAAATTGTACACTTGAAAAAAAGTATACTTTTATAAATTACAGTTATTTTTATTTTAAAATTGTTTCATTGCCAGTTTTTAAAATTGAAACAAAAATTTTTTTTTTAACAATTTCGAAATATTGTCAAATTTTTTAGGGCACTCTCCTTAACCGTATGTCGAGCTTTGTATCAAAAATGATATATTTGAATTTTTGAGACGATATAACTTTAATTCAGAAAAAGTTAGATGCCTGATATTTTTATATTTCGTTTGTTATCGCCATTATTTTAAACCAAATAAAAAAAGAAAATTTCAAACATGGGTTACAAAATTCAAAAACTTCATAATTCTGGCTTATGTATCATTTTTGATACATACGACTTTTCTAGAGAACTTTTGGTGTCGTGTAAGACACCAAAGATTTTGTGAAGTTTTATCGTAAATAATACAATATTTATGGTTTTTGAGAACGAATTGAAAGTTAAGTGTGGAACGAAAGTGAGAAGGTTGAAGTTTCTTTTCTTGATATTGTTACGTTTTTACCTTTTTAAAAACGTTTAAATATGAGTTCGTTAATTGCAAACCAAGTAAAAACCGATATGTGTTTATTTTCTATTAAACTCCCTTTATTCTTTACACTACTTTCGTGTGCCGTATACAACTTAACGATAGAACAATAATAATCTGTTTATTCACTTTACTAGTTCTTATCACACATCTATTTGCTTTACAACCACGACTTATTTTGTTCACACGCAACTTCACACAAGGTTGACTGAATTCTTACTGACTGACTGCAGATCTTGTTGCCCTTTTATTTACGCACGCACGTAATCAGTATGATGAACGTTCTCGATGTGAAAGGTTCTTGCTCTCGACTTCTCGAGAATTCTATTGCTAGCACATTGTTGTTTGTATACTTTGCTTATGTTGTCTATCCCTTTTTATCACATACATGTTGTTGTTGGTACCAGGCGCAACCAGGTTCGTCGTACATATGTGTGTGTGCAGCTTTAGATAACAAACACGTTCATTGTATTCCTTGTGTTAGTGTGTATTTGTATCGTGTGGCTTTTGTTTATTGTTTTTGTTGTTTAACGATATTAGGTCGTTTCGATTTGCGTAGCAATATGTTCTTGATATTGATAGAAGTAGTCGTAGTCTAGTATGTAGTGTATTACATTATTAGACGTCAGACCAAAGTTCAAACCTCAGGTCAGACATTTCCAATTTATAATGAAAGGTTGTAATGACCGATTATATATTAATTATATATGTAATATTCCTGCGGCTAAAGACTTTGAAGATGATGAAAATAGAAGCTCGTCTTATCAACTGAAGAGGGTATTGACAACAGGATGTTTATCGCCAAAGATGGTACTACTTGGAACAGAACAAACTGCCTTTAGTTGTTTGGAATGAAAAAATATTACCAATTTTCACGCAGATCGCTAGCAGCTGTTTCCTGAAATGTTGTAGAGTCTTTCTCCTACTGCTCTCCTCATATTTATCTCACGTGACAGACAAACATTAGAAAAATGTGTTTCGTCCCATGATTTTATTACAGATAATAATAATATTTCGGCCAACTACGTACGTATAAAATAACAGAATCATTCGCTTTGATAATGATATATTTACACTTATTACGCCTTTTCGAAAAATCAGGTGAAAGTCTTGCAACCTTTAATAATCATGCTTGAAGAAAAAAAATATTTTTATCTTAATTTTTTGTTAGAAAATTTTAACCATTTTCATAAAGCTCTTACCACACAACTTGTAGTTTTATGTAGGACATAATACCCTATAAATAGTTTGGGATTAGCTATCATACTTTCAGAGCAGCCCATATATCCTTTTTTTGCGATTTTTAAAAATTTAATTTTTTGTTCGCTTAAAAGGTAAGAAAATTAAAGAAAATATATTTAAATAATGATGCTTATGTTTTTATGTTCCTTTTTGATACATTTTCATCTCAAATTAAAGTTTTTTAGCAACAGAATTCAAAAACTTTTTTAGTTTTATTGTGGAAAATGAAAATTACCTCCAGCGATTTTAATTGAAATTTGATACTTAATGATGGAATACTTACAGTGATTGTTAGTGTACAGGTTTTTTTGAAGCTCACTATGACTCCACTGTTTGGCAGATGACATTCGAATGTGATTGCTTTCCTTGCCTTCTTATAAAAGTTTTTTTTACAGTGAAAGTCAACGAAAATCGTACAGTAATGAGCAACTAAACATATAAGAAACTTGTATTGGCATTTTAGAAGATAAATAATTCCTGTACGATATTCTTTGTCGTGTACTGTATAACTTAAAATGATTTTTCAAAAAATTTTTGATTATATTTTCATTTTTCCTTTCTTCTTGATTAATTTTACAGTCAGATGATGAAGGCCAGTCGGAGCATATGATTATAATTATAACAGTATTTGGTTTGATATTGGGCGGCATGGTCATAACATTCCTGGTGAATTGTGTGCGTAAAATAATGCATGACCAAAAGATTATACGGGTAAGTTGTTCTATACATATCATAAAAGTTTTCTATACCGAACTTTGCAAGGATAAACTACAAACACTTTAGAAACAAAACCAACCAACAATTACTATAGTTTAGTTAAACATAAATTCATACAAACTATATACATATATGCCTACATACATACATACATATAAAATATAATATTTTCTAAAAATATATTTTTAATTATAATTCTTATGATTTTCCATGTGTATGATAATGTATACCTGCATACTTGCATCCACAGTCCCCAAAAAGTATGCAACATATTTTACATAAAATATATACGTGGACATAAGTACATATGTCTCTGTATAGGTTATAATAAATCCTTCATAGCTGGATTACAATACACATTATATTGCAATATAGTTCTTAAGTACTCTGTCTCTGTCTCTCTCACTCTCACTCTCTCTCTTTCACTCTCTCATATGAATCATTATCATCATTTGCATCATCGTTATCATATTTATTGTATAATCATCATCACCAGGAATATTAAATTCTTATATTTTATTTGTGATTTCCATAGTTTTTCGTTTCAATAAAAATTCTTATGGCCTCCACTGTTTTGTACAAATTATTGAAAACAATTTTTTTTTCTTTTTGTTCATTTGAATTTCTGTATTGCTTGCCTTTCTTCGAAAATAATAATTTTTTTTATTTTATAAACAATTTTGATTCGTTTTTTTGTTTTTGTCTATTTTAAGTTGTCCAAAATGAATTTGAATTTTATCATTCATTCATATTGATTTGCAACAACAAGACATTTTCAATTATTGTCAACAATTTTCAATATTTTCAATGCAATAAGCAGGCTTAGTTTTTCTTGTTGAAATTTTAAGCACAAGTTCATGTTGTCCTTTTTTGTTTCTAAGAACAATATTGTACTAGGAGTACAATATCTTTCGTTCTAAGTCCTTGGCATAGTTTTATATTTTTAATAAAAGAAAATATTTTCTCAATTGGAAACGGATTTAAATATCACACCAGAAATCTTTCTTCTTCTTATGAGTTGGAGAAATCAAATGAAAATATATTGTTATGAAAATGAAGAATCTACATACTGTTGTTTTGCTTTAACATCGCTTAATGTTAAAATTATAAACAAAAAATACAACAACAAACACCAGCTTAAAAAAATGGTTAACAAGTAAACAAAAATACAACAACAAATACCAGCTTAAAAAATGGTAAACAAAAATACAACAACAAACGCTACTAGAATAAATGTAAACAAAATACGCAAACAACTATAATGAAACAACGATGTATCGATTTTCCGTTAGACGATGTTTTCATTTATATAAATTTCGAGAAGTCGAATTCACGAACATTTCAAGAATATTCATCAGATTGTTTACTTTGCCATATAAAAGTCAAGGCAAACCAGGCGACTGAGTGAGTGAAGTTCAGTCAGTCTTGTGTGAAGATGCAGTGGGTTTGAAGATCTACTTTATAAAGATCTGTCTAGTAAATGTTATTGTTTATGCCAAGGGTGTAAACAGAGGAATAACAAAGAAAAGCAATTGTTGTCGTTTACATCAAGTTGTGAACAGTGGCACACAGAATTGTGGGAATAATAAAGATTTTTAATTAAAACTAAAGACAAACATACTGAGTGACCTTCTTTGAAGTTTAAGCAGACTTGTCGTGCACCGTCCATCCTGTTTGGGTCAGATTTTCTGTACTGTTTTGCTAGCGTCCGAACCCGCCCATCGACGACTGCAGTGTCTATTATAAACTTGAAGATACTTTGAGGGAATCCCAAAGTCGAGAATTCATAGGAGAGTTCGATGGTTGTGCCACGCCTGGCCAGTTCATTCGCTTTGCAGTTGCCTGGAGTGTCATTGTGCCCTGGTACCCATATGACATGAACATTATATCGGTGTGATACCTAATTGAGACAGCAGTAACAGCTATACACTGTCTAGGACGCCATCATGTTGTAATTCAATGATTTAGTAGTCGCCTGACTTAGGAAAATTGTGGTAATGTCTCGTTTGGAGACATTCGTACCTAATAATTTTTGGTGCAGCCTCTATTGCCGTGTAGTAATATTAAAAAAAAAACAAAGTATGTGTGAGATATCACCGACATTTTGTATTACTTTGAAAGATCTATTGACGCCATTATTTGTGGCAGATAACATCATTCAATTGTTCGCTGTGACTTCTGTGGTAGTAGCACAATCGAAAAGTTTAATTTTTATGGTGTATAAATCAAATTGAATTTGATCGATGGTATGGGTTATGTTGGTTTTGAGGACTTCTGTGTTTTGTGGCTTATTCGCGTACATATGCGAGTTAAGAAAACCACACAAGAAAAAGTCTAATGGCATCAAAACGCAGGATCTCGGTTACAAGTTCACTTCATCTCCATGTAGGATAGCCTTGACTTACAAAATATCTAGTGTGGCATAAGCAATGTGGCATGTTCCGCCGTGTTTAAACCTCATGTCGTAGGTGTGCAGATGATCCAATTTAGCCTCGTCGCTAAAGGTAAATGTTCAATGGGAACACAATTCGAATTTTGATAAGAAAATTTGAAATGACTTTAAAAATTGTTCGTCTGACAGTATAAGTATAAGGTTATAGACTGTATCCTTGAAAAGCGTTTAGTTTTTTATTAAAAATTCATTGCTAATACAAGAAACGCATACAATTAAACACTTTTCTGTTGTACACTTAACAAAGCATAGAAAGAAATTCTCGTTTTAACTTTAATTAATTCCAGTAATTCTACTACGACAACACAATTGTTTATTAAACCTTTTGTTACTGTGTTTCCAGGATATATTTTTTTTTTTTTTGTGAAAACTTAATCCGTGTTTTTTTAAATAATTTCATTCATTTATTCTGTTTTTTTATTTCATTAAAAATTTACTTATTTTCTATACCATTTCTAAATAAATTCTTCACATTCTCTGTCAACACTTTTGCTACAACACTACATATATACATATGTACATAAAAAAGGTTTCCATTAATGACAGTGGCGCACAATTTGTATGAGACTTTGGAAAAAATACATGATCATCACACAATACAATACAATTCGCTTTATTTCATATCTTTTTGTGTGTAGGTAGGTGTGTATGGATGGATGTCTTTTGCAAATTATTGCAAAATTGCATCCTCCGCAATACCAATTCAATTCTATTCAATTCGATTCAATTCGTTTCAATTCGATTCAATTCAATATGATTATACTTTCAATCACAGCATTTTTTTTCGAACAAAAAAAAAAACCTCAGAAAACAACAGCAAAAAGCAAAGCGTTTTTGTCGGTTTCTATTCATCTATGCGTGTGAGTGGGTGTGTGTGTGTACTTGTTACCTGTAGATACAAAATGTCATCATCATTAATCTTTTAATATTACAATTCGTACACACACTTTTTTGTACACACGTTATTGTTGTTTTCTGTTTTCTAATATTAGGTTATAGAAAAAGTATCGGCCACAAGATTATGTTGATACTAGTACGGGACAACACAAATTCTTTCATGTCAAACAAAAACTTACAAACAATGATCAATTTAGTGGTATCAAATCCATGCATTTGACCAGACTATCGATTGTTAAATATCTTACATCTGAAGTATCATTTATTTAGCGAATGGTTTTGCATTTTCGAGTATGGACCAAACGGAGGTCGCTTGAAACGTGGCCACTTTTCTTATATACATACATACATAATTGGCCATTACAACTCTTCAGTCAGGATTACAAACTAGTTTCTCGCACAACTTATGTTGTGTGCGTTAATTTTATACATGGACCTACAGTTTAAAGTCGACTCCGAACGACATATTTTTGAGAAACATAAAACAAAAAGTGCAAAAGAAATTACAGGGGATGCGGTGAGAAGATTGTGAACAACTGCCTGACTCCAGTATCGGTTTGTTAAACTCCATTCTGGAAATTTTTATGTCAACTTGCCGTATCCTAGCATACCAAGAGATTTTCCTCAGGTAAATTTCAAACCCCATTTAAAGGTGGCTTTTACATGAATATATGGGTTCTAGGCTATAAAGTTACAGTCAGAAATTGCATTGGTAATGAATTTCCCATGACTAGTGTAGAGTTCTTAGTTTCCAACATTTATAAGGAATTGGAATAGCTAAAGTTGCCGCAGTCGGGTAGGTAGTTTGTTGGCTTATTAGACGTCAGGCCACGGTTCAAGCCGCAGGTCAGACATCTCCAGCAAAACGGAATGTGAAAAAATATTTCTTCGTTGACTTCCTCCCAGCAGATTTCTGCCAAAACTCTTAGAGTAGTAAGTAAAAGATTGGCATGAAAAGTTTTTCAAAAAGGTCTGTCATACGAAATTCACTTTAAACTGTAAGTCCCGCCACTGATGTATAAAAATTAACACATACAACGTAAGTGGTGGGAGAAGCCAGATTGTAATCTCGACTGAAGGGCTGTAATGACCAAATTTTTTTGTATATGAAATTGGTAAACCGATTTTCTCTGCTAAACGGGTATTTTCAAATCGTTTTACGGGGAGGACAAACTTTGTTTACAAACTGATTGCATCTGTCCTTAACCGAATGACTATTCGTGATTATTGGTTGGTTAAATTCAGCCTCATTTTTGATTGTACTAAACAGAGAGATCCTATACTGTACTACTCGAAGGCAGATGTTGAATTTTTTTGTGATGTTCGAAACTTTCTAGGTTTGTTTTCTTTATAGCCTTCATTTCCCCTAAGTTTTACTCAAGTGTTGGCAAAAATTATTAAAAGCTGATAGTCTTACGTCTATAGATATAGCTCTGAAGATTCTCTTCCCATAATTTTCATATTGTTACGTTTTTAATTCTTAAAAACGTTTGAAATACAAGCTCGTAGATTGCCAATAAAATGAAAATAACTTTGTGTTTAGTTTTAATTAAATTTCTTTATTATTCGCACAATTCTGTGTGCCACTGTTAACAACTTGATGTAAGCAACAACAAATGCTTTTCTTTGTTATACCTCTGTTTACACCCTTTGCATAAACAATAACAGTTACTAGACAATTATTCGACAGATCTTTGTAAGGGAGATCTTCAAACCACGATTACTCATTCACACAAGACTGACTGAACTTCACTGACTCAGTCGTCTGCTTTGCCTTGCCTTTTGTATGGATGTTCTTGAAGGCGAATGTTCATGACTTCACCTTCTCGAAATCTCTATAAACGAACGATGCAAAACAACGATGTTTACATTTATTATTGTAGTGTTGTTTGTGTATTTTTGTTTACGAATTTATCATTTCTTTTATGCTGGTGTTTGTTGTAAACAGGTTTGTTATCTGCATTGTTTTGTTTTTGTAGCTTTTGTTTACAATTTTAATGTCAAGCGGTGTAAAAGCAAAACATCAGTATCTAGATTTTTTCATTTTCGTTACAATATATTAAGCCGTCTGATGGTATTCATGGCTATTGAAAATCTGTGAGAATCAGATGTTGAGATGTCCGCCATTCAATGGCCTTCAGTATAGTCGTGTAACTATACCTGCCTGCCAATATCACCATTCAGTATTGAAATAAGAAAGGTATTTTCACTTCAAAAACTTTGGCTGTTTTTAATATGACCCAATGTATTTGTCTCTCTCTCTCCCTCTCTCTCTCGCTTTGTGTCTTTCTCTGTTTTTTTCTTTTTTCTATTTCTGTTGGTATTTTTATGTTCTTTTTTATTTTGAATTATTTTTTCTCTTTCTCTTTTTATTTTTGGTATTTGAAAGGATACTCATGATTCATTTGTACCTTTTCACAATAAAAAAAAGAAAAAACAAAAAAAAAATACAGAATGAAATACAAGTATTGTATGGAGGAGGATATCAGGTTGGCAAGAAACAAAAAATGTATCACGGAGAGAGAGCGAACAAAAAAAGATGCTTAAATAAGTAGTTTTTCCTTTTTAGTTGTAATCCCGAAACTCTGACACTTGCACATACAGCACTATTATAGAGTTTTTGTTGCAACAGCAACAACTGCAATAAGAACAACAATTACAATAACAACAAAAATATAATACAAAAACGTTAAAGCAACTACAAAGAGAGAAAAACCTGACACTGATGCATGTGTTTGCTTAGATAGATGGATGGATGGATGGATGAATAGCTGGATGAATGGATGACTGAATGAATGTTTTGTTGTAGATGTAGGACATGGCCAGCTCTTCTTCTTCTTTCCTTTAGTCACTATACATTTCCTTTTTTTGCTCTTTCTTAGAATAACAAGTAATTGTTAGAAAGAAAAACTAAATTTCTTGAAAGTTTTCTCACAATTTACTCATACTTTTCGTTTAATTTGACTCAAAAAATAAGTTAAAATTGTTGGAAATGACAAAAAAAAAAGGAGAAAAGAAAACAAAAACACTATGAACAACAACAACAACTACAATAAATAATAACAATAACAATAATATTGAGAAACTACAACAATTTACACACTCAAAACGAATGTCGGGTATGAAATCTTTGAGAAATGAATTGAACAACAGAAAGCGAGGGCAGTTTTTGTTTTGAAGTTGCTGTCATAGCAGTGGTAGACAAAAGTCGTACTTTTTGTTTTTTTTGGCATTAGAAAATGCAATTTGTTGTATAAGTACACAATCGGATTGCATCGTCTGGCATTTGTTATTATTGTACAGTTGTTAACCCTTTCGGTGGGAAGAGAAGATTAAAATTTTTTGTGAAAATTTTTTAAATAAAATGAAATTGCTTTCCGTATCTCTCCTATAATTTTTTCGTACGATAAAATGCTTTGTAGGACTAGCAAAGTTTGTTCAGGCAACGTACATCAGCTTGAATAGGATCCTGCTGATATTGTTACGAAAATTTAAAAAAATTTAGATACTGGTGGTTTGCTTTTACCTCGCTTGGCATTAAAATTATAAACAAAAGCTACAAAAACATAACAATGCAGTAAGCAAACCTGCTTACAAATTATCGTACTGCTTAATATAACAACAAACACCAGCATTAAAAATGGTAAACAAGTAAACAAAATTACTACGACAAACATCAGCATAACAATTTTAAACAAGTAAACAAAAAATACAACAACAAACGCTACAAGAATAAATGTAAACAACGATGCTAACATTTATAGATTTCAAGAAGGCGATATAATGAACATTCCGCCTTCAAGTGCATTCATGAGACTGTTTACGTTGCTATATAAAAGGGAAGGTAAAGCAGGCAACTGAGTTAGTGAAGTTCATTCAGTCTTGTGTGAAAACGCGTTGCATGTGAAGAGAATAATCGTGGTTTGATAATCTCCGTTATAAAGATCTGTCGAATAATTGTTATTGTTTACGCAAAACAATGTAAAAAAGAATAACAAACAAAGCAATTGTTATTGTTTACATCAAGTTGTGAACAGTGGCACACAGAATTGTGCGAATAATAAAGAATTTTAATTAAAGCTAAACACAAATTTATTTTTATTTTATTTGAAATCTACGAGCTCATATTTTAAACGAAAGAGTAAAAAACAAAAGTAAAAACCTAACAATATTCATTCTTATCTTCCTCTGACAATTTGTTTTTATAGTTCAAGCACAATGCAATGTGCACTGTAAGGATCAGAGATCAGCAATGAATTGCTTTTTCGCTACTCATAAGTACTCCTGAAATTTTGAGTATGAGTGAGACAACCGTATTGAAATCCAACTACTCTGATTTATTCGTACTCAGTACAACGTTGATTTATAAGTACAAGTTGCAATGAGTATGAGTACAACGTTGATGTCAGGCTCATGTCATTCGAACTATGTTTAATTCGTACGCCTACTCATTCAGATTCATACGTTTAAAAAAATACTTCTCATTATACTTAAAAATGATTCGAGTGATTCGAATCATTGGTCAAAATTTACAGTCTTAGTTGTTGTTGCATTTACAAAAAAGAAGAAAGAAAAAGACAAAGACAGCAAGCAGAGCAAAGACACAACCTTCTTCTGAATATTGTAGTGTTCGTACGCGAATCATACTTATTTTGTGATTTGTGTATACGGTGAGTCGTGGATACTCAATGTTAAGTACGAGTACCATGAGCAATTCAAACTTTGAGTATGAGTAGTATGAGTATGACATTAAAATAAGTATGAATGCGTATAAGTATCAGAAATTATGAATAAGATTCGAATCTACTCATCGTTTTGAAGACTCATTGCTGACCTCTGTAAGGATCATATCCTGATAGTTAGGTGAACTAAAGGAAACAAAAATTTGAGCTAGGAGTTAGGCTGATAGTAATGACAGTTTTCGTAATGTGAACAAAGCTTCTCAGTAGCTTCTTAGTCCTTCACAGTTAGGGGGTAGCTTGTCGTCCACAAATATGTTCACTTGGTGCCCTATATAGTCCATTGTGTATGCCTGTGAGAGGTAAGCCCCCTTGTCATGATCCGTTAGTGGTGGCTTTGAACCTTTCCTAATTCCGGATAAAACCGGTTAGTTCCCTTAGTTGCACATTCGCCACCATGCCCAGATCTTCAGCCGTTTTGTCATCTAAAAACCGATGACTGTTCTGAAGTGCAGGGCACTCTCATAAAAAAATGTGTTGATACAGTAATCCTGGTGGTGAGACTGAGCTTGTCAGCTAAACTGCCAACATAGCAGTATCCCGATAGAATTGCTGTTAGTATGCGAGGCAAACTCAAGTAGTTCTCTGGATCTCCCGCTGCCCACTGTTGGACATAGCAGATATGTATGGACCAGGTAGGTCGGACCACCCAAAACTTGTTGAATTCCATGCTGCTACGCTTGCACCAAATATACGGGTGTTTGAAAGTACTAAATCTTAAGAATTTTTACTTCAATCCCCACTTTGATATTCATTTTTAAAACGGTGAAATCCAACAATACTTACTCAATTAGTCTTTACAACCCTTTAGTCAAGGTTACAACCTAGCTTGTCACACCACTTATGTTGCGTGGGTTAATTTTATTCATGGATGGTAAGGACCACAGATTATTGAGCGACTTTTCTTACCTATTTTATTTACCCTCAGACTTCTTGCCAGGAACTACTGAAAAGAAGTCGGCGAAGAAATTTTTTTTAATTTTTCGTTTTGTTACGAGCATGGGTTTTAATCACAGATTCGCGTCTGATAAGGCAACACACTACCTAGTAAATTACGGCGACTTCAATATTATTCGCTTTAAATTTACAAATGCAAGCGCATATGTTTACTGGAAGCCATAAAATATCATTGTCAGTACTCTAAAGGGTTAAGAAAACAATTCCTTATCCTTAGTTTACTTGCAGCACTCAACGTATAGTTTTATTGAACTTTTTTGTCTTTTTTTTTTGTAAGAAAAACTTGTTCAATTACAATTTTCTTATTTTGATTTCTTATTTTTATCCTCAAATTCAATATTTTGCACTCACACTCAATTCGTTTATGTTTTGATGTTATTAGAAACGATGTTTTATATTTTATTTTCATTCTTTAAATACAGAAACTCGAGTTTGTAAAACTTTATTGAAGTTTTCTGTATTTAGAAAGGCTCATGACAAGTTTGTCATACGAAATAAAAATTTAAAAAAAATAAGAAAAACTTATGAAAATATTGTCTTAAGGTTGTTGCATTTCAAGAATTGACTTGGTTTTCTAGAGTCTTTCATTGAATGGAAAATTTATGGGAATTGCAACAAATTGGCTTGAAGTATAGTGACGAAAAATGTATCGTGTTTTGTTCTTTTTTTTTAGTTTTTGGGGACCTTATTTAATTTAATTAAAAATTATTCTACCTGTGTACCTTGTACACAAATTTATTAAAAACGAATTCAAGTCGCCGTAGTCTAGTAGGCAGTGTGTTGGCTTATTTCCGGTAAGGCTACGGTTCAAACCCCTGGTCAGTACGACAGAGTTGTCCTGTGAAAATCACATATTGTTGGTGTCCAGATCACACAATTCAGGCCCAGAGAAGTTAGTTATTGTTGACCTCTGTGCTCGCCAGTGACAGGGATGGCTTTGTTAATTTTGTTCTTAAACATATGAGGACCAAAGATCAGCAATGAATCGTTTTTTCGCATCTCATAAGCAATCATGACATTTTGAATATAAGTGAGTCAACAGTATTGAAATTTAACTATGTACTCTGATTAATTCGTACCCACTACAATGATAATGTATAAGTACAGGTTGTAATGAGTATGAGTACAACGTTGACATCACACTCATACCATTCGAAATATGTTTGATTCATAAGCCCACTCATTTAGATTCATGACTTGAAAAATACTTAAAATATGTACTTAGAAATGATTCGAGTGACTCGATCTGCAGTCTTATCGTTGTTGCATTTACAAAAAGAGAAAAATGGCACATTAGCAAAAAAGACAGTGCAGCAAGTAGGGCATACACACAACCTTCGAGTGAGCATTTATGTGTTCGTAAGCAACTCATACTTATTTTGTGCGTCGCGTATATGTCGAATTATTGAGAGTCGAAATCAACAACATCATACTCATACGTGCTGTTAAGCATGATAATGATTAGTACTTTAAACTTTGAATATGAGTAGAGGTTCCATGATATTAAAATAAGTATGAATGCGTATAAGTATCTGAAATTATGAGTATGATTCGATTCTACTCATCTTTTTGAATACTCATTGCTGATCCCTGATGTGGACCGATGATGCCATCAGCTCAAAATACACACTAAACTTGTGAGAATTGGTATTGTCCAACAATTTTTTATTTTGATCACGTCATTATTCACTCATAAATGGTCCTATTTGTTGAACATGATTTTTATGATAACATTTTTGGATCAATTGTGAACTGCTCCAGAGCCCATTTTACGAGCATAAATCATTGTGGGTGGCCGTTTACTGTGGTTTCGCAAGACAGAGTGAATAAACGACAAATAATATGACCGATACAGCTTCAATAACGTGGCCGGTATCTGTTGTCAAAAATCAAAATCTCATGTTGCAAGGCTCCATATTATCATCTCTGTGAAGGCAGAGATCAGAAGAAAGTTAGGCTGCCTGGAAGGCTTATTTCGAGAAGATTGCCATCAACAAAGGCATTAAAACATATCTTAACCAACTGGTTCCAGCTTTAATACGTACTTACATACATAATTAGTCATTACAACCCTTCAGTCAAGTATACGACCTAACTTCTTACACCACATATGTTGTGTGCGATAATTTTATACATGAGGGCCGAGACCTACAGTTTAAGGAGAATACGAACGACGGATTTCTGTTTCTGAAAAAATTTTTATGTCAATTTTATTTTACTCTCAGAGTTTTTGTCAGAAATTTAATGAGAAGAGAAAGTCGCCGTTAAAATATTTTTCGTATTTCGTTCTGTTGGAGATGTCTAACAGTGGTTGGAACCTTAGCCTCACGTCTAATAAGCCAACACCTACTAGATAACTTCATATAGCTTTACGTATCAAAAATTCAAAGTCCAGTACACTGAATATCTGACATCTGATCAGCCATATGTGTTGCCTTTTCTGACATCAATTCTTTACATTTTTTTCTAATTGCTTCGTTTAAAAGCTGAGGCTGTGACAGGTAAAAATCTGAATTGCTAGTTCTGACTGCTTTTAGCATCTCCGAATTGAAAAGATGTTTATAATTCCTACTGAACTATTATTATACAAACTTACATAATTGGTCACTACTACACTTTAGTCAAGATTACGACCTAGCTTATTAAAACACACAACATAGTGTGTGTTAATTTTATATATGAGTGGCGAGACCCATAGTTTAAAGTCGACTCCGAATAACAGATTTTTAAGAAACTTTTGATGGCAATTTTGTTCTCAGAGATTTTGCCATAAGTCTGCAGAGAGAAAGTCTCTAAAGAAATATATTTTCGTATTTCGTTTTGATGTCTGACCTAGGGTTTGAACCGAGGCCTCACGTCTATACGCCAAAACACTACCTACTAGACTACTGGGACTTCATATAGCTTTATGTATCCAAAATTGAAAGTCCAGTACACTGAATATCTGACGTCTAATCAGCAATATGTGTACCCTTTTCTGGGACCAATTAAGTTTAAAAGTTCAAGCTGTGAGAGGTAGAGATCTTAATTGCTAGTCCTGACTGGTTTTAGCATCTCCTAATTGAAAAATTTTTTCTAATCAATACTAAACTATGATTATAGGGTTGTTTATTGTCAACTACGGCTTAACATATTTCTTGTTTCTTGTTTTTTCTTTTGTACATTCAAAGTACTTTGCAAAGTACTATGAAAAGTCTTGAGTTTGTAGGAGACAAGAAAAAAACCATCGCTTTCCGATGGTTGTATACACAATAACAAAATATTATGAGTTTGTCAAAGAATACTTTGAACGTGCAAAAGCGAAACGAAGTTCAAAAGAAAATGTAAAAGACTTTGTCAAAATTATTTCCAAAGTACTTTGAAAATGCAAAAGGCATCTAACATTGGGTCTCTTTGAGTAGCTAGGAGTATGGCTGATCTTTTCTGCACCCACCTTCTTCTGACAGTTACAAAGATTTATTTAATTCTACAGTTTCGCCTAGAAGATGATGCATTTTTATTACCAAAATCTCCGGAACAGTAAGAAGCAATGTAAGCCCAGCTCCGATGATCACATACAACGTAAAAAATACCAGACTTCAATGCGTAGAATACAGCAGCGATTATAAGTCGTGCAACTTTTCCGCTCACTTTACTTACAGTTTATTTATTTTCGGTTTGACAAGTTCTGGAACTTACTGTTGCTTCGTTATTGTTTGTTTTCTTGCTCTTTTTATCGAATAAATATACGGCTGCTGTCTACGCAACAATATTGTAAATATAGTTCGTATATTCTTGATATTCATTTCAATATGTACTGGAGTGTAGATACGCTTTAAAAAAATTTAATTTAATTGAATTGAATTGAAATGAAATATTTCAAAATAATAAAATAATAATAAAAAATAGAAGGTTGAATATATTCGTTTCTTTTGTAAATCCCAGTGTGGTACATTTGGTTGACTCAAAGGATTTTACGCTGACTGAATTTTTATTTCAAATTAACTTTTGAAATTATTTTCTGTGTTTTTTTTTATTACTTTGTATCTTTTTCGTGTTTGATGTTAAAAATCATATTGATTTTTATCTTTTTTTTTTGTTGTCCTTATTTTTTTATGCCACTTTTAGTTGCCTTTCACTTAAAATAAAACGAAAAATGGAAAGCAAGAATAATTAAATTTATTTGAAAGTTTTCGTTTCCTTTCCTTTTTCATTTCCTTTTTTGTTGTCTTATATCGTCGTCTCATGCCATTTGATTCTTGTGGGAAAATTAGGCGCCAACAGGTTTATTAAGTGATTATTGTGCGAGCGTGACTAGAAGTTTTTTTTGACTTTAAGTGGGATTTTTTTGAAACACCATTTGTAGATTTCAATTGAATTAAGCATATGAAACTTTGCTTGTTTAATTTTGGGTTTTTCAGCAGAGCGACATTTTGTTTTTTGCAATTGGATTTGAAGATTTGTAGGAAAAAAAAGACATTTTAAAAGAAATAAATTATGCATCAGGGAATTGTATGTGATTCTTTGGTTCACATTGCAAAAAAGCTTTAAATTTATTAAAATGGATTTGGTAAGCATTGCTTTAAGCATGTTGTAAGTAAATTTAGAAACGTCTGTTAAATACTTTACTTAATTGCTTAAATAATACTATAAGCACAGTAAAATTTCTAAAAAAATGTCTTTCATATTTCCTATGAGGTTCACTTGAATATGGAAACCTAATTACATTAGTAAAGGAACTGAATAGTAGTCCTACGGATGTATCTCAAATTGGACATGACGAGTAGAAGTTGGGCAATAATTTTCACTAAGCCAATGGAGTTGTTCCATTGCAATACTTGTATGAAATGTAAAATAAAACGTATAAGTTCTAAAGCATTACATATCAATCGTGCATAAATTTTATTCTTCGTGTTCATCTAGAATGCCAAGAAAGCTTAGGATTTACCTCTTACGCCAAATTCTGCTAAAAGGTTTTTACGAGTGCAAAGAAGCCTTGTTTCTTTTATTTGACAAAAACGGTATTTTTGATCTTTTCACACAAAACTATTGATTACCCAAATATATTTGAACCTATTTTAAAAATTCTAAGTTTTTTAAGAAAGGGAAGAGATTAGTCTTTAAAACGGTATTCATGAACGTTTTATTCAAACTTATATGTTAGGAGTTTTGATGGGGTAAACTTGGAAAATATGTATTATTTTCTCTTATTTTTTCAACTTTGGCCATTCTTAATTGCAAAATTTAATTAAAAAATATAAAATAAGTGATTATGTTCTAAAAGTGCATTATCTTGTGAAGAGATTGACACAGCGTTTGATAAAATCGGTCAAAAACTATGGTAGTTATTATTGTAATAGTATAACAATAATGTTATATTTTTTATATATTTCATCTTATCAAAGTTTTGATGGATCTTGATTGTTTATCGCAAAATGTGTCAATTTCACGTTTGTACGACTACCAGAAGTCGCCTATATTTGTGTTTTTTACAAATATTATTATTTCGCTTTGCGCAAACATTGTTCAACTTCTAGTAGTCACTCAAACGTGTAATTGACACATTTTGCGATAAAAAAATCAACATTCGTCAAAAATTCTGAAAATTTTTGAACTAAAAGTTCATTTGAAATAAAATATATATGAAAAATATAACTCGACTGTTAGACTCTAAATTATAACTACAGCAATTTTTGTCCGATTTGATTAAACGAAGTGTCAATTTCTTCACAATAAAATGCACTATCAGAATATTGCCACTTATTTCATATTTTTTAATTAAAGTTTGCTACTATGAACTGACAATCTTGAAAAAATATGAAAAAAATTCACCTTTGTCAAGTTCTCCTCATCAAACCCCACAGCATATTAAATCAGATAATATATATATATATATATATATTTACACTTTTTTAAAGGCCCATCTCTCTCCTTTCTAATAAGGTTTAAATTTTGGATATGGGTTCAGAAATGTTTGTATAATCAATAAAAATGTGCGTAAAGTCCAAAAAAAACACTTTTTGTTAAATAAATCAAGTTTGGAGGGTTCGAGAAAAATAAAAAAAGGATTTCTGAGTTCTACTCAACTAACTGAAGATTAGTTAGTTACTCGGGAGTATTTTATTTTAGGTATTTTGTCGCATAGTGTAATCACTGCCTGGTAAAGAAGGATACAACATGGACCTACCACAAGATCTTTGTATATACATACCTGGTCATACGTAAGATGCCGAGTATCATCAATTGGTTTACATATCCTAAGTTATGCTTAGCTTAAATTCCATCTTCAATATATGTATACCTCTATAAAATCCAAGAAATCTTTAGAAAAAATTCGAAATATCTTTAGAAAAAGCACGGAAAATCTGGCCATAGATTTAAATTGGCTCCTCAAGGTGGGTTAAAAGAATTCACTGATCTTGTGCAGACATTTTATTCTAGTGTTTCAAGAGATGATAGTTTGTTGGCATAAACAATATAACTTTACTTAGCTTCATAAATAGGTGCCCAGAGGAGTTTGCGAGGAGGCTAGGACCACTTTAATGAAAGCAAGTTTTCATTAATTTGATAAAGTGGATCGCAAACTTCTGTTAACTAAATTGGATTTAATGGGTGTAAATCATAGGAGTTTAAGATGGCTAGAGTCGTATTTGACTGGTAGAAAACAGACTGTATGTGTGAACAATAGCTCATCTAAGTATATTTATGTGCTATCTGGTGTTCCTCAAGAGGCAGCCATCTTGGTCCACTTCTTTTTTCGCTGTTTATAAATGATCTTCCCAGCATGATTAATTTTGCCAATATCTTGATGTATTCTGATGATGTAAAAGTTTTTCTCTCCTTTAATAATTTCATCGAGCATATTTATCTTCAAAGTGATCTCAATAATTTCTTTTTGTGGTGCGAGTACAACACGATGGAGCTGTATATTAAAAAATGCAAATGTATGCGATTCTCAAGAAATAATTTTATCGCGGTTAATTACTTGCTTGGAGGTCATCAACTGGAAATAGTGGAGTCTTTTATTGATCTTGTGATCCTATTAGACACAGAATTAAACTTTAATGATCATATCACTTTGACTGCTTGCGTGGGCTTGGATGGAATTACTTAGATATGCCTTCATATACTAGCAGACTGGCTGTAATAAAACTGTCTACCCTTAAGAGTCGTCGAACAATGTTAAATATATCCTTCATGATTAACCTGATCAATGGCAATATTTGCTGTGAATTTCCGTTAACATCTGTTAAATTTAAAATTCCTTGTCGTAACTTCCGCTGTTATAATCTTATTTCTATTCAATTCTGCAGAAATAATTATGCTGTTGCTGATTTTTGAAGTCGCCGTAGTCTAGTAGGTAGTGTGTTGGCTTATTAGACACAAAAGCCTGGGTTCGAGCGCCAGGCCAGGCATCAAAACAAAAATACAAAAAGTATTTTTTTCGGCGACTTCCCCTCAGTAGATTTCTGGCAAAAACTCTGAGAGTAAATAAAAATTGCCATAAAAAGTTTCTCAATAAATAAAAATCTGTCGTTCGGAGTCGACTTTAAACTGTAGGTCCCACCACTCATGTATAAAATTAACACACACAATATAAGTGGTGTGAAAAACTAGGACGTTGTACAATGGGTCAATTCGACCTCCGGGTACTGTACTTGTCTTAATTGACAAGTACACGTCCTCTAACCTAACCTAACCTAACCTGATCCGTTAACTAGAATTTGCCGACTTCATGATCATGACTAACCCCAAATACGTCAATTTTACTTATCGATGTAGCATCTTTGATAAAGATGCCCCATAATTCTGGTATGAACGAGCTGTTTTTCATAAGATGTACGAAGATTCTTACGTAAAATTTTGTAATAATTTTTTTTTTGCATGTCAACCTCCTTAAAAGTAATACAATGCCACCGCATTTAAACATATAATTTCGTAAAATATTATGTTTCATTGACGCCATAAAGCGGCACATATCTCCAGCTCCGTTATAATCCACATTCTATATTTAGTTGGCATATTAAATTCGTATTAATGTCTACAGTTTTTTTCTGTTTTTTTTTGCATTTCCTTGTCTCTGGGAGTTTACAACATGACATTACAAAAAAGCACACACACAAACACAATCAAACAACAAGTTACTAAATTCTATTACAATAAAAATTTCGAAATTTTATACTTTTTTCCAGTCTTGTTTATGAGCCTCTGTTAGTCTAACTGTACATGAATATGAATGTGTGTGACTGAGTGTGTGTGTTTGTGTATGGGGGAATAATAATATTCATGTTGTATGCAGTACAACAACGTATTCATATGGATTACAATATTTTTTATACAAAAAAATATTCAACTTGAATTTCGTACTCATATACATATGCATACATATGTATATGCTCATATACAGTTACTGTCATATGCAATTTAAACATTTTCGCTGTCACGCAACATCCTTTTAAATGTCATTTATGCAAAATATTTTATGCCGTTGTAGTCTAGAATTTCTGTGAGGAAGAAAAAATACAGGATTTTTTTCTCACGTTTTTTTTTTGTTAATGTATGCATATGTGTATGTGTGTGTGTATCAAATAACAACAAATATACAACATATGTTGTAAACACAAAAACCTAAATTCTCTCACATACATATATATGTATGTGTATATGTGTACATATATATCCTTAGGCTAAATATGTATGTTAAGCCGTGTGTTAAACAATTAGGCCATCAACATCATCATCATCATCATCATCGTATCAGTTTGTTCTTATTTTCATTGGATTTTAAAACTTTCAAGAATTTTCTCTGTTCCGCCTACCGGCTCCCACTCTTTTGTTACTGTCCCCTGTTATATGTTTTCATATTTAAATATTCATTCATTCATCCAGTCATGCCAGTAGATTTTATTACATTTTGTTTGTTTGTTTGTTTGTCTGGCTGCTGGAGTATATAAACGTCTGTCTTGACTTTCCTTTGCCACAAACATATGCTTTCGTATGTTAATTTCAATTCCTATTGAAATTCTAATAACTTTTTGTCTTGGTTATCTTGTCAGAGAAAATAAAACAAGAAGAAGAAGAAGCAAAAGAAGTAAACTTTCATTGTTCATTTCAATTCAGTTCTTTTCTTTTCTTTTGGAGATTAAAATTTTGAAATCTTGGTTAAGGTTGTCGGTTGCTTTTGCATTATAAAGGCGAAGTAAAAAGTTTTGGTGGAGTTGCAAGAAAAAAGAAAAAATTGTAGAATATGTTCGGGTTCCTGTAGTATATAAGCTTGTAATTCAACTTAAGTTTGTGTGACGAAACTAGTAGACAAATCATATGTCCACCCAAAGTAAATTTTGGAGAATATGTAACTAGCTTTTCTACTTTGTCATTGTATTTGTGCATGAGTATTGTTGTTGTAATAAAATATTTAAAATGTAAGGTGGAGTAGGAAGCGGCTGTAGTCTAGTAGGTAATGTGTTGGCTTATTATTATTACACTTGAGGCCACGATTCAAACCCCAACCTTAGGAGGAATGTGAGTTCAAGACCTAGTACAGGCTACATTTGTCATTGAGTGCCTTAAAAGCTATATGATGTAGTGCCTATTGAACATTGGCTATTAAAATCGCTTTCCTAAAGAGTTGCAGATGTCCAACAAGTAGCTCTGAATATGCTGAGAATGGGTATTATCTTCACTCATATAAACACAGTTTTCAGCATGTAGTTTAAGGCTGATCGTCCTACTACTAATTGAAGTCGCCGTAGTCTAGTAAGTAGTGTGTTGGCTTATTAGACGTAAAGCCAGGGTTCGAGCCCCAGGCCAGACATCAAGACAAAATACAAATTTTTATTTCTTCGGCGACTTCCTCTCAGCAGATTTCTGGCAAAAGCTCTGATAGTAAATAAAATTGCCATGAAAAGTTTCTCAAAAATCTGTCGTTCGGATTCGACTTTAAACTGTAGGTACCGCCACTCATGTATAAAATTAACACATACACATAACATAAGTGGTGTGAGAAACGTGGACGTTGGACAATGGGTCAGTACGACCTCCGGGTACTGTACTTGTCTTAATTGACAAGTACACGTCCTCTAACCTAACCTAACCTAACCTACTACTGCAGGCTAGTAAATAGTATGTTAGCTTATTAGACGAAGGTTTGAGAATTTAAACCTCAACCTCTTGAAAACAAAGAAACATTATAAGACAAATATATCTCGCGGCGACCTCCTAGATGCCCTAATCTAGTAGGTAGGTTGTGATTCAAACCCCCAGCCCAGAAATCTCAAACAGTATTCTGCCAAAAACTCTGAAATTAAATAAAAGTGCCATGAAAAGTTTCTAACCGAATCTGAAGTTTGGAATAGACTCGCCACTCATGAATAAAATTAACGCACACAATACAAGTGGCGTAAGAAGTTAGGGTTGATTGAAGGGTTGCAGTGACCAATCTAGGTCAGTAAGTAAGTGTTGTCACCTCTCCAGAAAGTTTGTCAGAACATTCCTGTAATTGTAGATCACTAGTGTTATTCCCTTTTGTCTTACACCTTGACTAAATTGCATGATGTTAACAGCGCTATGGAAACTGGATTTACGCTTCGGAACTAATTTAACCAAAGATTTTCAACTCATCGACACCAGCATCTACGAGCAGCGTTTCGTTGCTTTTTACGCCAAAAAAGAATACCAAAATAAGTATTCTCGTTGGCAACCTTATTGCAAAGGTCAAAATCAAAAGACTGGTGTTCGAATTACTGCAATACACATGTATTCTACAGACTAAGCTTCCGCAGATAATTTATTTCTTTTCAAATCGCTTGGTGGTCCATCATTTGCCAAAAATTAAGGAGTAGAGCCTGCTGCTAATGGAGATGTAAAAAAGCTAGGCAGTTATTACTATAAACAGGTTTTCAAAGCCTTTAAATATCGCTAAAAACATGTGTTTCGTGTTGTCATATGTCATGAATTATTTTCTTATACTTAAAAAATTTATTTTGGAAATCCAAATAACGAGAACGTTACCCATTCTTATTCCACATGCCACGAATTATTTTTGTATACCTAAAAAATTTATTTTGGAAAGCCCAATAACAAGAACGTTACCTGTTCTTGTTTCACATGTCACGAATTATTTTTTTATATTTAAAAAATTTAATTTGGAAATCCAAATAAAAGAACGTTACCCGTTTTTATTTCACATGCCACGAATTATTTTTTTATACTTAAAAAATTTATTCTGAAAAACCTAATACGTTACCCGTTCTTATTTCACATGCCACGAATTTTTTTTATACTTAAAAAATTTATTTTGAAAATCCAAATCGTTCTTATTTCCAAGAATATTAATTCAATTAAATTTCTACTTTTCTTAAGTCGTTTCCTTTGTTAATCAGTCTGTCAAAGTAAATTATAATCATACCGCGAACAGTAATTTCATGTGTAAATTAAAACGATTAAGAAAACACGTTGTTAGCAAAGGAATCCATCCATCCATCCATCCATCATCTTATTTGCATTTCATTTTCAAATTTCACAAGTCAAATGCAATTTGATTTTCCTTCAGATGCAATTTACACAACAATTTGAAATTCTTTTTTCCACTTTTCATTTCCATTCCCATTCAGAAGTTGTTGTTATGGATGCTGTAGAGAATTAATTCCATTTAAAATTTGCTTTTTCGTAAATATTTATTTCAGCACTTCCAGCATATTTTTTCATCCTCTTTTTCTTTCCCTTCATTATGCTTAAATTAGTTTTTAATTGCAATTAAAATTTGACATCTTTTTTGTTGTTGTTGTGAATATGACTTTTTAAATTTACCTCATGCATGCATGCAACCGAACGTCATGCATGGCATATAAAATTATTATTAAAGTGTGTTTACATCAACAATCATTTCAATTCTCTTTACATTTCCTGGTAAATATGAAAAGTGAATGAATTGCCAGCAAGTATTTCAAGGATTTCAAGGATGTTTGTTTGTAGAAAATTCAAATTCAACTACAAATTCATACTCAAAATTGAGAGCAGGATGTTGTAGATTAAACAACAAGCATAACTTTTACATGGAAAATGTTGCCAATATAATATAATATAATATAAGGCATCTGCAATACACATTGGAACTACAAATACTAGTGCAGATGCACTTGTTTCTGTATGAAAAAAGCTATTCGTGACATGTGGCAATCAAAAAATTTTTTTTTCATCACGAAAAAAACTTGCAAAAGAACAATGTTTGGATAAAATTGTTTTCAGAAAAGTCTACTTCTACAGTTTAAAATTTTTTCTAGTATGAAAAATTAATTCGTGGCATGTGGCAATCAAAAAAATGCTTTTTCATCACGAAAAAACTTACAAAAGAACAATGTTTGTAAAATTGTTTTTAGAAAGGTTTACTTATACAGTTTAAAATGTATTGCAGTATGAAAAAACAATTCGTGACATGTGGCAATCAAAAAAATCCTTTTCATCACGAAAAAACTTGCAAAAGAACAATGTTTGGATAAAATTGTTTCCAGAAAAGTTTACTTATACAATTAAAAATGTATTCCAGTATCAAAAAATATTCGTGACATGTCACAATCAAAAAATTTCTTAGATGATTAGGATAATATCCAATAAGACTTTTATGATCGTAGAAAAAGACTCTTACGATAGTAGACCTCATGATCTCATATCATCCAAATCACTTATGCTTTCTAAAGCGGTTTACTTAACCTAACCGATCTCACAGAAAAATTTCTTACAAGTTCAGCAGTACATACCACAAGTGAAAAGCAAATTGGCTGACATGGCAAATTTTATTCTTCTAAAATTTCTTTGTGGTGCATAAAGCCTCAAAGTCAGCGTAGTCTAGTAGGTAGTATCTCGGCTTATTCATGCTTCAAACCCCAGGTCAGACGTCAAGACGAAAATATGAATATATTTCTTCAGCAACTTCCCCTCAGCAGATTTCTGGCAAAAAGTCTGAGAGTCTATAAAAATGCCATGAAAATTTTCTCAAAAATCTGTTATTCGAAGTCGACTTTAACTTGAAGGTCCCGGTGTTCATGCATAAAATTAACGCACACAACATAAGTGGTGTGAGGAACTATGTCGTAATCCTGACTGAAGGGTTGTAATGACCAATTACGTTATTTATGTATATATGTATATGTTTTCTTATAAAAAAATCCTTCAAGGCCTTGCATACTTTTCGCCTTGCAGATGAGCCCCTGCTATTATTTGACCTTATTTTAATACTTAAAAGCAAAAGTTATTTATGTATACATATACGCAAATGGCGTATGTGTATGTGTGCATATAAAATGTTGTTTTTAAACTCAATTTCTATTTTACAATTGAATGCGTTTAAATGTCATGTCAGTATATCAGTTCTCATGGTGATTAATAGAATTTGCATAACGCATATCTGCAAGAATATTTAGAATGTCAACATTTTTCATTTGCCTCTATACACATACACTCTTACGCTCTCTGCTGCCTGTCTCTTAATAGCGACAACAAGTAACACTTATACAGTCACCGAACAGCGATAACTTTGCATTCCTCTAACACTCGCTCCACGCCATAATCGTATGGAGAAACTGAAGATGGAAAATTCATTTCCAAGGATAGAAAAAGTTAAACACGATACAACAACTCGTAAAACAAAAATAAATAATGTTAAGCACACACACAACACTCTACCAACACCAACATGTGAATGTAGACTGTGGAGATACGCTTTAAAACTTTTTCAAACTCAAACAAACCCACGCGCCAGCCAACCTTCATCTATGTAAACACAGTGCATATGTATGTATGTGTAGCCCTGCATAAGCATTTTAAAAATCCTTTTATTTACACACAGAAAACGGGCTTATTTGCTGCCTGTCTGCTGCTGGTATGACAGCACCCTTCGAACAGTTCGTTGTGATGAGTGTTGTTTGGCAGAAGCAATACAACACTTTGTTATTCACATTCGCAAAATACTTTAAATGTGTTTGTCAAGTGGATACAAATATTTAATATACGTTACGTTACGTTACGATACGATATTGTGCGTTGCCATACATCATTACTTTAAATATGTGTGCGCGTCTCTCTATATGTATTTACATTTTTAATACTCGTAATGTAAGTATCAAATTATAAAATAGTTTAAGACGACTTACAAATATTTTTATATTCAAATACTAAGCGTTCGAACAACTTTGACATTTAATACGCAGAGGAAACACATGAGAGAGGAAAAAAATGTCGAATATAATTCTGGAAATTATTGAATACGAGTGACAACACAAATAACTTTTGAATGTTTTGTCGTTGAAAGTATTTGTTTAAATTAGATTATAGGGGTTACAACCATTGTGTAGTTGTTAAGGCAAAATTTCTTAAGAACTTTTGTAAGAATTGAAGAAGAATATTCCGTACATTTGCGTCTCCATACTATCTAAAATCTAGGTGATAACATAACATAATTGGCATTACAACCCTTACAGGATTACAATTTAGCTTCTCACACCACTTATGTTGTGTGTGTTTATTTCATATATGAATGGCAGGAGCTGCAGTATAAAGTCGATTCCGCACAACAGATTTTAGAGAAACTTTTCATGGAAATTTTATTTAATTTCAGAGTTTTTGCAAATCTGCTAAAAAAAAGCGCCTAAGAAATTATTTTTTATTTATTTTTTTTCGTTTTGTTTGAGACGTGTGTCGTGGGGTTTGAACCTTGCTCTCATGTTTAATAAGCCAACACACTACCTACTAGACTAAGGTGGCTGTAGAAAATCATGCCCAGTCGCGTTGTTACCTTTGAGCACACTTCAAAGTCATATAAAGATAACCAGAATCTGAGAGAAATTGTGTTTACCACGTAGAAATCTGTGCTGGAGAGTTCACAATAGTACTCCAAGTAGAAGTCAAGTCGCCATAGTTTAATGAGTAGTGAATTGATTTATTTGACGTGTGGCCTTGGTTCAAACCCCAGGTCAGACATCAAAACGAAAATATGAAAAATTATTTCTTCGGCGACTTCCTCTGAGCAGATTTCTGACAAAACCTCTGAAAGCAAATAAAATTCCCATGAAAAGTGTTTCAAAAATCTGTTGTGCGGAGTCGACTTTAAACTGTAGGCACCACCACTCACGGATAAAATGAACACACACAACATGGCTTGCGTGAGAAGCTAGGTTGCAATCCTGACTGAAGGATTGTAATGACCAATTATGAATGCTTGTGTATGTATGTCACGTTGTTACCTCTAAACACACTTCAATCCCATCTGAGGATAACCAGAATCGGAAAGAAATTGTTTGTATCCCATCTAAAGCTAAGCTTGATAGGATATTTCACTTTAGTATTGCAAATAGGAAAGCCTGGCTCTGTGTAATTATCAGTTTCGATGATTCTAAAGAAGTCTAAACGGATAGTTGTGGACTTGAAAATAAGAGAGATTATGGAATTTTTTTAATTTTAGAATACCTCCCGTATGCACGATATTCCCATTTCTTTTAAAGCAGTGTGTTGGCTTATTAGAAGCAAAGCTGTGGTACAAACCTTAGCTCAGACATCAAGAAAATGAAATACGAAAATATTTTTTCGGAGACTTCCACTCAGCAGTCTTCTCGTTAAAACTCTGAATGTAAATAAAAATTGTCATGAACAGTTCCTCAAAAATCTGTCGTTTAAAGTCAACTTTAAACTAAATGTGCCGCCACTCATACGTAAAATTAATACACACAACATGGGTTGTGCGAGAAGCCAGGTTTCAATCCTGACTGAAGCGTTGTAATAACCAATTAAGTAAGTGATTTAAGCACTATACTGCCACTCCTTTGATTGACTCCTAGAGAAGTTCTAAATTGTTCGAATATGAGTTGCTGGTCACAGGAGTATGAAATTGCTGACAGGCGTTCTCCCAGCAAATGTCAAGTTACAGGCGAATAGAAAAATATTTTTTCCTCTGTTAAGTTGTCTATTAAGCTAAAGGATTTATCGACCACTGAGTAAGATAAATATCTGGTTTATAGACCAATCTTAAATGAGTAGGAATCACATAGTTAAACATGAGGGGAGACTTGGCTAATCTGCTTATTAAGTTTGCAGAGATTATAGAACGCTAGATAATAAGGAGAATATTGTTTGATTATGTCCGCCTTTGTGTTTGAGTCTAAAGGCGCTACCGTACCCAGATATCGATTCAGATGAATTACAAAATTCATTAAACTTTGGTTGAATCTAAGCGACTCATGCTTTTAACACGAAATTCTGACATCTCGATCAAATCGAAATCTGAAAAAATATTTCTTTGGTAGATTTCTGACAAAAACATTGAGAGTAAATAAAAATTGCCGTAAGAAGTTTCTCAAAAATCTGTCGTTCGGAGACGACTTTATTCCGTAGGCCACTTGTGGATAAAATGAACACATACAATATGGGTTGTGTGAGAGGCTAGTTTGCAATCCTGACTGAAGGATCGTAATGACCAATTATGCTTGTGTGTGTTTTGTGGTCGGTGGTAAAAATTTTATTCTGAAACATGGTAATTAAAACGCGGAAAAACAGTCATCTTATGCGTTAGACTTAAGAGGTAAACTTTTTTATATATACACAGAACAGGCAATGAGTCTGTAAGCTTACCACAAAGTTAGTCTGCCTAATTAGTTTAGTTTCCTTTACTATTTCCTATGACTTTATCTGTAAAAAAAATGTTTTTAATTAAAAAATTATTTTTCAATTGTTTGTCAAACTTGTTTGTCGTACCCACCCCCCCTTCAAAAAAATTTCCAGAGTATATTTTATTTAATTAAAATTGTTAATATTGTAGCTTTGAATGAAGTTTTCTATTGTATTCTTAGCTTCTTTAACTTTTTACTTCTTATCTAAAATGATGGCCAACAAACAAACTTGTCATCATTTCCTGTGTTCATAAAAAAAAAACATAAAATAAAAGGGGATCTCCTGCATTTGAGTCCTTGTCAAAGTGTATGAAAACATTATTATTAAACAAATTAGAAACTCTTTATCTCTACTCTCGCTTGCTCTGCTCTCTGCTTTTTTATGAAGTTATTCTTTATTCTCTCGCTGATATTCTTTACAATTCTGTTGCATTTTCCGCTAATGAGCTCATTTAACATTTTTTTGTGTTCTTTGCTGGTACTGCTGCTCATTCAGCATCTCGTATCCCTCAGTCAGCAAATCCCTTGCGTTGAATGAAATGAAGTTGAAACATTACAGGAGATTTCTGTTACTTTACGGTGAGGGAATTTTTTCTCTTCAGCACACAGTTTATCATTGAATGGCGTACGAAAAAAATTATTAAAAAAATTTTATTGAAGAAAAAGTGGTTGAGGGGGGTGTTGAGAAAAGTAAAAGAAATTGCAAGACATTTACAGTTCAACTGTAAATAAAAGCAGACAGGAAACACTGAACAATTGGGGGACAAAATAAAAAAAAAAAACATAAAAAAGTACCTGATTTTTTTTCATTTGTTTGTTATTTTATAAGTACTTTTTTGTTTTCTTTATTCGATTTTTCTTTGCAACGATAACAACTTTAGTTCCTGTGAGCATTTGTAGAGCTCAAAGCTAAATTAATGATTTTAATGGTCGTGTATTGTTGTTTACTGAGTCCCGTGCACATAACATAAATTCAAATAGTGGTGGTGGTCACTTGGACAAAACAAAAATTGTTAAGCACAGTGTTGGTACTAAAGGGAAATGGGGGATCTGAGTTCTATTGATGTTCAATTGATTGTTTATTTGTTTGAATTATAAAAAAATGAAAATTATTTTCTATTGTTGCTAACGTTTCCACGTTATGGTTTCCGATAAATGTTGACAATGAAGTAGAAAATGTATTTTATTGGGAAATTGGAATTCAAAGAGTCCAGTACTTTAATTTTGAGGTAATTTAGGCAAAAATTCATTCGCGTGATTTCCCATTCACGCCTGTGTGTTTATTCATTCAACAAGCAGGGCTTTGCAGTGTTTTCAGGAAATATTTTCCGAGATTCTTTACAGTGCTGAAGTTAATATTCTCAGACTTGCTTCAGTTCAGTTCTTAAATTTAATTCTCCATACTAAACGAGGTAAAAAGTTTATTTTCAAATATGGTAATTGAAACGCGGGAAAACTATCATCTTGCGCCTCAGGCTTAAGAGGTAACACTTTATTTTATGTGTACACAGACCAGGCAATGAGTCTATAAGCTTACATACATAATTGGTCATTACGACCCTTCAGTCAGGATTACGATTTAGCTTCTCATGTCATTTATGTGGTCTGCGTTCATTTTTATACATGAGTGGCGGTACCTACAGTTTAAAGTCGACTCCGAACGACAGATTTTTGAGAAACTTTTCATGGCAATTTTATTTACTCCCAGAGTTTTTGCCAGAAATCTGCTGAAAGGAAGTCGCCGAAGAAATACTTTTTGTATTTTGTTTTGATGTTTGGCCTGGGGCTCAAATCCTGGCTTTACGTCTAATAAGCCAACACACTACCTACTAGACTACGGCGACTGGAAGAATATTATTCACATTATTTGCCTACGTCCGCTATTGTGTTTGAGTCTAGAGAAGTTATGATATTAAATAGAATTCTTGGTATCCATGCTAAAGCCCTTATAAAGGGTGTTTTTTATAGAGGTATAGAACTTTAAGTTGCAATGAAACAACGATGGATTATTCGATTGACATGAATTTTATTTATCCGAAAGATAATCTTGTGGCATTACATTTTAAATATAAGCTCTAGCATATGACTGCCACGGCTGGCGCGGATGTAGTCCAACCTGGACGTCCAATTTTCGATGACTTTTTCCAACATTTGTGGCTGTATATCAGCAATAATACGGCGAATGTTGTCTTCCAACTGGTCAAGCGTTTGTGGCTTTACCGCATAGACCAATGACTTTACATAGCCCCACAGAAAGTAGTCTAGCGGTGTTAAATCACAAGATCTTGGAGGCCAATTCACAGGTCCAAAACGTGAAATTAGGCGGTCACCAAACGTGTCTTTCAATAAATCTCTTGTGGCACGAGCTGTGTGACATGTTGCGCCGTCTTGTTGAAACCACATCTCCTGGACATCATGGTTATTCAATTCAGGAATGAAAAAGTTTGTAATCATGGCTCTATACCGATCACCATTGACTGTAACGTTCTGGCCACCATCGTTTTTGAAAAAGTACGGACCAATGATTCCACCAGCCCATAAAGCGCACCAAACAGTCAGTTTTTCTGGATGTAACGGTGTTTCCACATACACTTGAGGATTACCTTCACTCCAAATGCGGCAGTTTTGTTTCTTGACGTGGCCATTCAACCAGAAGTGCGCTTCATCGCTAAACAAAATTCGCTTATGAAAATCGGGAACAACGGTAATCTCGTTTTGGGCCCATTCAACGAATCTACGCCTTACTTGATGATCGTTTGGCTTCAATTCTTGCACGAGTTGGATTTTGTAAGCACGCAAACCAAGATCCTTCCGCAAAATCTTCCATAAAGTGGATGGACACAGATCCAATTCCTGTGCTCGATGGCGGATGGACTCATTCGGGTCTTCCTCAATGCTACGCTCTACAGCAGCAATAGCTTCTTCTGTACGCACCGTACAGCGTCTCTGGGGATGCGAGTTATCAATAAGAGTAAACGTGGTGCGAAAACGTTCCATGGTTAATCGAATTAACTGCTCTGATGGACGATTTTGTCGACGATAAAATGGACGTAGTGCGCGATACGTTTTCCGTACAGAACCATTATTTTCGAAAAAAAATTGCACTATTTGCAAGCGTTGTTCAGGCGTGAGTCTATTCATGATGAATTGCCAAACCAAATTGAGAATAAATCACTTGACAGCTCTTAAATCGGTCGCCATCTTGAAAAGTAATGCCAACTCTATAAAATTTTTTTCAATTTTTTTAATTTAAAAAGAGAAGAAACAAATAATTTTGTAATGTTTTTATAAACATTACGAATGTATTCCCCTATTTTGTGTTGCTATTTTACCATGTTTATCGAATAACAAGCAAATTATTTCAAAATCAAATTAAATATTCTTTTTATAAATCACTCAAGTAATTGATATCATTTCCGAATACAAATGCCAACAAATGTGATAAAAAAAATGTGTTTAATTGAAAAGAATATTAAGTTTATCATCATAAATATAAAAAACAAAAACGAAAAATGAAAACAAAATTATTTTTCAGTAACAATGTCACAACAATTGAAAAAAAAAGAAAGAAAATTATTCACTTATATTGTATGATGACAATGATGATGATGATGATGATACTGATAATGATAATGATAGTCTCATGATATTGTTCATGCATGAGTGCCAGCATGAAAGAATTTCAATAGAATTTGTCTAGTTTTATTGTTTTTTTTTCTTTCTTTCTTTTGTTCTGTTTTGTATTGTTTTTGTTAAGGTAATTAAAATTAAAAGAGTATTTATTGAAAATATTTTTTATTTCTATTGTTTATTGAATTAATTTTTCATATGATAAATATTGTTAATTAACATTGAAGAAAAACAAAAAAATAGAAATTGTCATGACAATATATGTTAAATGGAAATTGAATATGGACAGTAAAATATTATTTTAAAATGAAATTTTTTTCTTTTTTTATCAGCATAATTATATTAAAATGAGAAATAAAATATTTTTTATGAAAATTTTTTAAATTTAAAACAAAACAAATTTCAAGACAAAAAAATATTTTACATTTTTTAATACAAATTTAAAGGAGCAAAATCATGTTTTGTATTCACATACATACATACGTAATTGATCATTACAACCCTTCAGTCAGGATTACGACCTAGTTTCTCATACCACTTATGCTGTGTGTGTTAATCTTATAAATGAGTGGTGCTGAGACCTACAGTTTAAAGTCGACTCCGAACGACAGATTTTTGAGAAACTTTTCATGGCAATTTTTATTTACTCTCAGAGTTTTGCCAGAAATCTGCTGAGAAAAAGTCGCCGAAGAAATACTTTTTGTATTTTGTCTTGATGTCTGGGCTGGGGATCGAACCCTGGCTTTTACGTCTAATAAGCCAACACACTACCTACTAGACTACGGCGACTTCTAACTAAACCTACTTTGGGCAAATAGCCCAGGATCTGTTGATCAGTGTCTTAACTAATCAAAGCTGCAGTTAAATCTGTACTTCTGTGATTTATTCTCTTTGCCATAGCTTTTATACAGGCAGTCCAGAACGTCGAATATAGACACTCATTGCAAGTCATGCGAGCTCCCTTCATGTTAGGCTTCGACGTGTTCTCTGTCGTATAACAAAACTCGTTACCAGTGCACTGTGTATGATTCCTGTTAAAGCACTGTGTAATAAATTTGTTTATTATTTGAACATACATTCATTCATTCAGTCTATTTATAATTTGCATGAATGTGGAATTTTTTTTTTGTAATAAAAAAATTTGATTTTAATGCACTCGAGCAATTAACAGCATAAAAATATGAAATATTTATTCGAAGGTTAAATATGAATGCATTTTTAAAATGCTTATTTCATTTGGTGTGTGTGTGTTTTTGCAGATTGTTGAACAAGATTTGTTTTGTTTTTTTCCAAATTATAAACTAATAAAAATGGTGTTAATAAAATATTACTTACACGCTTCATGGATTGTGTTATAAAAACAGCAACAGTAAGGGATAGAATTTTAGCAATACAATAAGATAAATTGAATGTTAAAATGCAAACCCATACATAACATATGTACATAATGGGGCTTTACAACTCTTCAGTCGGGATTACAACATAGCTTCTCACATCGTTTATGCTGTGTATTAGTTTTATACAGGAGTGGTATTAAATCGATTCCGAACGACAATTCTATGAGAAACATTTCATGGCAGTATTATTTCACTTTCAGATTTTTTGACAGAAATCTGCTGAGAAAGTCGCCGAAGAAATATGTTTTCATATTTCATTTTGCTTGAGGACACTCATACCAAATGCTTTGGACTTGGATTCATGCAAAACAATTTTTCCAGACTAAGGGCCTTATTACAACTTGCCGTTAACTGAAGGGAGGATTTTAACGGCCGGATAAATTGCTTTTCATTATTATAAGTGGACAATAATGTTAAAGTGAGCGTTAAGCTAAAGGGAGGATCATCCTACCTTTAACTTTTAAAGTTAAGTTTATGTTAGAACTTGCCAGACATATATATTATTTGCAATATGGCAACTTCAAATATAAATACAATGAGCAAATACAACAAAAAAGAGGCCCTTCGTTGCCACTGCTTTTAAAAGTTAACTTTTTTTATCCGTAGGTTGTAATAACGAAAATAGGTTAAAGGTGACTTTAAAGTTCACTTTAGCTAAAGTTAATTTTAACAACCCTAGTTAAAGTTAACTTTATTTTATCATTAGGTTATAATAACGAAAATAAGTTAAAGGTGACTTTAAAGTTTACTTTAGCTAAAGTTAATTTTAACTAAACCCAACTTAAAGTTACTTTAAAGTTCACTTTAGCTAAAGTTAATTTTAACAACCCAAGTTAAAGTTAACTTTATTTTATCATTAGGTTACAATAACGAAACTAAGTTAAAGGTGACTTTAAAGTTTACTTTAGCTAAAGTTAATTTTAACTAAACCCAACTTAAAGTTAACTTTATTTTACCATTACGTTATAGTAATGAAAAGAAATTAAAGGTGACCTTAAAGTTCACTTTAGCTAAAGTTACCTTTAATTAATTAAGTTGTAATAATGGCTATACGTTTCTTTATCAGCAGTTCAGAATGGTTTCAACCCTCTCTACCTGCTCACCTAACTATATTTTATTATTTTTTCTATTTTTACTTCAGTTTTCTTTAAGCAAAATAATAGCCTGTACACTGCAGAATCCATTCCTATGCATTTAAATGCTTTCGATGGGATTAAGTTACCAATTTATTTCCACTTTCTTTTCCTGATTTGGTTCGTGCTGCTGGTTTCTTTGATTTTATTTATTATGATACTTATCATAGAGAGACGTAATGCCTGAGTGCGTTGTATACGCACGAAATCAAGCTTTTGGACAGGTTTGTGTAGATTCCACTGCTTTTTGTAGTTATCGATCACGGGATTAACGAAGGTATCAGCAAATAATAAAGACGTTAAAAGAAAACCTTCATAGATCATAATTCCATAAGTCCGGAATCTAGAACTGGAATCGTGGCAATAAATATTGGTTACTTCTATTTGTAAGAGTCGTCCCAATCATTTATTTGTTTCAAAAGCTTTTTGGATGAACGCCAGGCAAAGAGTGAAGCGCCATTTGCCGCACTATAAAATTACGTTGTGTAGCGCTTTGACTGGTTGGCACAGATTGTTCATTACGTTGAGCTTGCTCAACATATTTCAGATATTGTTGCCATTACCTTAGGTACTTTGAATTCGGAAGCATTATACCTCTCCTATTGTTTCAATTGCTTAGATCACTCGTTTTTGGTAGTTTTACGACTATACCTTTCGATCAATCGATCGGAAACCTCAACCAGAATTTTGACAGAAGAATGTTGATCCATGAATATGAATTATTGAAGATGGTTCTTAAGATCTACGTTGCTAATTACTTTAAAAAGCTGATTTGGTACAACATATTCAAATTAAGCATTGTTATCCGTTACTTTACAAAGAGAGATAGTGTGTGTTGTCTCTTTAAGTCTGAGTCCACGGTTCCAACTTCAATGCAGACATCTTGAACAAAATATTTCTTCGACGACTTACTCTTAGCAGTCTTCTGGCAAAAATTCCGTAAGTAAATAAAATTTTCAAAAAAAATTTTTAAATCTCCCGTTCAGAGTCGACTTTAAACTGTAAGTCCCGCCACTCTTGGATAAAAATTAATCACACACAATATGCCCTGTCTCGTTGGCACATTGTACCTTCTGGTCACTCCACTATTCAGGAGGTTGATCCAGTGAACATTGACTATCTCCCTGCTGAATATTGTCTCGATAGGGGTTTCCACTCTCTGATTTCGAGTAGGGACGACTGGAATCCTAATACGGTTGTGCTCCTGGATGTCCTGGATATATATACCGACGGCTCTAAACTCAATAATGGGGTTGGAAGCGGTGTCTACTCTGGGAAACTGGACCTGAACATTTCTCTCCGTCTGCCGGACTACTGCATAGTGTTTCAGGCGGCAATTTATCGGGCCGCTCAATCGATCCTCGTCAACGGTGCTCCTTTCACTCGCGTGTCGGTGTTTTCTGATAGTCATGCCGCGAAAAGATCTCTATTGGGTTTCGTGAATAACTCTAGGATCGTTAGGGAATGTCGCCGCTGTCTCGACCTTCTTTCTGGGCGCTTCACCAGTGTCTCACTTGTGTGGGTCCCCGGGCACAATAAAATTCCGGGAAACTGTAGGGCCGACGAGCTGGCCAGAGCTGGTGTGCTCCTTCCGGAATCCTCTTCAATCGACTTGGGTATGCCACTTACCTCGGTCAAGATGGACATTGCGCGGAAATTCTCTCGGGACGCAAACCTATCCTCGGTCAATGTGGAGTCCTGCTCCACCGCTATACTCACCTGACCCTTGATGGATAGAAGACGTACCAGCCAATTACTTGGTCTTGGTCGTGACGTCATCTCAACCACAGTGGCCGTGGTCATTGCGTTATGGGTAGACACGCGGAGAGAATGAGGCTCCCATTTAACGACTTCTGCCGTGGATGCAGATCCGCTGAGGAAGAGGAGGCTATTATCCACTTTCTTTGTCAGTGCCCGTCTCTTGCTAGGTGTAGATATAGGCTATTTGGCTTTCCACTTCTTGTCAGCTTGACGGAGCTATCATCTATTGATATCAAGGATACAGCTTCGTTCATCAAACTTTCTGCCTGGTTTTCCTGTATAGGGTAGTCGTGCTTTTGATGTGCAGCCCTTGCGCTGACCAACTTCTTCCTCTTCCCTGATTTTGGTGGAACTTGGTCAGTACAGGGACTGCGGCCACCCGTGGCATCGCAACTGGCCGCTATGCGTGCTCAAGTGAGCTTTGTGAAATCAGAGCTACCACTCAGACCTAACCTAACCTAACAATATGGCTGGTCTGAGAAGATAGATCGTAATCCGGAGAATAAATAAAGTTGCCATGAAAAGTTTCCCAAAAATCTGTCATTCGGAGTCGACTTAAACTGTAGGTCCCAGCACTCATGTATTAAATAAACACACACAACATAAGTGGTGTGAGAAGACAGGTCGTAATCCTAACTGAAGGATTGGCTCTCGAAAATTTCAAAAATTTTCCCTTTTTTGTCACTGAATTATTTTAATTTCGTTATGAAAATGATGCAGAAACATCAATTATTTTTTTCTCTCCACTGTTGAAAATCTTTAACATTTAAATGAACACATTTTTTTGGTCTGTTTGCTTAACAATAATCAAATTTGTTAAAACATTTTCATTTCTGGTGTGAAAAAATACTATTTCAACCATAAATTTTATTTAGACATTCTTTGTATGTATGTATGTGTGTAAGTTTTGTTTTTTTATTGTTTTTAAGCAACATTTTGCCACTACACCACATGGTATTTGAAACGCTTGAGTACATCTGTTGTGACCGGGCTTTTAAAAATGGCCATAAATTATTCACTTAAAAATATTTTTTGTTTTTTGTAGATTTTTTTAAATATTTTAAAAAACAAAAACAAATACAGGGAATTACTAACAAAAAAAATAAAAATTGAGAGAAATACGGGGCGTATACAATTTCAAAGGTTCTGTCATCGTTAGTGAACTGGTGTAATAGGAAGGCAAAAAATGAGAATTATTTGGAATAGAATTGGAGAGAATAGAATGGAGAGCAAGCACATGCCGTATAATAATGAAAATATTCAAGAGTATTTTTTATTTTATTTTACAATCAAATATACTCGTTTACATGAATATTTTTTATTTGAAAAATTTATTTCGTATACGAGTACTGTAGTGCCCTTTCATTTTGTAAAAGCTTCTGCTTCTGCTACAACTGCTGCTATGTATTAATGAAGAATTGACTTGAATTGCAATTGAATTGTTACATGATTTGGAAAAAGCATTGATTTTCCATTTTCACACACACATACGCAGCAAAATAATTTGAAAAAAGAAGGATTTTTCATTTGTTCATTTATTTAATTGCTATTGTGTTGCTTGTATTGCATTTGTAAAGTTTTTCATTTTCGATTTTATTCCATCACCCTCCCTATCTCTCTCTCTCTCTTTTATTTAAATTATCCTCCCTAGCAATGGAATTATAAACCAGCATTTCTGCAATTTGTTATTCAGTTATTCAGTGTTTTTTTCTTTCTATTTCATCTGAAAAATATCACGTTCTTCACAAAAATTTTTCAAAGTTCGTTAAATCATTTCGTATCGAAATCATCATCCTTGCTTGCTTGCTTGTGTTCTGTTACTCTATAATGAGTATTAATTTTGAATTTAATTCGTATTTGATTTGTATTCGAAATAAAATCACAAATTATAGGAAACTTTTTTAGGTCATGCAAGCGTGCATTAAGAGCGTGTTATCGCTGCATAGCAGGGTATAGACAAACATGCCAGCGCCCTTTAATTAACGAAATTGTTAATGTTGAGTTGTTGTAAAGATTTGTAAGACAGTGTTAATTGAATTTTATTTCATGGTTTTTTTTTATCGTTTTGCATTAAAAAATTCAAAGAACATTTTTCAAATTTTTTTGAAATTTAAATGAAGAAAAAAACGAAATAATTTCTCTCTCTTTCAAGCAAAGTTCACATCATACATATTTAATCAGAATGAAAATTTTTCTAAATAAAAGAAAATAATTTTAATTTGTATAATGAAAGGATTTCTTCAAATAATTTGTTTCGTTTTATTCTATTAAGAATGTAGCAGAGCATTGATTGCAGGAATAAAAATATAAAAATTTTGAAAATTTCATCCTCAGTGTTGTTCTTAATATGGAAATCAATAATATATGTATATACCTCTACAAAATAGCGGGGAGCAGAAGTGAGTACATGCTACATAGACTTTTCTATTATACGATTCCTAGTTTTCTAATTAATAGGGAAATCAATAATATATGTACCTCTACAGAAGAGCAGGGAGCAGAAGTGAGTACATGCTACATAGACTTTTCTATTATACGATTCCCAGCTTTATACTTAGTACGGAAGTCAATAATATATGTATCTCTACAGAAAAGCAGGGGCAGAAGTGAGTACATGCTACATACATACATAATTGGTCATTACAACCCTTCAGTCAGTATTACGTCCTAGTTTCTCACACCACTTTTGTTGTGTGTGTTAATTTTATACATGAGTGGCGGAACCTACAGTGAATGACTGATTTTTGGTAAATCTTTTCATGGCAATTTATTTACGCTCAGATTTTTTGCGAGAAATTCACTGAGAGAAAGTCAGAATTGCGATCTAGCTTCTCAAACGAGCCATGTTGTGTGTGATTAATTTTTATTCAACAGTGGCAAAACTTACAGTTTAAAGTTGACACTGAACGACAGATTTTTTGGACTTTTTTTGGCAATTTTTCCCGGAAGACTGCTGAGAGTAAATTGTCGAAGAAATATTTTTTCATATTTCCTTGCGTTCGAAATGCCTGAGTTGGGGTTTGAAGCACGGTCTCGGGTTAAATGAGCTTGAAAGGCGCCTCCTATCCTTAAATTTAAATAAAACAAAGTGTGTATGCAATATCAAATCGTATGAAATCCCTGAAGTCGCCGTAGGTAGTGTGTTAGCTTATTAGGCGTAAGGCCAGGGTTCAAACATCTTCAATAGAACTAAACACGAAAAAATATTTCATCGAAGACTGCTTCCCAGAGAGGAAGTCAACGAAGAAATATTTTGATATTTTCGTTTTGATATCTGACCTGGGGCTCGAACCCTGGCTTTACGGCTAATAAGCCAACACACTACCTACTAAACTCCGGCGACTTCGATTAGCTGCAGTTAGGCAATATAAATTCCCTAGATAATGACATCCTTTATCATCAGCACGTATGCCTGTCTTTTTCGAATGAATTTATTTTAACATTCGGTTATAATAATGAAAATCAGTTAAAGGTGGCTTTAAAGTTCACTTTAGCTAAAGTTAACTTTAACTAAACCCAACTTAAAGTTAACTTTATTTTATCATTAGGTTATAATAACGAAAATAAGTTAAAGGTAACTATAAAGTCCACTTTAGCTGAAGTTAACTTTAACTAAATCCAACTTTAACTGCAAGTTGTAATAATGGCCCATAAAGGGGTTAAAATATTTCAACTTAAACCTAAGGAAATATATTTTATTAATACCATTGGGAATTAATTTGCTTGAATATGTTTATGAATGGCAAAATATATCACCAGTGGTTACAAAAAATCTTCTTATTTTCAATTGCTTGGAATAAACGGGCTTCTCTTATTTCTAAGTAAAAATCCTAAGGATTTCAATTCATTCAAAAAAGCTACCAATTACCTAAGAACATTTCCCAGAATTTTTAACGTAATTGCTTGTCAATTTGATACGTAACTCTGCTGTTGTTGACATTCTTATTGTATTATTAGGTTATGTACGCTGAGCAAAAAATAGAGAATTTTTCTGATTTCATTGACTGAAACCATTTCAATTGGATTTGTTAAACGCACTTTTAAGAGAACGAAAACGAAGAAAAGAAATTGGTTTCTTATTATTGAATTACACCGTCAATACATTTTACATCTTTGCGGATGTAAAAGGAAAAAATGAATTCTTATAAAAAAAACAACGCAAAATATCTTCACAGGATTTTTATTTTATTTTTAAAATTCTTTTTTTTTTCTTAGAAAAAAGAGAAGCAAAATTGCATTACATCTGCTGGGTTTTCCTTTTAAGTTTCCGTTGCATTTCTTCATTTTAAGCTACTCGCACACACTTACATAAAGGGTCCGCCAAATAACTTTCTTTTTGAAAATGCTTTAAGAAAAAACTGCTGAATATTTTCTCAAATTTCTTTTTTTAATTGAAAGTACCATCCTTCCGGTTAATAATGGAAAATAATTTCATTCAAATGGCTGCCTCGGCTGGCCATGCAGTAGCCTACACGATCAGTCCAATTTTTAAGCACATTATCGATTGTGTGCAGCTGTATGTCACCAATGGCTTCACGAATATTGTCCTTTAAAGCGTCAATTGTCTCTGGCTTGTCGGCGTAACACTTATCTTTGACGGCACCCCACTAATAATAGTCAAACGGTGTCAAATCGCAGCTCTGAGGTGGCCAAACGACATCAGCTCTGCGGCTGATAATGCGATCTTCAAAAACAGGGCGCAAAACATCGAGTGTAGCTTCGGCTGTGTGGCACGTAGCGCCGTCCTGTTGAAACCAAATGTTGCCAATATCCTCCTCTTCAATTTTTGTGAACAAAAATTCGTTCAACATGGCCCGATAACGATCGCCATTGACTGTAACGGCCACTCCTTGCTCATTTTCGAAGAAAAATGGCCCAATTATGCTTCTGGACCAAAATCCGCACCAAACAGTGACTCGTTTTGGGTTCGTCGGCGTACGGGTTTTCTGTGCCCCAAATGCGACAATTTTGCTTGTTTTCATACCCGCCAAGATCAAAATGAGCTTCATCTGAAAAGATGCTTTTTTTTTTTTTTGCCAAAATCGGCATCTTCTAGTGTAGGCTACTGCATGGCCAGCCGAGGCAGCCATTTGAATGAAATTATTTTCCATTATTAACCGGAAGGATTGTACTTTCAAATAAAATAAGAAATTTGAGAAAATATTCAGTAGTTTTTTTTAAAGCATTTTCAAAAAAAAAAAGTTATTTGGCGGACCCTTTATTTGCCTTGCCATGTCACCCACTACAATCAAGAAGAGAACACACCTTGAACAATATATTCTCATTTATTTCCTGTACAGCTAAACACTTGCATTCTAGTTTTAGTATATAACTGCCCCGCTATTCCCCTTCCCCTTTATGGACATTATTGCACCAGCACCGCCACTACCACAATAACCACCATCATGGACTCATAGATAAATATCCTTCATTATATTAGTATAATAACATTTCATAGAGCGAAAAAATTACTAAGGATTCTTAGACAAATCATTTATAAACCCCCACACTATCCCCCTGCCCTCTTCATAGAACCCCTCCCTTCCTCTATTATTATTGTTATTATTACTGTTAGCAGAGTATAGATGGCATAAATGTTAGAGAACGTGTATCTGTCTGTCTGTCTGTCTATCTCCCTCTGTTTGTCTGTATGATTGTTAGAAACATGTACTCATGTCCAGTTGTGTGTGAATTTTTTTTGTTTTCTTTTGAATTTTCCTTTTGGTTTCATTCGTTTTCTTTTCTTTCTTTTCTTTCTCTGCTCTTGTGTTCTCGTTCTTCTTCTTGTGTGTGTTTGATTTTTCTTTTTGTTTTCTTCTGTTCTTGTTGTCTTTTTTATCCCTCTATTCACAGGAAGTTCCGGTGCTGAGCGATGGCATTTATCATATTGACTCGTTTATTTTGGATGCACCGAAAGCCGTTATTTGTGTGGGTTTACAGGATGATTACAAGTTAAGCTATAGAACCGGATACGAACATGATTATCCTGCAAGTGGCCACGATAACATAATGAGCATTCAGGGTGATGAGGACAGCAACCAAAGTTTAACGGCTAGCTGTGACGATGATGACTACTCCCATAGCACCCAGTCGGAATATAAAAACTCTATTGATTCCATAGAAATTCACGAAAATTGCTGTGCCACTCACAACAACTGCCAGCTTAATGAGATGCACAATGCCAAAGCCCAAGCAGCAGATGGCATTGATGTGGACGACGATGATGTTGATGTTGATGAGATGAAGCATGTCTTTGATAATGATGAATTTATTATTGTGCCACATGTGGCACAAACTCAACTAATAACATCACATTGCAATGTTCATTCGGGTTTAATGATATTAGCACCGCCTGAAAATGATATGATAGCCACCACGATACCCCTCACCACCGCCACCACCACTTCAGATTCGTGTAATAGCTCACCAGCACCATCATCATGTACCGCCAATACTACCAACTCTTCAGCAGATTCTAATTATATGGCCACGCAGAATGGCGGCACAGCATCTTGCTACAGAGATGACATGCTGCACTTTCAATGTTTTATGCAAAAATGCGCACACTAAGAGCAGAAGAGCAACTAACAGAGAGCGGAGCACAAAAGAAGAAAAAGAAACAAAAGAATGAAAAAACTCATGAAGAGAAGACTTTTTTTACTTCCTTACTTACTTGCTAGTGCTTAAGGACAGCATTTTTCGCTAAGAATTAAAAGAATTTTATGCCAAAAGAACACATACATACATACATATGCTCGTACACATACATACATACATACAAACAAACATATTATATCATATCACAGTAGTTGTTTAAAAATAAGTTTCTGAAAGCGAGAGAGGAAAATTTCTTAAAATTACTACCAGACTTTAAGGCATTACACAGTGGTTGGAGTGCTAGACTATGGGAAAAGTTTGCTAAGATATCTTATGTTCTTGTTACATGCTGGGCATGCGAAGAGCTTCCGCTAAACAAAATGGCTTTTACTAGTAATATTTTACCAGGCATTGGCTTCATTAGAAGCTCCTGCTGCTTTCATTCATCATAAAATCCTACTTCTTCAGTGCAGTTGGTAAACCTATTCGGTCAGTCCGTGCTAGACTATGGGAATAGTTTGCTAAGATTTCTTTCATTCTTTTGGATATACAAGGCTCGTGCGAAGTACTTCTGCTTGCCACAATAGCTTTCATTAGTCAGGCCGTAGTAATATTATAACTGACATTGGTGTCATTAGCAGCTTCTGCTGCTTTCATTCATCATAACATACCTTTTCCTCAGGGCAGTTGGTAAACTTATTCGAACAGTACTGTACAACCTTTAAAAATTTTTTGGAAATGCCATCCAGTCCTGACACGTTCTTATTCCCAACATGCTAACAGACCCTAATAATTTTCTCTGCTACGCTATGGTAGTGTTCTGTGGCCTTCACAGTCTTCCACTATAACAATAATCCTTGAATCACTAATCAAACTTTATTACCCGAAATTAAAAGACTGCTTAGATGTCCTCAGCTTTGTGCCTTGTCGTAAGAGAAGTGAGCACACAGGCTTTACCAAGAAGGTGATCTCATTTAGCTGTCGGGGTAGGACATTGTTAAATTAAGAGACTTCTTCAGGAGCTCCAAATAGTTTCAGGAGTTTCACCAAGAAGGTGATCTTATTTAACTCTCGGGATAGGACGTTGGTCGCCTTAGAGAATTTTTCATGAGCTAAAAATGGTTTCAGGATTAGGACAGGGAAAGGAATCATTCAACTACGTGTGTCTATACTCTTTGTGGTCTCCTACTTACCATACTTCAGACGTGAGAAAAGATTGTGAAACATAGGTTTCCCAAGGTTCTTATAAAATTATTTCGGTTATCCCAGTGAAATATGTTGCTCACTTGGTTACTTAAAAGTGGATTTAAGGAAAGTTATGCTGAACCTACTGGCTGCCTTCCAAAATGTATCAATACAAAGTTTGTATACAGTTCTACTACTGTATATAAACTATGTAGATATGCAAAGCAAACAAACAATGCATCGACTATAAATCCGATGCCTGATTGCTTTTTGACTGCGTTAAAAATACACATTGACGACGTTTTGAAATAGAATACATTGTACATATTTTGTACAGCGGCATTATGAAACACGATAGCAACTAACATTTTGGAAGGCAGCCACTCTTACTAGGTTACCTGCACTACAGACAGCAATTTCATGGAACAATTTTACTCAGTCTACAAAGAATTTTGTTGATCTCGAAAATAGGCTAATAACTATAAGATTGGAATCAGCTTCAAGTCAAGGACGATAGGCAAATTATTGTACAAGAAAAAATTTATTCAGAATTGAACATGGGGCCCCAATAAAATTTTTCTATCGCTATCTGGCATGAGCAAGCTTCAGTTTCATCCACCGTAAGCGAGTCTTCCCCCATTCCTATTACTTTAAGAATTTTATTCAATTCAATGGCTGCCGCGCGGTATGGTATTCTTACGGTGCAGCCGATCGCTTCGATCTCCCAGACCGCTTTACTAATTGGTGATTCCCCGCTTCTTCTGCTAAATATTTTTACGTGGTTATCGTTTAGTAAATACCAGTAGCACTTACAAGTTATTAGTCAAAATATTACAAGATTTAGGCCCTAGTCGCCTAGTGGCTGATTAGACTTGAGGCCACAGTTCAAACACCGGGTCTGACATCTCCAACAACATGAAATAAATTAATTGTTCTTCGGCGACTTCCTCTCAGCAAATTTCGAGCAAAAACTCTCAGAGTAAAATAAAATTGCCATGAAAAGTTTCTCAAAAATCTGCATGGAATTAACACACATAAGTGATGTGGGAAGCTAGGTCGTTATCCTAACTGAATAGTGGTAGTGACCGATTGTATGTATGTCAGGGCCTTATGTTAATACAGAACGCAGTGAAAAAAGTCACAGCTTGGATTTGTAGAGATTTTCACTCTCTTTTGGATGTGTTTTAAGGCCGATAAGTCTATTTGATATGATTTACAATATACTCATGCGAGCTATCTGCAAAAAGTATTCTACTGCTCAGGTATGCTAAGAAGAGAACATTCCTAAGCTCCGTATTTTTTGGGCAGAATTTTGAAGGACTGCAGGTTGTATTGATAAGCAGGCATGCTTTGGATCCAATGTTGTGTCAAGGCCTCCGAGATGTCCATTCATTTCCCGTATGCAATCTTCTTTTGTTTTTGCCGTATACTGGAAACGTAACAACGTTGCTTTTTTATCGTCATGATCTGTGACTAGTGGCGGTCTATACGAAAGTATAATGGCAGAACGCTTAACACATACGCCAGCATTTTAGAGTTCTCGGTACCATGATGCAAAATAACGAAAATAGAATCTAGCCGTGATGTGCTTCTACATTTACGTTAAAATTCCTGCCCAAGTGGGGCTTTATAGCTCGATATAATGTCATGATTTACATGCCTTCTTTACATTGGTATGCTTGTTAAAGGACTTGAAGGTGGATGATGGTCAAAGACTTTTGAAATGCCAGTGCATACTCAGCACAAGACAGCATGACATTTGGCTGTTTGTTCGACAATAATTCGCATGTTGTTGACGTAGCCAATAGAGGTGTAAAGTGTTTGACTTGGGCGTTGTGGAGAACCCCTTGAAACTGGGGCAGACAATCTTTCCTTGTCAATGTGTATCAAAACTTCTATTTTCCGCAATCTTAAAGCATCTCAGAGGCTTATTTTATATTGCACCACTTTTCAATCTACTTCTGAGTAAGGCTTTAAAAATTCATTAAGAAAAACTTTCAAGTGTAAACTATATCTATAAAGCTTACATAGAAATACTTAAGCTTGAACAGAATATGATGAAGTCTTATAGGTACATGTGACTACACTTTAATATCTTAATAGAGTGCAAACAAATTGCTGTGACGTCATGTGTCCTGTGTGTTCTATAATAAAACCTTCAACTACAGTGAGCGTCAAAATAAACTGTACATTTAGGATAAAATTCTAGCATTTACCAAACTCAAGTTTTAGCACTTAAAGAGAGTGCCCAAAAAAATTTGACAATATTTCGAAAAAAAATTTTAATCTTTTTTTGCTTCAATTTGAAAAACTAGCAATGAAACGATTTTAATATAAAAATAACTGTACATTTATTAATGTATATATATTTTTTTAATGTACAGTTTCTTTTGACGCTCACTGTGTGGCTACATTTCTATATCTTAATATCTTGCAAACAACTTGCTGTAACGTCACATGTCCTGTGTGTTCTATAATAAAGCCTTCAACTAATTTCCATATTATTATGCACATGGTGAACTTATTTGTAAATTATTGGTAAAAAAAGGTGGAAAGTTTAAACTTAATTATAAAGTTTTAAGAAAAAGAGACTTCTTTTCAAATTAAAAACCTCTAGTTTAGTTTGTTATACTTCTGCTGAAACCCACTTTCCTCTGAAGTATATACTTTTAAAATTAAAAACTATTTTTGCTCATGGATTTCCACGTATCTTGCTTTTTATCATCTCTCTCTACCATACAAAAAATATTAAATTCTTTGGAAATAAAGCTCATAAGGTTTTATAAAGAAAGAAAGGAAATAATTCAAAGGAAATATCAATAAAAAGGTTGCATCCAACCACTGTGCATAGTAGTAGTAGTAAAATATCGACATACACATTCATTTTATTCGCATTGTACTTGCAAATAAAACTTAATGGTTTCTCTTACTTTATATAGAAAATATAACAAAAAAGCAAAAAAAAAAACTATGAATAGAAAAATAAAAATTAAATAAAAAAAACTACAATATTTTGTCTTAAAAGCAGCAAAAAGAAAAACAAAAGAATCTTTAAATCAATAAAATATGCAAAGAATTCCTTTAAATAGAATCGATTGTTTGTTTGCTTTTACTCGCAGTTCTACGCAATTTATAGAAGAAATAAATTGGGTTTCGATTTTATAATGCAGTTACTTGCCCAAGGAATTTTCTTTTTTTATTTTTATTTCATTTGAATTGTGTCTTCAAACAGGGAACGATCGAACGACAGACAGTAGCTAAGAAAATCAGCAATTAAATGTAGACACAGTATCGGTTTTGTCTGGCCCCTAAGGCTAACTGCTAAATGCAGTTTCTATTCTTACAACATAAAGTCCCAAAAATTAAATTAAAAATTGAAAATTGAATTGAACACTTATTCCTCTTTACTTAACTATAAGTGAAGATACGGCTAAATTATATGAAATAATTATGTTTCGTTAAATTAAAAAATTAAAGGTGGAGGAGGTCACGTATCAGGTAATCAAACAATAACCAAGGGAAGCCAACCATCGATTCTTGGCAACCAACTCGAATATTGCTATTACGACCAAGTTTATTTTGGGGAGTCCAAACAAAGATCATAGCAAATAAGAATTTTAAAAACTTATCCCCCTTCATGGCAAAGACAGCATTCTGACCCATGCTACAAAATATAGTCTCTACCTTCAACTTAGGCCTAATGCAGCTGCAGTCCATTAAGGGAATGCAAATCTATTGAAATGCCTTGTAATAAGACAAAGGCTAATCACAACCTCAATAGTACGTTGTAGATAAGCCATTTAAAAACATCAAACAATCAATCCTCGTCTTACCCACATTAGCCCAACAGGGCTTAGCAATATTGCACGTACCGACATGCTGCCATGAAAAATTCTCTCAGTATTCTGTCTTTCGGTAACGACTTTCAATTATAGGTCCCACCCTACTCATATATAAAATTAACACACACAATATAAGTGATATGCGAAGCTAGGTCGTAATACTGACTAAAGGCATTGTAATGATCAAATATGTGTGTATGTATGCACACAGACATCACCTCTCTCGAAACCGTGTTGCAAATGCCTGTGTGCGCTGTCCATGAAATTACAACGAAACTGAGCTTCCCTGTAAAACAATCGAAGTGCACCTTTCTAACGGAGACTATCGAAGCAACAATATTGGATTGATTAGTTCACCAGCATTGCTATTTGCGAAGATGTCCTGGAATCCATACAATAATCTAAAAATTTCCTGCGATATTTTCGACATTCAGAGGCAAAGGCTGATATCTGGGTGACGTTCGTTAGCTGCTTGATCGCAACAAAGCTGTCCGAATATCTCAGTAGATTTTGAAGAAAAACCCACCCATCCAAGATCATTGTGACGTTTTTAATATGGTCATGAACTCCGCCTAGAGCATACAGTAGTATATCGGACAGTCTATACGAAAGTATAATGGCAGAACGGTTAACATATACACCAGCATTTTAGAAATATCGGTGTAAACCTCAACGGTCGAACTTGGAACTCTGATTGGAATGCAATCAATCAAGTTTCCAATTCAGAAAGATATAAAGAAAAATACAATGGACGTGGATATGCCTATGTCTTCTCAGAACTGCAACATGGTCATAGTCTAGCTAAAATCAGCATTAAACTGCATTAAGCCTGACGGCCACCTCATTCAGCACTCAGATTTTATAGAATGTCAGCAACGATTGAGTAAGACAAATAAAGCCTTAGTTGGCGCACTGTTGATTAGAATAGACTTTAGCAGCAAGTACATTGTAAAATTAATATGGGTCTTTACATTAAGCAGGTGATTTGACTACCCGATAGAAAGCAAGTTTAAACTACCAAATCTTACCCATCACCCTTTTTGAAGAGTAAAACACTTTGGTCACTGTCTTTTGCCTCTCAAGAGAATTTATAGTACAGTATAAATCTCCAGATACTTTACGCTCTTAAATAAGTAAATTTGATCGGCAAGGTAAAGTTTATCAATGCCTAAGTTTCTATAAGTCTGGTGCACAAATCAGGCTGAATGTAATTTTTGACTTATAAGCTTACACCCATGACTTAAGAAAACCTTAAAAGAAAAAGTCTTACAGGGTCAAATCGCACGATCTTGGTGTCCTCATCAACACGAGATGCCCATGCCCGAGAAACACTTGAGTAAAATGTCCAGTCTGGCATAAGCTGTGTAGAACATTGCGTTGGCCTGTTAAAACCACATGTTATTGGTTTCTAGATCAAGCTAAAATATGTTGGTAATAATCGACCTGTAGCACGCCCCATGTAATGGCCTGCACACTTGTTCTCGAAGGAATATGGACTGATGTCTTCTTTGGTATTCACTGGTAGCTCCTGAATATTATATGGATTAGTGTTGAAGTAGCCGTAGTCTAGTAGGTAGTGTGTTGGCTAATTAGACGTGAGGTCTAACCCCAGATCAAGACGTCTCCAACAAAATGAAATTTGAAAAAAAATATATTTCTTCGGCGACATCCTCTCAGCAGATATCTGGCAAAAACTCTGAGAGTAAATAAAATTGCCATGAAAAGTTTCTCAAAAAATATGTCGTTCGGAATCGACTTTCATCTGTAGGTCCCACCAGTCATGTATAAAATTAACACACACAACATAAATGTTGTCAGAAGCTAGGTCGTAAAGCTAATCGAAGGGTTGTAATGACCAATTATGTATGTATGTAATCGCCAAAGTATAGATCAAAGGTGCAGCCATCCCAAAATCCATACCAAACTGTGCATTTTTCAAAATGTAGTATACTCTTGGAACTCAGGTTGGGTTTGTTTGTTCACGTATCCATTATCATTGTTGTAGATGATTTTTCAATGAAAATTATGGTCGGTTGCCGACTTCCTAACAGCCCACTCAGTGAACACACTTCATAGACAATGGTGAACAGTGGTAATTAGGCAAACCAGACTGAATAAAATACAACTAATTTGAGACATGTAACTTCAAAAAGATGGCCGCTACCAGCTGTCAAATTTCGGATGTCTCTGTTGGAAGAGCATCTAAGTAACGTACATTTAATACAGGTTACTTAGAGGGTTTGTAGTCGCCGAAGTGTAGTAGGTAGTGTGTTGGTTGGGTTATTAGACGTGAGGCCACAGATTAGACATCTCCAAATAAACAAAGTATTAAGAAGTATTTCTTCGCCGACTTTATCTCAGCAAATTTCTGGCAAAAACTCTGAGAGTAAAATAAAATTGCCATGAAAAGTTTCTCAAAAATCTGTTGTTCGGAGTCGTCTTTAAACTATAGGTCCTGCCGCTCATGTATAAAATTAGCACACACAACTAAAAAGGTGTCAGAAACTGGCTCGTCATTCTGATTTAAGGGTTGTGATGACAAATTATGTTTGTATTTAATCAACGAAATATGGATCGAAGGCCAAAATCCATATCAGACAGTGACTTTTTCAGAATAAACTCTTGGATCTAATGGGGTTTGATTGTTCACGTTCCCAATTTCATTGTTGAAAATGACTTTTCCATAAAAAATCGGGTCAGTTGCCAATTGCTTCAGAGCCCATCCAGTGAATACATGTTACTATATGTGGTCGCTAGTCGTGATTTGCCAAACCAGACTGTATAAATGACAACTAATTAGACAGATGTGGGTTCAAGGCCTGGCTGTGGCTGTTATCAACAGTCAAAGTCTCCGAATGTGTCTGTATATTTAATACAGGTTACTTATAGAGCTGTTAGGATACTTGAATCAATTGCCAATCGTATTTTACCTAAGTACGGTCAAATTGTATAGGACAGTTAGCCTTTAAAATGATGAATGCCTCAACACTAAATTTTTTAAACAAGTTTGCCATGCAAATGTGTCTGCAAAAAGAGTTTAAAGTATTCAATCAAAATGGAATTTAAATAAAAAGATTCGACCTTGTTGAACATAAAATGATTATTTAAACATTATCAGCTTTGGACAGAATATTTTATATCGATTTGCTTGTCTGCTCATTGAAATTATGTTTACATTTCCCTTGTTTTTATTTCCTTTTTTTGTGAACAAAAAGTGAATCTAAATTTTTTATTTTAAAATTGTTTTCCTTTTTTTAACAATTGTTTTACTGGAGCAATTCATGTTGATGTCCTTTCCGGTATTCCATTGTTTTCATTTTTTTTGTTTCCTTTTTTGGATTCAATTGTTACAAAAATCTCTGCTTATTTAATGCTGGTGTTTGATTTCCAATTCTTTTTTTCTTTCTCTTAGTTTTTTTTACTGTAAAGTGTTTGTATGAATGATTTTTCCTTTCTTGTGTTCTCTGTTGTTGTGTGTGTGTGTGTAAGTATTCAGATTTTCCGTTGTGTTTTGTTGTTGTTGTTTTTTTTTTAAATTATTTTAATGCAAACATTGGTTTTTCCTTGTGTCATTATTTTGTTACAAAAAAATTTTTTATTCGACAGTCCTTGTGAGCTTGCCTTCCTTTGCTTTCCTTTCCTTTTTTTTCTTAAATTTTGTTTTACAATTTCGATTACTTATGTTGGGTTTGGCACTGCTTCGCGTATACATTGAAGGAGAGCTGTTACAGCTGCCTTAACGACTTGACATTGTGTGATGGTGTGCCTGACACGCCCGAGACTTCATTTGCAACACAATAGCTGCCACAAAATAGGAAGCAAGGAACAACAAAATTCACAAGAAAAGAAAAGAAATTAAAGAAAGAATAAGAAAAGAAAACATTTTCAAATTGGAATTAAATTATTTTATTTAATGGTTTTTTGAGCTTCTTCTTCATTCATTCACTTTTTTTGTGCTTTATTTTCAAACGTCACTGCTTATTTAATGTCACTCTTAGTTTGACATTTTAGGAAAACTCCCCGTATCCTTTTTTTGCAATTTTTTAAGGCAAAAACGAGTGGCAATAAATGATTTGAAATTCAATTTTTTTATTTTTCTTTCTTTTTTCTCGTTACGGAAATTATAAAAAATTTTTGCCTTTAATAAAATATTAAATCATGAATAATCAAGTCTCATATTTCAATTGAAAAAGAGGGGGTCAGTTTCTCTTTAAATATTAAAATTTTATTTGAATTTCAGAAATTAAATTGAAGTGAAGAAAAAAAAATTTGAAAAGAAGTGAAAAAAATTTTTCTGATTGTTTACTAAAAATTGCGAAACAAATTGGAATTCGCGAATTGGCACAAAAATTAAGTGTTTAGCTACCTAGATTACATACATACATTCATACATAATTCAGTCAGGATTACAACCCAACTTCTCACACCTTTTATGTTATGTGTGTTAATTTTGTAGATGAGTGACGGAACCTACGGTTTAAAGCCGACTCCGAACGACAGATTTTTAAGAAACTTTTGATGGCAATTTTATTTTACTCTCAGAGTTTTTACAAGAAATCTGCTGATAGGCAGTGGCCGAAGAAATACTTTTTCATATTTCGTTTTGTTGGAGATGTCTAAGCGGTGGTATGAACCGTGGCTCCACGTCTAATAAGTCAACGCAGTATATACTAGACTATATCGACTTCTATTTAGATTAGTTTTTTTATTTTGGCAACTGCCTTAAAAATAACTCCTTTAGGTTTTACCAAACAACTGATACTAATACTATCTCACGCCTATTGCATCTATAATCCTAGCTGGCCTGATTTCTCACAAGTGCTGTCAATTTTATAAAATTACAAATTTTGATTCAATTGCCTTCAAACAAAAAAAATCATTCAAAAAAGTTTTCATTTCAAGCCTTCAAGTGGCGGCCAATATCAGAAAATATATTCTGTAGAGGCCCACACTTTTCTCCTTTTTCAAAGTCTATTATTAGGGCAAGCCTAGGGACCAGCAGCAGGTTATGTTCAGTACGAGCTCTCTAAGGCGTATTTTGGATAGACTTAATGTAGAAGTTTCCTTTCCAAACGAGTGAAATCATTGTGACAACATTTGAATGCCTTCAAGAGAAATACCCATCGGTCGTTTGGATTTATCCGAATAAATAGTTGCGTCTGCTGTCGCATGTGTGTCTTGCAAGTTCTAACACATGTATAGGAACCCGCAGTCGCCGTAGTCTAGTGTGTTGGCTTACTAGACGTGAGGCCACGGTTTAAACCCCAGGTCTGACATCTCGAAATATGAACAATGTTTCTTAGACAAATGCCTCTCAGCTAATTTTAGGCAAAAACTCTGGGAGTAAATACAAATTGCCATAAAAAAGTTTCTCAAAAATCAGCCGCTCGAAGGCGACTTTAAAACTGTAGGTTCCACCGCTCCACACACAACGCAACATAAGTGGTGTGAGAGCTACGTCATAATTTTGACTGAAGAGTTGTAATGCCCAATTATGTATGTATGCATGTATAGAGCCCACATAATGGCAGTCGTTGAAGATCTCTCTATACCCTCTACATATGCTAGCCACTTATGAATAAACACTGTCGTATATTACTCTGTAGGAATAGCTCCTACAACAACAAAATTTCTATAATTGCTACTTAATTTCGTTGCAGCTTTTCTCTGCTCTCTTAACGTTTTTTGTAACGTTTCCATTCAACAGAATTTTGATCGGAGACGGCTCTTTACTATCAGTAAATTGCATGTGAAAATCCCTATTTAGCATAACTTTTTAATCAATTTGTTCCATGGCTCGTTCCTTATTGCAATTATTTCAATTGAATTATGCTGCCGTAAACGGGTAGCTGAAGGTTCTTTACCTTCCTTGGTCCACAATCGACTTCGTCGTGTAATCAATGGTTACTTACATGATTTTCTCTGGAAGATGGAGTCCAATATGGGTATCTTTATGACATATTTTACGAAACCGGCAGGGCAAACGAATCTCTACTTGGGAAATTAAACAATTGTCAGCTTAAATTAGAAATTCATAGGCATTTACGACATACAGTGAGCTTCAAAAAAAACTGTACTGTATGGATAAAATTCTAACAATCATCAAACTCAACTTTTACCATTTAAGGAGAGTGCCCGAAAAAATTTTTTCCAATATTTTGAAATTTTTTGAAATTTCTTATTTTCTTTTTTGCTTCAATTTTAAAAACTGGCAAATGAAACAAATTTAAAATAAAAATAATAGTAATTTATTAATGTACAGTTTCTTTTAACGCTCACTGTACATAAGTTTCAATATTCATCTTCGAGCCATACGGAAAGACTAAGGCAGAACTGTTTGTAAATACCCGACATATTTATCATATGTCTGTCACACATTTTCGTTGAGTAATTACCGACAACATAACGATTACTTCACTTGTAGATTAAGAGTTACTTTCTAAAAATAATTCCAAGAATTTCGTAATAAACACATGAATTTAATCAAACTTTAATACAAAGAAAACTGGCCCCCCACTTGAAACATATCATCCCAAATTGAAAAAGCTGTCATTATCTCTCATCACTTCATAAACCTGTCGTCATACCTTTTACCCATTAAAGCCTCTAGAAAAAAAAACAGAAAAACTTCTTCAAATATAAAATCATAATCCATCTCTTCTCTATTTTTGTTTGCTCTTCTTTCAGGAACACATACGTCAATCAAAAGAATCGAAATTGGATGAAATGGGTCGCAACTCAAAAGCACGTTCACGTGACAACATATCGATTGTATCACCCAGGTATTGTATTGTGTGGCATTCTGTGCTTAAGGAAAACCTTTTTACCCCAATAAATATTTCAAAAAAAACCATGTGTCAGCAATGAATTTCAAATTTAATTTCAATTTCTGTTTCGTTTGTTTCTTTCTCTCTTCTATTTTTCGCATTTCCATTCCGATTAATAAAAAGACAAAAACATTCGCAGACATCATTGCAAATACTTGATGATGTTTCCAGTCGCTATTATCGTGAAATGGAACTTCAAACAAAAAGTGGCTTTAAGGAGAAGGATCACAGCATATTGCGCCATGACATGATTGTACAGACAAGTCTATGCAGTACAGATGATTCGTCAACGACGACAACTGAACCACAACAACAACAGCAGCAGCAGCAACAGCAGACCTCAACAGATGGTGTTGGTACGAATGCCTGTGATATGGGCTGTCAAACTAGGTAAGTCTGGCATACCCAACTGACTGGTGTTAATTTCAAATGGTTTACGTTATGGGTTTCCATTTCTGTTGTACTCACCAAGTGATATGAATTCTGAGAAGCATGTTACACTCACTCCAAGCGATTGTCATTTAAAACAATAAAAAAATTTTTTTTTTGCTAATGGCCTCACCGTAGTGTTGTGTTTGATGGCGGTGATTGTGTAGTAAAATTTTATGTTGAACTACTTGTTCTATGAAAAGGAATCTCTAGGACCTCTCTACCTTTTTCACCAAAATGAATTCAAATGATGCTTAATGACACTGCCAGTAGTCAGTAGTCAGTAGTCGAACATTTATGACATTTATTGGTAGTACGCGACAATGTTAAACGAATTTTACATCTGATTTTAGAAAACTTAACAACGTATTGATTGAATCATCAAACGAACGAACAAATTGTCATTGTGGAAATTATTTAAAATGGTTATTTGCACAGTGATTCTAGGATAACATGTCACAATTATGCTGTAATCACAGGATATTATTTGATGAGGAGTTGTTGTTGTAGTACTTTTGAAATTAATTTTCATTTGAAGTGAAAAAGGATAAGAGAGTACTTTTTAGGATGTCAAACGCTCATTGTCCAGATGAGGGACAATGTAAGGGGGAGTAGTAAAATAAGTATTTCCCGTTAGACGTATCATGCTTCAGTACTTCAGCCTTAAACCACTGAAAATTTCAACTGAAGTCCAAGCTGACAGGAAAGTATATACAGGGATATATAAAATGCATAAATTAGGTTTGTTTTTTTACCAGAGATTAGCAATGAATCGTTTTTTTTGCTACTCATAAGCACTCATAAAATGTTGAGTATAAGTGAGTCAACAATATTGTAATTTAACTATATACTCTGATACATTCATACTCACTACAACGTTGATTTACAACTGCAGGTTGCAATGAGTATGCTTACAACGTTGACATCAAACTCATACCATTCGAAATATGTTTGATTCATAAGCCTCCTACTCAGTTAGATTCATAACTTTAGGAAAATACTTATAAATGATTCGAGTGACTCAGCGAGATGTCTGAGCGGGGGTTTGAACCATGGCTAATAACTCAACACACAGTCTACGAGACTACGGCGACTTTATCGTGGCTATATTGGACTTTAGTTGAACGATTTGGTGGCCAGCAGCTATAAAACAACGTAATTCTAGGTTTCCAGACTATTTCAGAAGGCAATCTGCCATTCTTATTAATAGTATACTGAGAACGACTCAACCAGTAGACTTTACCCAATGCTATATTGGATTTATCCGAGTTTCTCTTAGAGCAGCAAGAAAATCAGAATGAACTCGGTAAACTGCTAACTTTAATAGTTTTATCGACATGCTGGAGTCATAAACTTCTATTTTTCAGTGACAATTGAATATGGATAGGGAACCTACAACTATTTGAAAAGGATTTTGGGCATTATCTCGCCGAAGTCATTGAAAAGTAAACATCGACGGCTCGAAGTTGGATCGTTTTCTTATCCAACTTCATAGTGGATACATATCAGGAACTCATATAGGCCTTCAAAGCACTGCAGAGCGAATATATGAATATACTTGGGCATTCTGGTCGGCATATGGCGTCCAACCTATTGAACATCACTGTTTCCGACGTGTTGCTATGCCCAATGACCAAAAAAACGGGAGATACCTCATAATTTTGGGTATTGGCGGAAACAGTGTTGTGGATACAATTGCCAAAACTAGTTGATAAATTGCTTATTATTATAATCCTCTCCTAGGGATCCCTTTTGTGAAGACCTGGATAGAAATTATGGCCCCATTTTATTCCTTTGTTTTGGGTTTCTGGGCAGCAGAGGGCAGCTATTTCATCGCCAGATTGAGTTTACAAAATCGTAACTTAAAGATGACGAAGAAGTTCATTTTTCCCGTTCCAAATTTAAATTTATTATTTATTATGCCACCTCAGTCCTCACGGCACATTAATAGAAAGTAATGTAGTCGCCGTAGTCTAGTAGGCAGTGTGTTGGCTTATTAGACGTGAGGCTGCGGTTCAAACTCCAGGTCAGTAGAACAGACTCGTCCCGTTCAAATCGTTCATTCAATTCAATTGGTATTTCGACAATTTTATTTAAACCTCAGATCAGACATCTCTAATATAACGAAATAAAAAAATATTTCCACTCTGCAATCTTCTGTCAAAAACTCTGAGAGTAAATAAAATTGCCATGAAAAAGTTTCTAAAAACACTGTCCAGCGGAGTCGAATTTAAACTGTAAGTCCCACAGCACTCATGTATAATATTAACACACACAACATAAGTAGTATGAGAAGCTCGATCGTAATACAGTAATCCCTCGATTTACGTCGCAGTTGGTTCTAAAAATAGGCGACGTAAATCGAAACGACGTAAATCGAATTTCATATTGCTCATACGACAAAATAGTATGTTTTTAACAAGGAACTTAAAAAAGTTCCAGAGTAATCCCTCGATTTACGTCGCAGTTGGTTCCAAGAAAATTCGAATGACGAGGCAAATTGAAGTTAGAGGGAAACAACGTTAATCGAGCCCACGTAAATCGAAGGATTACTGTACTGACTAAAGAGTAATGACCATTTATGTGTGTGTATTTATGTAATGTCCATCGGCTACGTTCACTCCTCTGGCATTCTGCAGAAGTAGCAACTCGAAGTGGAAGGAAGAGACTGTCTGTTACTTAATATGTTACTGTTACGAGAATTTGCCTCATGCTAATGTCGTACGCTGTCGTCTTTGTAAATTTTATTATGTGACACCTAACCTAATCTAACTTAATTGTATAGGGAGCCAGATATTGTTCCATCAAAAACTGGAATAATTTAAAAATAAGATAGAAAAACAAAAACGTCTTGAAGCAGTTCTGGTAAAATTAGAAAAATTTAATTTTACGGCAGCTTACTTCAAATACATTTTATTTTATTGGTAGTTGCCGCCTCTCTACTAACGCATGCAAAGTAATATCAAATCGCATACAATTGAATCTTACGCTGATAATAGTTCACATTACAATTACATGCTAATTATTAAACAGTTTCGGTTATCTTTTAAACTCTTTTAACTAGTCGACTAATAAGTTCAATTTGGATTTGATATACAACAGTTTCAAAAACATCTACAAATCTATTGAAAAATTTTCAAATATTAACACAAAAAAACACTTGGCTCTGAACAGTTAAAAACTCTTTTAATTTCTTGTATTCAAGGGCAACATATTACAACAAAATCGTGTAGATTTTGTGTAAAAATATCAAAAACAATTTATAAAAAACACTTCCACTTCCACCCCTACAACACTACAGGTAACACAGATTTGTATTGACTTCAGTTACTTTAAAGACTTTTTCATTCAAAATTTTATTTATAACCTGCAATGAAAATCATTTTCTTTTTTCTTGTTGTTGTTGTTGTTGTTTTATTTATTTCCTGTTGCCTACTGCTACTAATGAAATCTTAAATTGTATTATTTTATGATTGAATTACAAGTCTAATGCAATTTCTGTTATGTTTCTGTACGATTTTTTCTGCTTTTTCTCATTTTATTTCACAAAACACGCAGAGAATCTCTATTTGCAACAGCTTCATTAATGCGTCAAAAATCAAAAACAAACTCACTGGTCGGTAGTCAACGTACGATAGAGGGTGTACCACCGCCACCACGTTTCTCAACGTTTGGCTATGATGCTGCACAAATAGCGCCACCACCACCGCCACCCACCGTTTCGACACTGTCAAGGCGTAATATGCACCTGCCGCAAGAGTCTCTAGAGATGGAACATTTACCACACCAAACAACGCATACAATGATGATGATGCCGCTAACACACCAGCAACAGCAACAGCAACACCAACAGCAACAGCAACAACAACAGCAACAGCATACAATGCAGCATCAACAGCCACATCAGCATTTACATCATCGACCCTCACAGGAAATCTGTCATCATCATCATCAGCATCAACAACATTTACAACAACAGCAACAGCAACAGCAACAAAAGCATACACTGCCGCGTCATCATCATCTGCAACAACAGCAACAACAGCCAATGCAACAGCCACATCATCAACATTTACAACAACACAGTCAACAACACTATACAAGTGCAACAACCATACCTCCACCCAATGTAACACAATTAACGTCACCAGGCACAGCCGTAGTAACAGCCATTTCAACGGGTTCCAGTGGCCGTCACAAAGACCAAACAACTGGCCCCAGCAGTGGCCCAGGAGGTGGAGGGGGTGGTAAAAATAAACAAACTAAAGTTGATGAGTCGAAAGTGTTTATTGACATTAGAAACTCAGCACCCGATGTTATAATCATGACATCCCATTGACAATTAAGGAAATTAAAATCAAAAATTCAAATTCAAATTCGTATTCATCATCATTATCATCATCGTCATCATCATTATTATTATTTGTATGTGATGTATATCATGTAAGTCATTACAACAACAAATATTGTTATCATTATTATCATCGAGTCTTATTGTTTTTGTCATTGTTATTATGTAAAGTCAAGTAAGTTTTTAATTCTTGTATAAACGGAAAATATTTTCAAATTTTATTTAATTTTAGAAAACAAAAACAAATTAAAAAAACGAAAATAAAAATTTTAAATTAAAATTAAATTTTTAAAAAAAAACTACACACATCCATACATACATAAGTATGTATAGTGAGCGCCGAAAGAAACTGTACTTACTTACTTAATTGGCCATTGATTGACGGATTTCGGCAACACGCCAGTTGGTCACACCAATCGATGACAGATTTTCCTCGATTTGGTCCTTCCAACGCACACAAGGTTGTCCTCTTTGCCGATTTCCGCAGATCATACACATATATAACATAATTCTTCATTACAATCCTTCAGTTAGGATTAACACCTAGTTTCTCACACCACTTATGTTGTGTGTGTTAATTTTTTACATGAGTGGCGGGACCTACAGAGAAACTTTCATGGCAATTTTATTTTCCTCTCAGAGTTTTTGGCAGAAATCTGCTGAGAGAAAGTCGCCGAAGAAATATGTTTTGTGTTTTATCTTTGATGTCTGGCCTGGGGCTCGAACCCTGGCTTTACGTCTAATAAGACAACACACTACCTACTAGACTACGGCGATTTCCGCAGATCTCCGCATCAAATACCCGCCTCGCCGGAGTATCCTCCTCCAGTCGAACAACATGGCCGAGCCAACGCAGCCGCTGGGTATTAATACGCTGCACAATGTCCATGCCGTTGAGAAGCTCATACAGCTCACTCTTGCATCGGATGCGGAAATTATCGCCAAATCCCACTGGACTGAAGATCTTACGTAGAACTTTTCTCTCTAATACCCTCAAGGCTGTTGCATCAGTGCTTAATAGGGTCCATATCTCTGCACCATAAAGCAGCACGGGGAGAATGAACGTCTTGTAGAGTATTAGTTTTCTCGCACGAGAAAGAGATCTCTGCTAATCTATTGCTTATTGAGACCATTGCAGCATCTGTTGGCAAGAGTGATCCTGCGCTTGATATCCAGACTGTCATCATTTTTGGTATTAACGGCGGATCCAAGGTAAATAAATTCCTTGATTTCTTCCAAAAGTATATTTATCGGCCGTAATCTAAAAATCAATACGCCGCACATCTCTACTTGTCGATGAAAAGAAACTGTACACTATGGATAAAATTCTAAGTATCACTAAACCAGAGATCAGCAATGAGTATACACAAATATGAGTAAAATAGAATCATACTCATAATTTCTGATACTTATACGCATTCATACTTATTTTAGTATCATGAAACCCCTCTACTCATATTCAAAGTTTGAAGTACTCATCATATTCATACTTAACAACACGCAGGATGTTCTTAATTTCGACTCTCCATGACTCAACATATACACGAAAAGCACAAAATAAGTATGAATCGAAGATAAATCCGAAGACTCACCAAACTAGAGATCAGCAATGAGTATACAAAAAGATGAGTAGAATCGAATCATACTCATAATTTCTGATACTTATATGCATTCATACTTATTTTAATATCATGGAATCTCTCTACTCATATTCAAAGTTTGAAGTACTCAACATATACACGAAAAGCACAAATTAAGTATGAGCCGCATACGAACACTAAAATACTCACTAGAAGGTTGTGTGCTTGCTCTGCTTGCTGCTCTGTCTTCTTTCTTTTGTTGTAGATGCCTAACGCCTAAGGCAGTAAATTTTGATGAATGATTCGAGCAAGTCACTCGAACCATTTATAAGTATTATAATGATTTTTTCTAAAGTCATGAATCTAAATGAGTAGGAGGCTTATGAATCAAACATATTTCGAATGGTATGAGTTTGATGTCAATGTTGTACGCATACTCATTGCAACCTGTACTTATAAATCAACGTTGTAGTGAGTACGAATGAATCAGAGTACATAGTTAAATTTCAATATTGTTCACTCACTTATATTTAAAATTTCATGAGTGCTTATGAGTAGTGAAAAAATGATTCATTGCTACAATGAATACATTCAACTACAATTAATGAATTCATTCAACTACAATGAATACAAATCACTGCTAGTATTCTTCCTAGGCTGTAAAAGGTGGTTACCCTGTCATACTAGAACATGGTTTGACTGAGACGGTAATTCAGCCAATTTTTTATTAATTCAGCTCCTAAATGGTGGTGTTTCCAGTCTTTGTTGAATGATTCCAAACTGCTATGTGGCTGATGGTTAGCGGCACCGTTACTTCATTTCTTTATGAAGAGAGGGAGAAAAATCTCACCGAACTAATATCCATTCAGATGTTTAGTTGCTCGATAAACATTATTCGCAAAGACTCATGGTATACATGACTAGGGAACGGTGATAGGCACAGAACGCAGGCATACAGCTGTCCTGATCGGTAATGTGCAATTCTTGCACTCTAACAGAGGTATTATTTGCTACATACAATAGGATACTCTCTGATCTTCTATTAAGGCATTGGCTTGAGATGGAGGCAGTACAGCTCATTAGAGTGATGTCGTGTTCCAACCTAGACTGTGAGCATGCTATTATTCTGGAAAGACATGGATACATTCCTGTCGATTATATGGTTCCTTAAAACTTTCTGGAAAGAACATGTAATCTTAGAATTTTTATTTCTTGGTCTAAAGATCCCAAAGGGATTCTTGAGGTTCATACCGATGGCTTGATGAGATGCATGACAGGGTGGGCCGTGATAAAAAACAATATTATTGACTCACTTATATTCAAAATTGCATGAGTGCTTATGAGTAGCCAAAAAACGATACATTACTGGTCTCTGCACCAAACTCAACTCATCGCACTTAAGGAGAGTGCCCGAACAACTTTGTGAAAATATCGAAATTTTTTGTAATTTTTTTTTTCTGTTTCAATTTTAAAAACTGCCAATGAAACAATTTTAAATTAAAAATAACAGTAATTTATTAATGTATATATTTTTCAGAGTGTACAGTTTCTTTTGCTGCTCACTGTATGTACAGTTTTTCATTTTAAAAATTAAAATTAAATTTTAAATATTTTAAGTTCTTCTATGTCCTTTAAATTTCTTCTCCTTCTAACTTTTTATTTCTTCTTTATGATTTCTGTTCCTCTATTAATTTCAATGAATTTCTTCCAAAAATTTTTTGCTGACTCTTCATGGCAAATCTCAACAGGAATTTTCAAATGCGGGGCTGAAGTGGCTGGGCAAATGACTTGACGTTGCTATTGAATATTTAACGAAACGAAACCAAAAGCATATTAGGGCAGTTCGTTAACAAATTGCTTCAATTTATACAATACAAATAGCAACAACAACAACAACAATAACACACAAAACAACAATATGGTATGTTATTGTTGTTGCCTTTAAATGAAAACCCTTATGAACCCAAATTTACAAAGCAATTATCAGGCAACATGACCTTTGCTTACATAATGCCCACATAGGCAATACATTACTAATGTGGGGCAATTGATAAGTCAATAAAAAATTACAATTTACGCCATGTTGGATTGGGTATGAAACTTTGCGAGCTGTCGACCTAAGCAGTTCTGGAGACTTGCTTGGATCTTGAACCCTACTCATGTATACCACTTAATTAAATGGACCCTTACAATTCTCTAAATAGCTGGTTATACGCCGTTATCCCAAGTAGGACCAACAAGAATGAGAAGCGTTCTTCAAATTCTCTAGAAATATACACCCATAGCTCGAAGTTAAATGGGAAACCGTATGTTAATTAGAGGCTTGGATATCAGGCCTTCATTCAAACTCGCGGCTAACTGCAGTGTTTTGTAGACGAAAATTAGGCCTATTTTCATAGCGCCTAAATAGCTTTTCAGTAGGAGAGTATTTCCTGAGAATTTTTCAAATGCCTTACGTTGGATTATTCGAAAGTATCCGTTTATGCATCACAGGACATATCCGCAAATTGTAATACGGATGAATTTGCTAGAGGTGGTACTGGCAAGCGTTTGCCACAATTAGGCAAGACATTAGGAAATCTTCTGAGTGAATCGGAAACGAAACATCTTAAATCGCCTGTCACTTAGGATGCTTAGCACCCTACTTCTCTCTCCAGTAGTCAACTATTCCTAACCAAGCGATTTAAGTATCAGAAAATAATTCTGGATTCCAAACTCTCAGGGAAAAGGGTAAATAATTGAGAACTTAAAGAGAGTGATCACAACTCCAAAAGGACCGTAAGTAATATTTATTTATTTGCTTTATGGTGCCTTAAGTTTGGCGAATGGTGTGCACATACCAGTATCACTGCTGGATTACAAAGGCAGTCAGCTGTTTTGATTGAAGCGAAGGGCTGTACTGGTGGTACCTCAACATAGACTATAAACATGCTGCAGTTGTGAGGACACGTAGACACATATACACTCAGCCACAAAAGTATACATACGTTTTCGTTGAAAATCTTTATAATTTTTTGACAACTTTCCTCGATTTTAAGACGGTCTTGGTTAAAAATCGCATGATCGACCTACACACAGTTACTAAAGTATACATACGGTTAACAAATTTCAGGAATTTTTTAACTAATCCGTTTTCGTTGAAAATCTTTATAATTGTCTGACGGTCTTTTACATTGGTTCAGAAATTTGTGCAATTTGTTAATCGGATGTATACTTTTGTGGGCCTGTGCAGGGCCACAATTCAGTTCAATTTCAGAAATTTTTTAGCCAATGCAAAAGACCGTCTTAAAATCGAGGAAACTAAAACGAAAACGGATTGGTTAAAATATTTCTGAAATTTGTTAACCGTATGTATACTTTAGTAACTGTGTGTAGGTCGATCATGCGATTACTTATAACTTCCTGAATACTCATTAGGAATCTGATCTGTAGATCCGAAGTTTCCCAGTGGGACTCAGATGGCTATAAAACGCAGGTCAAAGCAGGCGATGGTATATAAATTTTTGGTATTTTGGTATTATACCGTCCATTAATGTCGAGGGTTTCTTAGGGAAATTTCAGATCATACATAACATACATACATAATTGGCGATTACAACTCTTCAGTCAGGATTACGGCCTAGCTTCTCACTTCACTCATGTTGTGTGTGTTAATTTTATACATAAGTGGCGGGACCTACAGTTTAAAGTCGACTCCGAACGAAAGATTCTTGGGAAACTTTTTCATGGCAATTTTATTTACTCTTCAGAGTTTTTTCCAGAAATCTGCTGAGAGGAAATCACCGAAGAAATATTTTTCATAAAGGGTGTTTTTTATAGATTAGATTATTCGATTGACATGAATTTTATTTATCCGAAAGATAATCTTGTGGCATTACATTTTAAATATGATTTCTGGCATATGACCGCCACGGCTGGCGCGGATGTAGTCCAATCTGGACGTCCAATTTTCGATGACTTTTTCCAACATTTGTGGCCGTATATCGGCAATAATACGGCGAATGTTGTCTTCCAAATGGTCAAGCGTTTGTGGCTTTACCGCATAGACCAATGACTTTACATAGCCCCACAGAAAGTAGTCTAGCGGTGTTAAATCACAAGATCTTGGAGGCCAATTCACAGGTCCAAAACGTGAAATTAGGCGGTCACCAAACGTGTCTTTCAATAAATCGATTGTGGCACGAGCTGTGTGACATGTTGCGCCATCTTGTTGAAACCACATCTCCTGGACATCATGGTTATTCAATTCAGGAATGAAAAAGTTAGTAATCATGGCTCTATACCGATCACCATTGACTGTAACGTTCTGGTCACCATCGTTTTTGAAAAAGTACGGACCAATTATTCCACCAGCCCATAAAGCGCACCAAACAGTCAGTTTTTCTGGATGTAACGGTGTTTCCACATACACTTGAGGATTACCTTCACTCAAAATGCGGCAGTTTTGTTTGTTGACGTAGCCATTCAACCAGAAGTGCGCTTCATCGCTAAACAAAATTCGCTTATGAAAATCGGGAACAACGGTAATCTCGTTTTGGGCCCATTCGACGAATCTACGCCTTACTTGATGATCGTTTGGCTTCAAATCTTGCACGAGTTGGATTTTGTAAGCACGCAAACCAAGATCCTTCCGCAAAATCTTCCATAAAGTGGATGGACACAGATCCAATTCCTGTGCTCGATGGCGTATGGACTCATTCGGGTCTTCCTCAATGCTACGCTCTACAGCAGCAATAGCTTCTTCTCTACGCACCGTACAGCGTCTCTGGGGATGCGAGTTATCAATAAGAGTAAACGTGGTGCGATAACGTTCCACTGTTAATCGAATTAACTGCTCTGATGGACGATTTTGTCGACGATAAAATGGACGTAGTGCGCGATACGTTTTCCGCACAGAACCATTATTTTCGAAATAAAATTGCACTATTTGCAAGCGTTGTTCAGGCGTGAGTCTATTCATGATGAATTGCCAAACCAAACTGAGAATAAATCACTTGACAGCTGTTAAATCGGTCGCCATCTTGAAAAGTAATGCTAACTTAAAGTTCTATACCTGTATAAAAAACACCCTTTATTTTCGTTTTGATCTCTGACCAGGGTTTGAACCCGGGCCTTACGTGTAATAAGCCAACACACTATCTACTAGACTACGACGACTTCCAAAATTTTAGATCATTCTAAGGTTATCCTTAGAAAGATGACAAATTGGGTAGAGCCGGTACAGATCTGATAATCTCCGACATTTTAAAGGGATAGATGTTCGGATTGTTTGAGTAAGACTTAGTCTTCTCATCAACTTCGTTGGCAACAGGAGGGTGCGTGTAATATCGCTGGGCTCATAAGGATAATTCTGGTTGTATTCTGTCCGTAAATCATACACTTGTGGTTGCCACGGGTTATTGCCTTATTGGAATTAATGCTAATGGATTTGTTTGCGTGCACACCATGCGCCCTACACTTTAGCCATAAAGGGATGCAGTTTTTGTTTTTTTTTGGTGGTCAAGATCATAGATATCGGTCATAGGACCAGGATATATAAGTGAAGAAATGAGAGTTGAAGAAAAATATTGCATAGATCTCAAATAATTGACAGTTTTTGCTGAAACTTCAATAAAAGATACTGTATTAAAGTATTGAATAAATTAAGAATCCCACTACCTATCCTTCAGTTCCTCCATTCAATTCGTTCGTACATATATGTTTTTGGCCATGTTTGTCTGTAAATGTATGTGTGCGATGTATTTTCTGCTTGGTCATGTCATTTTTTTCTTTTCGTTTGTTCCTCTTGGTGATGCCACATATAAAACCGGAAAACTGAACGGAACATGTCCAAAATGCCGACATACATAAACGTCACTGACCGCATGATACATGGCATTGCAAAAGATATGATATTGAGTATTACAACAACAACAAGGAGAACAACAACAATTGTAAAAAATAATATTTGCATCGTGTGTCATATTTGCAATTGCATTTGTTTGTCGAAAATTGTAATTGAACTGGTGGTGTTATGGTGGATATAAAGGGGGTGTAATGCGTACGGTACAGTGTTGAATTTTATGTTCGACTTTAATGTTCTTGTGTTTTACTTCTGTGCTGCTGGTTAAAATTGTTAAAAAATTCATCAATTTTTTTCCCCTGAACTGAACTCGAATTGGTTTTACACAACATGACACAAACGATTGTCAATGATTGTTAAGTCTCAACTACTTTAACGCTTATATTGGCAAGGGGGAAAAAGGGGGAAAATTAAATTATTCCATGTGAGTTGTTTGGCTTAATGGCTCTCATCTAATAAGCCAACACACTACCCACTAGACTGAGGCAATTTCTAGAAACGGATATTTGCAAAGAATCTTCAAAAAATTAAAAATGTTCATTAAAAAAATTTAACGTAAGTGACTTAAAGGTCCTTTCCATGCTACGTAAACATATTCTCCGTTATTGATAAAATAAAATCAATAAAATCTGAAGAAAACCTTACATGACTGTATAAAATGTCATGTAGCACCAGCAATGTTTGTATATCTCTGTCATTGGTACATGAATTTATTTATGATTGTTATGCAACAACAAAAAAAATCAACCGCCAAAGCTAATGTCATCGACCAGTCAGTCATGTGTAGAGAACACTTCTTACTTTTTCAACGCCTGGGTAACACCTTTTAGCGTTTCGGCGTTATTCTTGTTGTCAACATATGGCCTGTAATTTTATTGAATATGAGTGTGTGTGTGAATACATACGTATAGAAATGTGAATATGAATGTGTGCATGTGTATGTGAGAAATTTATAGTCTTCATATTGCTGTTACTTGATGCGGTATATACGTAGCATGTTTTAAAAGTTTGCAAACCATTCGAAATTTCTACCAATTTCTGACAAGATAATACTAGACTACCTTTCTTGCATCGATCAGCTTGCCCACGTTCCAACACGTGTATATAAAACATTAGTGTGGCTTGAAAAGTACGTGGTGTATGGCTAAAGCGCTTGATTAAAAGCCCAAGCAATTCAGGTTGTATTCCGGGAGACTGCAAAAAGAATTTTCATTTTGAAAAAATTAGAGAGCACCTTTGCTTGTGAAAGAAGCGGAATCAGCGACCATAGTATACACATCACTTATTTCTGATCACAAAGCATGGCAACCCTGTCATTTCAGAACCTGCTCAAATATGAGTTTTATTAGTTTTCAATGCAAGCGAGTACAACGTTGGTGTCAATGTGCAACGACAAAGTTTGCTTAATCAGCTTGTTCACGTTCCAACAAGTGTAAATAAACCTTTAGTGTTGCCTGGAAATGTCCAAGCGATTCAGGTTGTATTCCGAGAGAATGCGAACAAAAATTTCATCTTAGAAAAGTTAGACAACGCTTTTGCTCGTGAAAGTCTAAGAATCAGTGAGCATAGTACATAAATCAGTTATTTTTGGCCACGAAGTAGGGCAACCCTGTCATTCCAGAACCTGCTGAAATATAACCTTTAGTGTAGCTTGGAAATGCCGTGGTGTATGGCTTAAGTGCTTGATTATAAGCCCAAGCGATTCAGGTTGTGTTCCAGGATATTGCGAACAAAAATTTCATCTTGGAAAAGTTAGACAACGTTTTTGCTTGAGAGATAGTACTTATCAGTGAGCATAGTATACGCAAGACATACTTCTGGCCACGAATTGTGGCAACCCTATCATTCCAGACTCTGCCGAAAGATGATTTCTACAGGTTTTTAATGTATTCGAATATAAAGTTGGTGTCAAAGTGCAACGACACACTGTAAAAACTCAAAGTTGTCCCGACATACTTAATCTGGAGCGATTTTAAGATTTCTAGTAGGTAGTGTATTGGCTTATTAGACGAGAGCCCCTGGTTCAACTTATGGCTCAGTTACTTCGAACAAAACAATATATGAACAGCAATTTCCCCTCAGCAGCCTTCTGACAAAAAATCTCAAAGTGAATAAAATTGACATGAAAAGTTGCTCAAAAATCTTTCATTCAGAGTTGACTTTAAACTGTGGGTCCCGCTAGTCATAGATAAAATGAACACACACAACATGGGTGGGTTTTAATGTGCAGCCCTTACGCTGCCCAACTTCTTACCTAATTTGGTGGAACTCAGTCAGTACAGTGACTGAGTTTACCTGTAGCGTCCCAACGGGCCGATATGCGTGCTCAAGTGGGCTTATGGTATCAAAACTACCACTCCAATCTACCTACCTAACATGTGTGGTGTGAGAACCACGTCATAAATCTTTGTTTGGAGACAACATAAAACAGTAGGTCCTGCGAATCATGGTTAAAATTAACACATACAACATGGGTGGTGTGAGCAGCAAGGTTTTAATCTTGACTAAATGGTTGTAAGTATTGAAACATAAAAGAATACATTTAAGATTGATATTACTTTCCAAATTATTCTATACAACCCTCGTTCCAAAGACATTACCAATAAAAAAAACAAAAACAAAATGGTGTCTACAACATAAAAACCGGCATACAAGTGTTATGGAAGCCTAGAGTCATGAAAATGCACACACACAATATCGTTCGTTCATGCACTGTCAACGGAAACTTACAGTCAACGGTTAAAAAAGAAAACACATTGTTTTCCTCTATTTATTTTCCTCTGTCACTTTCTCTTTCTGTCTCTCTCACACTTCTTTTTTGCGATTTCCTTTATAATACTGCAGTTGCCATACGGTTTTCGTTTTTTTTTTTTGTTTTATTATGCCGGAGTTTTTTTTCAAAATGCTTCAATGTGTCCATTGGTTTTATGCAATTTGATGCATGTCTCCTGTAAATATAGATGAAACCAAACATATGCAACCATACGTTGCCAAACATCAACTCTAAACGTTACCACCGACCATCATCATCATCATCAGTTGACGGCAACCATTTTAAAGGCATTGTTTATAAAAACAAAACAAAAACAAAATGAAATCGAAAATGATGCAAAAAATCCATCACAGAGTTAACAAATCATAGTTTTTGTTAATTCCGTTCACAAACACTTGATGTTGTGCCACAGCTCTTTTGGGTCAAATTGTGGATGCGTTGTGGATGCGTATCAGTGTACTTTTTCAATGTGTTGTGTGTGTTTTTCTATTCAAAATAAAATTGTTTTTAAAATAGAAAACAAAACTAACCAAACCAGGAACTGAAAAACAATCCAACATTACGTGTATAAACCAATAACTGAATACACAAATGATGTGGTGTGGTGGTGGTAGTTATTATAATTGGCCCAAATGCCAGATAAAATATGAAATTCTTCAATGCGTTGAATGATTTATTATTTGAAAATCACTGGGACCACTAATGCAGTGGCATTAAAAGTGTAATTCCATGTGTTAACACACCATGCCAGGCCACAATGAATGAATGCCTATGGAAAAAGGAATACTTATCATTATTTATTGTGCAAATACAGGCTGATGAAGCATAATAATAAACCATAAATATTTATATCCCACGTGATAAAACGCCATAGTCTAGTAGGTAATGTATTGGCGTATTAGAAATGAGGCCACGATTCAAACAATCCAGGTCAGACATCTCCAACAGAACGAAATAAGAAAAAATATTTCTTGGGCGACTTAATCTCAGCAGATTTCTGGCAAGAACTCAGAAAGTAAATAAAAAATTACCATTAAAAGTCTCATTAAACTGTAGGTTCCATCACTCGTGTAGAAAATTAACACACACAACACAAGTAGTGTAAGAAGCTAGGTCGTAAACATAACTGATAAGTTGTAATGAACAATTACACGGTACTACAGTGAAAATACATCCGAGTAACTACATAGTGTAAGTTATTCACTCAAAAATACTCTTATTATTTTTCTCGAACCCTCCAAACTTGTTTTATTTGTCAAAAAAGGTTTTTTTGATCTTTTTACACAAAATTATTGAATACCCAAATATGTTTGAACCAATTTTAAAAATCCAAAGTTTTTTAGAAAGGGGAGAGATTAGCCTTTCAAACGGTGTACACAAACATTTTGCTCAAACTTATATGTTATGAGATTTGATGGGGTAAACTTGGAAAATTTTATTTTAACGTTACTGACCAGTGTATCTATGAGTATCGACTTATTACAATACTCGCACAGATAGCTTAGCTCAGTACCAAAGAGACCATTTGGGCACCCACAAATCAATCCCGATTATTTTTTTAATTTTTAAACAAAACCATAATGGAGTGCCTCTAGCAGAAATGATCGTTAACATGTTCTTGGAACTTGTGCTACTCATAAGCATTATCTTTACTTAGAACAAATTGATTACTTTAGAAAAAGCCCTAATGTCGTGGGGGGTATAATTTAGGTTGCAATCAGATATCAGCAATGAATCGTTTTTTCGCTACTCATAAACACTCATGAAATTTTGAATATAAGTGAGTCAACAATATTGAAATTTAACTATGTACTCTGATTCATTCGTACTCCCTACAACGTTAATTTATAAGTACAGGTTGCAATGAGTATGAGTACAACGTCGACATCTAACTCATACCATTCGAAATATGTTTGATTCATAAGCCCATGCATTCTGATTCATAACTTTAGAAAAAAGACACACAAGCAAAAAGACAGAACAGCATGCAAAGCAAACGCACAACCTTCTAGTGAGTATTTTAGTGTTCGTATGCGACTCATACTTATTTTGTGATTCTTGTATATGTTGAGTCATGGAGAGTCGAAATCAATAACATCATACGTGTTGCTAAGTATGAGTATGATGAGTACTTCAAACTTTGAATATGAGCAGAGGTTCCATGATATTAAAATAAGTATGAATGCGCAGTAAGTATTAGAAATTATGAGTATGATTCGATTCTACTCATCTTTTGGAATACTTATTGCAGATCTTTGGTTGGAATCTCAATAAAAAAGATACGCAATAAAAATTTCTCTGTAGAAATAACGGCATATTAAGCGTTTATTACAAATAAATTTGGTGTGATAAACTACGTCATAAGCATTTATCGGAAGGCATTGGCACATTATGTGGCATTATATTGCAATACGAATTAATGGCAACTTTTCTTTTACAAAATCAATAAAAGCCGGCAATTAAAAATATCAGGAAATAAATTTGAAATTGAAAATTAAAATCATTTTGTTTTTAACACACAAAATTCCTTTGCTCAGCCCCCGCTCTCAAACCCCAAACACGCAACCCAATACATTTTTGCAAAAACATCACCCATAAACCAATCGTGTATGGTGGCAACAAAACCTATGTAAAATTTGTTTTGTTATTGTAATAAACGTGTATCAATACAAAATCACATGGTTTACCATATCAAACACATTGTAAAACTGCCAACAAATGATTGAAATGAAGAATATTTACAGTGTAATGTGTGTGCCACACACATTCTGCAAATTCACGTGTAAAATTTGAATTCGATTAGATTTGATTGCCGTATATAAGGAGGACACATTTGTGTTCGTTGCAATAATATTTTATATGCCACCACGCATTAGGAATTTTACACACACATTTACACCTTTTTTTGCTCCTGTTCTTCCCACATATGGTTTTTTCACATGAAATAGCAGGGATTTGACATTTGGTTGGAATATGATGAATAATTGACATCAAATTGATACGATTGGTTGCATAGCTGCATCATATTAAGGGGGTGTGGGGGGTGTTTAATAGTAAATAAGCTGAGATTAAAATCATATTCAAATTATTGTGGGTATATGAACTCGTAATGATGCTCATAGTGGGGCTCTTTCAATTCAATTGCGATTGTTGAACAGATTATTACAGAGATTTTAACACACAATTTTCTAAATAACTTGGGTTGGGTTTTGGGGGAAAGAATATGTTTTAAATGATATGAATGCCTTCGCAATTGGGATACTTTTTTCCCAAAGAAATAATTCTTTTTTCCAAAATACATTTGAAAGTGAAACAGACATGTTACAGTTCATTCAACCATAGAAGTAAATAATTACATTACATACATACATGTTAACCGAATGTATACTAGTCGCCGTAGTCTAGTAGGCAGTGTGTTGACTTATTAGACGTAAGGTCACGGTGCAAACCCCAGGTCAGACATTTCCAACGAAATGTTATTTGCAAAGAAATTTTTTTTCAATTTCTGACAAAAACCCCTGAGAGTAAATACAATTTTCATGATAAGTTTCTCAAACAAATCTTTGTTGTTCAAAGTCGCCTTTAAACGGTAGGTCCCGCCAGGAATTTGTAAAACTTTTATTTCACTCGATTTTTAAAAACTTCAGCGTAACTATTAAATATTTTAATAAATATTCGTTACCGTTTCATGTAGGTACGCGAATCGAGCATTTTCGAGTAGGATGCTCACTCTGTTCAAATACGGTTTCCTCGAATTTTACGCTTTTCTCACACAGAAATAATTCTTAAGGCGTTTAGTCTGCGGTCCACTGGCTAGTCGACCAACAATGAATATTTCCTAACCTTGAACATATTTCAGTATTATAAACTGAACACAGTTTCTTGGCATTGTCGTTCATTTGCAAACTCCTAGCCACTTACAAGGTTAACTAATGGATATATACAGTATAGAGCGCAGATTCGCTCCTACTGCTGGAATACTATCTCTATCTAAGACTTGTTTATGTTGAGGTCCGCCACAATCATTTTAACTGTTCGAGCTCGATCGAACATACTACACATATATTTTACGAGTTCGTTCAAGTTAGCTTTATAATCGGTCTTACAAAAAAAGCTCTTAGTTCTACTCGAAAAAAGTAGAGTATTGTTGCGAGATTACTGCTCTTAAAGAGCTCTTTCCAGTCAAATCCTTTTTCAGCTACATTTGCCACGGCATCAATAATCTGGCGAAGGAAAAAGTTCAAAAAGCCTAAAAAATTCCTTGACCTGAGATAAACATGACTTTTTGTGCACAAAAACAGAACATTTCGTAGCTGATACTTCAATGTAGTCAAGCTTATACGAAACCAACGAAAAAAAGGCAAAAGTTTTGCTTTGATGTGGAAAACATTATCAGGGAGCGAAATAAGGAAAATGACTCTGAAAGCTTGTAAGAGTATCATTACAGATGTCATGCTATCTTTTGTTCCGAAGAATTCCCCAATATATTGACGTTTTTTGAACGATATCGTCCGTATAACTTTTTACAGACTTATAAGTGATTGGCTTTGTGATCATCAAGTTGTTGTTGTGTATTTACCAAACAAATCTTACTTATTTAATTGGTCACCACAACACTTTAGTCAGGATTACAACCTAGAAAACATCGAAGGACAGATATTCGAGCGAATTTTCGTCGCAATATTATCTCTGAGTTTTTGCTAGAATCCTGCTGAGAGATAGCTGTAGAAAAAAATATTATTTCATTTTTCGTTTTGTTCGAGTTGTCTGAGCTAAGGTTGAAACCACGGGTTCGCGTCTCATAAGCCAACGTAATACCAAGTAGACTACAAAGACTACGATTTTTGTATCTTAAAATCAGATGACTAAACGTTACACAACGTTCTGGATTTAAATATTTATGACATTGATGGATTTCAACAGTATTCTTAAACATGACATGCTAGCTCAGGTTACACTTCACAGACTTGTAAGTTGCATTCCTTATAACGATGTTATTTTTGGAAAATTACCAAACCAATTAACTGTGTTGAAGCTAATTGCATATCATTATAAAGGGTGTTTTTATAGAGGTATAGAACTTTAAGTTGGCATTACTTTTCAAGATGGCGACCGATTTAACAGCTGTCAAGTGATTTATTCTCAATTTGGTTTGGCAATTCATCATGAATAGACTCACGCCTGAACAACGCTTGCAAATAGTGCAATTTTATTACGAAAATAATGGTTCTGTGCGGAAAACGTGTCGCGCACTACGTCCATTTTATCGTCGACAAAATCGTCCATCAGAGCAGTTAATTCGATTAACCATGGAACGTTTTCGCACCACGTTTACTCTTATTGATAACTCGCATCCCCAGAGACGCTGTACGGTGCGTACAGAAGAAGCTATTGCTGCTGTAGAGCGTAGCATTGAGGAAGACCCGAATGAGTCCATCCACCATCGAGCACAGGAATTGGATCTGTGTCCATCCACTTTATGGAAGATTTTGCGGAAGGATCTTGGTTTGCGTGCTTACAAAATCCAACTCGTGCAAGATTTGAAGCCAAACGATCATCAAGTAAGGCGTAGATTCGTCTAATGGGCCCAAAACGAGATTATCGTTGTTCCCGATTTTCATAAGCGAATTTTGTTTAGCGATGAAGCGCACTAATGGTTGAATGGCTACGTCAACAAACAAAACTGCCGCATTTGGAGTAATTTGAGGTAATCCTCAAGTGTATGTGGAAACACCGTTACATCCAGAAAAACTGACTGTTTGGTGCGCTTTATGGGCTGGTGGAATCATTGGTCCGTACTTTTTCAAAAACGATGGTGGCCAGAACGTTACAGTCAATGGTGATCGGTATAGAGCCATGATTACTAACTTTTTCATTCCTGAATTGAATAACCATGATGTCCAGGAGATGTGCTTTCAACAAGACGGCGCAACATGTCACAGAGCTCGTGCCACAATAGATTTATTGAAAGACACGTTTGGTGACCGCCTAATTTCACGTTTTGGACCTGTGAATTGGCCTCCAAGATCTTGTGATTTAACACCGCTAGACTACTTTCTGTGGGGCTATGTAAAGTCATTGGTCTATGCGGTAAAGCCACAAACGCTTGACCATTTGGAAGACAACATTCGCCGTATTATTGCCGATATACGGCCACAAATGTTGGAAAAAGTCATGGAAAATTGGACGTCCAGATTGGACTACATCCGCGCCAGCCGTGGTGGTCATATACCAGAAATCATATTTAAAATGTAATGCCACAAGATTATCTTGCGGATAAATAAAATTCATGTCAATCGAATAATCCATCGTTGTTTTATTGCAACTTAAAGTTCTATACCTCTATAAAAAACACCCTTCATAAACTTTAATTTAGGCAATCAGACTGCCTGCAGTAAATTACAGCTAGTCAGAAAGGATATGATCTGTCCACTGAGACTTCATGTAGGCTTATCGGATGCACTGACTTGGTAGTAGTTTAAACAATGAGCACTAAAGAGCATAAAAAAATTAAAATAACATTCAATGATAAAACCAATAAAATTACGATAATTTGAAAAAACAGATACCGAAATACAATAACAAAACCACATAGAAATCAATAAAAGTTCTAGAAGTTGCCAAATTGAAAATAAATGAAATGAATTAGTAGGCAAAGTTGTCATTCAAATTTGAAAAAAACTGCGACTTTTTGACATTTTTGTGTTCTCCAGTGTGAAGTTTGATCTTTGTAGATAGTAAGATCGGTTATGAGTTGCGTGGTATTAAAAAATTGTAAATTTTAATAAATAAGGAATTTATTTAAAAGTTAAAGAAAAAATTTACTTTATTTCAATATTAAAATCCTATAATTCAAATGAACTACTGGTTTTATAAAGGCACAAACGTAACAAAATGTTTACATGTAAGCCATTTATAATTTTGTTTATATGATGCATCAAAAAATCTATAATAATGCCAACCATATTTATTTTGATTGATTAGTGTTGAGTAATTGGCTGGCAATTGACAATATTTGCAAATAATTAATGCAAAATGGATTGAAATTATTCGAACATGGTTTTGAGCATATGCCCTCCTACAAACACAAAATCATTGCAGTTCAAATTTTAAATAAATATTTACGTATTTATGCAGAAAAATTATTTATTTAAAGGATTTTAGGTGGCAATAAATAAATAAATAAATAAATAAATTGCATTGGCCTACAATACAAAAATTTGGGTATTTTATTTTCATTTAATTTTTTTTTTTTTTTTTTGAATAAAGTTTCATTAAAAATTTAATAGAAGAACTTTGTAAAATGAATTATTTAAGTTTTATAAACAAAATGAATAAATAAATAAATTAACAAATAAGCTTATGGTGTAAATATTACAACAGCTAACAATACTACTACTACAACTACTACTACTAATATAATGTGAAAAATAAAATAAAAAAAATTAATTATAAAAATAAATTTAATTAAAAAGAAAAATGTACAGTAAAGAATTTTAATTTTTTTTATATAAAAAATACAACAGAAAATCCTAAAAAAATTATACAAAAATAGAAAACATCAAATGTTAATAATAATAAAAGAACAGAACCACTATGAATAAAATAAAATTAAATTAAAAAATTAAAACAATAAAAAATAATAATAAAATATACTCGTACGTATAGTAAACTATACATAGAGAAAACTTAATAATATAATAATTAAGAGTATCCTGTACTTGTTTTGTTAATTTTTTTGCATGTAAAATTGTTTTTTCTTTCTACCTATACAATGCATATTTATTTAATCAGTATATTTGTGTTTGTGTATGTGTAAATATTTAATAATGTCATGTATGTGTATGTATGTATGTTGCTATCTATAATGCTTATATCCTTTATTTAAATCTCTGTTAATACCTTCATAGTGTTGTTTAATTTATTGTTTACGTTTGTGTATGTATAAGTGGTACGTACACTCAGCCACAAAAGTATACATACGTTTAACAAATTTCAGAAATTTTTTAACCATTCCTCTTTCGTTGAAAATCTTTATAATTGTCTGACGGTCTTTTTCATTGGTTCAGAAATTTGTGAAATTTGTTAATCGGATGTATACTTTTGTGGGCCTGTGCAGGGCCACAATTCAGTTCAATTTCAGAAATTTTTTAGCCAATGCAAAAGACCGTCTTAAAATCGAGGAAACAATAAAGATTTTCAACGAAAACGGTTTGGTTAAAATATTTCTGAAAGTTGTTAACCGCATGTATACTTTAGTAACTGTGTGTATATGACTACCTTTATAGCAGCAAAGAGAGATTTTTTTCAATATGTACACTCATGAAAATTAAATTGTAAAGGATCAACACAAAACAACTACAATTACATTATTTACGTCAAAAACAAAAGATTATTGTACAGGTTTATGAAAAGGATTAATAAGTTCTTGTTGTTGTTGTTTTTATTATTTGTTTATTTATTTTAATTTAATTAAACAGTTTTAATTTATAGAAAATATCACAGATTTTTTTATATTATTTTTATAAATACAGCGTATATTTTTTCATGATTAAAGTTAATGCACAAATTAAATTCAAGTGGATTTAATTTTTCTTTACGAACTAACTAACTATCATCGTTTGCATGATATATACTAGAGACGAGCAATAAGTATTCAAAAAGATAAGTAGAATCGAATCATACTTATAATTGTTGATACTTCTACGCATTCAGAAGCCGCCATAGTCTAGTAGTGTGTTGGCTTATTACACGTAAAGCCAGCGTTCAAGCACCAGGCCAGACATCAAACAAAATACAAAAAGTATTTCTTCGGCGACTTCCTCTCAGTAGATATCTGGCAAAAACTCTGAGAATAAATAAAATTGTCATGAAAAAGTTTCTCAAAACTCTTTCGTTCAGAGTCGACTTTAAACTGTAGATAACACAACTCATGTATAAAATTAACACACACAACATACCGACGACTCCTTTCTATAACATTCTAAGTCGAAAAAGTGTGTTTTGAGTTATGAACTCTCAAAGTTTTCACGCGATATACGACCATATGTGTATTCTAAGTAGGTTTTTCCCTATAACTTCGGAACGGATCGGCGCATCTTAACCAAATTTTGACAGTAATTAAGTTAGAGAACGTAGAAGGTAAAAATGCAAGAACATTAAAAACGTTCTAAGTACACATAGAATGTTATAGAATGGAGGCGTCGACATGTGGTGGGAAAAACTAGGTCGTAATCCTGACTGAAGAGCTGTAATGACCAATTATATATGTATGTATGTATACGCATTCATACTTATTTTAATATCATGCAACCTCCTCTATTTATATTCAAAGTTTGAAGTACTCATCACATGCATACTTAAGAACACGTATGATATTGTTGATTTCGACTCTCCATAACTCAACATACACACGAAGTACAACGTAAGTATGATTCGCGTACTAAAATACTCATTAAATGGTTGTGTGTTTACTCTGCTGGCTGCTCTGCCTTATTTGCTTATGTGTCTTTTTCTTTTGTTGTAAATGCAACAACAACTAAGACTGTAAATTTTGATGAATTATTAGAGTCACTCGAATCATTTCTAAGTATTATAAGAGTATTTTTCTAAAGTTACGAATACAAATGAGTAGCGCTTATGAATCAAACATATTTCGAATGGTATGAGTTCGATGTCAACGTTGTACTCATACTCATTGCAACCTGTACTTATAAATCAACGTTGTAATGAGTATGAATGAATTAGAGTACATAGTTCAATTTCAATATTGTTGACTCACTTATATACAAAATTTCATGAGTGCTTATGTGTAGCGATAAAACGACTCTTTACTGATCTCTGAAACATAATTGGTTATTACAATCCTTCAGTCAGGATTTCGATCTAGCTTCTCTCACCACTTATGTTGTGTGTGTTAATTTTATACATGAGTGGCAGGACCTACAGTTTGAAGTCGACTCCAAACGGCAGATTTTTTTTGAGAAACTTTTCATGGCAATTTTTTATTTACTCTCACAGCTTTCGCCAGATATCCGCTGAGAGGAAGTCGCCGATGAAATATGTTTTTTCAGATTTCTCTTTTTGGAGAAGTGTGACCTCAAGTTTGAAGTGCGGCCTCACGTCTAATAAACCAACACACTACCTACTAGTATACGGTAACTTCATGATAGGTATCTGCATCAGTAGATAAAATATCCCGATATCCATAGCGACAACGTGAGGCAATAGGATTTAAAGAATTCTACCATTTGAATACATCTTAGGTTGAGTTAGATTAAACGGGCAACCAATTCAAGTTTAACTGACTTGATACCTTAATCATCATGCTCTTAAACTTCAATTGTAGGAGAAAAAAGTCGGTTATACGATCATAGCCCATTGAATTGATAGTTTTACTAGCCTGAATAATACCTCCATAGTAATAAAGCACATCTAACAATGATTCTTGTCTGGATGAAAATAATTTTTCACAATTACTTCAGTTCCGACCATCACATGCTTCAATTTTACTTGCTGTTAAGTAATGAACATTGAAAGCCGGTTGCTCTAGCATTCAATCAGCATATCTACGGCCTTCTGTATAGGCTGCAGACCTTAACTGTTGCCGTGGGTGGAATTTATGTGAATGAAGGAATACACTCACATGCAAAAACCGTCATAGTGGCTTATAAAATAGGCCGTGGAAAAGACAATTTTGGATTATTCTACTTCGGCAGTGTGTACATTGAAAAGGAAATCGCAAAATTCAGCAGGTTGGCTTATTAGATGTGAAGCCTTCAAAAAATAGATCAGACCTCTCTAACAATATGAAATATGAATTGAATATGAATATGAATCTCAGCAGATTTCTAAAAAAACTCTGAGAATAAATAAAAAAATTGCCATGAAAAATTTCTCAAAAAATTTGTCGTTTGAAGTCGAATTTAAACTGTAGGTCCATCCGCTCTTGGATAAAATTAACACACACAACATAAATGATGTGAGCAACTAGGTTGTAATCCTTACTATAGGGTTATAATGATCAGTTATTTTAGGTATGTACAATTTCGTTGAAGCATAGGCTTCAGTACATCTGTAACACTTCCAATTTATTTAAATTTCTTTCCGGTCTACTCAATTCCTTCAACCGGGTAGCAAATGCTGTAATCGTCCTGTAATGCTCGAAAAGCGATCAAAATTGAATAACCACCATAAGTAAGGTTTTTAACCCATTTTTATACATTCTTCGATTGTTAAACGATCTATACGTAAATGGCAAACCTTCCACCAAATAAATGGCATTTACGATGATGAACTGTGGAATATCTCACAGTTTAGAAACATATCATTCTGATGCCTTTGAAACCATGAGGTTTACATAGTTTAATAGGATCGGTGACTTCCTTTCAGCAGTTTTTAGGCAAAAACTCTGAGAGTAAATAAAAATTGCCTTGGAAAGTTTCTCAAAAAATCTGTTGCTCGGAGACGACTTTAAACTGTATATTCCGCTTTTCATGGGTAAAATTAACACACTTAACATGGATGATATGAGAAACTATGTTGTAATCATGACTAAGGGGTTGTAATGAGCAACTATGTAAGTGAATAAGCGAATGGATAAGCTGATACAATTATCGTGATTTGATTTGCAACGCCTACAATGGATGTCTTCTAAGGAATGTTAAAATCAAATACGTGGAAGTAATCAGTAAGAGTGGCTCTGTACATATCAGAGATCAGCAATGAATCGCTTTTTCGCTACTCATAAACACTCATGAAATTCTGAATATAGTAAGTGAGTCAACAATATTCAAATTTAACTGTGTACACTGATTCATTCATACTCATTACAACGTTGATTTATAAGTGCAGGTTGCAATGAGTATGCATACAACATTGACATCAAACTCATACCACTCGAAATATGTTTGACTCATAAGCCTACACATTTAGGTTCATAACTTTAGAAAAATAATTAGAAATGATTCGAGTGACTAGTATCGTTCATCAAAATTTACACACTTAGTTGTTGTTGCATTTCCAAAAATTAAGGAAGACACATAAGCAAAAAAGACAGAGTAAAACACACAACCATTTAATGAGTATTTTAGTGTTCGTATGCGAATCATACTTATTTTGTGCTTTTCGTGTATATGTTCAGTTATGGAGAGTCGAAATCAATAACATCATACGTGTTCTAAAGTATGAATATGATGAGTACTTCAAACTTTGAATATGAGTAGAGGAGGTTCCATGATATTAAAATAATAATAATAAGTATCAGAAATTATAAGTATGATTCGATTCTACCCATCTTTTTGAATACTCATTGCTGACCTCTGGTACATATTGTGTTTGAATCTTTTTCTTTGCCTTCAAAAGTTGAAAAATATTGCCTACTTTAGGGGTCACTAATATAAGTAATGCAGATAAATTTACCTCTCATGCTGTCTGTTAAGAAAATGTTATTTTAAGAACTGTTATGTTAATTAAAAATATAAATTATTTTAGCCAATAATTTAACATTGTACTGTTAAGCATAGAAATTTATAAAATATTTGTTTTTAAATATTTGTGTAAAATATTTAAAATTTAATTAAATGTAAAATAACTATGAGAACTAATATAGCAACTAATATATGCAGTATTTAATAGAAAAAAAATTAAAAAAATAAATTCAAAACATATTGTGTCACTATAAATAATTCAATTTAGATTTGTATGAAATATTAAAACATTAAAAAAATGGAAATAATATCGTCTAAATATTAAGAAATTAAATGAAAAATTTTGTATAAAATTAAGTTGATCAAAGGAAAAACTAAAATTCATTCATAAAATATAAGTTTTAAGATATTTTCAAGGCTAAACTAGCGAAGAAAGCTAAACTGAAAAAAAAAATTATTTTTAAACATTATTTAGTTTTAATAGTTGAATTTAGAGAAATATGTTTTTGTTGTTAAACACTTATTAATTTAAAAAAAATATTAAAAAAAATTAAATAAAAATGTTATAAGAATACCAAACTAAATTTTGTTAATTTTATAAGTTAAACTTCAAATTAAAATGAAATTAAATTTATGCTTTAAAAAAACACTCTGTTTGTTAACTAAAATTTAGAAATTACGGTCCTTACACAAGGCAATTTTCTTCAGACCTTAACTGAATTTCTTGTTTCATTTTGAATTTCATTTACAAAATCCTGTTTTTAAACATTCGAAAACCGAAAATTATTTTAAAAAATTTTCCCCGCCCTCTTGCTTTGTGTAAATGCCGTACATATATTAAAGATTTCGTATTTAGTTTCTCTAACACTTTAAAATTTTGTTCAAATAAAATCAAATAAAAACAAAACAAAACTCTTGCATACTAATTGTAATGAAAATATATTTTTTAAATAAAAAACAGAAAAGAAAGGAAATCAATTGACAACAAAAAAAAAAAAAGAAAAAAAGGAAAAAACGTAAATAAATAAAGTCACATATAAAAAACTGTCAAATAAATTGTATTTATTTTCATAACAAATGGAAGGTCACGAGTGCTAGTGATAAACACTTTTCACTCTCACACACTCGAACATAGAAATTTTTTTATTTATTTTCATAACAGGCTGTTAATCTTGCTCTTGTTAAGCTAATGGTGGGAATGATAGTAAATGGAACAAGTGTTCAGTAACGCTAACACTGGTAATGGAAACAAAATTATAGAGAAGTAATATACAGCTTTACTAGGATCTAGCAGCTGCAGTTAGTCTGAATCCAGTAGTCCAGATCCAAATACGTAGTCTCACCGTAGGTTGCTGCACTTTTATACCAAAGTTAGACTCACAAGGATAGAAAAGCAATAAAATTTATATTTCGGTAGGTTCTGGGATGACAGGGTTGCCATACTTTATTGCCAGAAATAAGTGATGTATCTATGAAACCAAATGCTGTCAATATCCTCTTCTTTAATTTTTGTGAACAAAAATTCGTTCAACATTCTTGCTCATTTTCGAAGAAAAATGGACCAATTATGCTTCTGGATCAAAATCCGCACCAAACAGTGACTCGTTTTGGGTGCGTCGACTTTTCAATGCATGCGTTCGGGTTTTCTGTGCCCCAAATGCGACAATTTTGCTTGTTTACATACCCGCCAAGATCAAAATGAGCTTCATCTGAAATGATGATTTTTTTTGCCAAAATCGTCATCTTCTGGTGTAGGCTACTGCATGGCCAGCCGAGGCAGCCATTTGAATGAAATTATTTTCCATTATTAACCGGAAGGATTGTTCTTTCAAATAAAAAAAAGAAATTTGAGAAAATGTTCAGTAGTTTTTTTTAAAGCATTTTCAAAAAAAAGTTATTTGGCGGACCCTTTATTATGCTCTACGTGGCAGTAGTCTAGTAGATACTGTGTTGGCTTATTTGACATGAGGCCTCGTATTACTATTACTGCTACTACTACTACTGCAACTACTAATACTCCTACTATTATTACTACTACTTCTAAAGAAGCAACAAAATCATGAAGTCACTGTTTGGTGTCGATTTTGTAGTGGCAACGTAATCGGTTTCTATTTCTTTGAGAACGATGTTGCCCGGGCCTCTATAGTTCGATGATTACCAACTGCTTTTGGTATGAATTGAATGATCTGGGTACCAACGACATGTAATTTCAGCTGCATGGAGGTAAGTGTCACATAGCTGATGCTACATTCGGTATCCTGCACGACCAATTTGAATGCATGGCCACCTCATGTAGAGGTGATGTGCACTGAGTACGAGATCGTACATAATTGCCTCCTCGTAGACTTTTTCTTGTGAGCTTAAGATCATGCCATCAGTCACATTCTGCTTGATTTATGCGCCAGGGTCATGGAAAATTTGACATTTCATATGCGCTCCACCCAAAAGAAGCCGTAGCGGGCATTTGAACGACGATATTTTCCACACTGAATGGCATCCAGAAGTCCTTTAAACGCATAAAAAATTTGATCATCTCTCACACACACACATTGTTTCATTTGAATTTCGTGGTGAGAAGCGCTTAATGAAAGGGGAAGAAAGATTTTTGGTTACCCTGTAGGAATATTTTATTGATTACTTATGTACTTTTGATAAAATTTATTTCTATGAGTATATGTTTGTGTGTGTGTGTGTGTAGTCTAAATCAATTTGGCGTAATGTCTACTAATCATACTTGTTGTTGCTGTTGTTGTATTTTATTTATAACAAATGAAAGCTATTGTTATTACACATGTTGTTGTTGTTGTTGCGATTTTTATTGTTATTGTTGCATATTTGGCCACCAGACAAGTACATTTATCACCATATACCACGACCACAACGCCAAATCATATAAAATCACTGAAAAAAAAACGTCAACGAAAAGCTGAAAAAACCAATACGAACGAAAAAAAAATGAATATCAACCAGACGTAATAATGGTATTACACAACAACAACAAAACCTGTTATAGGGAAGCAGCAAAAAAAATGTTACGAAAAATAAAATAGAATTTTACGAGCAGCAACACTGCTGGTAACCACAGGACAAACGTCAAAATGGAAAAACTGAAATGGCGCCACTTTATGCCACTCATAAATGTATAACGGGATATTGTCAAATATTGTAGGCAAGAAGAAGGGATAATAAAAAACTCAACATAAATTACTTTTTTTCAGGGTTGAATAGAGGGTAGAGGTTTGTTATATTTAGGAGAAGGATATACGTCAAGGGATTTAAACTAAAAATTCGATAACCGAAACAGTTTTTCTTGGGGTTTTTTTTTTGGATGGGAGATCGTTAAGGAAGGAAGTAAACTAGCCAAGGGGATATTGAAATTTGATTTTTTAGTTCAGTGATATACTCTACGTATTAAAGGGGAAAAATACTGCTGGAATAAGTTCACTTGACAGGGTTTAAAAAAACCAGGCTTTTAATGTAACAAATATTTTAAAATAGTAGTAGTAGTAGTAGCAGTATCAGTAGTAGTAGCAGTTGTAGACGTGGTTGGAATAGTAGAAGTAGCAGTAGTAGTATTAGTAGGAATAGTAGTAGTAGTAGCTGTTGTAGTAGTAGTAGTAGCAGTAGTAGTAGATGTAGTGGCAGAAGTGGTAGGAGTAGTTGTAGTAGTAGTAGTAGAAATAATAGTAGTGGTATGAATAGTAGTAGTATTAGTAATGGTGGTAGTAGTAGCAGTAGTAGTAGCAGTAGTAGTTGTAGTCGTGGTTGGAATAGTAGAAGTATCAGTAGTAGTATTAGTAGGAATAGTAGTAGTAGTAGCTGTTGTAGTAGTAGTAGCAGTAGTAGTAGATGTAGTGGCAGAAGTGGTAGGAGTATTTGTAGTAGTAGTAGTAGAAATAATAGTAGTGGTAGGAATAGTAGTACTATTAGTAATTGTGGTAGTAGTAGCAGTAGTAGTAGCAGTAGTAGTAGCAGTAGTAGTAGTTGTATTAGCAGTAGTAATAGTAGGAGTAGTAGTAGTAATAATATTAGTAGTATTAATAGTATGAGTAGTAGTATTAGTAGTTGCAGTAATAGTAGTCGAGTAGTAGTAATAGTAATAGTAGTAATAATAGTAGTAATAGTAGTATTAGCAGTAGTAGTAGTAGTAGTGACACTTATGTGGAAAAACCTGACCAATAGAAGATAATGCAGCATATTAACCAAGGCGCCAAGTAATACTTCTGCGGTGCGTTCAGATGAACATTACTTACTGACTTACAGTGGTGGCATTATAATTAGAAACGACTTAGCGACATGTATGCTTATTAATTTGTTTTACAGTTTTCACTGTGTACCTGGGATCAAAGCCTTTGTCTGGAAGACGTCTTACATACGTTTTTCCATCATATTGGGACAAATTAAATTTAGATTCGTCACTCCAGAGAACTCTGTTCCAGAAACATCGTTTCTAATTAGAAGGCCACCACTGTACTTAACTTACCATTGACTTACGATCTCGTCTTTCTAACGCAAACAAGGTCATCCTCTTCGCCGACTTCCGCAAATCTTCGCATCAAATACCCTTCTCGCCGGAGCATCCTCCTCCATTCGAACGACATATCCGAGCCAGCGCAGCAGCTGGATGTTAATTCGCTACAAAACATTCATATCGTTGAGGAGCTCATACAACTCACTGTTGGATCGGATGCGGAAATCATCGACCACTCGCACCGGGCCGAAGATCTTACTTTTGTATCGAATACTCTCAAGTCTGCTACATCTACGCCATAAAGAAGCAAGCGGAGGATGAGCGTCATGCAGAGTATTAGTTTTGTCTTACGAGAGAGGTCTCTGCTACTCAATTTAAATCAATCTCAATACAAAAAAAATAGAAGAAAAATATGGAAATATATCACGATCATTTCTATGTCAATGTACGTAAAAACCTACAATGAAGACTGTAGAGGAATATATCGGGACAATATTGCCTTGGTAGTCAAATGCGTAGTGCACTAATCTATTAATGTGACAAACGTGGATTTCATTCTCACCAGAGACTCTGGTCTATTGTATAGTTTAGTGTATATATGGTCTTAGTTACTTAGGTCGTATCGTACTCTTGCCTAATTGGAGGAACGTGAGAGCATTACCAACATCGAGCACTGAACATAGATTCAATTTGTCTAGCTTTAAGCAAAGATTAACTAGAGCCCTTAATTGATAGCATAAAGCATAAAGCAGATATCATGGATATACGTGCAGATTTGGTCGCTTGCACCAAATTCTGATTCTACCGTGAAGTGAAGAAAGTTATCTACCAATGATAGTCAGAGTGATTACTGGTTTACAACGCATAGGGACTCGTGTTGGTAGACTATCGATGCAACAATGATTACAGCTGGAACGGCAAAAATGTAAATATTCAAACGAATTACTTTCGATGCCCAGAAGTAAGAATAAGTTCGTGTGAAGAATATGTAAAGGATTTCTGGCCCCTAAAGCTTAATTCTCTTTATTTTAGAATCCATTACGGTTTCATGATAATCTCAATAATAAAAATGAAAGCAAATCCTCTTAAACAAATAATTCATTTATGCTGAGCTCATATTGTTGCATATAAAATCACTTACCAACACTTTAATTATGCATTAAAAATATGCATTTCTAAACCATTTATAATTTTGTTTTTAGATTTTGATTTTTCAACATTTATTTTTCTTCTACGCAAAAAAATCTTTCATTTGAAAAGCTGCATTTGCACCATCAAATTCCAAATTTTCAATGAACATGTCGTAACGCAATTGCTTCATTGGCTATAATTGTAATGGCGTTAAAAGGTGAGGATGGGTATTAAACCGAAATTTACATTAGCATTGTAATATAATTACAAAAACAAACGCATGTAATGGTATGTAAATGAATATGTAATAAACGTGTTGATATGCGTAGGCAGAAGTTTTATACTCCAAAAAAATTAAAGAGTTATTCATAAAGTGCTTCTACGAAGGTTAACGAAGTCATAAATTTTTTTTACCGAAATCGGCGTGCTGGTGTTCTTAAATAAGAATAGTCTTTTTGAAGGCAATGTTATGGATACGACTTTAATTTTTGTGCAATAAAATCGCCTTACTAACATCTAAATATTTATCGGTATTATAGTTTATCAATACGACACTTTATCTGGGAATTTCTTTATACTTTAACAACATATACGTAGTTCGCCAAGGGCAACCTCCACGACCCTTTTATTTCCAAGCCTATAAACCAAAAGTAGTAGCAATCACTGCTACCTACCATAGCATCATAAGTTCAAATAAAAACGAATACGAAAGGTTTGTATCGGGACTTTTTAACAGCTTTTATACAACTACCCTACCTAAGAAGCTCCTTAAAGTCTGCAGAATGTAACATAAATCATGAACTTTAAAGGGAAGTCAGATAACGATTCCTATTGGGTATGAATTGGATTCAATTAGCAATGTCTCGCATCAAAAATTAAGACTCAAAAGATCTAACTAACATAGCTAGGCATAGATTCAGTGTTAATTCTGTTCTTCACATCTGAGTGTCCAAGAATTCTTCTTTTTAGGTTGCTGAACACTTGCAGAAAAGATGTTCTGCCATTTCCTCTTCTTCTTCGACAATGCAGCTTCTGCAGAAGTCGTTATAAGGTATTCCCCGCCTCCTGGCGTGAGCATTTAGAGGCTAGGGTGCTGTTATCACAGCTATGAGGTTCTTTAGATGGAATGTTGATAGGTTCAGTGCTAATTCTGTTCTTCAGATCTCTCTGCATGCTCAAGAGTTCTCCTTCTTAGGTTTCCAAAAGCCGCCAGAGTAGAGCTCTAACAAACATAGTTAAAAAATTATACGAGAATCAAACATCTTTACAGGCACTGAAGCAAGAGTGGCTTAAAATTTTGGGAGGAACGCTATAAAATAGAGACACAGTAGCCACAACTATTTTTGGTATGCTTTGGGGCGACTTAAATATCGGCACATATGACCCCCATAGGGGAAGTAATTAAAAGTAACAGCAGGACATGTGGAGATGACATTGACCGAAATTTTTATGTTTCTATGTTCTACAGTTCTTTAGCGCATGAGATGAAAATGTTTTATAGAAGACGCTTTCTATTAATTTACGTCGTCTGTATCTCTCACTGGTGATGGCACAACAAAGATGGCTTTGGTGTATGTTGATAAGACCTGAGATAGTCCGCTTGGGTGACAGCTTCTATACTAATCAGATTTCATTTCCTTAACACCAATTAAATTTTACACGAAATCTGTACACTACACTATACTAAGTGCAACCGTTCATAAGCCGCTCTCGCATTATTTGGTGTGCGGTTTATATCCGTTTCCATTTGTCTACATAGAAGAAATGGGTTCCAATAATTGGTAGCTTGTAGGATGATGGTCTACATTTATCTCAAATCCATTACTAAGTGTCAATAATCTTTATCTTGTGTTTATATTGTTACGTTTTTACCTTTTAAAAATGTTTAAAATATGAGTTCGTCGATTGCAAATAAAATAAAAATAAATTTGTGTTTAGTTTTAATTAAAATTCTTTATTACACGCACAATTCTATGTTCCACTGTTCACAACTTGATGTAAACAACAACAATTGCTTTTCTTTATTATTCCTATGTTTATAGCCTTTGCATAAACTATAACAATTACAAAACAATTATTCAATATACCTCTGTAACGGAGATCTTCAAACAACGTTTACTCTCTTCAAACCCAACGCGTCTTCACACAAGACTGACTGAACTTCACTAACTCACTAGTCTTGCCTTTTATATGGCAACGTAAACAGTCTGATGAATGTTTTTGATGGCGAATGCTTGTGACTTCGTCTTCTCGAAATCTCTATAAATGTAAACATCGTTGTTTTCATTCATTATTATTGTTCGTGTATTTTGTTTTCATTTTCGTAACAATATTTTGTATAGAAGAAGAAAGAACTCACATAATCCTCTTTCAGCCAAATGAAATACATTCTTAAATTCTGTCTTAATTCGGAGTCTCGGCTTCATTGTCTTCCTGTAAGCCGTTACAAAAAATTCTCTACGTTTGGAATTCCAATGGGCACTAGGTTAGATTAGGTTAGAGGACGTGTACTTGTCAATTAAGATAAGTACGGTACCCGGAGGTCGAATTGACCCATTGTCCAACGTCCTAGTTTCTCACACCACTAATGTTGTGTGTGTCTTAATTTTATATATGAGTGGTGGGACCTACAGTTTCAAGTCGACTCCGGACGACAGATTTTTTAAAAACTTTTGCATGGCAATTTATTTACTCTCAGAGTTTTTGTCAGAAATCTGCTGCAAGGAAGTCGCCGAAAAAATATTTTTTCATATTTCGTTTTGATATCTGGCCTGGGGTTCGAACCCTGGCTTTACGTCTAATAAACCAACACACTACCTACTAGACTACGGCGACTTCCTGTAAGCCTTTACAAAAAAATTCTCTACGATTGGAGTTCTAAAGGGGACAGAAGCATACACTGCGAAATTTGATTAAAGGTTAACGAAACAGAAATAGAAGTTCGAGTTCAACCCGGTGGCATTGATATAAAATTGTAAACATACCATGTACATGTATATGTAAAGATTTTAGTGTGACCATCTTTTTTGGATAGCATTTGAAGATTTAACCCAAATTTCCAATAAGCCACTGAATGTTACACCATGTATGCTACATTACGACAGAAGAAAAAATCTTTAATTGCGGAATTTTCCAAACTGCATGTACAATCTGTGGTTAAAATTATATTTTGTTTGATTTCACAGTGTAACGAATGGGTACGAATGGGTACAGTTTAGCTGTTGCACCACTATTTCACTACGATTGTTTAATTCACACACTTTTACGGATACAAAAACACAGAATTTTAGCTGTCCACTGATAGTGTGGATAAAGTGCATTGGCAGTTGAAATCCACTAACTATTGAAAATTCAATTGTATTTGTAGTTATTCTAGGATTCGTACAAAAAAAAAAAAAAAAAGAAAAAAAGGAATTTAAAGCCTCGTGCAAATTCAATGGCTGGGCTATGCCGTACAGTCATGATTATTGTTTGGATTGTCAAATGGCTTTCAAAAAGGAGAGAATGGCTGGTTGGCTGGGGGTTATGGGGTTGTGCTATTGTGCCTTAAATGTTTTCGTTTTGTTGTTGTTGTATGTATTTTCGTTTGAATAACAGTTTTGTTTATGGAATTTAAATTTCGAACAAAACTTTATTGCCTTTGGCCCCAAAAAAAAACAAAAAAAAAATTCGAAACAAAAATAACAATAAAAATGCTTAACAAACTAATGCTTTTTCGCAAATCCACAGGGTTTTCCACAGTTTTAGTTTCAGTTTCACATCGTATAAATTTTTTCAACATAATTATTGCCGAGTGTGTGTATATTTTTATTTTCTTTTAAAAGATGACTGGCTATGCCAGGGTTAGTTAAACAAACAATTTTTGAATAAAAAATTCAGAAAAAAACCTGGGTAGTAGTGATTAATGGCTTGGTTATAGAAAACAATAGAGAAACAAACAAAAAAAAATAAAAATTACGGCTGGTTTTAGTTTTAAATCACCATTTAAGCCAATTTATAACATTTATGTGCAGCTATGTCTCGCCCACAAGCGTATAATTAAACCGTTTTTAGCTTTAGCTGAAGAGTCCATTTAATTGCATATTATTTGTTTGATGCACAATTAATTTAGAATTACAGAATATAAATACGGAATTAATTTTCGCGACGAAAATTATACGGCAGCAGTAATAATGATTTTTAATATTTTAATTAAAAGCCTGGCAAAATACTCGTAATTGGCAATGCCAACGTATTAACTGTGATTTAAATTTAATACTTTTGGTGGGTGTGTTGTCATACATACATACATATGAATTGGATTTAATTTTTAATTGGAAATTTAAGTACAAATGTTTGGTGAAAACATTATAATTTTCATAACAACTTTCGAAAACGAAAAAAAACTGAAATTATTTTCATTTTAGTGGCTACTAAAAATACAGGAAAACTTTCTATTGTTTTCAGGAATACAGTTAAGCTACATATATACATACATAATTGGCCATTACAACCCTTTAGTCAGGATTACAACCTAGCTTCTCACACCACTTATGTTGTGTGCATTAAATTTATACATGAGCAGCGGGACCTACAGTTTACAATCGACAATTTTTTATTTACTCTCAGAATTTTTGCCAGAAATCTGCTGAGAGGAAGTCGCCGTGGCCTAACGCCTAATAAGCCAAGACACTACCTACTACAGGGTGGCTGATATGTATTGCAACCAACTTCAGGTTGTTATCATTTGTAAACCGCTCATCTGACAGCTGACAGACTTATTCCAGTGACAGTTCATTTTATTATTCACAAGCTTACAAAAGCATTTCGATCTATTGCATTCAGAAAAAAAGTTATTCGTGATGGAATTCAAGCGTGATAGTGTGATTGCTTTATATTTGGCTGGAAAATCACAGGTGGCTATCGTAGAGCCCTCCAGCATTTAAATGTGAATAAATCTTTTGTTTCCGGTACCATTGCTCGTTACCGTGATACTGGCAGTGTTGCATCGCGTCCAAAAAGTGGACGAAAAAAAAACGGTAACAACACCAGAAATGATCCGAAAAGGGAAGACCAGATTTGATCGAAATCCACGCCGCAGTGGTAGAAAAATTGCTCATGAGCTGAACATATCGCGAGAACGGATGCAACACATATTGAAAAATGAGCTTGGACTAAAGCCATTGAAGTTCCAAAAAGTGCAAGAGCTCACCGATGGACACAAAAAAAGTTAGACTGGAAAGAGCCAAGGAGTTACTTCGCTTGCACGAAAGTGGCCTTTTACGAATTTGGTTTCCTCCGATGAGAAGCCATTCCAAATTGAGTACTTTGTGAACAAACAAAATGATCGGGTTTACTTGCCAAAGAGGTCAGCTGAAAATTTACACTTGCTATTGGCCACCAGAACTCAAGCACCGCCGATGGTAATGGTGTGGGCTGCCGTAACGGCCGATGGTTGCTCCCCGCTCGTATTCATCAACCGTGGGGTCAAAATAAATGCCGAATATTATCGGAAAAATGCCTTAAAGGCAGTATTGAAACCCTGGGCAGACATGGACATTCCTACAGGACTCAGCACCACCGCACTCAGCACGCGTCAACCAAGAATGGCTTAAAAAGGAGGTTCCTCGCTTCACTTCAACCACACAATGACCACCGAAATCTCCGGATCTCAATCCGTTCGACTTTTGAGCCTGGGGCATTTCGGAGAGTAAGGTTCTCACTAAAAAAATACCAAAGCGTCGATCATCTCAAGACGGCGCTTCGCCGGTAATGGGCCAAAATACCGCAGAGCCACTTTCGTGCAGCCTGTGATGGCTTTGTCGGCCGTTTGAAGGCCATAATTCGTTACAAAGGTGGCCAATTCGAACAAATCTAAACTGATTCTAAAATTTGATGCTATTTCCAACATTTTTTGCTTTTGAACAATAAAAATTAAAAAAAAATTAAAAAAATATAGCACTTTACTTTGTTGCATTATATATCAGCCACCCTGTAGGCTACCGCGGCTTAGGTTAGGTTAGTCTACTATGCCCTCACCGGGCAGAGCATACTTCGGATTTGACAGATTTTTGAGAAACTTTTCATTGCAATTTTATTTATTCTCAGAGTTTTTGCCAGATATCTACTGAGAGGAAGTCGCCGAAGAAATACTTTTTGTATTTTATCTTGATGTCTTGCCTGGGGCTCGAACAGTGACTTTACGTCTAATAAGCTGACACACTACGTACTAGACTACGGCGACTTAATACGACGTCAGCTGCTGTGACAAGCTACACTAAAGGTTTATTTACACCTGTTGGAACGTGAACAAACTGCGTCGTTGCACATTGACACCAAAATTGTGCTCAGATACATTGAAAACAAAATAAAATTCATATTTCAGCAGGTTCTGGAATGTCAGGGTTGCCATACTTCGAGGCCAGAAATAATTGATGTGTGATACATTAGTAGCGGTACCTACAGTTTAAACTTTTCAAGGCAATTTTTTATTTACTCTCAGAATTTCAACCAGAATCTGCTGAGATGAAGTCGCCGAACAAATATTTTTTCAAATTTCGTTTTGTTTGACCTGATATTTGAACCATGGCCTCACGTCTTATAAGCCAACACATTACCTACTAGACCGCGGCGTCTTTAAAATCCTATACAAACATAATTTATTTGTCATTTAAAAAACTCCCATAAAAATTTTAATTTTTGAGCTCATATTTCATTTCCCTTGCAATTGCTACTACATTTATAGCACATCCAAGAACCGCCTTACATCAGCATTTGTTTTGAGAAACTTTAAGTATACGTACGAATACGAGTGCTTGCAGTTAAAAAGTTAACACAACTTTTGTTGTGTCACTTTAATGCGTTCGCTCATTAAATGTTACTGCGCTGAACAGGAAAAACTAAAAACTTTAACTGCCGAACACTTCACACACACACACACACACCAACTGCTCTATTCGTCTGTTGTTAATATCATCGGGACTGCTGCTGTTGTTTTTAATGCGTTTTCACGTAATGTTGATCACATTAAAACTATCGTGTACTCCCGTAAAACTGTGTACTAAACGTTGTGATATGATTTTAGGATAATAAAATAGAAAGGACTGTTATTATAGTATGTCTCCGTTAATATGTCCATCATAAAGAAAAAGGTGAGAGTGTAAAATTTATCAATCAATTTAAGTTGAAAGTAAGTAATAAAAGTGAATAAACACCTGCATTTAAATCTATCAAAAGTCGCATATACATGTAAAGAAGATTAAAATATTTTTTATAGTCTGTTTACAGGGTTGTTGATTGCTTGAGTTTAATTGCTTAAACGAATAGAATTTAAATTATAGCGTTACGAAAATGAAGTTGGAGTTTTGCTTTTACATCACTTAACATTAAAATGGTAAACAATTAAACGAAAATACAACAACAAACACCAGCATCAAAAAATTTTAAACAAGTAAACAATAATACAGCAACAAACACTACAACAATAAATGTAAACTAAATACACAAACAACAATAATGAAACAACGATGTTTACATTTATAAAGATTTCGAGAAGGCGAAAGCACGAACATTCGCCTTCAAGGACATTCGTCAGACTGTTTACCCTGCCATATAAAGGGCAAGGCAAAGCAGGCGAGTGAGTTAGTGAAGTTCAGTCAGTCTTGTGTGAAGTCACGGTGTGTTTGAAGAGATTAATCGTGGGATGAAGATCTTCGTTACAAAGATCTGCCGCATAATTGTCTAGTAATTGTTATTATTTATGCAAAGGGTGTAAACAGAGGAATAACAAAGAAAAGCAATTGTTGTTGTTTACATCAACCCTTTCAACAGTTTGAGGTCATCAGTGAAAATTCAAACGGACTCGTCAACGATGTGCACTCGATGGATGTTCTGAATTTTTCAGTCCCCGAATTTGCCAATATTTAATACAAGTCCGTGTCCAGTCGCCAATAGACATCTATTAATCTCAGTCGCCAAGCCCTTACAACCAAATGCAGTACGTCCTCCATCCAGCCGTGGCCAGATTTTCTGTGCCGTTCTTCCCGTATCCGAAGCCGCCCATCTGCGGTTACCGCATTGTCAATCATGAACTTACAGGTGCCAAAGGGACTTCAATATTTAAGAATTTGTCAGAGAGTTCGATGGTTTTGAAGTCGCCGTTGTCTAGTAGGTAGTGTGTTGGCTTATTAGATGCAAAAGCCTGGGTTCGAGCCCCAGGCCAGGCATCAAAGACAAAATACAAAAAGTATTTTTTTCGGCGACTTCCTCTCAGTAGATTTCTGGCAAAAACTCTGAGAGTAAATAAAAATTGCTATGAAAAGTTTCTCAATAGATAAAAATCTGTCGTTCGGAGTCGACTTTCCCACCACTCATGTATAAAACATTAACACACACAACATAAGTGGTGTGAGAAACTAGGACGCTGTACAATGGGTCAATTCGACCTCCGGGCACTGTACTTGTCTTAATTGACGAGTACACGTCCTCTAACCTAACCTAAACTAACCTCGATGGTTAAGCCTTTTTTTAATCCAGATTGAACTAGAAGACGAAGAAAAAACAAAAAGTATTCACAGTGACCTTGACTGGAATTCAAATCGAAAGCAAACAATTTCAAAAAATCTGTAGAGTCCGTAGACCTCTCTGAGTCTTTGGTGACACATCTCCAATTGCAACTTCCTTGTCTTACTTTAAGGTAGAGCGTAAAGAGGCATAAGACTATCTCCAGTGGCAACCAGGTAGTGATACGCAAGACAGCACTGATAATAATACAGGCCGTAACAGATTCAAGTTAGTTATCCTGTCAAGACCTTTTCGTCATACTGGGTATCCATAGGTTAGCATAGGTGTGACTATTGCTGCATAAATCTAGTGAGTCATTTCAAGGTACATTTTTTTTCCAACACTTTGCTGCAAGCGTAGAGGGTAATGGAAGTCTTATTTTATCCTCTAAAGAATATTCGATTTTCCAAACAGCTTTCTATCCAAAGTAAGCCCCAAAACTGCGTCTGACGTTAGACATCAGGCATTACCAGCGGATTGTGTCTTCAGAAGAAGAGTACCTCCGTTTTCCTAAGATTAACATCAAATCGCAATCAGATGCCTATTTGCTGACTAGTATTCCCAAAAGTACTTCAAATAGTAAGGACAACGTCATTCGCATAGACGTTAGCTCCACATGCAACCTGTTCCAAGATCACTAGCAGCACGTTCATAATAAGATGCCCTAAAGGAGTACCCAACCCTGTGGAGTTCTTCTTCCTATCCTTATGGTAATACACAGGATCCCTAGCCTCGCGTAGGCTGCTTTTAAACAGAGTAGTATCGATATGCAGTTAACCATGGTGTCCTATACGTCTAAACTAGTTCTGTACTGTTGAAGGCTTCCTCAGTATCTAGGGGAACTACGAGAACTTTTCAAGTAAAACCCAGCATTGCACTCTAACAGGAATTCTAACAGGACACTGCGCTCAAGGCAATTAATCTGACAAGATTACTGAAGAAACTGCCAGAATATGGAGTAAACTAACGTTCAAAACAGAGGTCATCCGTTTTTGGTTGACAGAATATCTGAAGGTCTGGGCATGATGGCGAGCGAGCCACCAAAGAAACTGGCTGGTTTCGCTGAGAGTGCGGGGTAGGTCAAATCCACCAGTACCGTACCATGACAGGGGGACTTTACTAACACAATGGGCCACCGAGTGAAGTTGTCTGTGAACGTCAAGCTACCCGCTAACCTAAGCTAACTTTGCTCCTGCGAAAAACATATTTTTGATGTCGAAGGAAAATGCTCTGGTGCTACTGCTGCTATCGCTTGATGTTCATTGAATCTTGCTCTTTCCCATAAGATGGCATTTTACCTTTTGAAAACGTTTAAAATCTGAGCTTGTAGATTGTAAATAAAATAAAAATAAATTTGTATTCAATTTAAATTAAAATTCTTTATTGCTCGCACAATTCTGTGTGCCACTGTTTACGACTTTATGTATACAACAATAATTGCTTTGCTTTGTCATTCCACTGTTTATACCCTTTGCATAAACAATTACAATTACTGGACAATTATTGGACAGATCTTTGTAACGGAGATCTTCAAACCACGATTACTTTCTTCAAACACACCGCGTCTTCACACAAGACTGACTGAACTTCACTAACTCAGTCGCCTGCTTTGCCTTGCCTTTTATATGGCAAAGTAAACAGTCTGATGAATGTTCTTGAAGGCGTACGTTCATGACTTCGCCTTTTCGAAATTTCAATAAAAGTAAACAACGATGTTTACTGTACGATGTTTATTGTAGTGCTGTTGGTGTATTTTTGTTTATTGGTTTACCATTTTTTATGCTGGTGTTTGTTTGTTATATTAAGCAATACGATAATTTATAAACAGGTTTGCTTAGTGCATTGTTTTGTTCTTATAGCTTTTGTTTATAATTTTAATGTTAAGCGTTATAAAAGCAAAACACCAGTACCAACATTTTTCTACCTTCTAATGTTCATTTAATTTTGATTGTTCTCATAAGGTGGCATTGGCCTTATACGTTGTTCGCTGTTAATGCTGTTCTTAATTCTATACTGTAGATAATAATAGACTTTAGTCGGGAGATTACAAATGAAAATAAATCAGGCAATACTCCCTTCATCCAATCGCTTCACATCCCATCACACTATTAAAACTATGATGCTTCGATTATTTTAATTTTGGTTTTTTATTTCTTTCTTTATCCGTTCGAAATTTAATGACTAAATTTCACAATCACATGCATTTTAATTAAAATATTTGACTCGTATACTCATTCATATACTTACTTATCATATTTAATTTAATATTTTTTAAAATACTGACTGAGTGACTGAATAGATAGATTTGCAAAATAATTATGAGAGAGAGAGAGAGATGGTGATGATGATGTCACTCAATTAAATATGATTTTAGAAACGGGAACGTTTTGTTGTGGATGAAACGTGATTGTTATACAATTTTTGTTCTGTCGACGTTTCAATATACTCGGATTGGTCATCTTTAAATTGGGGCACTTCAATGGTGCGAGGCAAATCGGGAAGGTTATCACGTGTTATGGCTGCAATAGAAAAAGAGTGGGTGGGTGGGTTTTAATTAATATTCATTTTGTTTATGAGATTAAAATTTAATAGAATGAATTAAACAAATAAACAAAAATAATAATAATAATAATAACAAAAGAAATTGGAGTAGAGAATGATTAGAGTTATTGGATGCACCAACACTTGTGTTGTTTATGCACTGAAAAGTTATTTCTTGTGTAACTAAAGGTGATCAAAATATTTTTACACAAATGAAAAATCCAGATACTGATTTATTGCTTTTACATTGCTTAACATTAAAATTATAAACAAAAGCTACAAATAAAACAATGCAGTAAACAAACCTGTTTAAAAATGATCGTACTGCTTAATATAACAATAAAAACCAACATAAAAAATGGTAAACAAGTTAACAAAAATACAACAACAAACACCAGCATAAAAATGGTAAACAAGTAAAGAAAAGTATAGCAACAACACTACAATAATAAATGTAAACAGCGATGCTTACATTTCTAGAGATTTCGTGAAGGCGAAGACAAAAACATTCGCCTTCAACAACATTCATCAGACTGTATGTCCTGATATATAAAAGGCAAGACAAAGCAGGCAATGGAGTGGGTGAAGTTCAGTCAGTCTTGTGTGAAGACGCGGTGAGTTGGAATAGAGTAATCATGGTTTGAAGATCTCCTGCCCATCACAAAGATCTGTCGAATAATTGCCTAGTAATTGTTATTGTTTATGCAAAGGGTATAAAGAAAAGAAAAGCAATTGTTGTTGTTTACATAAAGTTGTGAACATTCGCACACAAAATTATGCGAATAATAAAGAATTTTAATTAAAACTACGAGGTCATATTTTCAACGTTTTTAAAAGGTAAGAACGTAACAATATCAAGAGGTGTTCTTGATGCTCTGGGTACAAAATGTATTGTACAATGGAAACAAGCAATTATTCATGTGTTGGAGGAAGCTTTTAAGTGCTTTAGTGTCCATAGACGTTACAAGAAATCATCATATATTTGAATTACTATGGTAACATTTATATCCAACCGCATATGGAAAATATGGCGCATGGAACGGTGTTTCAAATTCTATTATAAGATCTGTATGAAGGTGAAAACAAAATTGCCTTTAGATTTAGATATTGCATCCAACTGTTTAAACAAAATGTGTCTTGAAATCCCCATACTTTAGTAGGCAGTCTGTTAGCTTATTAGACGTGAGGCCACGGTTCTGTGCCCCAAATGCGACAGTTTTGCTTGTTTACATACCCGCCAAGATCAAAATGACCTTCATCTGAAAAGATGATTTTTTTTTTGCCAAAATCGGCATCTTCTGGTGTAGGCTACTGCATGGCTAGCCGAGGCAGCCATTTGAATGAAATTATTTTCCATTATTAACCGGAAGGATTGTACTTTCAAATAAAAAAAGAAATTTGAGAAATTATTCAGTAGTTTCTTTTTTAAAGCATTTAAAAAAAAAAATAGTTGGCGGACCCTTTACTTTTTTGGCAACAAAAAATTGGGCGCGTTAATGATATCCATAAGTGACGGCAACTACAGTTTAATGTCTCGAATTGAAAATCTTTTTGGTGACAAAAAGATTCCTGGAGCTTACCTTCAGGACTTCTGCCAGGAGACAGTTGAGAGGGGGTCTTTGAAAGAAAGAGAACTGAGGTGTGAACTCGAAATTCCTGTTGAGCATGCTAGCTCCTAGTATAGGACTACCATTCAGCACTGTCATAAGTTATTGAAAACAATCACTCACGAACTATTCGTAATAACATCGTCAACTATTTTCGGGCCCGTGAGTTTGCTAGAAATCTGCGGAGCTTAAGTCGCCGAAGAAATATTTTTTCATATTTCGTTTTGATGTCTGACCTGGGTTTTGAACCGTGGCCTTACGTTTAATAAGCCAACACACTAACTACTAGACTACGGCGACTTACGGCCCATGTAATAACTTTTAAAAATTAAAACTTTGTTTGAAATTGTGTTCCACTTTACAATACACTAATAAAAGGAATTTTTTTCCATTTTTTTTTTAACCAAAAACTTCACATTCACTGCCAAACTACTTACATTGATTCTGTCTGTAGCCATGACGATCGGCATTATAGAAAACCGTAACATATTTGCCATCCGGCATGCGATACGAATAATAGCCGACCACAACCAAGGATTTTTGTTTGTTCACTTTAATGAAATAGCCACGTTCATAACGTGCCTGGCCATCGGCCAATTCATAGCGAAATTCATAACTGCCATCGGGATAACGATGATCAAAATTATCCAAAACTTGATTGCCCAAATCATATACGGGATCATAAATGACGGCGGTTTTTTGTTTCGTATCTTTGTTGCTGCTGGTACGTGATGCAAAACGTGGTTCTTCTAAAGAATTTTGAGAGTATGTTACATGTTGTTCTTGTTGTTGTTGCTGCTGCTGCTGCTGTTGTTGTTGTTGTGACAGCTGTGGCTCTTGATTTCTTATAATAACGGCTTGTGTTAAACCCAACAATATGGTGAATACGAGGATATTTTCAAAGATTGTTTGTGACATGGTGGTGGTATGTGTGTGTGGTGGTTTCACGAAATTTAAATAAATTTTTTATGCACGATTTAAGGAAATTTTGTTGCTTTAATACACTTGTTTAAGCTTTTGCGAGCTTAAAAATAAATCCCGTTTAGTAAACGTATGGGTGGTGGTGGTGGTGATGGTGACAGAATACGTTCGTTTCTGGGTGATCTGTTGTTGGTGTTTAAATTGAAATTTTGCTTCTACATTGGCTTTTATAGTTTAAACAAAATCACAAGCGTATCCCGGTTTTTTCGGTTTTTATTTTGTTTTTTTTTGTTTTGTTTTGTTTTTCAGCAAACATCCAGCAACAGCAACAGGCGCGTAACATCAGAACAAAAATGTGCAAAAAAAACGCAAAAAAAAAATCAGCAGAAAAAAAAACATGGTGAGAAAACAGCGGCAACAGCAGAGGACTTAAACTTGTAGCAACTTCTATATCAGCAACATCATTATCATCATTATCTTTAACATTATGATGAATAACGTCATTATATGGCGGTTTATTTAAACAGCAAAAATGCTCCAAAGAAATGTTTCATCACTTGAAGAACTTCAATTAAATAATTTTTAAAATCAACAACATTTATTTGTAAGCAAAAACAACAACAACAACATTATCTCATACACCAAAACAATGTATCTCGTAAATTTCTTGTGGATAAGAATCAAACTTAACGGCTGGCATGTTAAGTTCATCATATTGTGCGTGACATTTTTAGCATATTGAACGTACTATTTTCCATCTCTAACTACACTTTAAAGGTTACTGGCCTTCACTTGTTTATAGCTTAAGTAATAGCTACAGTGGGCATCAAAAGAAATTATACACTTGAAAAAAATATAATGCGTGATATCTTAAGAACTATAGGAAAATTTTTCAAAGAAAAACGCATAAAATTCAGAAAAATGCATGACATCTTTATTTGAATCGATAGTACTTGGTAATTTAATGTTTGAAGATTATTTAATGCAAATGTTGACCGCGACTGCGCCTCAAATGGTCCATCCGCTTCCAATTTTGGCATACTCTTTCCAATATTTCGGCCGGTATCTCACGAATAAATGTTTCAATGTTGTCTTCCAATGCGTCAATTGAAGCGGGCTTGTCTGTATAGACATGAGCTTTAACATAGCCCCACAAAAAATAGTCTAAAGGCGTTAAATCGCACGATCTAGGCGGCCAATTGACCGGTCCCGAACGTGAAATATCCGAATAACCGAACTCGCCTCTCTTGTTGAAACCACATGTCATGCAAGTCAAGCTCTTGCATTTTGGGCAAAAAAGTTGGATATCATCTCACGGTAGCGCTCACCATTCACAGTTACGTTACGATTCGCAGCATCTTTGAAGAAGTACGGTCCCATGATGCCACCAGCCCATAAACCGCACCAAACTGTGACTTTTTCTGGATGCAATGGTAGCTTTTGCAATGCTTCTGGCTGATCTTCACTCCAAAATCGACAATTCTGCTTAATTACGTATCCATTGAGCCAAAAATGAGCTTCGTCCCTGAACACAATTTTTCGATAAAGAAATGGATCGTCGCCAACTTTCCAAGAGCCCATTCACCAAAAATTCTGCGTTGCGGTAGGTCGTTCGGCTTCAATTCTTGCACCAGCTGTATTTTGAAAGGCTTCACACCTAAATCCTTCCGCAAAATTTTCCACGTTGTTGAGTAACGGGGGCGCAATTGCTGCAAACGGCGACGAATTGATAATTGATGGTCATCATTAACACTGGCCGATACAGCTGCGATATTTTCTTCAGTTCGCAGTCTACGTAAGCGTTTTGGTGGTTTAATGTCCAACAATGTAAATTTGGTGCGAAATTTAGTCGAAATTTAGACGCTTCAGTGGGTCGATTAAACTGACCATAAAATGGAAGAAGCGCGCGATGAGCTTTCTTAACAGAGCACGCATTTTGATAATAAAATTCAATGATTTGCAAGCGTTGTTCGGTTTGTAAGACGATTCATGGTTAAATTATAGACCAAAGTGAAGATGTTTGAGAGTGAAACAAAACACGAAACGTGCGTGAGATGTTTAAACCAGTGTTGCCGAAAAGATAAAAGCTAAAAAATCACCCGTTACATTAATAAATTACCGTTATTTTTATTTTAAAATTGTTTCATTAACCAGTTTTTAAAATTGAAATAAAAAAAAATTAGAAAAAGTTTCCAAATATTGTCAAAATTTTTTCGGACACTCTCCTTAAAAGGTAAAAGTTGAGTTTGATAATTGTTCGAATTTTTTATTCATAGCGTCTAGATTCTTTTGACGCTCACTATAAGTACTAAGCACACCAATAAAATGCCTAACACTTATCTAAGCCACTCGAACTGCTTAGCCACAAAAAATTAACATCAATTGGCCCCAATTTTAAAGTGATTTGTGATGACAATTTATTAATTTGTATGTAAATTTCTTTTTAAATTGAATATTTATTGTGGGAGTATTTAGAAATTATTTAGAAATACGAATTACCATGTATGTCTACCTGTTATTCTAATAAAAAAAATGGATTGAAATTAATTTTTTAAAAGCTTGTTCGAGCAATACACCAGCAGAATATGTATTTCAATCACATTTTACTCCATATTTTGTAAATATGGACGTGAGTAAATCTTAATTTTATGTTTCTTTCTTTTTTTGGTTTTTCCTTTCATAACAATTTAAAAATGTAATCAACCCAAAAACATACGATATTATTAACAATCAAGGCCATATGAACATATTAAGAAGAAGTTTTTTCATCGCCAGACTTCATACCATATGGGAGGAGTATAATGTTTAATGACCTTTACTCTTTAAAAGTTTAAAAATTACCTTCAACAGGTACGTTTTTATGTCTCAATTTTGGCGGGTTAGTATCAAGTGTTAATAAAAAATGAACTTTTTTAGCTGAAATAATTTAATTTAATGAATAAATTATAGAACCTTTAAAAATTATTTTTAAATTTAAAAAAAAATCTCCGGACTTTTTTCTCCTTTGATACCCAATCAATCAGACACTGAGTGGCAGACAATGGTATCATCCTAGAGAGCTTTTGTACAATGGGTCAATTCGACCTGCGGGTACTGTACTTGTCTTTATTGACAAGTACACGTCCTCTAACCTAGAGAGCAAATTTAATTTCAAGTAAAAAAATTGGACTTTAAACATAATTTTTTAACTCTACGTAGAATATAGGGTATCATAGGAGGCAGTGGCAGTTTTGTTAATTTAAAACTCACTGAAGTACACATATAGCGGTCCATTGTGATACCTCTTTGCACACATATCAAGCCCCAGAGGCTTAGACAGCCTAGTTCTGATTAGAACTCACAAAGCATGACACAGTTAAAATCAATCTTAAAATCAACCTATAGGTTCATAATATTAAGTGATTAATCTGATATGTACTCACTAAAGCTGCGTTCGACTATGCAGCAAGAGTAAGTAGAATGGAAGAAGATTTCTTTAAGACCAGATACGGACATTAAGACATTATTAGAATAGTGGCCATGGTTTAAAACCCAATTCCGACATCTCGAACAAAATGAAATACCGAGAAAATATTTCTTTCGGCGTTTATGTTAATGCTGGTGATGGCAATGTCGTCGGACTGACGTTTATGATGAAATTTTCTAAACTTTTTTGCTTTTCTATTTACCAACATGATAATGGAAATGTTGTTTGATTTTGTAAAAGTTTTTCGTTTTTTTATTTTCCTTTTTCGTAGTTTTTGGGAACAAACCATGTAGAGAAAGGCGTGCAATAATATTAAATGTTGCCTTTTCGATAGACTGCCCTTATAATTTGAAGTTAAAATTTCTATTTTTGATGCTAACTTGTAGAGTTTAGAAAATAGTAAGTATTTTACACTGTTTCCATTGATAATTAGGGAATTAGACAACAGTACAAGCATTATACAGTCGCCGTAGTCTAGTGGGTAGTGTGTTGACTTATTAGACGTAAAGGCCACGATTCAAACCCCAGGTCAGACATCAAAACGAAAATATGAAGAAAATATTCCACCAGCAACTTCCTCTCAGTAGATTTCTGGCAAAAACATTTACATAATTTATTTTAATTTACATTTACATTTACATTATTTACAAGAGTAAATAAATTTGCCATAAAAAGTTTTTTCAAAAATCTATCGTTCGGAGTCGACTTTAAACTTTAGGTCTCGCCACTAATGTATAAAATTAACACACACAATATTAGTGGTGTTAGAAGCTAAGTCGCAATCCTATCTGGAGGGGTGTAATGACCAATTATGTATGTATGTATACTCTCTTTCACATCAACCGATTTCCAATCTCTGCTGAAAATATTTAAACAACCCGTGGCGCGTGAGAATAGATACAAAGATCACAGAGATATCTCCACGATCTAGTTTTAGTCCTGCCACGAGCTATCATGGTGGAATCTTACGGCTTCATGTCTGGTTGCATATTCCGGACGTAGTTATTTCGCCTTATGTTCGCTTTAAACGAATCAATTATATACGACCATTTGTCCCGATTGTGTAGCATTACTTTAAAACAGTATTCGTTCGGATATTGCATTGATTCTGAATAGTTTCAGACATAAAAAATTACAACATAAGTGACACTTCTAAAATCTGTTACAACAATCAGATTTGTTTCCTCACAAAATTGATCATTACAACCTTTCAATCAGGATTACGACCTCTCACACTGCATGTGTGTGTTAATCTTCGTATACGAGTACATGGGTGGCGGGACTTACAGTTCGAAGTTGACCCCAACGCCAGATTTTTTAAAAAGTTTTTCAATTTTATTTACTTTCAGTGTTTTTGCCAGAAATCTGCTGAGAGGAAGTTGCCGAAGAAATAATTTTTAATTTTTCGTTGTGTTGTTTGAGATGTTTGATGTGGAGTTTGAACCGTGGCCTCAAAGCTAGACACACTACCTACTAGACTACTGTGACCACAGCGACTCCCATCTTTAAATTCAAATAAAACAAAGTTTGTGTGCGATATCATCACAATTTGTTATTCCCTTGAAAGACAAATTGTTGGCATTATATGCCAGCTACGGCTTTCTGGCTGGAACGAATCCGATATGTCCAAATTTGCATGACTGCTAACGTTTCCAATTTTTAAATTTATAGAAAACAAAGTGTGTGTGTGAGGTCTCATCAAAATTTTTCTTCTGAGTGGAGAGCAGTTGAAATGGTAAATCTTCCATGACTCTGGTTAAGCTGAATTTGGCCGGCTACATGGGTTATGTTGCTTTTAATGCCTGCTGTGGATTGTGGCTTATTCACGTACACCTTCAAGTTAAGAAAACTTCCAAAAGAAAAAGTCTAACGGCGTCAAATCGCACGATCTTGGTGCTCCAGTTCTCATTACGTCAACGTGAAATTGCTTATGTGTTTAATTTCCAATGTGTTAAGAGCTGTGTTGCACATAGAGCCAACTTCTTAAAACCACATTTCATTAGTGATCAGATCCAATTCAGGCCAAAAGAAGTTGAAATCATCGATTCATAGAGGTCAGGAATGATAATGATGACCTGACCAATGACATTCTCAAAGGAATCTGGGGCGATGATTCCGCCAAAAACCATACAACCAAACAATGATTTTTTTGGGGATCCATTTGACACTCTTGGATCTCATGAAAATTGAATCGTCGTAAGTCGGCAATTTTGTTTGTTCATGCACCTATTCATCCAATAATGAAGACTCATTGCTGAAGATAATTCCATGAAAACTAGGGTCATTTGCCAAACTGCTGCTGTGTTTTAACATTCCCTGATGATTTGTTAAAAAACACTCTGAATAAATGACAATTAATTTGACAGATGTAGAGCTGTACCGTTAGATTTTGTTTTAATTAAAGATTTCTACTTCTATTGCTTATAGAGCAGGTGAACCATGACAAATTAAAAAAAAATGAAAAGAAAAAACTTTTGCTTGTTGTTGCATAATTCTTTGCTTTCTTTTCAAGCCAAGATGTTTTTTTTAATTAAAGCACTTAAAACATAAAATTGTGAAAATTATTGCTTTTAACAAACAGGAAGTGCTGATTAAATTCGTTGGAGCCAAATCCAAAGATCAAATTTACCGACATACTGTACATACTGCACATGCATACATACATGCATATGTAGTATATATGTACGTATGTATGTACGTAGAATTTATTTAAAATATTTCTTATGCTTTCGGTTTCCGTGCAAATTAACAAGTGAGTGGCGAAAGGAATAAGAAATGAAATCAAATGCTTACAAACGATAAATAAAAGCCAAGACAGTGACAGCCAAGCGTAACATAAAGTTTAAAAAAATTAACAAAAAAAAACGAAAAAGAAGAAGAAAAAGATTGGCAATATGGGTGTGATTATGAAATTTATAAATGAATAAACGACAAAAAAAAACATTCTGACAAACATTCTCTGAACAAATTGAATGACTTAAAGTGACGTTCTTTGCATGTTGAGTGAGTGAGTGAGTGATGCCAGCGTAATAAACACTCTAAGCAAAAAAAAAAAAACGAAAGAAAAAGATTCAAGTGAATGAAGTGAAGTTCTGTTCATTTTTTTTTTCTCTCATATTTTAAGTGGGGGATTTGATGAGTGTTCTGATGCCTTCAGAATTTTTGTTTGATCATGTTCACAAATTGTCAAAATTAAAGTTAACAAGAGTATCAGAATTATTATTTTTTTTTCATCACACAAACATACTTGAACGTGATGTTTTCATAATTAATTCGTAAAAAAAAATCCAAATCGAATAAATAACTGAACACAATAGCACACACCAGCATTAAAAAGATTTCAATTCGTATTAATAATCCGCTGTTGTGTGTTAGGTTGACTGACTGTAGCAGTCGTTTGGCATCTCGAATGTTGCAAAATTTTTACTCATGTTATTGTTTCCGCTTTTACGAGAATAATCTTGAACAAAAATATTATGATAATGAATACACAAAAACAAATGTCAGCAGATTAAATATTTGTTTTCTTAATCAGTTAAATCACATTCCTTATGCGACATGACCACTTGAGTGAAAGAGGATTTTAAAAAAAATTGCTACTGTTTTTAAGAGGCGATAGATATGCTTTTAAAGGATGACTTTGCTTCATTTATTGCCAGAAGAATTCTGTTGCAATCTTAGGTTGGTAGCAATTCGAGGTAAAATAAAACTCCAGCTGTTCTGTCAATTCAGTGGTTATACTACAAGTGCTTGTGTCGCCCAACTACACTGTTTCATTCATGCATTCTTTATAAGCCTTACGGGTAGAAACAGCATTTTCCATATGCCAAACAAAATTTTTTTTAAATTCCCGTCGGCATAAAGCTTGTACGGTTCAAGATTCATCCAAATTTCGAAGATTTATAATTTTTTTTTTATGATTTATTTTTCTGCCAAACATTGTCACACACAAAAAAATTCAACCTCAAGGTCAGAATAGTCGAAAAACAGAGAAAGAGAAAAAGAAGAGGAGGTTAAGAAAGGGAGACTTTCTCTGCATGTTTGTTTTCTAAAACCATTAAAGAAGCCCTGGCAAATTATACTGAGTTTAATCCTTTGAAGTCGCCGTAGTCTAGTAGGCAGTGTTTATTAGACGTAAGGCCACAGTTCAAGCCATAGATCAGACATCTCCAACAAAACGAAATATCAAAAAAAATATTTCTTCGGCGGCTTCTTCTCAGCAGATTTCTGGTAAAAAAAACTCCGAGAGTAAATAAAATAAGATTGCCTTAAAAAGTTTCTCAAAAATCTCTCGTTCAGAGTCGACTTTAAACTTTAGGTTCCGCCATTCATGCGTAAAATTAACACACAACATATGTACGTGGGGTGAAATGCTAAGTTGTTATCCTACCTGAAGACCTGTAATGAACAATTATGTATGCATGTATGTTATGTATGGTAGATTACTAATCTGTAAAGCTGAAAAGATAATTCAGATAAGGTTTCGTAAGTCGGTAAAAAAATATGTTCTGTAGTGCTTTTAAACAAAAATATTTCAAAAGTCCGCAAAAGAAGAAAACAAGAAATTAAACCTCAAAGTCAGAATAGTCGCAAAAGAGAGAAAGAGAGAGAGAAGACAGAAGTATTCACTGGGAGAACTATTGACATACTACCTCTCTTCAAATTAGAAATGTTTGTTTTCTCAGACTATTAAAAAGCCCTGGCGGAATATACTGAGCCAAGTCTTTGAAATACACAGCGGAGGCACGAAATGTGATCACCCCTTTACTCTTTCTCTTCATTACATTATAATATGCAGAAAATATAACGACCAGTGATAAATCTAAATAAGGTCCTAAAAGGCTACCTACCCAGACTCAGACGATACTTCATTCTAAAGTGCCCCATTTAGGGTCAATGTGGTCATTTATAATACCTTCTACTTTGTCCATGTCTGATCTCTTTGTCTATAAGTCTGTGCCCTAACAGTCCACATAAGAAGGCTGTACGTCAGCAGTGTGGGAATAAGATTTCGAAAAAACTTTTGGAGTTACAAAAAAACCATCAAGGCACCTTCTTCATGTAACTCACTCCCTCATTGGCGTTAATGCAAGCAGGCTGGAATGTCTGCATTATGACTGTTGTAGGAGCTGTGGTGATATGATATAGAGATGGATGGTGGTATCATTCACTACCTTTGCATACGTAATTGGTCATTACAATCCTTCAGTTAGGATTACGACCTGGATTTCACATCACCCATGATGGATGTGTTAATTTTATACATGAGTGAAGGGACCTACAGTTTAAAAGCGATTTCCAAAGACAGATTTTTGAAAAGCTTTTCATGGAAATTTTACTTCCAGAGTTTTTGCCAGAAAACTGCTGGCCTCAATCGGAAAGTTCAGTAGAAGTAAGACCGATTAGATGGCAAGGTTTACACTATCGTAGCATTCCACATAAGAGGGCTGTACGCAGTGCGGGAATAACATTTCGAGAAAAACTTCTGCAGTTATGAAAAGAAACTTAGGGCTTCTGATCACTTAAGTCACTGTGTCATTGGCGTTCATAAGAGAATGTCAGTATTATAACTCTTGTAGGAGCTGTAATGATACGGAGAAGAAAGCTGATATCGTTCACTATCTTTACTTATGGGAAATAAACGAATATTTTAGAATAGATCAGGAGTACTTGAGTATCCAAAAGGTAGAGACAGATGCCTATTTATGAATATGATGGATAACATAGCTAATTTGGTATCTGTGGGCGTCAGAAGGCTCTATGGTTCCACTAGTATCTTAAGAGCTAATGAACAATAATTTCAATTGCTTTTATTAACATTACCCAACAACAGTGGGACTTACATATGTATGTGTTTGTGCAATGGACGTATATTTTCCTCCATCATAGCATTAACTGTCGTGGATGGCCAATCGGCCAAAGGGCTTGGATGACAGTTTGACGAAAATGAAAACAAAAACGTTGTTGCTGTTCTTCATCATCTAATAGCTAAAAAAGTGCTGCTTTTGGCCGCTAAAGCTTTTATAAATACGCTCATCTTAACAACCAGTGACACAAACAGACCGCCGAGTGTATACATGACTGGGTTGCTGCTTACAAAACGGGCCAAAAGGCAAAAGACAGATTCAAGTGGATGGTTAATGTCACTCTAGCTGTTGCTGTCGTTGTTGCCGCTACTGCTAATGCCTCTGATGGCTGTTGTGGATGTAGAAAAATAGGCGTAGGTTTTGCCCTATCATAGCATTAACTGAACTGACGTTGTTGACGGTCAATGGGCCCATCCCAACAGTTTGAGCGTTGGCCTCGAAATGGCTTTCTAAATATTGCAAGGGATTCATACAGCATTAACAGATCCAATGGATTATGCATTGGATTGGGTACTTTAGTACACTTGGTTAAAACAAGAGATTTATTAGTACTGAGCTCATGTGCTCTTTGTGGCTTCCTTATCCAAAAATAATTTTTATTTTCCTTGGATTAAACAAAAGCTGATAAGATGTCCTGAGAATTAATGCCTATTTAGTTCTGGGTGTGTTAAAGTTTCACGATTTTAGATAAATATGGGTCAGCACTTTTGCTTAAGTACTTAAGTACTTTAAGTATGCTTTCAAAGTGTAAATAATTTATTAAGTTTTCTTGTATTGTTTTAAGAGGTTATTAGTCATTTAGCACTCAGTCATTACGGTGACACTGTTTAAACATAAACAAAGTCAAAGTAAACTGGAAATGAGTCCATTAAGATACTCACTCGTACACTTCATAACACACATAAATTTCGTTCTACTTTAAGATGACGGGCGTATATAAATACAAAAATAAAATATTTTTTAAATTTATTTCGTATGCAAATTTAAGAAACAAAAAGGAAACTTTTAATTGAAATCCATTTTTAATTGCTGAAATTTATTACTTCAGAGTTAAAAGTTTTAAATTTTTAAAATTTTAAAATTGCATACAACAACAACACTTTTTAAAAGGTTGCCTTCAGAAAAAATTATTAATTTTAGTAATTAGCAGCGGCATAAATCACGTTTATTTTTGTAGAATAATTTGCAATAAAAAAAAATATTTAAATTTAAACCAAAAATTCATACAGCGCCCAGACTGTCATAAATTTCGCTTGAACAACATATTTATTGGTCTTGGTTCATGCAAAAAAAAAAAAAAAGATGCACAAAATCAGCGTTTAATCAATTACTGGGGCATGTTAATGATATTAAAATTGTATTAATTTAATTACAATAAAAACACATAAAATATTCAATACTAAACGCTAAACAGCCTATGCAAGATAAAAGCCAGGCTCACAGAGGAGGCGAGTCAAAATCATTATGATTTATTAACTACTGGTTTCCACGCCGATTTAGTTTATTAAATTACACTTAAGCTCAGCGGCAACTACATTGGCATCAGTATCGACATTGGCATCGGCAATGGCAATTGTAGCAACAGCAGCTGGTTCGGTTTCTTGTTTATTTTGCCTCAATTTCGGTGATATTTTGTTGTCAACGGCCGTTTTAAGGTGAACAATTTAAGGCAAAAAAGTAAGCCCAATAAATTACAAAGAATCTTAATTCGTTAACACGAAAAGGGTGTCGTGTAACCAATGCTGCTGGCAATAAGCAAGTGCAACAAAATATTTTTTATCGAAAGAAACAGGAGTTTTATAAGGTACTTAGCTCCAGCGAGCATTTTGGTAAACTAAGTAATTTAGGTCGCTTAAATTCTTTTACAGCTATCCATGCTCCCAAACTTGTATGGAAAAATTGATCCAGAAGCGGCATAAACATACTACTGTCGTAGCTTTAATTACTAAAGCGCACTTAAGCACGCTTAGCGGCCCGTTGTGAAGCCACAGATAAGTGCAGTTCCTGGTACTGACCGAATTCCATGAAACTCCTAGAGGAATTTGATCAGCTTAAGGGGAATAAGAACTTAAAGAATATAAGAATTTGCATTCAAAAATTATTGAAGCATACGCATTCAATCAAAATAATCAAACTCCTACACATGATTGAATGATCTGTTGCAACATTAATCAGTTCGATTGTTGGATCCACAACATCAGCACACGTTTATTTATACCGTATATCTCAACGCCATCAACTGCGACGTGCCGTCAACTCCTATCCTGTGGAGACTTCTTCATGTATGTTCCATGTTCTCATTCATTTCTTCACAGAACATGCACGAACGCGAAGTTCACTTAGTTCATATTACATAAGTATTCACGGATATGGTCGTAACCTAAGAGAAACTGGCTCCGGGAGTGTGTGATTTTTAATTCATTATTTTCATTGTTGAAATCCATTCATTGAAGACGCCGTAGTCTAGTAGATACTGTGTCGGCTTATTAGACGTGAGGCCACGGTTTAAAACCCAGGTCAGACATTTCCAACAAGACGAACTATGAAACATATTTTTTCGACGACTTCCCGTCAGCAGATTTCTGGCAAAAACTCTGCGAGTAAAACAAAATTGGCATGAAAACGTTTCCCAAAAATCTTTAAACTTTACTTTACTTTTACTTTAAATTGTGGGTCCCGCCACTCATATATAAAATTAACACACTCACAACATAACTAGTGTGAAAAGCTAGGGCGTAATCCTTACTGAAGATTGTAACGACCAATTATGTCATCCTTCTATATCCTAAACAAGTTTTGCCGTTCATCTTTTACTCGTTAATGCCATTCATTTGCTTAGCACTAAGATTTGGAATCTTAAATTTGCCGTACTAATGAGGAGATTCTATCTGCTTTCCATCCATGCTCTTCTCTGCTCATGCGCTATTATATAGCCAGGTATCGTTCTTTGTTGCAACTATGAATGCTGCCGTTCACTTCACTGCTTCCAATTCTTCGTGCCTCCAGCGCATCTTCGTAAATTTCTATGTCAAACTATACGAGTATTATCGAAATTGTTGATGCCATTGTCAACCATTTCTATCCCTGCGTTGGTCCGCCAACATTGACTTCTTAGTATGACCAGCAGTTTCATTGCCTTTGTGGTCACATGCTGCATTTTTACGCAATAAATAAGTTTGTAGTCGAGTCTCATACGCATTTGCTTCAGCGCCGTTTTTATATGTACTAATGATACTCTACCTGTTTTTAAACCTATTTCAAGTGAAATCTGACTCCCAAATCATCAGTATGGTCCCAGACTGTGGCCCTCAAGACATATATGTGTCCTTGGCATGACTCGCAGTAGTTTCCTCATTCATATCAGGCGTTGAGATAATCGCTACTATATCATACTCGTATTCGACTAGGGATTTGCCCCCATCAGTTACACATTTAAAATCCCGTAGTAACTCAGGCGCCATCGATTTGATTCAAAAAGAGATAATAAAGCTGCACCAGACGTAACTTCTGGGACTCTTTTTACGCTCGAATATATCAGAGGAGCTTACGTTAGGTCTTCAAAGGTACAAAATCTGTGATGAAGTGCGTTAATAGTGCGCTCACTAACATCTAAAACCCATACTACTGCATCCCCTATCACATCGAGAGTTGTCCTACCAGTTTGAAAGCCATCCTGCCTTTCTGACAAAATAGAATTGGCTTGCGGAACGGTCTCTGCCTATTTGCGCTAAATGAGTTTCCTACCATGGGTTATCAACGTCATCTAGCGTAAAAAGAGGACAATCTTATTATGCCCTTCTGGCATTCCAACAATACGCCAGTTGCCTCTACGGACTCTGTCAATATGCACGGAATAAGTTTCTTCAATAATTTAGCGAAGGTTTAGGAAGACTCCGTAAACTAGTAGGTAGTGTGTTGGCTTATTAGACGTAAAGCCACGGTTCAAACTCCAGGTCATACATCAAAACGAAAATATGACAAAAAATATTTCTTCGGCGACTTCCTATCAGCAGATTTCGGGCAAGAACTCTGATATAAAATAAAATTGACATAAAAAAGTTTCTCAAAAATCTGTCGTTCGGAGTAGAATTTAAACTGTAGGTCCCGCTATTCATTTATAAAAATTAACACACACAACATGAGTGATGTGAGAAGCTAGGTCCTAATCCTGACTGAAGGGTTTTAATGGCCAATTATGTATGTATATGTGATCTTCAGCAGTGAGTACATCTCTAGATTAATATGTTCATGAACAAATAACATTGTCGAATTCAGGGGCATCCAATCTACATTGGATACCGAAAAAATCACTGTTTGGTATAGATTTTGGCGGCGTCATCAGTCCAGACGCCTTTGAGAGTGACATTAGTTAGGCCATCACTATCATCCCTGACCTCTATGAATCGTTGATTCCAACTTATTTTGACCTGAATTGGATTTGATCTGAACACCCACGAAATGCGTTTTTAACAAGTTGACTCCACGTTCAAGACAACTCATACCACATTGGAAATTTCATACGCAAGCAATTTCAGAGCATATTAACCCATATGTGCCCAACTTTTTTTTTTGTAAAACCATGGATTTTGTGTATTTATTGGAATCTATATGGTGTAACACACAGCTGATCAATATCTTAGCGTTTTAAAAATGGGGCGATAAGCACATATGGGTTAATCTCCCTTTGATGTAATGTCAACTGGCCGCCGAGATCTTGCGATTTGATACTTTCCCTATGTAACTTCTTGTGTGATTTTCATAAGTCGAGCGTGAATACTAATAAGCCACAATCCAAACCAGGCATCATAAAACAAAGTTTTTTTTTACAGAAATAAAAAGTTTTTTTAAAAAAAAAATTACTGGCAAAGTTGCTTCTCACACACACTTTTTTTGTTTAAATTTAAAATAGGAAACAGTAGTAAACGCCGTAGTCTGGTGGGTAGTTAGTAGGCCACGATTCAAACCATAGGTCAGACTATAACAAAAAAAAAAAAAAAAAAAAATATTTCATCGGCGACTTCCTCTCAGCGAATTTCTGACAAAAACTCTGAGAGTAAATAAAAAATTTCCAATGAGTAATTCTCAAGAAATCTATCGTTCGGAGTCGACTTTAAACTGTAGGTCCCGCCACTCATGTATGAAATTAACACACACAATATAAGTAGTGTGAGGAACTAGGTATGTTATCCTGACTGAAGGGTTGTAATGACCAATTACAGTATGTATGTAATAGTTTAGCGACACCATTCAGCGTACAAAGAGCGCAATAAGCTAATGATTGTGTCGTTCTCCCTTATGCCTTTGATGATCAAATATATTTTCCTGATATCTACCATTGGTTAGGAAGAACGTTTTGGGCAATGCAATACACTTCAGGAAGCCTAATCAATGGATTAAATTGTGATTCATCTGTAATTGTGTACTATTAGACGTCATTTAGGTTCACTTTAGGAACACTCAATTTCGGGAGCCAAAATATCTATTTACGTGCTGAACTGGTTAGCTTTGTGGCATGATGTTCCCTGTAGTTAAGTTGATTATTATAATGGCGTTGGTGGTCCTGATATTGAACGCTATTATCTTCAAATCTCTTCGTTTTTAGAAGGCAACAGAAATTTATTCAATCATAGTGCTACTGGTTGCCTGGGTTATAAGCAATTTAACACTTGTAATGCAAAAAAAAGCGAATTTTTTTTTGTCAAATTTTCTTTGTCTTAAAATTATTCGCTTCCTTTTTAGGATAACCTTTTTTGCAATTGCTATGGAATGTCTCACGGCGAGATCCTGTATTAAAAATGAGAAAAAAAATGAAACCAAATTACCCACCGCAACAAATCAAAACTAAACAATAGCAACAAAAACAACAAAATGAACAAAATAAAGAAATAAACAACAAAAAATATAAAAATCACTTGTGCCCAAAAAAGACAGAAATAATGGACAAAAAAAAGAGGGAAAAATAAACGTTACAAACAAACCTGATAATAATTTCAGCTTGAAAATGAATGCGAAGAAAAAATACAGAAAAAAGAGGCAACAAAAACAACAACAACAAACAAATCAAAAAAGCCAGAGGAGTTAAGATTCAGAAACAGAAAATAAAACCAAATTTGTTGTTGTAGCAATTGCTGTTGCTTGGTTGGTTTAGTGTTGTTGGTTGGAGCGAGCTATCAAGCAGAAATCAACATCAAAGCTGAATACGTGCTTGAGTTGCTGATGAAGATGTTTGCGAGACGAAGCGAAGATGAAAACGAAGACAAAAAACGTTGTTGCTGTTCTTCTTCATCTAATAGCTAAAAAATTTTGCTGCTTTGGGCCGCTAAAGCTTTTATAAATACGCTCATCTTAACAACCAGTGACACAAACAGACACACACACTCGGCAATACATGACTGGGTTGCTGCTTACAAAACAGGCCAAAAGGCAAACGACAGATTCAAGTTGGATGGTTAATGTCACTTTAGCTGTTGCTGTCATTGTTGCCGCTACTGCTAATTCCTCTGATAGCTGCTGCTGTTGATGACGCGCTTAAACCCGAGTTGTGAATATTTCAACGTTATATGTACGTTGGCAGCCTGCCGCTTAGTTATGCTGCTTGCTGGTCACGTGTTTAAAGCAAATTTTATCATGTCATTTTCTTGTCTTTATTCCACTGCTTCTTCGTTTCTCTCATACATTTTCTAAGACATTCTTTGTTGCCTGGTGGCCAAAAAAAAGTACAGAATTTTTTCCCCAAACTTTATCTATTTATTTAAAATAAGAATTTTTGTTTTTGTTTTTATTTTTAATACAATCCGTCAAATAGATTGGAATGATATTTTTTGAGAGAAAAATCTTACAACGTTTTGTGACACATTATTTCGTTTCTAAGTTTCTTAAGAAAGGTTTTTTTTTTTGATTTCTCAAAACAGGTCACTTCAAAGGGACCACAAAAAAGGAGGACAAATCCCAAGTTAAAAAGATATTTGACAGAGTGTTTCTATTTTAAAACAGCAATTTCTTTAATGTGCTAAATTGCCTTCAAGGTTTAAATGAATTTATTTTGAAAGCATTTCCTTAAATATCGCGTTTTTAACAATTACCAACCGTGCTAGTAATGTGATAAGGAAAGACATGCAGTCCTTTAAATCGCAGTCGTTTCATTTCTAGCAATTTCTTCGCAAAGACGTCTAGGAATACAGCCAATACAAATCCATTTCAAATTCAAACGCTTTCAAATACACGCTTCCCTATTTGGTTTCACCATTACATACACGCATAATTGGTCATTACAACCCGTGATGGATAGAAGGCGTACCAACCAATTACTTGGTCTTGGTCGTGACGTCATCTCAACCACAGTGGCCGTGCTTACAGGTCATTGCGTTATGGGTAGACACGTGGAGAGAATAAGGCTCCCATTTAACGAATTTTGCCGTGGATGCAGATCCGCTGAGGAAGAGGAGAGTATTATCCTACTATCTTTGTCAGTGCCCGTCTCTTGCTAGGTGTAGATATAAGTTAGTTGGCTCTCCATTTCTTGTCAGCTTGACGGAGCTATCATCTATTGATATCCAGGATATGGCTTCGTTCATCAAACTTTCTGGCTGGTTTTCCAGTATGGGGTAGTCGTTCTTTTGATGTGCAGCCCTTGCGCTGACCAACTTCTTCCTCTTCCCTGATCTTGGTGGAACTTGGTCAGTACAGGGACTGCGTTTACCCGTGGCATCACAACGGGCCGCTATGCGTGCTCAAGTGAGCTTTGTGAAACCAGAGCTTCCACTCAGATCTAACCTAACCTAACCCTTCAGTCAGAACCTAGCTTCTCATACCACTTATGTGTCACCACATTATGTGTGAGTTGCATCAGTGGCAGGGTTTGATCCTGGCCTTACGTCTAATAAGCCAATACTCTACCCAATAGACTACGCCGACTTCCACCATTACACAGTTTAAATGTAATAGAAATAATGATAATAGCACCCAGAGGTCCTCAACCACTTTAATGCCACCATAAACTTCAGAACAGACTGAATATTGCTGCTGCCAGAGAGTTTAAACCTAGAAAGAAACCCGCTTCCAGTGTATGCAACCTTCTTCTACAGACAGGAGATCCCAAATCAAATGCTCAATCGTCTTCAAAGCATGCAGCAGCTCACGCAGATTTTTATTATCAACAGTCGAAATCGTAAAATGTTAACACATTTTTCCCGGTATTTATTTGATTATCAGAAAAGACCTGCTAACTTAATGGCATACAGTGACCGTTAAAAGAAACTGTACATCATGAATAAATTTCTAACAATTACCAAACTCAACTTTTACCACTTGAGGAGAGTGCCCGAAAAAATTTAACAATATTTCGAAATCTTTTGTATTTTTTTGTATTTTGTTTTTGTTTCAATTTTAAAAACTGTTATTGAAACAATTTTAAAATAAAATTAACGGTAATTTAATAAAGTGTACTTATTTTTTAATGTACAGTTTCTTTTGACGCTCACTGTATCACTGTACGAAAGCTGGTAAAAGAAAAAGTAAGAGTAAGTAGTGTATTCTGACGATTATTTAATGATAACACGAAATGTGTAGATGCTTTCGTTGCACGGCAGCCTTCGTCAATAGCCAGACTGCTCTTCTGTATTGTATATTGGCCTAGTATTAGAGTTGTAATCAGTCAGAGAAAGGCATTCAGTAAAGTGATACTCTTACTAAGTCCATATATATCTGCAGGTATGTCGTTACTTAACCACATTCTTTCGATAATTAGCATTAGAAGCATAGCAAAGTTACCACCACCATATCTTAACAATTCATCTGGATAATGCATGTTTCATTTTACAAAGCCGGATCAGTATTAATCAGATTCATGTTTTAAACAATTTCTCTTCTAATTTGGCATTTTCATGTGTATGTAGATCGAGCTCTGCAACTATTTTTCTCTGATTTCCGTCTACAGCTTTCCTCCATTACTTCCATTACTTATTTCATCATTACAACCCTTTAGTCACGATTACAACCTAGCTTCTCACGTCACTTACGTTGTGTATGAATTTTATAAAGGGTCCGCCAAATAACTTTTTTTTTTTGAAAATGCTTTAAAAAAAAAAAATACTGAATATTTTTTCAAATTTCTTTTTTTATTTGAAAGTACAATCCTTCCGGTTAATAATGGAAAATAATTTCATTCAAATGGCTGCCTCGGCTGGCAATGCAGTAGACTACACGATCGGTCCAATTTTTAAGCACATTATCGATTGTGTGCAGCTGTATTTCACCAATGGCTTCACGAATATTGTCCTTTAAAGCGTCAATTGTCTGTGGCTTGTCGGACTAACACTTATCCTTGACGGCACCCCACAAATAATAGTCCAACGGTGTCAAATCGCAGCTCCGAGGTGGCCAACCGACATCAGCTCTGCGGCTGATAATGCGATCTTCAAAAACAGGGCGCAAAACATCTAGTGTAGCTTCGGCTGTGCGGCACGTATCGCCGTCCTGTTGAAACCAAATGTTGCCAATATCCTCCTCTTAAATTTTTGTGAACAAAAATTCGTTAAACATTGCCCGATAACGATCGCTATTGACTGTAACGACCACACCTTGCTCATTTTCGAAGAAAAATGGCCCAATTATGCCTCTGGACCAAAATCCGCTCCAAACAGTGACTCGTTTTGGGTGCGTCGGCCTTTCAATGTATGCGTGCGGGTTTTCAGTGCCCCAAATGCGACAATTTTTGCTTGTTTACATACCCGCCAAGATCAAAATGAGCTTCACTGAAAAGATGATTTTTTTGCCCAAATCGGCATCTTCTGGTGTAGGCTACTGCATGGCCAGCCGAGGCAGCCATTTGAATGAAATTATTTTCCATTATTAACCGGAAGGATTGTACTTTCAAATAAAAAAGAAATTTGAGAAAATATTCCGTTTACATGAATGGCGGGACCTACAGTTTAAAGTCAACGCCGAATGACAGATTTTTTAAAAACTTTTCATGGTAATTTTATTTTCCTCTCAGAGTTTTTTTGTCAAAAGACTGCTGAGAGAAAGTTGTCGAAAGAAAAACTTTTTCATGTTTCATTTTGTACAAGATGTCTGAGCCAGGCATTGAACCACGGGTTCTTATCTAGTAAACCACAACTTTATCTACTAGACTATGGCAAATTCATTTATGTTTCTTAAATTATGTGTCTGGATGAATTTGTTTCTTGTCAGTTGCATGACCTTAGGTTTTTTCTAAAAAGTATTGACGTGATATTTTTGTTATTGAAGGTTTTTATCTATATTGTGGCTATCACTGCTTTCCAAGATTTATTATACTGAAAGAAGTTAGATTTCCCTTACGTACTGAAAAGGATAAAGTATTACCCAGATATCAGATGAAGTCGATAATTTCAATAGATTGGCTTTGTTCAGTTAGATTGTCGATATTTCTCGCACTTAAGCTCGTAGCTTTAGTATTCCTTTTTTTATACTCACGCCAACAGGCTCTGTAACTTTCTAAATTAATGTTTACTTTGTTTGTCATCAGTGAATGTTTGAAAATGTGACGTCATATCCCCTATGTAATTAAGCCTGTTATCTACCGTGGATGACCTACACTATGCCTCTTCTATGACCTGTGATGGTAATGAAAAATAACAAACGAAAATTATAACTTTTTTAATTCTTATTAATGATCATAAAAACGAAACATAATGAATAAATGAAATTTGAAACTAGGCCTTTAAATTTTTAAAAACTTGCAAATTCCTTGATTAGCTTCTACAATTTTAACAAGAAAAATTCTTCGCAGTAAACTACCATCAATCACCGAAAATTATTTTGTTGTAATGGGTAAATGGGAAATGCTAACAGTGCGTAGGTGGGCCCCTTAATGTCATTGTTTATTTCATATTTTCCCCCTCGTTTAATACAATATTTTCCCATTTAATATATGCGCGTATGCTTGTGGTTACGATTGAGTAAATATTGTGGCGTTTAAATGGCTGTTCATTTTTATTTTACAAGAGTTTTCCGTTCATAGGAAAAAAACGATAAAAAATTAACATTTATTCGGCTCATTAAGTTGTTCTCTTCCTCAGTTTATCTGTTTAAAACAAATATTTTTGTAAATCAATAAATTAATATACATATGTAGACCACATACTGTGAAGTATAGATATGTAAATATGGATATTGAGACGATATTATACAATAATAATAACAATAACTTTTTAAATAATAATTTAAAAATTAATTTAAAATAAAAAATATTTGAAAATTTCTTATTACGATGCAGATCAGATCCTATAGACTTAGTCTGACCAAGACCATTTTCAGATACATACAGCAGTCCGTTCAGTATATTATGGAGCAATTCAGAGCAACACGTAACGCTTAGTGCCAGAATATGAGAGTTATTAGAAGTGGCTATATTATCATTGCAGTCGTCGTATTCTAGTAGATAGTGTGTTGTTTTATTAGACGTGAGGTTCAAACCCAAGTCAGACATCGCCAACAAAACGAATTTTGAAAATCTATCTTCGGCGACTTCCTCTCAACAGTCTACTGGCCAAAACTCTAAGAGTGAATAAAAAGTTCCCATGAACATTTTTTTCAAAAATCTGTCGTTCGGAGTCAACTTTAAACTGTGGGTCCCGCCCTTCATGGATAAAATTAACGCACACAACACAAATTGTGACTGAAGGGTTGTAATGACCAATTTATGTATGTATGGCTGATCTATCTCCATTTCCTATGTTTTATTTGTTTTATTTTGAGTTCCTGTTACTGTTGTTATTAGGCCAGAATATTTTGCATATGCTACTGCGGCACTTGTTGATAAATAGTCTAGTAGGGACACTACTGCGACTTCAATCGGTCATACTATCGGAAGGTATGCTGGTGGTATAACAAGAATGGTACTTGAGTGGAATCCTCAACGCTCTAGAAACCGTAGCCGGGCAAGGAACATAGTGCAATCTTATATATTACTTATTTACTTAATAAAGGAATAGTAAGGATTTGGAATTTAAAAAGCAAAAAAAGTAATACCGGGTGGCAAACCTGTGGCTCAGCTGAGATACCCAACAGATTTCAGCAATGAATCGTTTTTTCGCTACTTATAAGGACTCATGAAATTTTTAATATATGTGAGTCAACAATATTGAAATTTAACTATGTACTCTGATTCATTCATAGTCACTACAACGTTGATTTATAAGTACAGGTTGCAATCAGTACGCGAACAACTTTGACATCAAACTCATACCATTCGAAATATGTTTGATTCATAAGCCTTATAAATGATTCACGAGTGACTCGAATCATTCATTAAAATTTACAGTCTTAGTTGTTGTTGCATTTACAAAAAAAGAAAAAAGACACATAAGCAAAAAAGACAGCGCAGCAAGCAGAACAAAAACAGAACCTTCTAGTAAGTATTTTAGTATTCGTACACGATTCATACTTATTTTGTGAATCGTGTATATGTTGAGTAATGGAGAGTCGAAATCAACTACATAATACGTGTTGTTAAGTATGAATACGATGAGTACTTCAAACTTTGAATATGAGTAGATGAAGTTGAATGAGATAAAATAAGTATTGTTACGTTTTTACCTTTATAAAAACGTTTAGAATATGAGTTCGTTGATTGCAAACAAAGTAAAAACAAATTTGTGTTCAGTTTCAAATAAACTATTTATTGTTCACACTACTTTTGTGTGCCACCGTATACAACTTGTCGTATGTAACAATAATTTGCTTGTGTAGTTCGTTATTATTCTCTGCTTAGAACCTTTTTGTAAGCAATACCACTGTTCGGTAGATCTTCACAATAGCGATCTTCAAACTGTTTACTTCGCATGCATCGTGTCTTCACACAAGACTGACTGTATTCTTACTGATTCTTTATATACGCACAAAATCAGTCCGATGAAAGTGCTTGAAGTAGAATGTTCTTGTCTTCGCCTTCTTGAGAGTTCTATCACGACTACCATGTTGTTTGTGTATTTTGTTCACATTGTTTGTTGTTGCGTTCATAATTACTTGCCTATCTCCTTTTCTTTCACACTTGTTGTAGGTGCTTTAATTGTAATATGTTCGTTGCATTTGTGTGTGTGTAGCTTTTGTTTATCGTTAATGTTAAACGATATTTTCTTGTGAAATGGTCGTTTCCATTTGCGTAACAGTATAAATGCTTATAAGTATCAGAAATTATGAGTATGATTCGATTCTACTCATCTTTTTGAATACTCACTGCTGATCTCTGATCTTCATACCCTTATAAAATAAAGGGTTATCCATTTCATGGTTTCAAAATTATGGGACTGGAATTCGACATCTGTCCAACTAAGTTGTGAAACCAATTTTTGTTCTTTTCAGTTAAAAGTCTGACATTGACCAAAATGGATCGCTTAACTATCACACGACGCATAAAAATTATCAAAACCTACTACAAAAATGGTGATTCTGCCACAGCCACGTATCGTGCTTTAAGAGGAGATTATGGTTTACATAATCGTCCAACTACGCAAGCAATTGGCAAAATTGTGAAGCAGTTTGAAGAAACTGGAGTGGTAACAAATATTGAAAGGACTGTACATCACCGTTTCGCTCGTTCCGCTGAAAATATCGCTATTGTAAGTGAAAGTGTTGCCGAAGACCCGAATGTGTCGATTCCTCGTCGTTCTCAGGAATTAGGACTGTCTTATGGCACATTATGGCGTATTTTGCATTTGGATCTACACCTACATCCATATAAAGTCCAGCTCACGCAACAACTGAAGCCAGCTGACCATTCACAACGTCGTAGATACGTGAATCCTCAAGTAATTGAAGAGAGGCGATTACATCCCGAAAAAGTCACTGTTTGGTGCGCTCTTTGGTCCGAAGGTGTGATTGGACCTTACTTCTTCGAAAACGAAGATGGAAAGACTGTCACCGTCAATTCGGAGCGTTATGGTCATATGATAACCGACTTTTTTTGCCTGCTATTGAAGAATACGACTTGGAGAATATGTGGTTTCAACAAGACGGTGCCACATGTCACACAACTCGAGCGAATATGGCTTTATTGCAAGAGACATTTCCTGGCCGCGTAATTTCTCGTCGTAGCGATATCAACTGGCCACCAAGATCATGCGATTTGACATCATTAGACTTTTTTTGTGGGGCTACGCGAAAGACCGTATTTATGCAGATAAACCTTCAAATCTTGAGCACTTAAAAACCAACATTCGTCAAATTATGGCTGAGATACCGCCCAATATGTTTCAAAAAGTGGTCGAAAATTAACTCAAAAGAATCAATGCTTGCAACACTTCGCGTGGAGGTCATTTAAATGATGTCGTGTTTCACACATAATGTCAACGTTCAAACTTTACAATAAAAAAGAAATATCATGAATAAAAATATTTTATATGTGTTTTATTTACGTTTACTTTTGAAACCACGAAATGGATAACCCTATACTTAAATAAAGCTAATAATTTCTTTAATAAGAAAAAGCAATTTGCCCGTCCATTAAGACTTAGCCATGCTAATCGAAACTCATGTAACCTTTTCTTAATGGCCTGAAGATAAATTTCAAATGAATTTGTTTACATATACTCTGGCATATTTTATTAACAATTTAAATATATTTTATGTACATACATATGTAAACAAATTCTGTCTATATTTACTTTATATTCAAAGTAAAATTTATATCATCGATAGGTAGTCTTATGCTTATTTTAGAACATACTCGTACAGACGAAACTAATCGCTTTTAAGGGACTGTTCGCCTTTATGGCCATAATATGCTTGTAAATACTAAATAATATGTATGCCTTTCTGTCTTTCTTCTGATTTCTTATTTAATTCGTTTGTTTTTCGGTTTTTTTAATTTTATTTATTTATTATTGTTGTTGTTGTTGTTGGTCCATTTTGTATGTTTTTTTTTTTGTTTTGTTTACAGATTGTCTATCCACAAATCGTTATGTTGGTCTGTTACACTTACATACGTCCTGCTGTTATTCTGCTACTGTAAGTGTTACTTAATGGCATTTGACCACATGCAAACAAAGAGCACCATATGAACATTGATTTGCTTTTTTACTATGCCTGTCTCTCTCTCTCTGTTTCTTTTCTAAATTTTATTTGTAGATTTTTACATCTCTTACAAGGATTAAAAGGTTTCAGGTTTTTATTTCTTTTCCTTTTTTTGTTGTTTAAAATATATTAAGTTTTGAACAATATGCTCCTTCTTCCCCTCTCTCCTAGCCTAATACTATTGTACAGATTCAAAAGACATGTACTTAATGCAGACACCTCGTTTGTTAAAACACAGTTAAGACCACAAGTCCAAACCAAATGTGGTCAAAAGCAATAAAAACAGTAGAAAAAAAAAGAATGAAAACCCAATAAAACATCTACTAAAACAACAAATGTTCTGATAATACTCGTATTACCCAATAGTCCGGCATTGGTTCTCGTTCTAATTCTCATTCATAAAAACTTACAAATGATGTTGGCCATCCACATACACACACAAAGTATTTAAATTTGCATTTTATTGCCGTTTTCCTTCAATTTTTCCTTTTTTTTCTTCTCTTTCTTTTGACCAGAATCCATTTTTTTCTACTTGTTTTTGCCAATATTTTGCATTTTATATGGAGAGACACCGAAGTAAACACAATTCAAATGTAAATAACACCCACATATTTATAGGAATGAAATGAATGAATGACTGAATGTATGCATGAAGGACTGAGTGGAGGACTGCATGGTGGAGAGCAAATTTAGGTGATGCATGCCAACTTGGATGTGGTTGGACAGTGGATGAAAAGGTGAAAATGTTTCTGTTGTATGCCTTAAAAATATCTCTGAACTTGAACTCAATCCAGTTGCATGACGTTGTTAGATTCTCATCAGATTTTTAAATAATGTTTACCACTTATATTGAAGTCGCCGTAGTCTAGTAAGTAGTGTGTTGGCTTATTAGACGTAAAGCCAGAGTTCCAGCCCCAGGCCAGACATCAAAACAAAAGACAAAAAGTATTTCGTCGGCGACTTCCTGTCAGCAGATTTCTGGCAAAAACTCTGAGAGTAAATAAAATTGCAATGAAAAGTTTCTCATAAATCTGTCGTTCCGAGTCGACTTTAAACTGTAGGTCCCGCCACTCCCGATTAAAATTAACACACACAATATAAGTGGTGTGAGAAACTAGGTCGTAATCCTGACTGAAGGGTTGTAATGACCAATTATGTTATGTATGTATGTATGTATGTAGAATTCAGCGCTAATCTATAAGTCCTTTTGCCTGACTTGGTTAGATTTTCATCAGATTTTTAAATAATGTTTACCTCTTATATAGTATTGTACCGAACAGCACTTAAAATGTAGGTACATAGTATACCTCGGGATTCACTAAAGCTATTTTGTTATCTTGGCTCCGCCATTACCTCTAAAAATAATATCAGTCTGGAGATCAAGCGTAGGATCACTCTTGCCAACAGAGGTGCTACTATGATCTCAATAGGCAATTGAGCAGCAGAGACTTCTCTCGTACGACAAAGCTAATACTCTACAAAACACTCATCCTCTTCGTGCTTTTTTATGGTGCACTGGCATGGACCCTATTAAGCACTGATGCAGCAGCCTTGAGAGTATTCAAGAGACTTTTCTTTAAGATCTGCGCTCCAGTGCAAGTTGGCGATGACTTCCGCATCCGATACGATATAAGCTCCTCTACGACAAGGACGTTGTGCAGCGTATCAATATCCAGCGGCTGCGTTGGCTCGGCCATATCGTTCGAATGGAGGAAGATGCTCCAGTGGGACGGGCATTTGATGCGGGGATCTGCGGCAGCCGGCGAAGAGGACGACTTTTTTTTACGCCGAGAAGGGGTAAATGTACCTAACCGCACCATAGAGGAAGTCATCACATCCCCCGTGTGTGGACTTGTTGTGCTCACTCCGGAACTACGATGGTATTACTGCGGAGTGGAGTCCCTTTAGCCCCTGCGTTTTCATATCCGCGTTCGGATTGTTTGTCGAAAGTTGAAGAGACATCTAAGTGTCTCCACTATGCCTTTCGTTCAGGTCCCTGTTTCGAATTTCGCTTGACACGTGTGCCAGTTTCATCTATGCCGGCGTGACCACATGTTCCGCAGCCTCAAGATCCTTGGCTTGTGACCTTGTTAGTGTTGGAAAGACCAAATCGAGGAAGCTCTGTCATCGATTGGTGTGCCCAATTGGCGTAGGCGCGCAAGAAACAGTGGCGCCTGGAATGATGTGTTAAGGCAGGCCGAAATCCATTAATCGGGTTGTTAATGGCCAATTAAGTAAGTAAGTAAGTATTTTGGCTTTGTAGTCGCATAGTGTTTGAAAAGGAGAGGAGTAAACTGAAGGTTTTTTCATTATCCCTCTTGGCAGCCTGCGGCTTTCAGAAAGCATTGCTGATAACTTATCCGGTTGACTGGATTTACTCTTGCACTGTCCTAGATCTTGGAGTATCGGTATCTTCAGGTATTCCTTGGCTTCTTGAGCCTTCAGGATACAACTCAAGTAGCATTCCTGTATACCATCAGTTTTCATTCTGAGATGATTGCGTTATGTTACTGAGAAGTTTATGTAGTGACTTTACTAGGATGCTCTATCTCCCCATGCCCTCAGATATATTTCTAATCATACAATGCCCAGTAATTACACATTACAAGTTCCGTCAATGAATTCCTGTCAAGAGACAAACGAGTTGTGCGTCATTCCCGCAAAGAGCACTCGCTAGAGCCTACCGACATTCTAGATGGTAGTAAAAAGATAGGCTAAGATGCCTTAGTCTAACTATCAGTAGAGCGGGCCATTCACAAAGAAGGTATTACACTGGCCCATTCTTTTCGTCCACCTGATAAGTACTACTATCTGATAACTAGTACTAAATTGTATTGTCAAACCATACGCTTCGTTATACGTCCAGTATTGCACTGTAGTTATGTCCGATAAAAACCCGATCGACTCTTTCACACGAAAGATGGAATCCTGTATAGAAAATACCACAGAATTTTGGACCTTCTGTAAGTGTCGATATTGATCCCGCTGAGTTTCAGTGCCCTCAAAGCACATTCATCTTTTAAATTCTACAGCTGATTAAAGAGGAACGTCTGTCCCCCTGATCGAAAGCTAAGATAAGAAATAAGCATTCCCTTGAATGCCTAACGGACTTGGGATCCATATCAGTTCGACACAGTATCATCTAAACTAGATAAAGTAATCGAAAGCACCTTAGGTAGTTCTATTTAACTATGTTGCAGTTGAAGCCATTCATCGTTGCAATATCGACACGCGAAATTTCGAAATTTAATTCCCAAAAATCCTTTGTGTACAGACTACGGTATGTGAGAGACAAACGGATCAAGTTCATTGTACCCGTACTAGAAGCTTGGCCGTAATCCTGACTGAAGGGTTGTAATGGCCAATTATGTATGTATGTGTACCCGTTTCTGTCTTGGCAGTATCAGTCAAATTGAATATCGTGTCGAAGATCAGATCCAATCTTCTGTGAAATGTATTGTAATCCTATAGGTCTTATTATAGTTCAGAGTAGGCATCACAATTTCATCCTGGTAATAACACTCCATAGTTTACAATTGAGACATAAAATTTATTAATTTCAATAGAAAACGTGACAATTTTATTGCATGCGATATAATTGCGTCTCACTGTAGTACCATGTGTGATTACGGACATGAGTTTGTTTTTTGTTTTTCTTCGTTTAAGCCACATAATTAATCTTGTACTTTCGGTTAAAGTAAAGAGGCTTTAAAATGAACCAACTACAGCATTTAGATCTTTAAACAAGCAGTAGGAATGAATAAATACCTCTGCTACATTCTTCTACGAATTATAGGAAGGGTTGCCAAGCAAGACATTTAAAAAATTTTCAATAAATATTAGGTTGCATACATACATATATAATTGGTCTTGACAACCCATTAGTCAAGATTACGACCTAGCTTCTCACAGCACTTATATTGTGTGTGCGTTAATTTTATACATTATTGGCGGGGCCTACAGTTTAATGTCGATTCCGAACGACAGATTTTTGAGAAACTTTTCATGGCAATTTTATTTATTCTGAGAGTTTTTGCCAGAAATTCGCTGAGGGGAAGTTAAGGAAGAAATATTTTTATTTCGTTTTGTTGAAGATATCTGACCTGGGGTTTGAATCGTGGCCTTACGTCTAAGGAGCCAACATAGCTACCTACTGCACTATGGCGCCTTGATGTCTTTTTATGTGCCATATTACATTATTCAATGGTCCGCCACATCTTGAGCCCATCCTTCTATATTAGGTTGCTGCTGCAAGTAATTGTAAGAAAGGGTTCTTTGCATATCAAAAACTGGTCGCAGCATAAAAATATTTCAATTTCGACTAATAATTTTAATTTGTTGGAGTCTCGAAAGATGTCTTTCAATTCTTTAAGTTATCAAGCGCAAGAGGAACAATATTGTTAAGTTTTTACCTTTTTAAAAACGTTTAAATGTGAGTTCGTTAATTGCAAACAAAGTAAAAACAAATGTGTGTAATGTAATTTAATTTCAGTTAAACTCTTTATTCTCTACACTACTTTTGTGTGCCACCGTATACAACTTAACGATGCAACAATAATAATCTGTTTATTCACTTTACTAGTTCACACAAGTATTCACTGGATCTTTACAACCACGACTTATTTTGTTCACACGCAACTTCACACAAGGCTGACTGAATTCTTACTGACTCGCTGCTCGTCCTGCTGCCCTTTTATATACGCACGTAATCAGTATGATGAACGTTCTCGATGTGAAAGGTTCTTGCTTTCGCCTTCTCGAGAGCTCTATTGCTAGTACATTATTGTTTGTGTACCTTGCTTACGTTGTCCATCCCTTTTTGTCACATACATGTTGTTGTTGGTACCAGGCGCAACCAGGTCCGTTGTACATATGTGTGTGTGCAGCTTTAGATAACCATTGTATTCTCAGTGTTAGTGTGTATTTGTATCGTGTGGCTTTTATTTATCACTTTTGTTGTTAAACGATATTAGGTCGTTTCGAATTGCGTAACAATATTTTGGACATTAAGATTCTTATATTTTTTGTTCACACTGACTTACCTACTTACTTAATTGACCATTAACAACCCGATTAACAGATTTCCGTCTGCCTTAACACATCCTTCCAGACGCCTCCGCTTATTGAGCGCCTATGCCAGTTAGCCACACTAATTGATGACAGGGCTTCCACGATCTGGTCCTCCCAAAGCAAACGAGGGAGGAGTCTTCGTTGACTTCCACAAATCGATCTGCTTCTTGCGCGCCAGTTGGTCACACCAATCGATGACAGTTCTTCCTCAATTTGGTCCTTCCGACACAAACAAGGTCGTCATCTTAGCCGACTTCCGCAGATCCCCGTATCAAAGACCCGGGTCGCCGGAGCATCTCCCTCCATTCGAACGATATGGCCGAGCCAACGCAGCTGCTGGATGTTAATACGCTGCACAACGTCTATGTCGTTGAGGAACTCATACAGCTCACTGTTGGATCGGATGCGGAAATGATAGCCAACTCGCCCTGGTCGAACTTTTTTCTTGAATACGTAGGATTTTTCTCTCGAATGCTCTCAAAGCTGCTGCATCAGTGCATAATAGATTGCACTGTGAGCCATAAAGAAGCACGGATAAGATGAGACTCGTCAACGGTGCTCCTTTCACTCGCGTCTCGGTCTTTTCTGATAGCCAGACCGCGATAAGATCTCCATCGTGTTTCGCGAACAACTCTAGGATCGTTAGGGAATGTCGCCGCTGTCTCGACCTTCTTTCTGGGCGTTTCACCAGTGTCTCACTGGCGTGGGTGCCCGGGCACAGTAATATTCTGGGAAACTGTAGGGTCGACGAGCTCACCAGAGCTGGTGCGCTCCTTCCGGAATCCTCTTCAATTGAACTGGGTATGCCACTTGCCTCGGTCAAGTTGGATATTGCGCGGAAATTCTTTCGGGACGCCAACCTATCCTGGGAGTCCTGCTCCACAGCTAGACTCACCTGACCCTTGATGGATAGAAGGCGCACCAACCAATTACTTGGTCTTGGTCGTGACGTCATCTCAACCACAGTGGCCGTGCTTACAGGTCATTGCGATATGGGTAGACACGCGGAGAGAATGGGGCTCCCATTTAACGATTTCTGCCGTGGATGCAGATCCGCTGAGGAAGAGAAGACTGTTATCCACTTTCTTTGTCAATGCCCATCTGTTGCGAGGTGCAGATAATGTAGGTTATTTGGCTATCCAATCCTTGTCAGCTTGACGGAGCTATCATCTATTGATATCAAGGATATAGCTTCGTTCATCAAACTTTCTGGCTGGTTTTCCAGTACCAACTTCTTCCTCTTCCCTGATTTTGGAGGCACTTGGTCAGTATAGGGACTGCGTTCACCCGTGACATCACAACGGGCCGCTATGCGTGCTCAAGTGAGCTTTGTGAAATCAGAGCTACCACTCAGGCCTAAACCTAAGACCTAAACCTAGGATGAGACTCCATTGAGATTATCGCGCTGTAATAGATATTGGTTGCGAATTTGACGAATTTGAATTGTATGGTGAAGAGATTTAAGAAATATTTCCTCCTTGTCCATGGCCAATGCGTTACAAAATGGGAGTATAAATTCACTAAACTTCCCCTCCTTAAATACAATAATTTGTTAAGACGGCAACCCTTAATTCCATAAAATTGTCAGAATTAAATGAATTGCGTCGACCACATTACATTGAGGATAAATGCAAGAATTGAATTGGAAAAAAAAACTACAAAAAAAAAGTGGAAAATAAAAGCAAAACTTTACCTCACTTAAATACAAAACTTCCTTTATGCAGACATTCTGTAAATTGCAACCACAAAAACCACTACTTTTTCCCTTTCCTTTACACAATTGTCTCTTCTTCTTTTTTTGCTCTTTTATGAAATGAATTATGGAACTCATTTACCTTTTTTTTTTTTTTGTTAAGAGGTTCTTATTATACAGGATAACAGATACGAATGGGTTTTGGGGTTACAAAAAAAAATTACAACAAAATGTCGGAGAAAATGCATTTATGAAGTAAATCTCTTTGCCTCATTACAACTCATGGTTATACGTGTCAGTTTATTATGATTGTGAACGTCAGGGAAGGGGAGGAGTTTTATTCTTTAAGCCATATTTCTTTTAATCCCATTGAATTGAAATTATAATTCAATTACATGAAAACGTTACACATAAATGATGACACATTTGTATGGTAAATGTAGCACAACAGTTAGTGAATGCCTCATCTTCTATAGCAAGAAACACCTGGTAACACTATTTGTATTTTGGCATTATGTTGGCATATTTGCATCATTTTTATTTAATTTTCTCTTTCTTTTTCTAAGTCTTTTATGATAATCTTTATTATGTTTCTTTTTTGGTTGCAATAATAAATTCATAGCCTAGATTAATATTTAGAATGTGATTTTAATGAAAAAAAAAATCTCTTAAATGTGTCACAAGAAATTAAACGATTTGATAGGCTTTAAACAGATATTTTCATTTATAAACCAGAGATCAGCAATGAGTATTCAAAGAGATGAGTAGAATCGAATCATACTTATAATTTCTGATACCTATACGCATTCATACTTATTTTAATAGCATGCTCATACTACTCATATTCAAAGTTTGAAGTACTCATCAGACTCACACTTAACAACACGTATGATGTTGTTGATTTCAACTCTCCATAAGTCAACATATACACGAATCACAAAATAAATATGAGTCGCGTACGAACACTAAAATACTCACTAGAAGATTATGTTTTTGCTCTGCTTGCTGCTCTGGCTTTTGTTGCTTATGTGTCTGTTTTTTTTTTTTTTTTTTTTTTTTTTTTTGTTAATGCAACAACAACTAAGATTTTGATGAATCGAATCGAGTATATCGAATCATTTCTACGTATTATAAGTATAAGTTATGTATCTAAATGAGTAGGAGGCTTATGAATCAAACATATTTCGAATGGTATGAGTTTGATGTCAACGGTTGTACGCATACTCATTACAACCTGTTCTTATACATCAACGTTGTAGTGTGTACGAATGAGTCAGAGTACATAGTAGTTAAATTTCAATATTGTTCACTCACTTATATTTAAAATTTCATGAGTGCTTATGAGTAGCGAAAAAACGTTATAAACACAATGTTTACTAAGTATGTGGGCAACACTCCTCATTATATTAAGACCAAAAATGGCTTAAAAACATCGTAATGCTATTACATTTCTAGCTTTTTAAGAACATGCATTTATTGAAGTCGCCGTAGTCTAGTAGGTAGTGTGTTGGCTTATTAGACGTAAAGCCACGGTTCATACCCCAGGAAGGAGATCAAAATGAAATTTGAAAAAATATTTCTGCGGCGACCTCCTGTCAGCAGATTTCTAGCAAAAACTCTGAGAGTAAATAAAATTGCCATGAAAAGTTTCTTATAAATCTGTCGTTCGGAGTCGACTTTCAACTGTAGGTCTCGCCATTCATGTACGAAATTAACACACACAACATTAGTGGTGTAAGAAGCTTAGTAGTAATCCTGACTGAAGGGTTGTAATGACCAATTATGTAAGGCTTGTTATGTGTTAAGATTTTCTCTGAAGGTCTCCTGGTTTACTCGGGCTTTCATGCTGCAATAAAGTCCCGGCAGTTAATTTGACGTCTGTTCTCGCTCACGCATACTGGGTATTTCTTAGGTTTTCAGAGCAAACTCCTATGTGGAATCCAAGACATCAGGATATAGTCGGAAACTGCATTGCTTAAAAAATGGCCAGGGCTGATACAGAGCTCTGAACTTCTGACATGTTTCAGGCGTGAGTTTTTCAATTGGCTTATAAAAAGAGTTTTGACTTCATTGGTAGTATTGAGACACATGCAGTACTCTTAGATTCTACTCTACCATGGCCATCTATCGCTCTATTGCAGTTCTTATAGTTCACTGGCTCATTGGAAGGCAAGCCGACACTGCTGGTCACGTATGGACAAGAAAAGGACTGACTCACTTCTGTCCCCATATCGGATGGTCATCCATCGCATATTGGCGATCCTTACGATTCATTGTTCTTTTGGTAGGTATGCCGAAAGACGCGGCATCCCAACTAATGACTTCTGCAAAAGATATGGTTCTGAGAAGAAAGAAGAGACTGTCTTTCGCCTCATGTGTGTTCCCTGCTCTTGAAACAAAGGTTTCTGACCTCAAATTTTCTGAGATCGTTAACCGAGCTCTCCGATATAACTATTGCTGCAATAGCAAGATTTATTTTGAAACCGAGATGGTTTTTCAAGGAAGTGTTTGATCCCAGGGTAGAAATCATTGTGGTATCTCAATGGGCCTAAATTCTGGCCTATGTGGGGTCTGCCACCCAACCTAACCTACTGCTTAGAAAAGCATGACTAAGATTTCAAGCGGAAAATCCGAATGTGGCTTACTTGGCAAGCAATTGTGGAATGAAATGTCAACCTGATAATATTTAGTCATTCTCGAACTTAATCTGCTGAGAGGTTTTAATCAGCAATCCCAATAACTGAATTAGCTGCCGGTCTATTTTGAACTTCCTTGGTAATACAAAAACCAAAAATCTGAAATAGTCCCTCGTATAGAGGACTTAATCGGAACATAGAACATTCGAATAAACTTAAAACTATCAAGGGAAGGCTTCATCCCCTCTGTCAAGCCAGAAATATAAGCTTTTTGCTTGCTACTAAAGATCCCAATAACTTTCCTGCCTTAGAATCTCTTACCATATGCATCTTCTATGCTCTGCATCTCCTCTGATTTTGACACAAACTGTTATAGAGCGCTGGTCACCATAACCTCCATGAAATTATCAATCTTCCGTACACACGAGTTTTCACTGATCATTACTTAACAGAATACCGTCCCATACTGCATGAATGCTTGATGATCATCAAGCCAATTACAAAATTGTTTCAATAAAATTTACTAAGAAATGTTTTTCGGTATTGGCGCTACCCTTTTTACAAAACCATCTTAAAATTCCTCTTACCAAGTAACAAGCATGACTAAAACGTTAAACTGATTGAAATCGTTTAACATACGAAATAAAAAATTGTATCACTTCAACGCATGACATACGTACGTATGTAAGTATGTGTACAATGTTAACAAGACTTCAAAATGAAAATCACCAGAAAATAAGAAGAAGCAGAAGATTTAATAGAATTTAATTTTGAAATGACTTTTTGAAAAACTTACGTTTCAAAATCTTTTTTTACACAGCAACGTGATACGAATTCATTTCAAAGTCAGCCGACACACCAAAACATTTAATTTGTCAGATACAAAAATACAAAAACAACAATAACAACAAATTAAATGTTTTATTTGTTTAACAAAATGTTCAAAAAGATAACATTATTCGCAATTCCTTGGTTTTTTTCTGTTTTTTTGGCGGTGTATGTATAAAGCACGTTGGAGCTGATGAACTGCCAGACAGCTTTTCGGTAAAATGAGATTTCTTTGCTTAAAGCAAGGATTTCCTTTATGTTTGTTTCTTTAGAATATACGAGGGGTGTTAATAAAGCAAGGTGACGATATGAATTGGGTGACATATCGATACCACATATCAGTAATTAAAAAAGAATCATCTTTAAAGGAATTGATGTGGAGATCCATCATCATAAGATAAGTAATTTGTTGCGCAATCTATAGCACACTCATCATATTGGAATTGATACTCGGTACGTGCCGAAAATAATTTTAACTTAAAGAAATAGGCCCACCTAGGACAGCAGTTAGGCCCATTGTAATAAGACTCAACCCAGCGATTAAAAATTTCCTAAAGGAAACCAATTTGAGTCCGAAATAAGTCTTCCTATTGCAGCAACCTTTATATTAGAGAGCTAGGTCAAGAATGTCGGAAAGTAAAAGATCAAAAATTTCCGTTTCTTAATGCAAGAGCATAGCACTGACACATGAGGGGAAAGACAGTCTCTACCTCCTCCTTAAATGCTGAAGAAGTCATTTGGCGGAATGCCAAGTCTTTAAACCCGAACTCGTGAATATCATTATTGTGCGGTGGATATCCATGCGGATCCAACATACGAGTCCAGCAGAGCTTAGCAATATTAGACGTACCATCCTGCTGATAGCAAAACTGAGCCTCCATATTAAACGAACAGATAACTAACCAAGTTTACAGTGGCAATAGGAAATGTAAGGTCCGTGAAGGTCTGGTAAATCCATTAGCAAGGACATTTTCTTCGTAAACTCTTTATGCCGGAACCCATATAAAAGTAATAATTTATGATAAGCAAATAATTCCAAATTTCCCTAAGAAATCTTCAGCAATCATGGACAATGACAGTCGTCATAAATATGTTCGTTAAAGACTTAATAGCAGCCTGCTTGTCCGAGTTTTTACTTTGAGTTTTTTAGGGAAAGGCCTAAACCGATTTGCAAAACGGCCATGCTCTTTACCTAGAAAATATTTTAGTGATTAGGCAGCCTATAAAAAAGTATACCACAGCCCACCCTGTCACGCATCTCTGAGCCATCGATATGAACCTCAAGGATCTCTTTGGGATCTTTAGCCCAAGAGTTAAAAATTCTAAGATTAAATGTTCTTTTTAGAAAGTTATAAAGGAACCATATAATCGACAGGAATGTGTCCATGTCTTTTCAGAATAATAGCATGCTCACAGTCTAGGTTGCATCAGGACTGCAATATAATGAGCTGTTAGAACCTACCTCGTATATATCTTTTGCTTTAAGAAAGTAGAAAGCAAAAATAAGAAAACACTTTCAAAGTTTACAATGGTAAATGCTTGTCATTTATTAATTGAATCAGTGAAGAAGACTGCCATGGAATGAAGTGCATTAGAAGACGGATGAGAGTTTAAAGAAAATGAAATTCACTTTAAAATAAAAATTATGAATGAAAATTAAAACAATTGTGTTACATTTAATTAATATTCCTTAAGCAATTTCGTATGCCATTTAGATTGCTAAACTCTGCTCAACCAAGGACACAGGCCACACAGCTATACTCCATCATTATTCGCTGTTTTAAAGGGCTTTGCAAAATCATTTATTCCGGCTTTCATTCATTTATTCATTCCTTGGGTTGATTTTGGTTTTGTTCAGCAACTAAATTTTGTTGTTTTGGTAGAGTTAGAGGAGTCATGGTGTTTGGTGGCACGGACAGAAGTTGTTTGTTTCCTTATTTCCTTGTTGTCGGTTTGGTTGGCATCAAGTGAGATTAGGATTTTGAAGTTGGTGGCAGGTAAGGCTGCAGAGATGGGTTACTAGTTTTTGGGTGTTAGAGTGCGGCATAGGGTGTAGGAAGGGCAACATTGTTTTTGGCACTTTAAGATGTATTGTTGGTAGAGATTCATTCACAGCTGAATGTTTAACTGCATGCTTGGTTGCGTGTTGCTTTCTTTATCTCTCCCTCTCTCTCTCTGTTTTGGCAACATTGTTTGTTTATTTGTTTTGGTATCACTTAGTTGCTGCTTTCATTCTAACAATTGTTTCTCTCTCTTGTTTTTTTCTATATCCGGCATCCTTTTCCTGTTAATGGTTATGTATTTGGGTGAGTGTATGTCTATTTAACTGGCATGCATGATTATCTTCTTCTTTTCTTCTTCTCTCTCTTTTGTATGATTGTATGTCAAATGATTTCAATATGATTGTTGTTACTGGTATAAAGGGGATATGACGTAGAGTGTATGGCGTAAGGTGTATGGTGTCTGTTGTTAGTAAATCCAGTTGAATTTTGTTGGTTCCACTAAAGGTTTAAATGTAGTGGTACTTCTAGGTTTACGTGTCGTTGTTGTTCGTGGTGTTGTTCTAGTTGTTCTTGGTGTTGTTGTTGTTCTTCGTGTTGTTGTCGTTGTTCTTCTAGTCGTATACGGTGTAGTAGTTGTCGTAAAATGAGGTTTATTCACCTCCTTGGGGTATTCCATTTGTGGTATATCCAAATGCTTTGGCAATGTTGGCACATGACTCGAGTATTTGGCTAAGGATTTAGCAGTTGTTGTTGAGAGGAAGAGAAGAAAGGAAAAAAACATTAAGAGCATTATGTTATTATGGCATGCAATTTTTGGTTGTTCATTTTGTTGTTCGCCTTGTCCAAATACACAGATTTCTGGACAATGCCATGCAATTTTTTTTCTCTTTTCTCTGTATTACTCACCAGTATCCTGTTTGAAGCCATGCTCATCAGCTGTATAGAACACGGTTAAATATCTACCATCGCTTAGGGGGTGTGAATAGAATCCCTTGCGTGCCAAAATTTTTTTACCTTTACCAATGGGTTTCCAGTAGGATTTCTCATAGCGTGTCACACCATTGCTTAGCGCATATCTGTAAAAGAAGGCAGAATTTTTTTAAAACATTTTTTTTTTGTTTTCTGGTTGTGTTATACAAAATAATTAATCTGTTATTATGAACTTAGTGCTTTTTAAGTAGCATGCTAACGTGGTTTTTTTTTTGTTCCAAAAATAACTAATAATATGGGATTAAATAGCATTTTACAGCTGAAAATGCTTTTATTTAGAGCTGTAGAGCTTGAAAATTTTATTTTCAGCATATAAGCTGATGCAAAAATTTCATTGTGGCTTTCGAAAATGCAATGGTTGTGTAAGAGATATAATCCTACAGAAGCAAAATGACTTTTTCCGTGCTGCTCACATACTTTAAATATTTAAAAAATTTAAATAAAATTCTAAAATAACCAGATTCACTACTTTTCTAAATTTTTATAACTTGCATGCGATTTAAAACAAAAAAAGACAAAAAATGTAGCATGAGAAAATAAGAAAAAGAAAAATTTGTATCATGAGATAAAAAAAGAAAATTTTCTCATGATTGAAATCTGAAAAATTACCATCAAAAGTTTAAAATTTCATTCACTACTTTTCTAAATTTTTATAACTCGCAAGCGATTTAAAACCAAAAAAACTACAAAAATTCTATCATGAAATAAAAAAGAAAAAGAGAAAATTGTATCATGTGATAAAAAAAAAGAAAATTTTCTCATGTTCGAAATCTGAAAAATTACAATCAAAAGTTTAAAATTTCTTCAACTTAGGAAGCTATTAAGTATAACGACAGTGCTTTAAACGTTACTCGTCCTTTTAAACGTTAAAATTTTTCTATACTTAACAGTAGAAATATAGGAAAGGGTTAAGGGATTTGAAAATTACCATTCTATTGAACTTACTGTTAATTCCAGCGAAGAGAAGAAGTTGAGAAGTCTCAACTTTGAAATGCTATCGATCTAAATGTGCACAATGACAAGCAATATCAATTGGGTCTTCCAACAAGGATTGGTGGAACGGCTAATTGGCCATTACAACCTTTCAGTCAGGATTACGGCCTAGCTTCTCACACCACTTATGTTGTGTGCGTTAATTTTATACATGAGTGGCGGGACCTACAGTTTAAAGTCGACTCCGAACGACAGATTTTTTGAGAAACTTTTCATGGCAATTTTATTTACTCTCCGAATTTTTGCCAGAAATCTGCTAAGATGAAGTCGCCGAAGAAATATTTTTTTTCTCATATTTCGTTTTGATGTCTGACCTGGGATACGAACCCGGGCTTTACGTCTAATAAGCCAACACACTACCTACTAGAGTACGGCAACTTCATCCGATATTAAGGATATCTTAAATATCCATAAAAGAAAATCAGAGCTATGAGCCGTGAGCCTTGATAACAATGAAATTAATCACTACTTAACAGAAATCAGCAATGAGTATTCAAAAATATGAGTAGAATCGAATCTTACTCATAATAATATTAATATCATGGAACGCACCTCTACTCATATTCAAAGTTTGAAGTCCTCATCATATTCATACGTAACAACACGTATGATGTTGTTGATTGCAACGCTCCATAACTCACTATATGCACGAATCACAAATTAAGTATGAGTCGCATACGAACACTAAAATACTCACTAGAAGGTTGTGAGTTAGCTCCGCTTACTGCTCTGCCTTATTTGCTTAAGTGTCTGTTTTCTTTTTTTGTAAATACAACATTAATTAAGACTGTAAATTTTGATGAATAATTCGAGTTACTCGCGAATCATTTATAAGTATTTTTTAAAATTATGAATCTAAATGAGTGAGGCTTATGAATCCAACATATTTCGAATGGTATGAGTTCGATGTCAATGTTGTACGAATACTCATTGCAACCTGTACTTATAAATCAATGTCGTAGTGAGTATGAATGAATCAGAGAACATAGTTAAACTTCAATATTGTTGACTTATATTCAAAATTCCACGAGTGCATATGAATAGTGAAAGAACGATTCATTGCTGATCTCTCCATAGTGTGTCAAACTGGAGTGAAATGTTCGTATTGAATGGAAACTTCCCTACTTTGTTGAAATAGTGCTCAGAAGTTCATCAGTTTTGTCAATTATCAAACCGAATATGGCTTTAGAACTTCAAAACAAAGAAAAGTAATCTTTTCTCAAGTTTAATATGATTTTCATTTTAAAAATTTGTTTAATTTTTTTGGTCATAAAAGTTTAAAGTAATAACAATAACCATAACCACCACAGATATTAACCCACTTAAGATTGCTATTTTTTACTCTTTGATTGCTTTAAAAACTTTTTACCTGAGCAATTAATTTTGAAATAATTTTTGGGTCAATGGTACGTAGGTAGGTATCAATTACAAAACTGCAAAAACTTTAAAACTTAATTAATTCGGGAATTTACTTAAATGAAGTAATTAAACTTAATTTTGCTTAAAAAAGACCTCCTCTACTTCTTCGTTTTCTTGTTCTACTTAGCACAAGTTCATGACACTTATTAAGCAGATAAACATACGCACACAATGAATGAATGAATGACTAACAAACTTACTTGAATTCATAGGTTCCATCTGAGTGTTGATGGTGAAATTGTTCAAGAACGTAAGGTTTTTTGTCCTCAGCAGGATGATAGTAATGGTGGCGTTCATCATTGTTTTCATCGGTAGAAGCTGTTGCTTTGCTGGTGGTGGTGGTGGTACGCTGTGGTATCATATTCATGGCAGTTGCGGCATTGGCTACGAGTGTGGTGTCAGCGGCAGCATTGTTGTGTTGGA